>CM072512.1:113210842-113783342 GCA_036898135.1 Oncomelania hupensis
GGAAGAGGAGAAAGTTGGGGATAGGGGTTGTGAAGAAGGAGACGGGGAAGAGGATGGATTTTGATGGACTATACGACACTTCATTCCGTTACAATGCGGATTTGTATGCTTTAAAACCTCTTAGGAAGGTACCACAGATAAAAAGAGGATGTGAAGGGGAGAAGGAGAAAAGGAGAAGGAAGGGGGCAGGAGTGGGGTGTCGGGGGATGATTTCGGGGTGGAATGGAGACAGGAGGGAGGAGGAGGGGTAGGCGTGGAAGGAAGAGTCTGTTTACTGATTTACTACGAAGCTTCATTCCGTTACGATGCGGATCTGTGTACTCCTTGTCACGCTAGAAGGAGGAGGAGGAGAGATGTAAAAGAGGAAGAGAAAAGGAAGATTAACAGGAAGAGTTAGGAAGGGAGGAGCTGCTTTGAGCTAAGCCATTTTAGGGATACAAAACCTTTATTGCCAAGTGAAGGCACATGGAACACACTTTGGAATGTACGACCAAGAAATACAGTTCATTTCATAAGCTCTTGTGATCCATACAATCACCTGTTATCTTTTACAACATGAACAAGCGTTTTGTCCAGCACTAATGCACGAAGCACGAAGAGAAGGACAAGGACGAGGAGTCAGACAAAGGAAAGTGGTCGAAGAGTGATAGGAACAGGACGAACGGTCTGCTTACTGTTTCACTGAGGCGCGGTTTGAATCCCTGTAGCGGCAAGACAACATTGGTATTTTTGTCACTATCACGACCATCTTAGCACTAATTATGATTGCCCTGGATGTTCAGTGTTGTTTGTTAGGTCTCTTACCCTCTTCCCTGTTATTTGTTACCCCCCCCTCTCCCCCCCCCCCTCCCCGCCGTCTTCGATGTTGCCAGTGGAGGGTGTAAGACGTTGAACGTCAATGTTCATTCACCGTTCATTACCTTACGGTCCCGATCACTATGGTCAAATCACTCTAGTAAACAATCTTACCTACCTACCTACCAAACAATCTTAACAAGCTTGCAGAAGGCGGAAGAACAGTAAATTTAAGACAGCGCTTAAGGCATCACATAACATCACATCATTATTGCTTTAGGTCCAGCGGACTCTTCCGAGCCAAATCAGGACCGGACAACCCCAGATCTGCTGAAACAACCCTAGTGGTGAAACTGAAAGCTCTCCACCAGCCAGTCACTTTACAATAAAGACATCCCATGCAGGGGATGCTGAGGCTGTACTCTAATTTATCGAACCCCCGTTTACAAAAACAAAATAGAATACAAACATCATTATATATTATCAACAAAACACATACAAAATGCCTACATTGCTAAATAATAACATCATAGGAAGCCCTAGTGACCACCTGGCAGAAAGCGTCCAATATTCCCATGCTGATCCAACAGACTTCATACACAAATAAGGAGTCTTGTCCCGGAAGAGTTTTCAAGAAAAAAAGGTAGGTGACTGGTCAAGCGAAGAAGAAGATAATATAGCAGATTGATAGAACAGAGCAGGAATGAGAAAGAGCAAATGAGAAAGACAGCGACAGTGGGAATTTAAAGCACTGAATTTCCAGAAAGTGGGGATACTATTTATACTGAAACACCCGGCACCCCAACGGGGATCGCTTAAGGCATGGGCATAATGAACATTGAAGCTTTGCGAGATACAGTATAATACAGTTATACGGGAGTAACAATCCTAGGAAAAAGTGGATAGGGTACATTAATCAACACTGAACCACCAGAGCTATCACACTGCTAAGATGAACAGTGAGAAATGCTTCTATACTGTTGTCGACAAAAATCAACACTGACCCACCAGAGCAATCATACTGCTAAAGATGGACAGTGAAACATTTACACTTTTTAAATTCGTTATTTTTAGCCTACCAACGGGACGGATGCGAACCTGGGGTCATCAGTGTGCCAGGCGAACGCTCTGGCACTGAGCGATGGCGTTTAGTTAAAAAAAAAAAAGGATGAGATGAGAGAGGTGGGAGGGGTTATAAGGAGAAGGAGAAACAGAAGGACTAGGATACACACATCGTAGCCGAGACTCGCCGAATAGAGAGCCGAACGCGAGCCTCTCCTAGTCTCTGCTGCACAACTTGAACTACTATACTGATATACTATGACGGCTAATTCTGAAACAATACAGCGTCAATGACGAGAAGAGGACGGTTTGAGGAGGAGGAGAAGGAGGAACGAGAGCTAGAGGAGGACTGTTTACTGACTGTTAATTTTGAAGCACTACTGCGTCAGTCACGAGATCGAGAGGGGACTTAACAATGAGACGGTTGAGGAACAGAAGAAGGAGCATGAGCAGGAGCAGCGGATGAAGAATAGGAGGAGCAGGGTCAAAAGAGAGACTGTTTGCTGATTTAAGAAGGACGGTTAATAACATAACAATAATAGCCCCAGTCACCACAGTAAATTGACCACAGCCGACTTGGTAGAACAAGATGAACGCGGCCGCTTCGGGCGGCTTGAGTTAGATCTTGTATCATCGGCCAGCGCTTTGAGCAGCTCTTGAACTGGAAAAAGCGCTATTTTAAAAGGTTTACATAAATCATTAAATAAATAACGAGAAGATTTAAAGGAGTAGAAGAATAAAGTAGAATGGAATAAAACAGTGGACTGCTTGCATTCAAATGTTAGGCCTATACAATTGAAGAACGAGAAGAAGATGAAGCAGGAGGATTAAAACCCAAGAAGGAAAAGGAAAAGTAGGGTACTACTATTAGTAGAACTATTCATGAGGAAGAGAATACGAGAAAAGAATAAAAGCACAACGGAAAAGGAGTGCAGATATTGTAGCGGGCTGAACAATAGGAGGTTATTTCCATAATTAACAAAAAGAAAAAGAAAAAACAGACTGGTGTCAATAAGTATGACCTTGTGGGTTGAATAGCGTACTATGTTGAGGTTAGCGTGTTAAGCTTAAGTTAGATCCTGTATCAGCCAGGCTTTTTAAACAGCTCTTAATAATAATAATAATAATACAGGATGCTATATACGCGCCTTTCCCCAAAATCAATCAGGCTCAAAGCGCGGCGATCTATACCAACATACACGCTCACCTGTCTCATCCACCCTCACACACCTCACACACAAATACACATCCATCACTCAAACAGGTGGTGTAAAGGCAGGGAGATCGCTATTAGAAGACGGAAATAAAATCGAATTTTTATTTTTGAAATTTTTTTTATATTGACTGCGTTCTGTACCATTATTGAGCTGGTAAGGTGCAATATAGGAATAGTAAATAATGAATGCATGATGATGATGACGATGATGATGATGATGATGACGATGATGATGATGGTAATGATGACGACGACGACGACGACTTACATTTTTGGCTGAGAGAGAAATGCACCAATGAGCTATACCATTATGACTATCGGGCGAGTGTAAGGGGCTTGGGTAGAACTGCTTACTGTGGAAAAATGTCTATAGATTTTTTGCTGAGCGGGAAGTCGGAAATGTACTGATGAGCAGCACCTCTGGGCTTGGTTCTGACTTTCGTCCTGACTGCATTACCCGTAAATAATGGTCATGCCACACGAGCGTCAAATCTTGAATCCAATTCATGAAATCACGACAAAATCCCTTGATTGTCGTGTGGCACTCTGTGCATCGCGAATCAAGATTCTTTGAATTGGCTAAGATTGCCGACTTTCAACATGTTCTAATGGTCATGCCACACGAGCGTCAAATCTTGAATCCAATTCATGAAATCACGACAAAATCCCGTGATTGTCGTGTGGCACTCTGTGCATCGCGAATCCAGATTCTTTGAATTGGCTCCGATTGCCGACTTTCAACATGTTCTAATTCCGCGAGTCTCGATTGTGTGATTCGGACCTTTTGGCGAATGAGAAGCAGAATACGAATCACGTGATCAAAACACACGTACAGCAAAACTTCAAGACCAATAACCCTCAAGTTTGACTTGATGTGCAACTTTCGTGTGGCACTGCGCGATTCAAGTCAAAATGAAATTCCGACTTCGAAGTCGAAAATTGCTCCGATTCGCGTCAAGTCCAGTAGATTTGACGCTCGTGTGGCATGGACTTTAGAGGTCGTATACAGGGCAATCAACTGACGGCCTCAGTCTGGTATTTTAGGTAGGCTTACGTCTGTTTCTTTCAGTACATCTCTTCTTCTTGGTGGGTAAAAACTCCGAAAAATTTAGAGTAGGTTGTTGTATTTTTTAAAATTTCTTTTTGTGTATCTATATCTCAATGTAGTCGTGTATTTAAATCTCTATTTTATCAGGTTGATGTTTTCTTTTAGCTCTGTAGTTTTTGTTCAAATACATTCAGAAAATGAATGGTCAGGACGCGTATGTAAAATGTTCAGGTCACAAGAATTTCGAACATTGAGCATCTAACCATGGCATGGAAATGTGCTCTATGCATGTGGATATTAGATTATTGGATGGGATTGGGGTGGATTATATTAGGTTGGATTGTTGATTGATGGAGAAAACTAAGAAACCGCCCACAATTTTCTCTCATTATATCCGTGACCGCGTTGCCTTCAGCTGAGCTACTGATATGAATACACTTAGAACGTTATTAATCACCTTTTCCCCAGTTAGCCCCTTGTATCCAATCAATCGTCTATTGTGGAACCGGTGAACACCCTCGCCATACAATTGTTATCAAGTAATAATACGTCTTCAGTAGATGACAGTAACCCAGCCCTTACTAAAGATTGATCTCGTCTTCGCCGTATTATGTCCACTCTGTCTGCGGACAGTATAGCAAGCTACAGTAGAGTAGCTGCAAGGGGCGCAGGGAATGGTTCTTTAGAGTGTTGAATTGAGCTCTGAAATTGGTCGTCGTTCGATGGCATGTACTCGTTATGTCACTCCCTGGCCTTGGCGTTAATGGAAATGTGCTAGCGATTTTGTACTTAATTCTTGGCTATGGGCGGAGAGTTTTTTTTTAAAACTCAAAGTGAGTCGATTTTTGTGGTGTGACTCATTTTTTCAGCGGTCCACGTTTTCCCTGATGTTGCTTTTAGCTCAGCAGCATGTTGGCAGATCACAGCCCCGTTATTATGAGAAAAGGGCAGCTGTGACAGACTGAATTTATACAGGACGCGCCCGTCGAACTCACACACTCACTTACACACACAGCACGCACCCACCCTCCCACAGAAATGTATATTGTATCATGGATAATCAGCAGTATGTAAACCATTTATCATCATCATCATCATTATCATCATCATCATCACCATCATCAGAAATGTATATTGTATCACAGATAAGCAGCAGTGTGTAAAACCCCTAATCAACATCATCATCATCATCATCATCATCATCATCATCATCATCATCATCATCATCATCGTCGTCGTCGTTCGTGCGTAGCTAAATTTGATGGAATGCGTCGCAACAGGTTTGAAAGTCTAATCTTCCAAGGGCGGCTCTTTTTTGTTTTAATCAAGAGACAAAGGCCGTTTATTGATGATGATACGTTAGTTTGAAAGTGGCATTGTATTTACCCTTCTGTTCTCTTGGATGTAACCTGCTAAAACTACTTAGCCATTATTATACGACAAGATGTCAACATTGTCGGTCATGCTGCGTCCTGTGAAGTTGTTACAAGTACAAGCTTGCCTTGTGAATGAGCAGTTCACCGGGCTACACACAAACGCCGATGTGGGTCGTTTAGGAGGGACCCATACAGTTCACAGAAGGATTTTGTTGATTATTCCTATTCCGACTATACGGACACTGTGTAACTCCGTTTGGCACGTCGCCGTACCCTGATCTCCACCAAAAGCTAATGGAAATCATAAACGATAATGGTTTGACAACACGCTCGACTTGTTAGCCAACGTAACGCCCCAGAACAGTCCCCACGAATCGAGCCAGTACCTTGACTCTCAAACCACACCATCGTGT
This sequence comes from Oncomelania hupensis, assembly GCA_036898135.1. Classification (NCBI taxonomy): domain Eukaryota; kingdom Metazoa; phylum Mollusca; class Gastropoda; order Littorinimorpha; family Pomatiopsidae; genus Oncomelania; species Oncomelania hupensis. Next base: position 113,216,753 of record CM072512.1, read on the forward strand.
ACGCAGAGTTCAACATCCATATGCAGAAGAAAAAGCCAGTGTCCAGGTTAGTCTTTCTATACAACAAAGCCGAATTGGAAGGTCTCAGAGAGGCAGTCAGCAGCATACCCCCTCACATTGGCGACCTTAATGCCCAGGGTGAGTCCTAGGTAAGATGCTATGAGCAACTTCCGGACCAAGCTTCTTAAATGCGTCCAGGCCTACATCCCGCACCGATAGACTTCTACCAGCAAAAGCCATCAGCCCTGGATAATATTTACAATCCGCCGACTCATTAACAGGCGTGACAGGGCGTACAAGCGAAGGAGGAAGACTTTGCGTTGCAAAATAGGTCGTTGACCAGACGCATGAGAGCAGTTTCTCAGCTGTGCTTGGCTCTGTAGGCAGACTGAAATGTGTCCAGCAGATAGTTGCTTTCCAAGTGTGCGGAGAGCTGTGAAGCAACTACACGTTCCAAAAGCTTGGAGACATATGGCAGGCCTGTAGTTTTTGTGAAAATTAAGGTCCAGGTTGTGTGGGTTTTTTAGAAGAGGCTTCACGACAGCACTTTTAAAGGCTTTGGGAACAGTGGATGAAAACAGGCTGCAGTTTATGATGTTCACAAGAACAGGGAGAAGGAGGTCTAGATTGTCCAAGATAACTTGTGTGGGAATGGGGTCTACCAATGAAGTGGGGGAACACTTTTTGATGATTTTCTTCAGTTTGTCTGGGGGTAACTGCCTGAAACTCAATCAGCTGTGTTCCGGCGAAGAGATTAGAAGATGGTGGTATCTCCATGGCAGGTCCAAAACTGCTGTGTATCAATTTGATCTTGTTCTCAAAGTAGTCAAGGAGGGCCTCGGCAGCAGACTGATTGTCCAATGATGGCAGGACGGGCGGTGAAAGGTCCCTACCGAGAAGACCGTTTACAATGCTGAACATCTTCCTGGGATCTGAAGTGGCAGAGTTGAGCTGCTCTGTGATGTGCTGAGCTTTGGCCTTCTCCATCTCCCGTCTACATCGGTCTCGTGACTGGCAGGACAGTTGGCGATCTGCTTCTAGGCGTGATGCTCGCCATTTCCTCTCGGTAAGGCGTCTGGCTTTCTTAGATGTCCGGACGCTTCTGGTGTACCAGGTGGTGTCTGGCCGCTCCACAATACACTTTTGGGTTTGAGCGGCGTACTTGTTCGGCAGAGCGAGTAACGTCGAGTTGTACAAGGACGCCAGCAACTCGATATCATTAGGGGGTGACGTAAACAACTGTGAGGTCTGAAGGTCCTGCCTAAATGCCCCAACATCTATACCCTTGGTGTTGCGTGTGGTGACCACTTTGACGGGGCGAGCAGGTCGCTGCAAGACAGTGGCGACAGTCACCAGGTAGTGGTCCGGCACTTGCAAATTCTCCACTTCCACAGACTTGACAAGGCCAGGACTGTGACTATCACGAGAGATCACCCAGTCCAATGTTTGACCTTTCTTCTGAGTGGGCACCTTCACATGTTGTACGAGGTCCAGCGATTGCAGCAGCTGAGATACTTTCTTTGTGTCTGGATTTGAAGGACTGTCAATGTGAATGTTAAAGTCACCAGAATAAGCAAGTATTTGGCTGAAGTTGCAAGAGAAGTAAGATCTGTTATAATCTCCTGGAGAAACATAGCATTAGTGACTCTGAAGTTTTTGGAGTATGGCGGATCGATGGTACACACACAACACCCGTACAGTAACTTTGCCACAAGTTAAAGTCAAATTTAAAGCTTCAAATGTTTCATAAGTTTCATCTCCCAGTACAGCAACAGATGATGATGATGACGACGATTAGGTAAGCCCAGGTGTCCTTGCGAGCAGTTGTAATTTTCTTAAACATAATATTACACAATGCAAGTCACGACGACGACGACAACGACGACGATGATGATGATGATGATGATGATGATGATGATGATGATGATGATGATGATGATGATGATGATGATGAGACAGAGAGAGGAAGAGAGAGAGAGGGATTGGTGGGGAGAGTGTAGGTGGATGTGGAGGAGGATATAGAGAAGGCTATCAATTATTGAGAGTGTGAAATGAGGCATTACATGTTTTCATTCAGCATTGTGATTTTCTTTTTACAATACGATCACTCTCCAACAACCGTTATCAGATGACCTTGTGCCATGGCCATTTGCGGTTCAGCATTGGTAATACCGCTTCGATCGCTTATCAGTAGAAAGGCATCCTACATGTAGTTGCACTGACGGTGTTATGATGAATACTTCATGATAACAGCCGCTTCCAGCGATCCGTGCTCACCTCCCGTTAGCGTAAACGCTCGTTACAGCTGTGGTGGTTCTGTGTGGTTTGAAAATATGTCGTCTGGTGAAATACGATCGTATCTTGAAATTCTTTACCTGGCCGAGTTCAATGTGCTGTAAATAAAGAGTTAAAGACGATATTTGACCCTTTAATGAACAGTTATTAAGAGTTGTGTACTTTATAAACTATATACGCAATAGAGGGTAGGTATCAGGACTAATTATGGAGTACTTAACTTACCAATTAATAACGTGTAAGAATTACCAAAATTAGTTTGGATGTAATACATTCGCCAGCTCTCGACACGCTCATGCTGTTCTAAAAATAAAATACGGACGTGACGTCCGCGACGTTTGACACTGCATGAGTCGGTCTGAAAAGTATGCCTGCCAAAATCTGCTGGTAAAAATAGGTCTAGTCTAGGCCTAGGGTTACAGTTAACCCTAACCCTAGCCCTAACCCTAATCCAAAATCTAACTAACTGTAATCTTAACGCTAAATATACAAATTTGCAGTTAAAATGTTATTCCGTATCTTTGCGTAATAATATAATTATGAATGCGGAAAACGATGCACGAGTCGAGGTACATGCTCCTAATATGACCGTCAGATTTTGGGCTTTTCGATATTGACCATGCTCCGAAATATGATGGGAAACAACTTTGGTCGGCTTGCCAGCATGTTGCGCCAGAATAGTCTAACGTTGGGGCGGACATTCTTTGCAAACGAACACAATTTCTCGGCTATAATTTCTGTTCTGTCCTCCATCAACTGGATCCTTCCGGATCAACCGAAAGGATGATCTCAGTTGCAATCCTATCTAGCTCCGCTAGTTCGGCCTTGCACTGCCAGGCAGCCATCACCCCTTTGTCCCAAAGAAAAGCTTGCAGTTCGGGGTTGCTTTCATAGTGTTCTGAGACGAGATGTTCACCCGGATAACTCTAGGTAACTAAAAACAAAACAAAAAGATAAGTTACCTCCCATTTCCGAAAAAGGTCTATTACGACAATTAGTATACAAACGTCAACAATTAACATAATTTATACTAACTTATATTATTGTATACTGTTGATTAGTAAAGAGTGCAGTGTTCATTAACGAGATAGACTTCTGTTTCGTTACAACCTCAACAAAATACGATTTATTTATTGTAGGGTGGCCTGTAGCTCAGTGGATAGTGAGCTGGTTTCCTGTGCCGAAGGTCGCAGGTTCGAACCCCGGGTGGGACGAACTCACGTGACTTAGGTACGAGACTTTTCAGGACACCGAGGGTTTTCTCCGGGTACTCCGGTCTTTCCTCCTTCTCTTCCATAAAGGGATGGGATGCAGTCAATTTAACATTTCAAAAATAAATATTGGTTTCTATTCCGACTTCTGTAATAACGATCTTTTTAGATCGCCGCGCTTTGATTTCGACGGAAGAAAAAAAAACGTGTGATAGCATTCTGTATTATTATAATTTATTTATTTATTTATTTATTTATTTTTTATTATTATTATTTTTATTATTATTAGGTACAGTTTCAGATACGGCCAGCAGTCATTGTTGATTGTGTTAGTATTTACTATTAATATTGACGTATGAGGTGAACAATTCCTATAACCATCTGTTACACCCTGCCTGCTATAGTGGCTATATAATGGGTTGCACGTTGATGCTGTTCTGTATCTATTGCATGAACACACGTCACTGTGGAGATGGCCTATACAAATGATATACATTAATAATACTTCACCGTGTGTATGTGTAGGTCATTGCTAAAACCGAAACACAGGCCACTTAACCAAGAAGAATGAATCCTCGTTAAGAAGTAGATATCTCTTGCAATCATCGACATCTATAGAAAGCTACAAGACTGCCCTGGCAGCCGACAGAAGCCACTAAAAACTTTGCAGCATATCGCATCCCCATCGTTGCGTCTATGTCAGTTTGTGGATGTTAGCAACATACTTACCCAGATCCAGATCCAGAGTTGTTTTGACTGATACATAGCGGGGCATTCTATCTATAATGTTCAAACCCAACCCCTCTCTTCCCCCCCCCCACACCTCCTTAAAAAGAAGAAGAAGAAGAAGAAGAAGAAGAAGAAGAAGAAGAAGAAGAAGAAGAAGAAAAATTTGCAATAAGATCCTATTGTAAGCATGAAAGCTACCTACCCTCATAAGGGGACTTCGTCAATCTAGACACTATGCGTTCATTTGCTGTATCGAGTCACGTGACTAGGACACCACGCGACGAGTTTTTCATAAGACGAGTCATATTTATCATGACATTGTGTTTTTCGAAGTGTTTTGTGAGCGTTTGTGCATTGAACCATAAAAATAGTAGGGTTTGTTGAAAGAACTATGTGAAATTTGGAATTCAACACCGATTCAATCGTCGAGTCGATCTGCTTCTTTGGTAACAGTAATAGGTCTAGTGCTACAGCCACACTTGAGTACTGCTACAGTATCTTGCACCTTTAAAAAAAAATAAAGAAAAATCCAAATTTTTTGGGATTCAAAAAAAATTGTACATGACTCAAAGGTATCTGACTGGATAGGCAAAAACATTTTTATTTTTAAAATTTTAGAGAGAGAAGGGTAAAAAGACAACAACCACTTCTTTATCAGGTTGTGTAAACAATTTTTATAAAGCACAATGTTATTGTTTCTTTACGTTAAAAACAATTCAAATTTTACTCGATTTCAAACATTAAAACTGCTTGTGATTTCTGATGACCATTACCATACCAATCAGACTGTATACACGAATTATTATTATTATTATTATTATTATTATTATTATTATTATTATTATTATTATTATTATTATTATTATTATTATTATTATTATTATTATTATATTTGCCTCTTAGAGGAAGGGTTCAGTAACATGACATCGCGGTCGGTCAGTTTGTCAACAACGATGTCCTGTCTGTCTTCAAATAATCCATCGGAATTATACGCCAGGCTAAGTTCTCTCGCAATCTCACAAAGTTAGGCTAGTTCAGCCTTTCTTTGGCCAGACATGACCATACCACGATCTCTCAAAAATGCTTGAAACGACACTCTATATAAGGAGGTCGCCATGTTTGTCTGCGTTTCATGGAAATCACTCCTGCGAGACGAGTTACTTCCCATTAATTTAGTGAATTCCTATCCTATCCTATCCCGTAACTCGAAAATCGTTGGGGCACCACATATGATCGTTTAATCAGCGAATACGTCTAACCGTTATCCATGCAACGCGTTCACTCAGCAACAAGGCAGAAGTCGTCGTTATGAGATTGTCCAACTTTATTCAGCAATAGCATCAACAACTGCATACAAACTCTTTCTAAAACACACTAAACTACAAGGTTAATTGTAGAGTATGGCCACACGACACCGGAGCGTATAGGCGACTACTGGTCACATTATTCTGACACCAGCGAACCAGTTGATGGTAAGGGGAAAAATAATATCATTATGGTCACACGTTGGCCAATCCGGGATTCGATCCAGGGGCCTTTCGGTTATTAGTAAACCGCTCTGCCAACTGAGCTGAGCAAATTGAAAATCGTCATTGGAATTACGCACTGTCTTATGTCATAGTACTTTCTATCTTCATCTTGAAGATTGAAACAAAAAAATCACAATAATTTGACCGACGAAAACAAATAGGCACTACGTAAGAAGGCCTCTCCAGCAAAGGCATAAATTAAAGTAAACGCCATTATCGCACGCCTCGTGCCTGAAGTCGAAGGGAGCGTCACAATCGTAACACACGTATATAAAGATTCGGTTCCCATGCGGCATGAATAGAGCCAGACCAAATGGTCTGGTAAATATATATGATGAGGGCTTATTAGCCCAATTTTATTGTCCTTAACGCTCATGCAATAGGACGTTAAGCATCGTTTTTCGTTCGTTCGGCATGGCCCTTCACGTGGACTACATGATACGGTCAATACATTTAAAATATTCCATTGTGCCTGCACAGTTCCATTATTCCATGGCATTTGCCTTATCTCCGCAGGAGGAGGGTTTTGGCTCATTTTCATGCAATAATTATTACACTAGACATGGAAGTTCGATATTCAGTTACAATTATGAGAAGGCTGATGTTCTCTCGCACTGTATTTCACGCTTAATCCCTCTGGTTCATGGGTAGCGTGAGCGAGACTATTATCAGTGCATGCACCCTGTCAGTCTGTGTGCTTGTCTGTTTGTCAGTCAGTCTGTCTGTCAGTATGCCTGTATGTTTGTATGTATGCCTGTATGTTTGTCAGCCCTGTCTGTCAGTATAAAGGTGCGTTTCTGTAGGCCTATGTCTGGGAGAGCTGATGCTCTTTCTCACAATATTTCACGCTTGATCTCACTTGTTGATTTGAACTGTTATATCGAGGGTCATAAGCCACACTCTATTTTTAATGTCACTTACCCACTGTCTCGTATGTCTGTGTGGCTGTATCCCTCTGTCTGTCTGTCTGTCTGTCTGTCAGATAGGGTCGATTCGTTGCGTTACCATATTTTCATGCTTGACTCTCGGTGTTAATGCTGTAGCATGGGTGAGGCGACAGACTCCTATCAATATCACATCAAGGGAAAGTTTGTCATTTGGAAGGTCGTGTGTCTTGTATGCAAGTCTGGTGTTGTTTGTACTGTTCGGCGGTGCCCGACTCTATTACAAATAGTATTCCACCGCCGTTGTCTCGATTATACGGACACACATGTATTGTGTGTCCGTATGCCTGTGTTTCTCTGTGTCGAGTTATTTGTACTATATTGTAGGAAGGATGCCAGGCTCTATTACGAGTATTATAACCCCTTGACTCTCTCTCCAGTCCCCCTCTCCCACCCAACCCAGTTCTCTCTCTCCCACCCCCACCCCCTCTCTCTCTCTCCCTCTCCGCACCGTACGTTAAACCATGATAACAATAATGGTGAATTTTAGCCTGTCCTACACCACTCTTTCTTAGACCTCTCGTCTCACCCAACCCTTTCATATATATATCAAGGCACGCCCCTTCCCCCCCCCTCCTCCGAACCCCGTGGGGGTGCCGGGTGTTTCTTTATAATTAGTATCCCCACTTTCTGAAAATTTATTGCTTTAAATTCCCACTATTGGTGTTTTGCTCCTTTGTTTTTTTCTCATCTCTACTCTATTCTATTAATCTACTACATGTATCTTCTTCGCTAGACCAATCACCTATCGTTTTTCTTGAAAACTCTCCCACTACTCTTCATTTGTGTATGGGGTCTGTGGGGTCAGCTTGGGTATATTGGACGCTTTCTGACAAATGGTCACTAGGGCTTTCTGTAGTATTATTATTTAGCAATGTAGGCATTATATATGTTTGTGTTTCGTTAATATTTTATAATGGTATTAATATTCTATTTTGTTTTTGTAAATGGGGGTTCTATAAATTAGAGTATAGCCTCAGCGTCCCCTGCATGGGGTGCTTTTATTGTAAAGTGGCCGGCTGGTGGAGTGTCTTAAATGTTACCGTTGGAGTTGTTTGAACAGATCTTTCATGCGGATCAGGGTTGAGTCCTCTTTCAACCAAGTTATGGTCCTTATTTTGTGGTCCTGATTCCGCTCTTTACAGTCCGCTAGACCCTATAAACAATGAATAACTAACTAACAAATATTTATCATGATTCAAGAAGTATATATTGCCCCATAATGATCAAGAAAAGTGTTTTTATCTTAAATTATTTCAGCAACAGTCTCATCTTCACACACACACTCATCTACTCCTCCCAACTTGACTTCTCACTGACCTCCTTTACATCATTCAAGGACTCTCTATTTGTCTTTGAACGTTTTCAGCGACAAGCAGAAACCTACCGTAACCACGTCGCTACAAAAATCCGGACACATTGCTTAGCAGGGGGAAAGTCCAGAAAACCACTAACAACCGTTTCGCTCAAGGATTACGAAGCCGCGATTACACTTTGATGTGGTTAGACATAAAACATTTTGAACATAAGAAATTTTCTTCGTCCGAGAAATTACATTGGAAAAAGGTTACTTCTGTCCATGCAAAACAAAATGAATAACAATAAAAAGAATTGAAGAGGCCGTGGCCATTGTGTTCAACAAATCTCTGAATAGGATGTGGCCAATCTGAACAGATTAATAAGCTAGCGTGTCCGTTTCTCGCTCACCGGATGGGCGATAGCGACTTTGACAACAGCCGGACTCGATCAGACATGTCCATTGGTCACAGCGCGCGGAGTAGGTAAAGCCCGGGAAGGCAAGCGCGCATTCTTCTGGTTCCACAGACACTCACACAATCACACCGACACACTGACGCACGCACGCACATACCACCACGACCACCATCACCGCCAGCAACTAACACACGCACACACACACAACACACACACGCACCCACGCACGCACTCTCACACTCACAACTTCAGGTTTAGCCTAAAACAACAACAACAACAATAATACTGATAATAATAATAATAATAATAATAATAATAATAATAATAATAATAATAATAATAATAATAATAATAATAATAATAATAATAAGTGGTGACGTCACCATGAGGAGGTCACCCGACATGCAGGTATGTGCGTCATCTAGTAGGGATCATTATGTTCTAACTGCATGCCAAGTTTCAAAGAAATCCGTCTATAAGTTTCAGAGAAAAGTGCGTAAAAGTGACAGACGGACGGACGGACGGACGCCGGATGGACATCCCGAAACGATTCAACGATTCAACGAAGTTTATTGGCCAAATTGACATAAAACATGCACATGGAATATGTTGCGATGTAGCAGTAACATTCATAAAACATACATGCCAACACACGTTTACCAGCTAATAAAATACCTATCAAGCGTGCACACATACACACGCAAACAACAAATAGTAAAAATAAACAAGTAGATGCCAGTGGATTATCACGTGACGTCAGTTACAGCATTATGAATTTGACATTATGAGGAATTTAAAGCGAGAGCAGCCTCTGGAAAAAAAGAATATCTAAAACGGTTTGTTCTGGTTTTGAGGGCTCTGAAGCGCCTGCCGGACGGGAGGAGCTCGAACAGATGGCCGGCTGGGTGTGAGGGGTCAGCTGTGATGTTTCTAGCTCTAAGGACCAAGCGCGTGTTGTAGATCGAGGCGACAGATGGAAGTTCGAACCCGATAACTCTGAACGCGTGTTTCACGATGCGCTCAAGTTGCACTTTGTTACACTCAGTTTGAAGTTGGTGTTTTCTATCAGTATCTGATTCAGCCCCGATGCTTGAATTCCTGATAGTTGTGTAACTCAGATTCGTTTATTCACGCAACCCGCTCAAATCTGCGTACAAGTCACAAAGTCGACGTATGAAGTTTTCCACTTTTATTCAGCACACACCAACAACTGCATACAATTCTCAATTCAACTCAACAACTTTCACAGCAACTCTCCAAATCACTATCAACAACTTTACTCTCCCAACAACACACGGAGCATCGAATAAATAATTTTTCCTCTCCTTCGAGATGACGACAGCTCGTTCTAGAAAATGACGCATTACAACCAACCAATCAGAATTAAAGATCGTCATCACTGTCTTACGTCAATACATATTTTTATATCTTCCAGAACGACCTCTTGCTTCGACATGTATCGGGAAGTTTCTATCAAGAGTAAACACGCATATCCAGAAGATTCTCAAATAATATCGACTAACGCAAATTATCAACGTTATACAAAGTCTCTCCTAACAACAATGCAAACTCAAATCAAAGGTAAATAAACTCCATTATTGAATACTTTGCAAAACAAAACGATTAGATCTATCGTACACGTTTCCGACGCACTATCATTCGCGTTTCAACGTAACATAACCCCCCACTCAAGAAGAAATTTACCCAATTTCTTTCAACAACGTTGAAACGTAATGCACAAACAAAGTTCAGAATTAAAACTTATTTCAGCCTGTCTGAACACTATCAACGTTCTCAGTTCATTCACACAGAGTCAATGGTTTTCATCTTCAAATCTGTCTGGATATTGTCAATGTTCACAGTTCATTCACACAGTCAAAGTTTCTCATCTGCAAGTCTTTCTGGATACTGTCAATGTTCACCACACAGTCAATGATCTTTCATCCGTAAGGAAACGTCGCCCTCGTCAGTTGCGGTTGTCATCGGCCCAGGGTCAAAGACGATGATCACGTGGGCTTCCCTGGAATCAGTGCGTCCTCCGTTGTCTCCTTCTTCCATCGGATGTCCGACGCAGTCGACGTTGTCAGCTCCCAGGATGCATTCGCTGGGTCTCACGGTCAGGTTGGCTTCTGCGGGACGGTGGAACAGCTCCCTCAAGGTCTGCAGATGCTCCTTCCAGGTCTGGGTGTGGACTTCATGTTCGACCAAAGTCGTAGAGCCTGGGACATCACTGAAGCTATGGGGAAATTCGCCCATAAGGTCATTGAGCTCCATCTTTTGACCTTCCGTCAAGCTTGGTCCTAGCTTAACATTATTGATGCCTTCTTTGCTGTGGAAGTCTCCCAGTTCCAACAGTTCTTCGCTGTCAAAGCTGTCGTCGGTCACAGCTGATGTGGCTGCGTGCACAGTCTCTGATGGCCTTTCTACGTACAGCTTAAGGAGGTTGGCGTGGTATATCTTGGAATGCTGGCCGACCTTCACCTTGTAGTCGTTGATTCCCATCACGGTCTCCACTTCGTACGGGCCTTTCCACTGCATCAGCAACTTATTGTGATCAGTAGGTAGCAGCACCAGCACTTTGTTGCCAGGTTTAAACTTCCTGCTCACAGCCCTACGATCATAGTAGTGCTTTCCACAGTCTTGGGACTTCTTCAGGTTTTCTCTGGCTATCTCGAGAGTCTGCTCCAGCTTCTCCCGTAGCTCAAACACGTACTGGTAGCTGTTCTTCACCTCTGGGGTGTCTACTTCTTTCGTCCACAGTTCTTTTAGGATGTGCATCGGCCCTCGGATGGTTCTTCCGTACAGCAGCTCGAACGGAGAAAAGCCGGTGGACTCCTGCGGTACTTCTCTGTAGGCGAAAAGTAGGGCGTTGATGTAGCGATGCCATTGTCTGGGCTGCTCGCTGCACAGTTTCTTCAAGGTGGACTTCAGCGTAGCATTGAACTTCTCGACGAGCCCGTTGCACATTGGATGGTAGGGTGTCGTAGTCAAATGCCGGATGCTCAGCAGTCGGTTGACCTCCTTCATGCAGTCAGAGACGAACTGCGTCCCGAGGTCTGTCAGAATTTCTTCAGGCACTCCAAGCCTACTGAACATGTCCACCAGTGCCTCTGCTACAGTTTCAGTGTCAATCTTCTTCAGTGGCACTGCTTCTGGGTACCGAGTCGCATAGTCCACTAAAGTCAGTACCCATCGATGACCTTCTTCACTCGGAGGTCTTATTTCGCCGATTAAGTCTAAGGCCACCCTCTTGAAAGGTCGGTCGATCAGAGGCATCCTCTGCATAGGCACTTTCGGGACCCTTCCTCGAGGTATGGTCTTCTGGCAAATGTCACATGATCGGCAGAATCGGCTGACGTCCGCATGAAGTCCTGGCCAGTAGAACACCGCCTGGATTCTATCCGACGTCTTCTTGATACCCAGGTGACCTCCCATGATTGAGTCATGCGCTACTTCCATCACCTGGCGCCTTAGGGGTAACGGTACCAAGACTTGACGCAGTGTTTTCCCTCCGTTGACCCTCGGGTGCTGGAAGATTCGGTACAGGATCTTGGCCTTCACCTCAAAATAGACCGTACCACTGCCTTTGGTCACGTGGTCTTGGCGGTTCCTGTACTTGTTTAAAGTGCTATCAGCTTCCTGGAGCTGGATCAGCTTATCTCTGTCCACGATGGCAGCTTTGGAGTTGTCGGCGACCTTCAGTGGCGTAGACATCTTGTCTCTCTTGGCCTGGGCCCTGGTAGTAACAGCACCGACGATCTCTGGTCGGCAGGGCTGAGCCGGAGTAACCACATTGTCCCGTAGCAGCTCTGTAAGGTCTCCATCGGGAAACGGCAATGGATCCTCCTCCACAACTTCGACGTGTTGGGTTGAGGCAGGACTCCACTCTGGATCGGGGTCGTCGGGTCGTCTCGCGCCGTCGATATTCCCGATCATCAAATCATACAGCGGCTTCTTCAGGCAAACCGCTTCGACTTCGCCTATGTAGAAAGGGGTGTTGACATGAATCTTCGCAACTGGCGCTCTCACACATTTGCTGTCGGCCATAAGTGTCCATTTTGAATCGCCAGTGAACTGTTCTTTAGCGATTAGGTCTTCTCTGACGATGACCCCACTGCAGCCAGAGTCTCTTAAGACAGTCACTTCATGATTTCCGACACGTCCCTTTGAAACAGGCATGTTCTGGACGGTCACAGCTGCGCTGGCGACGACGGGGATGGATTTCCCGTTGGCAAGGAGAAGTTGGCCATCAGTCATGCACTCTTGCACGTCCGCAGGGGTAGCTGTGCGCTTGGTCTCACTCGGAAGAATGACGCTCCCGCCGCACACTTGATGGTCAGATCTACTGGTTTGCCGTTGATTGGAGAACCGCCTCTGCCGGTTGCCCGCCGCTGAATTGTCCGTACTGCTCCGCTGTCCGCTACTTTTGTTTTGAGGGCAGTTAGCTGCTCTGTGGTCTGTAGCGTTGCAGGTGAAACAGCCTCTTGAATGCCCTTCCCTGGGAGGAGGCGTGGAGTCCGTGTGTCTCTGGCTCGTCTGGCTTCCCTGGATCTGGTTCACATGGTTTCCAGTCTTCTGAAAATGTTTCGTCGCGCTGGGTGGCCCCAGGGTTTTCCCATGAGCGATGAGATATCTTTCAGCAGCCTCAGTCACATCTTTAAGCGTCTGCAGCTTTTGTTCTTCTAAGTGGGTCGCTAGGTCCTTGTGGCAGGCATTGAGAAATTGTTCCTTCACGATCAGGTCATGGAGACTGTCGTAAGACTTCGTTTCGCCTGATAACTCCACCCACTTGTGTAGGTATGACGACAGGCGCTCCACAAACTGCTTTGGCGTCTCGCCTGACTTAGGCCGGCATTCACGGAAGCGTTTACGGTAGCCCTTCTCTGTAAAGTTGTAGCACTGCAATAGGGCCTCTTTCAAGACGTCGTAGTCTTTAGCGTCATCGTCCGACAATCTGGTGTAGACGTCGAGTGCTTCTCCCGTCAGAAGTGCACTTAGTCGAATCGCCCAGTCTTGAGGTTGCCAGTTAGAGCTTTTGGCAAACCTTTCAAATCTCGCCAAATAACTGTCGATCTGGTCCTTCCCGTCGACGAAAGCTGGCAATTTTGGAGCCATGTGGTCGCTGACGACTTGTGGCGCATGCTGATTGTTTTGGATACGCGCCAACTCCAGCTGGTACTGACGCTCAGCCTCTAATTGTCTCTCGTCCATCTCTCTTTCCTCTCGGCGACGCTGCGCTTCGAACTCTCTTTCTTCTCGACGTCGTTGCTCTTCTTTTTCTTGACGCCGCTCTTCTAGTTCTCTTTCTTCACGGCGACGCTGCTCTTCTAGTTCTCTTTCTTCACGGCGACGCTGCTCTTCTAGTTCTCTTTCTTCACGGCGACGTTGCTCTTCTAGTTCTCGTTCTTGTATTCTCTCCTGGGACTTGACGTACTCCGTCAACTGTTTCCCTTTTAGATTCAGTTGAATCCCTTTCTGCCAGAAGTCAGCCATCTTGATGCTTCTGGAAAGTTCTGGAAAGTTCTTTTCTGGAAAGTTCTTTTCTGGAAAGTTCTTTTTCTAGAAAGTTCTTGACTGTAGAGTTCTTTTTCTGGAAAGTTCTTGACTGTGCTGTACCTTTCTAGACTGTTCTAGAACAGCACGCTTTCTGCAGTAGCGCTGATGCTTGTCACTAGTCGCCTTCGCTGACGCAGGCCCCGCTGTCCTCGTCGTATGCGACGCTGCACCACGCTGGTGTTGATGTATACGCTCCTGTGCTGAAGTAGACGCGACGTCCGCTCGACGCTCGCTGTAACACTGGCGATGTAGCTCCGAGACTGTCCCTCGACGTAGTCTTACGGTAGCCACGTAGTCCCGATCTGTTGTTCGCTCACGAAGCAACTCTTCAGCGACTACACGCCCTTGCAGTCAACCCGAACCTATCGGTGATGTAGTCCCAGTATGTTGGCCCCTCTCGACGCAACTCGTTGGCGGCTACCCTCGATGACTGCCTCTCGTAACGTTGACTCGCTTGTAGCAGTTGAACCCTTGGCTATGGCGTGAATCGCGGCTTGACCCCCAAAATGTTACACTCAGTTTGAAGTTGGTGTTTTCTATCAGTATCTGATTCAGCCCCGATGCTTGAATTCCTGATAGTTGTGTAACTCAGATTCGTTTATTCACGCAACCCGCTCAAATCTGCGTACAAGTCACAAAGTCGACGTATGAAGTTTTCCACTTTTATTCAGCACACACCAACAACTGCATACAATTCTCAATTCAACTCAACAACTTTCACAGCAACTCTCCAAATCACTATCAACAACTTTACTCTCCCAACAACACACGGAGCATCGAATAAATAATTTTTCCTCTCCTTCGAGATGACGACAGCTCGTTCTAGAAAATGACGCATTACAACCAACCAATCAGAATTAAAGATCGTCATCACTGTCTTACGTCAATACATATTTTTATATCTTCCAGAACGACCTCTTGCTTCGACATGTATCGGGAAGTTTCTATCAAGAGTAAACACGCATATCCAGAAGATTCTCAAATAATATCGACTAACGCAAATTATCAACGTTATACAAAGTCTCTCCTAACAACAATGCAAACTCAAATCAAAGGTAAATAAACTCCATTATTGAATACTTTGCAAAACAAAACGATTAGATCTATCGTACACGTTTCCGACGCACTATCATTCGCGTTTCAACGTAACACACTTCCTCATCAGTGGCACCACCAAACCAGGTAGTGATGCCAAAGCAGAGGATGCTTTCGATCACTGCGCGATAGAACTGCGTCAGGACTTTTGTAGGCAACCTGAACTTCTTGAGTTGCCTCAAGAAGTGCAGGCGCTGTTGGCACTTTTTGATGATGGGGGTGGTGTTGTTTCCCCATGACAAGTCGTTCGAAATGACTGTGCCTAAAAATTTGAACTCTACGACTTGTTCAACGCTTTCACCGTTGATCACAAGTGGTGAAAGTGGATCTTTAATTCTCCGAAAATCGACAATCATTTCTTTTGTTTTTGAAACGTTGAGCTCGAGGTTGTTCTCTGAGCACCAGTCAACCAACCGTTCGACCTCATCCCGATAGGCGGTCTCGTCGTCTTTTCTAATCAGGCCCTCAATGGTGGTGTCATCAGAAAATTTAATGACATGAACGGATGGAACATGTGACACACAATCATTTGTGAACAATGTAAAGAGAAGAGGGGAAAGGACACAACCCTGAGGTGCTCCAGTGTTCAAAATCCCGGAGTCAGACAACATCTTGCCCACCCTGACGACCTGGGGGCGATCCAGCAAAAAGTCTAAAAGCCAATGGCACACAGAAGGATGGACATTTAAGGTTAAAGGTTTATCAAACAGCTTGTGGAGTATGATGGTATTAAAAGCGGAAATAAAATCCACAAAGAGCAGTCTAGCGTACGTACGCGCCTGCTCCAGATGCTGCAGTACGTGGTGAAGGCCTAGAGCGACCGCGTCCTCCACTGACCTGTTTGCACTATAGGCGAATTGGAGTGGATCGCGTAGGTGACCCGTGCATGCCTTCAGGTAGGTGAGGACGAGTCGCTCAAAGACCTTCATCACAACTGAGGTCAAGGCCACAGGCCTGTGATCATTCAGTTAAGACACCTTGGGCTTCTTGGGGATGGGTACAACAACTGAGGACTTGAAACATCGGGGGACAGTTTGTTGTTGAAGGGGAGTGTTAAAAATGTCTGTAAAGACGGGGGCCAGCTGGTCAGCGCAAGTGCGCAGGGCAGAGGTGGACACTCCTGGAACTGGCGCCTTCCTCGTGTTCTGCTTCTGGAACATGCGCCTCACCTCAGTTTCCTGAATGGTGAAAGGCGGGGTTAGAAGCGAGGGGTCGACAGGCAGAGGGGGGCGGAAGCCGGGGGTGGGATTCGTATCATCAAACCTGCAGTAGAAACAATAATTCCCCAACCTACGCTCGGAAACTCATTAAAAAATTGTATTTATATAGCAATTTTTCCTTATGCCGTATCAGTTCAAGGCGAAATTTATAGTTGATAGTGTAAAATGTTTTAACACCCGACAAGGAATCTCTGGTGACAGCAGTAGCTAGATGGCTTGGTGAAAGAAACTGATAGAGGGAAGGACGGCGAAGACTGTCTCTGATACTCTGCTGGGTGCAGGCAGATTGAGAAGTCCCAGTTGGACTGCTAGTCAAATCAGTCCGACGACTCTCCAGTGTAACGGGGCATGCTAGGGCATTAGTCTGTGACCGTCGCTGTCTCATATTGCTCCTCCTTCTCCTCCTCTTCTTCGTCTTCCTCCTCCTCCTCCTACTTTTTCCTATACAATAATTGCTTCACGGCCACCCACTGTATTCAAGTCAAGTACAAGTCCTCTTTTTTTTCCACCGTAGAAGTTGGATGCTACAGAGAATAACGAACTTGTGTGTGACTGCCACTGTTCGCTGCTTCTCTTCCTTCTGCTACGAATGCTACCCTTCCACCTCATACTACTATTCTCTTCCAAAGGAGCTCTGACATTCTGCTACACCTACTTCTTTTAAACGAGCTTTTTAAACCCATCTGTTCAACCTGTACTTTAATTGACTCTTGCATTTCCATCTGCAGCGACTAACTGAGATTGGGTATGCAGGCGTGCGAATGATGTATGTGTGTATGGGTGTGTGTGTGGGTACCCACAAAAGCGCACAAATGGGTAGCAGATCTTGTCTTTTCTAGTAACAAATGGGTTTATTTGCTTGGAACCCACTTTTTTCCAGGAACCCACTTTTTTCTAAGTGCGCGGGAGTGCTCTTTTAGTGCATGGGAGTGCAGTTGTAGTGCATGAGAGTGTTTTAAGTACATAGGAGTGCACTATCCGGGACGGAGAACATACAGTGAATGTTTGGAAAAGTTTGAAGCGATATTCGACCTATTTCGTCGCCTATAGGAGACGAAATAGGTCAACTTTCTAGAGAAGGGTTAGGGTAAGGGCTAGTTGCAGCGCTGCAACTAACCCTAGCCCTAACCCTTTTCCATCAAAAAATGACTTTGCCGATTCCTACATTCTTAAATGAACCCATTTCTGATGTATTGCAAGTATGAGTGTGTGTGTGTGTGTGTGTGTGTGTGTGTGTGTAGGTGGGTGTGTGTGTGTGTGTTGGCAGGGTTGGGGAGGGCAATTCATATTGGCTAATTGTCTGAGAGTTGAGTTTCCTTCAGAGGTAATACATTATTTTGCCTGTTTTTGCTTACTCTAGTTACGGTTTCAATTCCTTGTATTTGTTTATATTCATTTATTTTATGTTTGTTATTTATGATCGCATATCGGGTTGCTGACGACGGAGGGAAGGGGGGGGGATGAAGGGAAGGAGCGTTCTCCTCTAATTGATGGGCTGCAAAGTTTGCTTTTCGTTATGTCTTTTTATGCTTTATTTGATTGCATTTTTGTTATATCATGTAATCCTTTTGGTTTGAAAATGTATCTGTTTGTAGATTTTAATCATACTATATTATTGTTTGCGAATGTGTATACGTTTTTCTAATTGAGCTATGCTTTTGATAATATCATCTTTAAATATTAAAAATGATATTGCAATAATTTTATGTTTCTGTTTGTGACGACACGAGTTTTCAGATGGTAGGGAGAGATACACTTTTTACGAAGTTACACTTCTCCGTAGATCTGCTGTACATAGAATAGCGTGACCGATTTACTTTTGCGTATGAAAGTGCAGTTTCGTAAAGTCCGTGCGATTCATAGAAGATAGGGAGTCGGCCAATTTCGAATAGGGGTACGCGTAATAAAGAACGTGCATACTGACGAGAGCTCGACTGTTTTGCTTGTGGCCGGCGCAGATTTTGAAGGGCAGAGTGGTTTGAGATGCTATTGCGTGAGGAAGGAATTCTAACGAGACAGCAGCCCTGTGACAGAGGTCATCGTAGTGTAGGGTACTGTTGGAAGGGTGTGTGTATTGTTTTATAGCCACCCAAGGTCTTATGCCCTCGTCGGGATAAGGATGTGTAGAATTCGAAGGAAGATGGTAACTGCCATTCGCCAGTGAGTGTAGAGTTCCATACTTAAGGTGCGTGTGGTTCTCGATTGAACACCCACCAAAACTTAGTGTCTGTAGCAGAGCTAAGGTGTCCTCATCCTCAGAATAAATGTTATTTGGACAGTGAAATAACGTGCAAGAGCAAGAGAAAGAGACTCTCAAAGACTAATCCATTGTGTTGTGCCAATGTTGTGACAGTGTTGTGTCGTGTTGTGGTGTTGGGGTAAAGGGCGTCACGAGCCGAGGCCTGTAAGGTAAGCAAACCCTGTCGTTCAATTCTCTAGTGGCGCGCTCCGAGCACTGCGTACGTGTATGAGTGGTAATGAGTGTGGGGAAGGGGATGTATTTTAGGATGTGTAATGAATTTTGTTGATTTTATATGATTTTCCTATGATTTCTTATTGTATATGTGATGGGGAAAATGTCGTTGCTGTTGTTGTTATGGAAGTGGGTCAAAGGCGACGATGGGGAATATAGAGAGGGAGAGAGAGAGTGAGGGTGTATGTATGGAAAGAGCGGTAGAATGTAGTATGCTGAAGAGGGATGAAGTGATGATTATGAAGGAAGCATGTTTACAGTGTGGATGAAGGGGGGGGGGTAATCGTGATGTGCTATAATTGTTGGGGGTGACGGTGGTGATGAAGGGGGGTGGAATGAATCAGGACTGTGAGATGGTAGTGTGGTTGCGATAATTATGTATATTTATATAAACATTGGTTTGTAAAGAAGATGCGAATTATTTAGCATCGAAGGGTGATTTACATTATTGAAATCTGTGTATAGTATCTTATATTATTATTATGATATTCATAGCTATGCAGGTCAAGATGGCGGACGGAGGACGGCGTGTTATGTTATATTATATAGTGTTTATTGTTTGGTGGGCATATTGTTAAGACTATGTATATGTCAACAGGTGTGGGCTGATGAGATGATGATGATTATTACATCTACGTGTTTATTTCTACGCATTATTCCCACGCTGTTGCCTTTGATGTGCCTGTTGTGCTGTACTGATGTTGATGTTGTTGCCGCTGACTGGGTCCTAACCAGCCTGGGATGTACCTTTGCCTCTACGACACAGTAGTGTTGTGGTGATTTCTTACACTGCTGCAGGTTTTGCCTGTGTACCGAGGCAACACGCTTCCAGGGGTTTTCATGCCTAATTCATGCACACACAGACTCACATTACACGCACCTAAAAACATATCCATTTAGTTAGAAGAATCATCCACTTTGTGAAAGAGACTGTTAGCTCTCTGAGCACTTAACAAGAACATTGAGACATTACTTCTGTGCCACAGCTTTGTCTAGCTAATAGTTCATGATTCAACGCCATCGCTTATTATTTGAAGACTTGCATTTTGAATTGATTTGTTGATTTTGATTTTCTGTATACACTTTGTAAAGAAACTGTTGTTATTTAGTTCTATTTGGGGTTTGTTGCAAGGGGAGGTAATTGTTAGTTAGTATTGGGACGGGGGTCTGTTTAGGGGTTGAGGGAAGGCTAGTTCCCATTTGTCCTGTGTTTGCTTGTTGATTGTTGAATAAAAGAGTGTGTGTTTGTACTCTGGCATTTTGTGTTAGTTTATTTTGTTTGAGTTTATTCTTTTCACTCGCTTTATGAGCTGACGTCACTGAACCCGCTCGGGGGACGTGACATATTTGGTGTCAGAAGTGGGATAAACTCATTTATTTTGTTAGGGTATTGCCAGAGGTGTATGTTGTGTGTTTGAGTTGTTGTGTGAAAGGGTACGCAGCGGGCGGTTGGCGGGAGTGTGGGTGTATTGCACTAGGGAACACACTCGGAGTGCAGCATTAACGGGGAATTGGGTTGCAGGGTTCACTTGCTCGCCTTCAGGGGTACGACGGTGAACGATTCCTCGGCTCCTGTGACTGTTGTGTTGCGTATTCATTCTGTTAGGTGTTTGTATCCTATCCTATCCTATCCTGTCCCATAACCCGAAGGTCGTAGGGGCACCACAGATGATCGCTTAACCAGCATACTCCATCTTTCTCTGTCCTCAGCAGCCCTCATGGCTTCGCTCAGTGTCAAACCAGTCCATTCTCGAATGTTGTCCTCCCACCTCTTTTTCGGTCTCCCCCTTCTTCTACCTCCTTGCACTGTGCCTTGCAGAATGGTCTTTGCAAGGCCTGATGATCTGGTGACGTGGCCATACCATCGGAGTTTCCGTTTCTTCACCACTGTGAGCAGGTCATCGTGTTGTCCAATGGCTTGTGTGATGGTCTGTCGGACTTCAACGTTGGTGATGTGTTGGGTATAGGAAATGCACAGAAGTCTTCTGTAGCACCTCATCTCCATGCTTTGTATTCTTCGTTGGAGATCTGCTGTGAGGGTCCATGCTTCGCAAGCATATAGGAAGATGGAGATGACCAGAGATCGCAGCAGTCTTACTTTGGAATGTAGACTGATGGTTCTGTCTTTCCAAATGGGCTTCAACCTTGTCAGGGCAGCAGTTGTTTGTGCGATCCTGGAGAGGACTTCCTGTCGAGACCCATTGTCTGACACAATGGCTCCTAAATATTTGAAGCTGTGCACTGTGTTGAGGGATTGGCCTTGTACTTTGATGTCCGTGTTGATGCCATTGGTGTTGTTGGTCATCATTTTGGTCTTCTCTGCACTTATTTCCATTCCATAAGCTCTGGAGGTGGTGTCAAGCCTCTGTACAAGCTGTTCAAGTTCTTGTTCCTCTCCAGCCAATCCATCAATATCATCCGCAAAACGAAGATTGGAGATTGCTCTGCCCCCTATGCTGACTGTGCCTTCGTGATCTGTTTGTATCAGTTAGGTGTTATTTGTTTTGTGTATACTAACATCTGTTCTTCCCTTCTTTTCCGACATGGCTACGCGGGATGCTCGAGCCGCGATGCGCCGCGACGCTAGGACTCGTAAGGAGGAGGCCGAGCAGGAGGAGCAGGACTTCCGGGATGACGGCTCTGTGACAGGGTTGTTGGAGGAACCTTACGCAGTGAGTACTCAGACCACTATGCCTAAGATGTATGCCAAATCGCCCGGTGCACAGAGCAAAGTCGAGGTCGCGCTCAGTGATAGCGAGAGATTTAGACAGATTGGGGAAAGTCTGGGTTTCCGTGATGGAGCGTTGGCACACTATGTCGTTAGCGAGATGAGAAGGGAGGACGAGCGGAGGGAGAAGGAGGAAGAGAAAAGGGAGAGAATGAGGAGGGAAGCAGCAGAGAGGTTAGTTAGGGAGGAAGAAAAGAAAGAAAGAGAAGATGAGCGTCGACGTCTAGAAGCTAGATTGGAAGCTAGATTAGAGGCTGAGAGGGAAGACCGACGTCGGTTGGAGCAGAGGATAGAAGATGAGAAGCGTGAAGAGAGAGAGGCTAAGGAAGAGGAAAGGAGGATGTTTGAGATGAGGCTAGAGGAGGAACGTAGAGCCAGAGATGAAGACCGAGCTGATCAGAGGGAGAATAGGGCTAGAGATAGAGGGGCAGCGTACTCAGTCAAGTTGAAACCCTTGGAGGAGAGGGAGGATGTGGAGGCCTACCTCCAGATGTTCGAACGGGTGGCAGAGATTCAGGGTTGGAGGAGGGAGGTATGGGCGGTTAGGCTAGCGCCTTTGTTACAAGGGGAAGCCCGAGATACGTACCTTCGTCTGACGCCTGAGCAAGCCCAGGATTTCGACATTGTGAGGAATGCGCTGCTGAAACGCTTCAGGAAGGACGCCGACTACTATCGTAGGCAGTTTCGAGAGGCCAAGAAGGAGGCTGCAGAAACGTTTCCTCAGCTAGTAGTAAGGCTAGGGTCGTTAGTGAAGAAGTGGTTTTCGCTCGCCGGCAAAGACATCACCGACGTAGGGCAGGTACTAGACACTTTCATTGGTGAGCAACTTTTCTCCATCATGACTACCGAGTTAGAGATCTACGTGAGGGAGAATCTACCTGAGACTAGTCATGCCGCAGCAGAGTTGGCGCAGCGCGTGGTAGATGCCAAGCGGGCAGCATCAGCACCGGCACCCGTACTACCCAGTCAGAGACGCGGTTTTCCCAGGCGACCGGAGGCTCCTCAGCAGCCTAGCAACAGGGGAAGTCAGGGTCAGAAGGTAGGGAGGACGGAAGGGGGTAGTGGGGTACGCCGTTGCTACCGATGTGGGTCGGAGAAGCATGTGGTCAGGGACTGCAAGGTCAAACCTCAGACAGTAGGCCAGGTTACAGTGGGACGGACTATTTCCACGGAGACCGCACCTCGGGCTAGCGTGTGTGCGATCAAACCTTATGATCCATGGGGCCAAGGTAGGGCGAACGGGCAGGACGTTCGAGTATTGAGAGATACGGGGGCGGAGATAGGGGCAGTCGCGAGCAGGTTAGTCAAACCAGCTGATTTGACGGGTCGGACTGTCGAGATTTGCTTGGCGAATCGATCGAACGTGGGTCTGCTACCTACAGCTTGGGTGGAGTTGGATTGTGCGCTGGTCAGGGGGAGAGTAGAGCTGGTGGTTTTCGAGGACGGGCCCGATATCATCCTGGGTAACTGGGTAACGTTTGATAGCGGGGAAAAGAGTCCTGTTTCCTTGTTCGGAGGTGAGTGCGCAATGGCTGCAGCAGTGCAGACTCGGGCGCAGGTGAAGGCCGAGAAGAAGAGGGAGGTACCCTTAGCAGTGGTCGAACCATCCCAGATCTCTGTTAGCACCCCAGAGTTGATCAGGATGCAAGAGACCGACGAGACGCTCGCGAAGGCGAGAACGTTGGCACAGAGCGGTGGGGCGATAGCGTCAGGTAGAGCGTCAGCTGAGTTTCGCAAGAAGAAGGGGGTGTTGTACCGGGTACACACGAAGAGAGGTAGCCAGGTCACGCAACTGGTAGTCCCGAAACAGTTGAGGGGGGGGGATCCTTCAGTTGGCTCACGATCCACCCATGGCTGGGCATTTGGGAGGGAAACGTACCAGGGAGCGGATCTGGGGGACATTCTATTGGCCGGGAATGTGTGCCGAAGTACGGAGGTATTGCGCCAGTTGTCCAGAGTGTCAGAAGGTAGTACCGAGGGGACGGGTGAGGAAGGTACCACTACAGCAACTTCCGCTGGTGGACGAGCCATTTCAGAGGGTGGCGGTAGACATTGTGGGACCCATCAAACCCAAGTCAGATCGGGGTAACATGTACATCCTAGTGGTAGTAGACTATGCCACACGCTATCCCGAGGCTGTACCGCTCAAGGGCATAGAGGCAGAGAGGGTGGCAGAAGCGCTGTGGGAGATTTGGTCGAGGGTGGGCGTTCCTAGGGAAATTTTGACAGATCAGGGGACGCAATTCATGTCTGAAGTCATGCGGGAGATGAACAGACTACTGTCGATCCATGGGAAAGCCACCACGCCGTATCATCCACAGTGCAACGGTCTGGTTGAGCGATTCAACGGGACGCTAGTGTCCATGCTCAAGAAGTTAGCCACAGAACAACCTACAGCGTGGGACCGCTACATTCCAGCGCTACTATTTGCATACCGTGAAGTAGCACAGGAGTCTACAGGGTTCTCTCCCTTCGAGCTCCTATATGGAAAGACCGTGCGGGGACCGATGGCTGTATTGCGAGACCTCTGGACCAAGGAAATACAAGAGGAGGAGGTGAAATTGAGTAGCCAGTACGTGGTGGATTTGCGTAACCGCATCGAGGAAACATGTAAGTTGGCACAAGGAAACCTCAGAACCGCGTCAGCCAAGCAGAAGCGGCACTTCGATAAGAAGGCGAAACGGCGTTTGTTCAACGCGGGGGATCAAGTGTTGCTGCTGTTACCTGAGAAACACAACAAGCTGCAGCTAGCATGGCGAGGACCGTACGAGGTGATCGAACGCGTGGGAGAGTGCGACTACCGGATCAGGATGCGTGGAAAAGTAAACTATACCACGCCAATCTCCTGAAGAAATTCCATACCAGAGCGACGGTGGCCACGATCGTCGTAGACGACGAAGGGGTGGAGGAGGAGGAAACTATGCCGGTGTTTGGGGATATTCCCGTAATCACCTTGACAGCATCAGAGACACCCCGCGACGTGAAGATGGACGACAACTGCCCAGAAATACGGGAAGAATTGCAGGAGCTGGTGTGGCAGTTTGAGGATGTCCTAACCGACTTGCCGTTACGCACTACACTGGACGTGTGCGAAATACGTGTGGACAGCGACATTCCAGTGAGGACGCGGCAGTACCCACTTCCCCATTCGCATCACGAGACCATCAAGAAGGAAGTGGAAGCGATGCTAGCGATGGGCGTCATTGAGAGGGCCAGTTCGCCATACAGCTCGCCCATCGTATTAGTAAAGAAGAAGGAGGGCACGATGCGTTTCTGCGTTGATTTCCGGAAGTTAAACAAGCACGTCGTATTCGATGCGGAACCATTGCCGAACATCGACTACTTGTTTTCCAAACTGTCAGGGGCCAAGTATCTCACCAAGATCGACTTGACCAAAGGTTACTGGCAAGTGCCTATGAACAAGGGAGATAAAGCGAAGACGGCATTTACAACGCCAGAGGGACAATTTCAGTGGACTGTAATGCCATTTGGGCTGAAGACGGCGGGGGCAGTCTTTTCTCGCATGATGCGGAAGTTATTAGCACCCCTGGGAATGTCGGAGATCGACAATTTTGTTGACGACTTGTTGGTAGCCACCATTACCAAGCAGAGACACCTGGAATGCTTGGCACGTCTTTTCCTTAGGTTGCGTGAGGTGCAGCTATCCGCCAAACCATCAAAGTGTTACCTGGGTTTCCGAAGAGTAGAGTATCTTGGGCACGTGGTTGGACAGGGAGAAATTCGTCCTGAGGTGTCAAAGATGGAGAGAATCCGAGATGCACCACGACCAACGACCAAGCGGCAAGTGCGCTCATTTTTGGGTTTAGCCGGATACTACAGGCGGTTCGTACCCAACTTTTCAGCGATTGCTTCACCACTACACGATCTGACCAAGGGAGGCAAGCCAGGGGCGGTACAATGGACCGAAGCATGCGAAGCTGCATTTTGCACACTGAAGGAGAAGCTGTGCTCTGACCCTGTGTGCTGTCTGCCGGACTTCACCCTACCGTTTGTGCTACAGACAGATGCGTCGGAGGATGGAGTAGGGGCCATTTTGAGCCAGGACAGGGGACAGGGATTACAGCCTATTGCGTGTGCAAGCAAGAAACTGTCGAAACCCGAGAGGAACTATTCGACCATTGAGAGGGAGTGTCTAGCGTTGGTGTGGGGTGTGCAGAAATTCAGTCAATATCTGTACGGACGTACTTTCGTAGTGCAGACTGACCATATGCCACTGCAGTACCTACAGCAAGTGAAGAACACCAACAGCCGACTGATGAGATGGGCACTTCAGCTGCAACCTTTCTCAATGTCTGTGGAGCACATTTCTGGGAAGGACAACGTTCCAGCAGATTTCCTCAGCAGAAACGCTCAGTAGGTAGCATAGGAGGTAGTGAGAAATTCGCGTCGTAGTTAAGGTTCTTCAAGGTGTTAAGAACTGGGGGGGGGGGTTGTGTGACGACACGAGTTTTCAGATGGTAGGGAGAGATACACTTTTTACGAAGTTACACTTCTCCGTAGATCTGCTGTACATAGAATAGCGTGACCGATTTACTTTTGCGTATGAAAGTGCAGTTTCGTAAAGTCCGTGCGATTCATAGAAGATAGGGAGTCGGCCAATTTCGAATAGGGGTACGCGTAATAAAGAACGTGCATACTGACGAGAGCTCGACTGTTTTGCTTGTGGCCGGCGCAGATTTTGAAGGGCAGAGTGGTTTGAGATGCTATTGCGTGAGGAAGGAATTCTAACGAGACAGCAGCCCTGTGACAGAGGTCATCGTAGTGTAGGGTACTGTTGGAAGGGTGTGTGTATTGTTTTATAGCCACCCAAGGTCTTATGCCCTCGTCGGGATAAGGATGTGTAGAATTCGAAGGAAGATGGTAACTGCCATTCGCCAGTGAGTGTAGAGTTCCATACTTAAGGTGCGTGTGGTTCTCGATTGAACACCCACCAAAACTTAGTGTCTGTAGCAGAGCTAAGGTGTCCTCATCCTCAGAATAAATGTTATTTGGACAGTGAAATAACGTGCAAGAGCAAGAGAAAGAGACTCTCAAAGACTAATCCATTGTGTTGTGCCAATGTTGTGACAGTGTTGTGTCGTGTTGTGGTGTTGGGGTAAAGGGCGTCACGAGCCGAGGCCTGTAAGGTAAGCAAACCCTGTCGTTCAATTCTCTAGTGGCGCGCTCCGAGCACTGCGTACGTGTATGAGTGGTAATGAGTGTGGGGAAGGGGATGTATTTTAGGATGTGTAATGAATTTTGTTGATTTTATATGATTTTCCTATGATTTCTTATTGTATATGTGATGGGGAAAATGTCGTTGCTGTTGTTGTTATGGAAGTGGGTCAAAGGCGACGATGGGGAATATAGAGAGGGAGAGAGAGAGTGAGGGTGTATGTATGGAAAGAGCGGTAGAATGTAGTATGCTGAAGAGGGATGAAGTGATGATTATGAAGGAAGCATGTTTACAGTGTGGATGAAGGGGGGGGGGTAATCGTGATGTGCTATAATTGTTGGGGGTGACGGTGGTGATGAAGGGGGGTGGAATGAATCAGGACTGTGAGATGGTAGTGTGGTTGCGATAATTATGTATATTTATATAAACATTGGTTTGTAAAGAAGATGCGAATTATTTAGCATCGAAGGGTGATTTACATTATTGAAATCTGTGTATAGTATCTTATATTATTATTATGATATTCATAGCTATGCAGGTCAAGATGGCGGACGGAGGACGGCGTGTTATGTTATATTATATAGTGTTTATTGTTTGGTGGGCATATTGTTAAGACTATGTATATGTCAACAGGTGTGGGCTGATGAGATGATGATGATTATTACATCTACGTGTTTATTTCTACGCATTATTCCCACGCTGTTGCCTTTGATGTGCCTGTTGTGCTGTACTGATGTTGATGTTGTTGCCGCTGACTGGGTCCTAACCAGCCTGGGATGTACCTTTGCCTCTACGACACAGTAGTGTTGTGGTGATTTCTTACACTGCTGCAGGTTTTGCCTGTGTACCGAGGCAACACGCTTCCAGGGGTTTTCATGCCTAATTCATGCACACACAGACTCACATTACACGCACCTAAAAACATATCCATTTAGTTAGAAGAATCATCCACTTTGTGAAAGAGACTGTTAGCTCTCTGAGCACTTAACAAGAACATTGAGACATTACTTCTGTGCCACAGCTTTGTCTAGCTAATAGTTCATGATTCAACGCCATCGCTTATTATTTGAAGACTTGCATTTTGAATTGATTTGTTGATTTTGATTTTCTGTATACACTTTGTAAAGAAACTGTTGTTATTTAGTTCTATTTGGGGTTTGTTGCAAGGGGAGGTAATTGTTAGTTAGTATTGGGACGGGGGTCTGTTTAGGGGTTGAGGGAAGGCTAGTTCCCATTTGTCCTGTGTTTGCTTGTTGATTGTTGAATAAAAGAGTGTGTGTTTGTACTCTGGCATTTTGTGTTAGTTTATTTTGTTTGAGTTTATTCTTTTCACTCGCTTTATGAGCTGACGTCACTGAACCCGCTCGGGGGACGTGACACTGTTCACTGATAGCGTCGTTGTCTTACTGTTGTCTTATTAACCTCAGCAAGTGTGGCTGGATTTATTGTCAGAGTCAATGTTCTTGTAAATAGTATATACTGACTATGTCATTTAACTTATCCATTATAGTTTTAAGTATCAATTGTTTTCAAATGTCAAGTAGGGTGAGCGCACTTAAAGTGTGGTACTGCGCTTAAGTAATACCCGTTTTTATTATTATTATTATTATTATTATTATTATTATTATTATTATTATTATT
This sequence comes from Oncomelania hupensis, assembly GCA_036898135.1. Lineage (NCBI taxonomy): Eukaryota > Metazoa > Mollusca > Gastropoda > Littorinimorpha > Pomatiopsidae > Oncomelania > Oncomelania hupensis. The sequence continues at coordinate 113,245,063 of CM072512.1, forward strand.
ATTATTATTATTATTATTAATTGCCTCACGGCCCGCCCATTGTACTTTTTTTTTAATAGTCAAGGCAAGGCGAAAGTTTAATTCTAGGTTCTTCCGGGTGAGGGTGGGTATGGAAGTGGGGATGAGTAAGGAGTGCGAAGGTGGGTATGGAGTGTCCGGTGGGTAAGGGTTACGGGGGGTGGGGGAAAACGGGGAAAAAAAACACACAGCAAGTGACAAAGCGACAATAAATAGACAAATCCAAATTTCTCCTAGTGAAGAGGCGCATGCTATCAGGGCCATTTGTGTGTGACTGCCACTGTCTGTTGCTGCTTCTCCTGTGTTTTTTTCTTCTGCTACTACAGCTACTTTCCATACTCCTTCTCCTCCAACTATTTCTCCTGTCAATGACCTTAGGGTCCCCCCGCTGTATTATGGGCAAGCCCAGATTTCTTCCAGCGTAACGGTGCATGTTATGAAGCAAAACTATAGTTTGCCACTTTTACCAGAGTTGTTTCCCTTGATCGGGTGAAGCGGATCACGACGGAGAAGTTAAAAAGCATGGAGCGAGAAACACGACTGACCGTTGTGTGTGACGGTCACTGTCGGCAAGTGCTGCTCCTCGACTGCTCCTTCCTCCTCCTTCTCCTCCTCCCAATATTGCTATTCCTTGGTTTCCGCCTTCCCGGACAACTTGGACATAATAATTCACTCAAGGGTCATCTATTGTACAGTTGTGTTAATCAGTCAAAACAGTCTCCGGTGTCTCGGCACATTCAGGCGCAGTATTATATCACTGTAATAGTCTATTGCTACTGCTGCTGCTGCTGCTGCTGCTAATACAGTAATACAGGATGCTATCACGCGCTTTTACATTAGTCTAACTCAAAGCGTGGCGATCTAGAGATATCGCTATTACAGACTACTACTGCTACTACTACTGCTGCTGCTGCTGCTGCTGCTGCTGCTGCTGCTCATGCAGTTGTTGATGATGGTGATGACGATTGCTTGACGGCGACGACAACACACCGTTTTCTTAGGAAACTCTTATGGAAATGCGCATTTTATATGTCTTTGCTTTTGTAATAATCTCATTTATTCTCTTTTAAATGAATTAAGTACACCTGTTGCCACAGAAAGGGCTGTGGACAAGAAGAAAAATAATAAGCAATAATACTTATGTCCCTTTGTAAATAGCTCCTGGGCTCAGCTGGTCCCTGCAATAATTAGATTACGTGTACAGGCGATGGTAAGCAAATAGCATCTGGTTACCAGCCCCTGCTAACTCTTTACAAATGTGATTTTATTCGTTGACAGGAAGGTGGAAGTGTTCTGCTTCACCCCGATCAAGGGAAGCAACTCTCGCTTTTCACGATAAAAAGGGACAATAAAGTGTCAAAAATTAATTAAAAATCAAATCCATCTATTTAAGGGATCCACTTTGATCACGCCACCTCGACAAATCCTGTTAACATTCACAATGAATGTTGCCCCACTGAAAAAAGCTTAAAAAACCTCTTTCGAAAGCACAGTTATTTTTAAAAAAATTGATACATTCCGTTGTGTTTGTGCAAAGATCTAACCAACAATCTGGAGATAAAAATTGCACCTACCAAAGCCGGTATTGATTGATTGATTGATTGTTGCTTTAGGTCCAGCGGACTCTTCTGAGCCAAATCAGGACCGGACAACCCCCGATCCGCATAAAAGATCTGCTGAAACAACCCTAGTGGGAAAACTGAATGCCCTCCACCGGCCAGTCACTTTACAATAAAGACATCCCACGCAGGGGACGGCTGAGGCTTTACCCCAACTAATCGAACCCCCGGTTACAAAAACAAAATAGAATACAAACATCATTATAAATTATCAACAAAACACATACATATAAAATGCCTATATTGCTAAATAATAACATTATAGGAAGCCCTAGTGACCACCCAACACAAAGCGTCCAATACTCCCAAGCTGATCCAACAGACCTCATACACAAACAAGGAGTCTTGTCCAGGAAGAGTTTTCAAGAAAAAAGGTAGGTCATTGATCTAGCGAAGAAGAAGATAGTATAGCAGAGTGATAGGACAGAGCAGGAATGGGAAAGAGCAAATAAGGAAGACAGCGACAGTGGGAATTTAAAGCACTAAATTTCCAGAAAGTGGGGATACTATTTATACTGAAACCCCCGGCACGCCAACGGGGGTACTGTTGCCGCAGTGAATCGGTCATGCCTATAAAGGAAAGACAGGTTTTCAACTGGGGCTTTCACTTTTCCCTTTATAGGTTAGAAAAATCTACAGTGGCAAGATTGCTCATGACCCCAAGGGGTCCAAAGCCGGTAAGAGATCGAACCCGTAGAAACAATTGCTCGTAAGGTTTTTCGTTTTAGGTTGATAAACAAAGCTCCTACCCTATCCCAGACACCAAAGACTTTTCAAACCGCGTGGTTCATCCAGAAAGAGGATCAAAGGTCGCACGCCTGTACCGTTAAGACAGGGGAAATAACTCCCTGTCAGAACCGAAATGAAACTTTCAGACTTTCAGCGGTTGGTTTGAGGAACGGAGTCTCACTTTATTATTGTTTAATGTTAAAAATAAGGCGAATTTTTAGGTTAATCTCGTTTTCGTCAAAAGTAAACAACGAATTGAGACCGTTGAGTTTGTCAGGTTTTGTTGTTGTGTATCCTTTATTTTCAGCTTTACAGTACAGTTGCCCTGCCCAGAACCTTGGAGTATTTATCTACCGGGTGACATTTGAAACACGGGTTGTTCCTCCTTTCACACTTTTCCATGTATCGTTGTATGTATCATTGTATTTATCATTGTATACATCTATGTTTATATGTTACGAAGGCACAGTCAGCATAGGGAGAAGAGCGATCTCCAACCTTCGTTTTGCGGATGACATTGATGGATTGGCTGGAGAGGAACAAGAACTTGAACAGCTGGTACAGAGGCTTGACACCACCTCCAGAGCCTATGGAATGGAAGTAAGTGCAGAGAAGACCAAACTGATGACCAACAACGCCAATGGCTTCAACACGGACATCAAAGTCCAAGGCCAATCCCTCAACACAGTGCATAGCTTCAAATATTTAGGAGCCATTGTATCAGACAATGCGTCCTGACAGGAAGTCCTCTCCAGGATCGCACAAACAACTGCTGCCCTGGCGAGGTTGAATCCAATTTGGAAAGACAGGACCATCAGTCTACATTCCAAGGTAAGGCTGCTGCGCTCCCTTGTCATCTCCATCTTCCTATGTGCTTGCGAAACATGGACCCTCACAGCATATCTTCAACGAAGAATACAAAGCATGGAGATGGGGTGCTACAGAAGGCTTCTGGGCATTTCCTAAACCCAGCACATTACCAACGACGAAGTCCGACAGACCATCACACAAGCCATTGGACTACACGATGACCTGCTCACAGTGGTGAAAAAACGTAAACTCCGATAGTATGGCCACGTCACCAGATCATCAGGTCTTGCAAAGACCATCCTGCAAGGCACAGTGCAAGAAGGTAGAAGAAGAGGGAGACCGAAAAAGAGTTAGGAGGACAACATTCGAGAATGGACTGGCCTGACACTGAGCGAAACAATCAGGGTTGCTGAGGACAGTGAAAGAGGGAGTACGCTGGTTAAACGATCATCTGTAGTGCCCCTGCGACCTCCGAGTTATGGGATAGAATAGGAAATAGGAAATGTTTCTATGTATCGTGTATGTATGACATATTCTTTTCCTATGCACTTATAATTGGAATTCCCCTTGTAAAATAGTTATTTTCCCCACTTTAAGCTAAATAATCTGTATTTAGAAGCATATTTTCTAAATAATCATTTGTTTACAATCAATGTAAGATTTCCCTAAATAATATATTTTGTCGGTAAAAAAATTATTATTTACCTTAACAATATATTCTTTACGTAAATAAATCAGAATATAAGTAAATAAGGCCTTGGTTGCTAAAAATTTTAAAAAATGAATTATTTACCTATATTATGCATTATTTAATAGATTGTGTGAAATAACGTATTGTTTAGAAATGTTTTAAAATAATGATTTGTTTCCCTATATAATGTAGTATTTAGCACAATTTGCTAAATAATGTATTATTTTTCAGAAGATGTGGCTAAATCAGGCATTATTTACGTTCTGACTGAAACTGTCCCAGGTAAATTTATCTTTCGTATACCATATTTAGCGAAACCTCACTCATTGTTATGAGCAGTTATATTATAGGAACCTATTTTTGTTGCCTGCTGTGTTCTGCTCTATGACTGAAATCACCTAGCGTATACGCATCACGAGAAATCTGGCGTTACTATGCTCCCCCCCCCCTCTCTCTCTCCTCCTCTCCATTCCGTTGTGTCCACACCCTTTCCCCCTAATACAGTTTGGTTTAGAATCGTCTCCAATGCTGTGCATCATTAATATAATAAAGAATAGGATCTCCCTTCACTCATAGGTATATCCCCCACGCTGACCAAAACCTGCGATTTCATTGAATAACAGATGCACATTTCGGAACCCAATATTTTGCAACGACTTCGTCTATATTTTCTTTGGAATTGTATTATTTAATTAAAAAAAAAAAAAAAAAGCTTTCGTTCTATGAAGGATAACAAGTGGGGAGACAATTTAGACAAATTGAAAAGTTGGGAAACTGACCCTCTTCAGCATATTAGTGAACAAATTTAAATAATAAACTATATCAAATAATCAACTCATTAACAAGAACAACTGAGAAAAAATAGATTAAATTAAATCACTCTCTCTCTCTCTTTCTCTCCCTCTCCATACTTCTATGATTTAATTTACACATAAACTCTTCGTACTATAGTGACTTAAAAAAGACAAAAAAAAAACTACACAAATCTTCCACGGCCATTCAGACTTAAAGTGAACATTAGTATTATTATTAAACAAACGGATATGCGCCCTCCTCTCTTGCTGTCATCGGCCCTGATTTTGTACTTGCAAATATTGTAAAATATGTTTGCAAGCTGTTGATTTTAGCGATAGCAGTTCGCGCTGGACTGTCGTTATTGATTATGTAAATTTCTCCCAGGTTGCCTCCTAACGATCTAATTAGCTATATTTAACCGCCGTAAATGTAAACGCTTTCCACTGTAAATCTGGAGCCACACCCGTGCTCTCTCTATCTCTCTCTCTCTCTCTCTCTCTCTCTCTCTCTCTCTCTCTCTCTCTCTCTCTCTCTCTCTCAGAGAGCAATGTTTCTTTTCGCACCCATTTTGTACTTTTAAAGAGTCGGAACGACCATTGCTTCCCAAACCTTTTCAGAGCTATCTGTGTGTGTGAATGTGTATGTGTATGTGTGTGTGTGTGTGTGTGAATATTTGTGTGTGTTGTTTCTGCATGTGTATCTGTGTGTCCTGCTGTCCGCGTCCTTGTGTGTATGTGTCACGAATATAGGGGGTTGTGGGGATGTGGGTTAGCAATTACTCCCCCGCGCTGTGTCGCCTCCCTTGGACTAGGCCGACGTGCGGTGACGTTCAGAGGAATAATGCTGAGAGTGCTAAAGAATTATAGAAGGTTATAAGGACAGACGAGAAGAGTACAGACTAAACTAGTGGAAACTTTGAACAAGGGAAGTCGGGCGGTATAATACAATATTAGACAATTTATTATATTGATGTAGGTCAGACGTAGTGGGTAGGCTTACGACTGAATCACTAGTGATAGTCTGTTAACGTGCAGAGTAGCTAGGAGAAGTTCTGGTTTAAATATATAAAGTCAACAGGGGCGATTATGGACGGCTATCATCATGTGGCAACGGGGTATCTGGTTGATTAAGCGTGGGTAGCCAGATATCTGCAGAATTGTGGTGTGCGCAGAGTGCACACTTATCTGGGGGGTAAGTCGGCAGTTGTAGCCGCAGGAGACTGGATGGCGGTTGCGCAATGGTCCAGCGTGGCGTCAGTTGACCAGTCTAGGTCACTGGGTCGTGTTGTTGAGCAATAGGTGGCTTGTGGTAGAACCGGTCATCGGTACTTGCCGGTTGGGGCTGTATTTCTTTCACGCTTCACAGTGACAACCGGAGAATATGGGTTGCACGCAGGGGGGCGGAGTCTCGCAGTGGCCCGGTATAAGGACCCGTTCTGCAATGGAGTATTGGCTCAGTATCAGAGGGGCATCCATACTCTGGATGCCGCGCCATTCAGCGCGCATGCCAGTCAGATTTTGAATTTGGAAGCGCCGGTCAAGACTGACCGGTGCATTCCAACTGTCCAACAATATCAACAATGGCCATTAGGGTTTGGTGGAATTTAACAGCGGCCGATAACGTATAAGAGATTCGGCGCCTAAGATGGGGTTATGGACAGCTGGGGTGGATATTTACACAATAGGATCAGGGGAGAAGCAAAAGGGATAAATACAGGGCAATGGCTATTATATGCAAGGGGGATTAACTGGGGTACTTTAGTCTAAGTAACAGGGCAACATGGCATGGGGGATCTATACAGGAATCTAGACAGGGGGATATACATGTATAAATACAAGCATGGCATGTGCAACAATCAGACTACAGATATTGGGTACATGAAGCAAAAGGCATATCACAAGCAATACATCAAGACAAACCACAGACATGGACGTAAATATCTACAAGACATACGAACATGTGGGGAAATCGACGGGTGATGGGGAGCTAAATGATATGAAATAAGTCACCACTCTTACCTTGACCAAGGAACGGGTTGAAACACAAGAATATTGGCGGAGCTCAGCGGTCGCAACGTGGGTGCAGACGTGTCTCGGCAGGCAGTGTGTTCTCTCGGGCTTGCAGGAGTAGACTGACGAACCTAGGTCTAACTGTTCCAGGGTCCAGTCCCAGGGTCACGTGGGACTATCCCGAGGGGCGGGGCTTGGGTCGCTTGGTCAGCGGGCAAGTAGAGGGAAATTGCCGCGAGCAGAGCCGGAGCTAGAAGTCCGACTGTGACAGAGGCCCCCCCAAAGAAAAGGCGAGGTCCTCGGCCTCGACGTAGAATCGGCCGATAGCTCCGGGGTCTGCTGCGGTGCGAGAGGTTGGCGGAGGTGGTTCGGGAGCTGCTGGGGCTAGACGGGGTTCCGGGTGGTCGGCGGCGGATGCCCAAGGCTGGGGTCCGCGGAGCTGCCGGGTTCCGGCGACGGTTAGTGGGTGGCGGCTGGAACGAACTCTGGGGCGTCGGCCCGCAGTGGGGACTCGGTGGAGTCGGACGCGGGATGGCGGCTGAGGAAGTCCGCTCCGTGATTGTCCCTCCCTGGGATGTGCTCAAGCTGGAACGAATACGCCTGGAGCAACAGAGCCCATCTCATCAGCCGGGCGTTAAGGGATTTCGAAGTCGCTAGGAAGGATAGCGGCTGGTGGTCGACTTGTACGGTGAAGTGAGTGCCGTATAGATACAGTTGAAACTTCTGCACGGCCCAGACGAGTGCGAGGCACTCCTTCTCCGACGTGGCATAATTCTGTTCCGCGGGTTTCAGCTTCCTGCTGGCGTAGGCGAAGGGGAAGAGCGTAGTAGTGTCCGCGGAGTCTCGTTGAAGAAGTACGGCTCCGAGGCCTACGTCGCTGGCGTCCGTACGCAGGACGAAGGGTTGCGCGTGGTTGGGGAGTCGCAAAACTGGCTGCGACGTCAGCTTCTGCTTTAGTTCCTGGAAGGCAGCTTCGCACTGCGGGGTCCAAGGAACACGGTCCGGTGCTGACTTCCGGGTCAGGCTCGAGAGGGGTGCGGCGATTCCATTGTACCCTGGCACAAATTTCTGATAGAACCCGCTCAACCCCAGGAAGGATTGGACGTCCTTCTTAGTCTTGGGGCGGGGCGCGTCTCGAAGGCGCTGGATGGTCTTCTCCAGTGGTCGGAGCTGTCCATGGCTGATGGTGTGGCCTAGGAACTCGAGTTCCTGGTAGCCGAACTGGCACTTGGTCGGTCGAGCGGTGAGACCAGCTTCTCTGAAGCGGCGTAGTAATTGGCGTACCACTCGCAGGTGCTCCTCCCAGGTTTCCGTGGCGACGAGGATGTCGTCCATGAAGGAATGCTGGGACGAGCAGTGGAGGGGGTCCAGTAGTTTCCGCATCATGGTGCTAAAAATGCTCGGCGCATTGTGAAGGCCAAACGGCAGGACGTTGAATTCATAGTGGCCGTCCATGGTACTGAAGGCCAAGTACTGTCGGGAAGATGGGTGCACCGGGATCTGATAGAATCCTTTGCTCAAGTCCACTCGGGAGAAGAATCTCGCTGACTGCAGCTTCGCGAACAGGTCCGTTGGGTCGGACATGGGTCCGGGTACGAACTGCGTCACGAGGTTGAGCTGTCGGAAATCGATGCAGAGGCGGTGCTCTCCACTGGGCTTGCGTGATAGTACTATGCCGGCGCTGTAGGGGGAACGAGATGGAGCGATGACTCCGGCTTGTAGCAGAGCCTCAACTTCCTTCCTCATTACCTGCTGCTGGGATAGCGGGACGGGGTATGGTTTCTGGCGGACGGGTGTGGAGTCCGTCAGAGTTAGGCGAACTTCTTCGAGGTCCGTTCTCCCGGGTACGTCGGTTAGTACCTCCTTGTAGTCGGCTATGATGGAGCGTAGTTGGCGTTGCTGGCTGGCGGGGAGCGATGGGTCGAGAGATACGTCCCGGAAGGATTCCTTCCCTTGTAGCGGATATTCGGCGACGCCGGTCTCTGTCCCATCCACCTCGACGGCCAGCGCGACCGTAAGCAGTGAGTGGGTATCCGGGGCGACTGCGGGCTGTTCCAGGTACCGCTTGAGTAGGTTGATATGGTGGGTCCTGGGTTTGCCGTCTATACCTCGATGCGGTAGGTTGTTCTGGAGAGTTTCTCCAGCACTTTGTAGGGTCCTTGCCAGGCGATATCGAGCTTGGTTGTGCCGCTGGGGAGTAGTAGCAGGACCTGGTCTCCTACTTGAAGTTCTCGGTCTCGGGCGCGGCGGTTGTGATATGTGGCCTGTCTCTCTCTCGCCTTCTTCAGGTTGGCGGAGGCGGCTTTCCACGTGGCCTTAAGGGTCTCCTGGAGTTTGGTTACATACTTGGTGGCGTCGACCGGTGTTTCGTCGAGCTTGGCGTCTGTCCAGCTGCGTCGCAAGGCAGCTAGGGGTCCAGAGAGGGGTCTCCCAAAGAGCAACGTGGAAGGGGTGTAGCCGGTTGAGGTGTGTGGAGTCTCTCGGTACGCGAAGAGCGCTGACGTGACGTAGCTGTCCCACGCGGTGGGTTGGTCGTCGGCGATCTTCCGTATGATGGAGATGAGCGTCCCATTCAGGCGCTCGACCTGTCCGTTGCTGGCGGGGTGGTAGGGTGGAGTGCGGATGTGCCGGATGCGTAGTAGATGGAAGACCTCCTGCATCAGTCTTCCCGTGAACTGTGACCCGTTGTCGGTCAGGATGCTTTCCGGGAATCCGACTCGCGTGAAGATGGCGACGAGCGCGTCGGCGACTCGGGCGGCGTCGATCTTCGGCAGGGGAACGGCCTCACACCACATGGAGCATGCGTCGACTAAGGTGAGCAGGTACTGGTTCCGCTTCTTGGTTCGCGGTAGGGGCCCAACTATGTCGACGGCTGCTCGTTGGAAAGGCGTTCCTACGACGACGGTGGGGCTGATGGTTACTGGTACGGTATGATGGCGGGGCGAGAAACGTTGGCACTGGCGGCAGGATTTGACGTACCGTTTTACGTCTTCTGTCATCCCGGGCCAGTGGTACTGCGCGCTGATACGCGGGGCGGTGGCTCCTATCCCCATGTGACCACTCAGGGGCATGCTGTGGCCAAGTTCCAGGACTTGGGGGCGAAGGGTCGCGGGTACGACCAGCTGGGAGTGGTCGTCCTTCTGGCGGTACAAAAGTCCGTCCTCGACGTAAAAGTCCCCGGTCTTGGGTGGAGTGCGCGCGGCGGGTAGCTTCCCGTAGCATTTGCGCAGGGTGGCGTCCTCTTCCTGGGCCTTCCGGATTTGCTCCGGCATCTGGTTGGGTATCGGTGGTGGGGTCGCGGCTAGTTTCGTTTGGGCGCGCGTCTGGACGGCGGCCATTCACTCCACAGGCTGGGGCGGCATTCCTAGGAAGACGTATCGACACCCAAGGATCAGGTCGTAGAGAGGCTGGTCCATCACGGCGGCTTGGATGGATCCCGTGACGTAGCGGCTGGCGACGTTGATCCTGGCGATAGGTAGCGTGGTGCTTGGCTGTGACGCGTCGGCCAGCTTCAGGGTGATCTGTTCGCCGGTCAGATCGCTGTCCCTGATCAGCGAGCGGCGGACGACGGCATCGAATGTTAGGCCGGTGTCGTAGAGGCAGTGTGCGGGGTGGTCGTTCACTGTCACCTGCTCTGTGACGGCCGGGCGATCGGTGGGCGTGGCGACGGGGGTCACCGGGTTCCCGTCGGGAGTGACTTGGCGCAGGGCCAACACGTTTCCTTGTTTGCGACGCTGGTCGCTGAGGCGGCGAAAACACTTTTCCCGTGTGTGTCCTCGACGCTGGCAGTAGCCGCAGTAGAGCTCTCCGCTCCGCTTCCCAGGCTCTGTTCCGGTGTTTGGGCGTCCTTTAGGCGGGGGTGGACGGTTGTTCGCTGGCGGGACGGGCCGGCGAAGTTGCTGGCGGGTTTCTGGTGACGAGGGTGCTAGGGGTTCCCAGCGAGGCTGTCGGTCGTCGGGGTGGGCGGTCAGGTAGCGGTCCGCGACTATGATGAGGTCCTCCAAGCGGGCGGCTCCCTGTTCGGCGGCGAAGGTCCGAAGTTCCCCCGGCATGGTTCCTTTCAGTTGCTCGGCCAGCATCAGTTCGAGCAACCCATCGTAAGTCTTGGGCTCCTCCGTCTGCTCGATCCACTTGTCCCTCATAGTGGCTAGCCGGTCGGCGAACTGGGTGAATTTCTCTCCCTTCTCTCTCCGGGAGTTACGGAAGCTCTTCCGGTAGTGTTCGCCGGAAAGTTCGAATCCGTGGAGCAGCGCTTTCTTTAGGGCGGGGTAGTCGCCCTCCTCGGCTGTCGGAGTCTTGGCGAGGATTTCGTATGCTTTTCCTTTTAGGCCGTGGCTCAGTTTCCTATACCAGTATTGCGGGTCGAGCTGGTTCTCTCCCGCGACTCGCTCGAATCGGGCGAGGTAGACCTCAATGGATTCGTCGCGCTCGACGAAGGGGTCTAAGGTGAAGCTCATCCCCGGGATCGGCGGGACGACTGAAGGTGCTCCGGAGCTGCCGGTAGAGCTGGAGGTGCTGAGGGCGAAATCGTCGCTCGCGGGCGATCCAAGGCCTAAGTCGCGGCGCTCGCGCTCGATCTGGAGCAGTTGTCGGCGTCTCTCGATCACCCTATCCTTCGCCTTCTCTTTGCGCGCTGCGGCTCTCTCGTCCTCCTCTCTCTTCCGTGCGGCGGCTCTCTCCTCTTCGGCGATTCTCTCTTTCTCCTCCTCTCGCTTCCGTGTTGCTGCCCTCTCCTCTTCGGCGATTCGCTCTTTCTCCTCCTCTCGCTTCCATGTTGCGGCTCTCTCTTCTTCGGCTCTCCTCTCTTTCTCCTCCTCTCTCTTCGCCTCCCGTTCCTTGGCCCTCTCCTCTCTCTTCAACTTCTCCTCCGCTATGTCTGCTTTCACGTTGGTGAGGACATAGTCCTTTAGCTCAGTGCCGGCGAGCCCTAAGCTCTCGCCAATACCCTTGTACTTGAGGGCGAGTTCTCCCCGGTCAGCCATGGTAAGAGAAGCGACTTACCTCAAAGGTCCTAACCGTGACGAAGGGGCGCTCACAGGGGGGTACACTGACAGCAAACAAGGGGCGGGCTGGAATGAAGCTAAGGTGAAATGACACAGGGGCGAATACAGCACAACACGGGCACAGAGACAACAGGCAATCAATCAAAACATAGAAAATGAAAGCAAGAAAAAACCTCTGTGTGGCACCACAACTGTGGAGTGCAAGTGGGGGACCTATGGGGCTAGGCTATACACTAACTAGACTAGGGGGCTAGGTCCTATCTCTACTCGGGCAGGGGTAGAAGCTAAGGGGTGGATTGGGCAGGGGCTAGAAACCTAAGTCTTTTGTCTCGTCGGGGTCGCCAAAATTAATGTCACGAATATAGGGGGTTGTGGGGATGTGGGTTAGCAATTACTCCCCCGCACTGTGTCGCCTCCCTTGGACTAGGCCGACGTGCGGTGACGTTCAGGGGAATAATGCTGAGAGTGCTAAAGAATTATAGAAGGTTATAAGGACAGACGAGAAGAGTACAGACTAAACTAGTGGAAACTTTGAACAAGGGAAGTCGGGCGGTATAATACAATATTAGACAATTTATTATATTGATGTAGGTCAGACGTAGTGGGTAGGCTTACGACTGAATCACTAGTGATAGTCTGTTAACGTGCAGAGTAGCTGGGAGAAGTTCTGGTTTAAATATATAAAGTCAACAGGGGCGATTATGGACGGCTATCATCATGTGGCAACGGGGTATCTGGTTGATTAAGCGTGGGTAGCCAGATATCTGCAGAATTGTGGTGTGCGCAGAGTGCACACTTATCTGGGGGGTAAGTCAGCAGTTGTAGCCGCAGGAGACTGGATGGCGGTTGCGCAATGGTCCAGCGTGGCGTCAGTTGACCAGTCTAGGTCACTGGGTCAAGTTGTTGAGCAATAGGTGGCTTGTGGTAGAACCGGTCATTGGTACTTGCCGGTTGGGGCTGTATTTCTTTCACGCTTCACAGTGACAACCGGAGAATATGGGTTGCACGCAGCGGGGCGGAGTCTCGCAGTGGCCCGGTATAAGGACCCGTTCTGCAATGGAGTATTGGCTCAGTATCAGAGGGGCATCCATACTCTGGATGCCGCGCCATTCAGCGCGCATGCCAGTCAGATTTTGAATTTGGAAGCGCCGATCAAGACTGACCGGTGCATTCCAGCTGTCCAACAATATCAACAATGGCCATTAGGGTTTGGTGGAATTTAACAGCGGCCGATAACGTATAAGAGATTCGGCGCCTAAGATGGGGTTATGGACAGCTGGGGTGGATATTTACACAATAGGATCAGGGGAGAAGCAAAAGGGATAAATACAGGGCAATGGCTATTATATGCAAGGGGGATTAACTGGGGTACTTTAGTCTAAGTAACAGGGCAACATGGCATGGGGGATCTATACAGGAATCTAGACAGGGGGATATACATGTATAAATACAAGCATGGCATGTGCAACAATCAGACTACAGATATTGGGTACATGAAGCAAAAGGCATATCACAAGCAATACATCAAGACAAACCACAGACATGGACGTAAATATCTACAAGACATACGAACATGTGGGGAAATCGACGGGTGATGGGGAGCTAAATGATATGAAATAAGTCACCACTCTTACCTTGACCAAGGAACGGGTTGAAACACAAGAATATTGGCGGAGCTCAGCGGTCGCAACGTGGGTGCAGACGTGTCTCGGCAGGCAGTGTGTTCTCTCGGGCTTGCAGGAGTAGACTGACGAACCTAGGTCTAACTGTTCCAGGGTCCAGTCCCAGGGTCACGTGGGACTATCCCGAGGGGCGGGGCTTGGGTCGCTTGGTCAGCGGGCAAGTAGAGGGAAATTGCCGCGAGCAGAGCCGGAGCTAGAAGTCCGACTGTGACAGTATGTGTGGTGTGTGTGCGTGTGTGTGAATGTATGTGGGTGTGGGTGTGTATACGAAGAAATAACAGTATTATCTTGTTCAATAGCGTTGTATTCCCTACTTCCAGAATAGCACTAGCAGCTAGGGGGGTACATCATCATCATCATCATCATCATCATCATCATCATCATCATCAAAACATCAATAACATCGCGGTTTTACCTTAAATCCTGGTTAAGGAGATCGCTTCCGGTTTCCAGCATGGCAACAACGACTAAAAAGTAGGTGTCAATTTTTACTCTGGTTTCCGAAGTAATCAGCATTAATAAAAATATGACTGCAAGAAGGGCAGCAAGAAGGAGAAGGCAGACAGGAAAAATGGAGAACGAGGTGCCCTCGGATGAAGAAAATTGGCAGAACGTGCAAGTGGGTCTGGCGACCGTGACTGCAGAGACTGGGGTCAACACTGATGATGACGTTGACTGCAAGAGTTGCCAATGCCACTGCAATGATTCTGTCAGTGAGTTAAAACTTTTCTTGGAAAAAATGCATGAAAAGATTGCCTCATTGCACCTGGTTGTACTTGATCAGGCTAAAATGATCAAGGAATTGCATGATCAACCACAGGCTGTGGTTTAGCGAAAACGTTTATTGGTTCTTCAGTTAGTCAGTATCTATGAGAATCGATGTTATTTGATCATAATTATGTTTTGTTGTTGTTTTTTTCCAATTTGTTTTCTTTGTATTTATTTATTTAAATTTTTTTGTTTTGTTTGCCTTTGTTTTTGTTTTAGTTTTATCATTTCAGTGAAAAAGACATTAAAACAAACAAACAACAAAGCAATCCTGGTTAAACATTGCACTCAGGTCACTGTGGACAATACAGTTTGAGGCTTCATCAATATGGTCTACGGTCAAACCTTGCAGTTTGGCGTGGCAGATATGGCTTCGTCGATAGATCACCTTCCTGTAGGGTAAGAGACTTTGAGTATGATCCCCGATGGTGACAGAAGTGTTTTGTTTGTTTGTTTTTCGAACGGGAGTCTACTGTCTTTAATGACTCTCTATAAAACGTTTCTCTTTCCATCCTTAAACCCCCTGCCCCTACCTTACTTATTTACTTCCGTGGTGCACCTGGTCGTTCTGTGTGTTAAAGGTATGAGTGGCATACTGAAAATAGCTCACATAGTCTACTTGCAGGTCTAATGACGTGAGACAGCAGTCCAGAGCGATTTACAGTCCCCGGGAAGCAGCAAGGTAGCAGTCTTGGGCGGCTGAAGTTCGATCTTGATTTCGGTGACTGCTTTGAGCTAGTAAGAGCACTGTACAAGAACAATTTAGTTTACTTGCACTGTACTTTAAATCTTTATTAAGCCTGAACTTGGTGAACCCCGTGGCAAACAAAGTTGGAGGGTTCATCTTCGTGATAATTATTGCACTTTAAACGTAAATCTCTCAAATAATTGTCTAATATCACAGATGTGAATAGACGTTAAATTAAATAAATAAATAAATAAATAAATAACTCTCAAATAAGCTTGCACTAATTGAACTGTCGGCAAGAATGCCTTTAGTCCGTTTAGCACAAGGAGGCAACATATAATCAATGAGATTTACTTAGTACCCGAAGACCCTCTAGATATAATCTCCAGTAAGCCTGAACGCAGTGCACGATTGCAGAACAGTTGTGAGAGTTTAGGAGTGTGATGCACGTTGCCCGACGGTAGAACTCAAATCCACGTATACGGGATACGAGAGATCCCCTTAAAACAGAATTCTTTAAAGCTTTTATTATGTTGTCGGTAGCTTTGACGGCCAATGGCATTACAAAGTGTCGAAGGTGGCGGCAAGAGTGTTGGATCTCTGACACGCAAATACGATTGTGCTAATCTCTATATCACGTGACTGTACTCAGCTGGCCTTTGAAAATAATGTGCTATCATCTAACTGAAAAATTAGAGATAATCATTTCAACTGCACGTCAAAATGAAATGCTATCCGGCTCAGAGGTCGAAGGTGTTCCCGCAGTGCGCAAGCTAGCAGAAAGGGTGCGACTTGTGATGTTTGAAATTCAGAGTTGTCGAGATTCGGTTGAAGCCTTTAAATCTGGGGATAAATGATCAGCGTTGGCGCATTATGTTATTTTGTTCTCGGTGGTCAGCGGTTTTTTATATTTCTATCAGTACAACGTATGTTAATCTGATGAATAAAAATTGATACACCAACAACAACAACGATATTTTTTTGTAGTTGGAAAGTGCGCTTGATGGCATAATATTATATAACAACGTTTTATGATGAAAATGTCTCCAGCATGTATATTATAATAATGATGCTCTGTGGTGTTTGTCTGTTCAATTTTGTTCTAGTCTTTTTCGCTCATTGTTTGTTTGTATTGATTGGTTTCAAAGTAGACCTGCATGTACTTACGTATGATGTATTCCTAAGCAGAAACCTTCACTCATGTACTTTGTAGCAGTACAGTCATACAACGGTTTTCCATCCATCATTCATTCATCCATCCATCCATCCATCCATCTATCCGTCCATCCGTCTACGTCTTAAAACGGATGTTGTTTCTGGTGTAAATCGTGTAAACTAATACAGCGCAAACTCGGTACAAGAACAAAGTTAACCCCCAAAGGTGTGTGTGTTGTGTGTGTGCGTGCGTGTGTAGGTGTGTGCCTGAGTGTGTGTGTGTGTGTGTGTGTGGTCTTGTTTACACGGAGTTATTTGGATAAACTAGTTAACATCTGCATACCTTGTTTTGACGTCAAACCAATGATCCGTTAGGGTTAGGGCTGGGTTAGGGTTAAGGTTCGGGTTAGAGTTAGAGCACTTTAAAGTACTTTACAAAGGGGACCAGATATGGCCCATTGTCAACACAACGTATATGGCCTTTAATGAAAGTCATAATAAGGCCGTGAAAACAAGTTTTGTGTGTGTGTGTGTGTGTATGTATGTATGTGTGTGTGTGTTTGTTTGTTTGAACTGCGTTCTGCAGAATCTCTTATCAAACAGATCTAATGAGCAAACAGTCGATCTGTATCCCAGGGATTAGTTCTTCAATTGGAGCAAAACGAACTCATCAGTACGCACGCCTGGATCAAGAGTCTCCGACGGCAGGGCGACCTCATTAATGCGGCCTGCAAACAAGATTCTCCAAGAACTTCGAATTCGTATTTAGTCTTTAGCTATTCCTAGCAAGCGGGAGTATAAGTTTACCACGCTTGATGAAAAACAAATTAGGTTTCTTCTCTCTGATCAATACTAAATGAAGCTTTTTCTACTCCCTGGGGCAATTTCGTCTGCATTCAAGGTCTGAAGCAGTGGGCATATAAGTAGTCGTTATTCGTATCAATACTCAATTAGAGATTAGTTCCATTCGCCTTAGGCATTTCCACCTTTAGACGCACTTGATCGACTTCGCACAGTGCTGTAGCCTATGGATCATGCCTGTTTTTGTATTTCCAGGCTTACCTGAAATACTTCGAAATAGTCAAGGGGTCCTGTGGACGCCATATATCTCAAGAAACACTGAACGGATTTTGACCAACCCTTTAAGTACTGCTAAGCATGATAGAGATTATCCGTATGCGTACTTTTTTAAAGGTCGAGGTCATTGTGTTTCAGCATTTTCTAAACGATGATGATGATGATGGTGATGATGATGATGATGATGATGATGATGATGATGATGATGATGATGATGATGATGATGATGGTGATGATGATGATCATGATGATGATGATGATGATGATGATGATGATGATGATGATGATGATGATGATGACGACGACGACGTGGACGAGACGAGATGTCGGATTATTGTTCGGACTTTCTCGCAACCCAAAAATATTATTTTATCTGTTGGGTGCCATTTCAATAATGTGAAATAAATGGCTCGGGGTTACATCGGTCTCTAGGATGATGGTTACAATGAATTATCTCCAAATTGTTATACAGACATGGGCATGCATACAGCTGTTAAATCAGGGCTCGTATGCCATGGCAACCTGATTAGAAACAATATTTGTGGTCTGTCTCTATGTGAGTGTTTTTCTTTCTTTCTTTCGGTTTGTCTTTCTGTTTGAATAGATACTATAAGTACTTTGTAATAGGGAAAAGAGGATTGTGTCTGTGCACCGTAGGAAAAAAATAAAATAAACATGTTCCCAATGTAAACGCATTGGGACAAAGTCCCCCTATCACGGTACAAGGTAAATAATAATGATGAATCATGATGCGACCTACCTCATCTCCCGATTTTGCGGGGTGTGTACGGTACTGTACTGTAAGGGGCTCGTATCTGGATGCAATAGCGTCCTCTCTATGTACTTTAATATGAAGGTTTTAATTTTACAGAAATTAAACGAGTTTTAAAAAAAACTGCGCATACAGTATTTATTACTTTAAATGTTTGCATGAATCACTGATGAATCGACTGAGTTGCCCTCTTTCGGGAAAATCTTCTAGTTCGTTTGTATGGATTTGAAAAGTGCGAAGACCCGCGATTTAAATGTACTGATATGGCGCCATTCTCTAGACAATGCGCTTTCGTATCCAGATACGAGCGCCTGTGCTCTGTGATCGGTCTACTAGCAAAATAGCGTAGTAGTACTAGTACAATAATACTAGTATTATAAGGATGCTACTACCATTTGTGTATTGTAGTCGGCTGCTAATTAGTGCTATACTAGGGAATTGTTTCGGGTGAAATCACTAACAGGGCAAACAGTGAATCATGATGCTATCTCATCCTTCGTTTTCCCAAAAGCGTTCGGCTACGAGGACTAGACTATATAGAATGCAGAACTGTCGATAGGTCGCTGGTGTTGAATGACCAGACCTACTCTCTCTCTCTCTCTCTCTCTCTCTCTCTCTCTCTCTCTCTCTCTCTCTCTCTCTCTCTCTCTCTCTCTCTCTCTCTTTCTTTCTTTCCCTCACTTTCTCTCTCCTCCCCCTTTCTTCTTCTTCTTCTTCTTCTTCTTCTTCTTCTTCTTCTTCTTCTTCTTCTTCTTCTTCTTCTTCATGCAATGATATTTTTATATAGCGTACACGGTGCATGGCGATTTATGGCGTCTATGAGAGAGAGAGAGAGAGAGAGAGAGAGAGAGAGAGAGAGAGAGAGAGGGAGGGTGGGGGGCAATAATATACTTATTACATTAAAGAAGAGGGAAGAAAAAAAATTCCACATACACACACATACATTCACACCCACACACACATACCCACGCACACACACACACACAGAGGCAATAATATACTTATTACATTAAAGCAGAGGGGAGAAAAAAAAATTCATACTCCACTTAAAAGGGAAAAAAGTTGTATGCAAAACAATAGCAACAACAAATCTTCTTCTACATGGTAGGGGGAGGGTTGTAGGGGGTTATAAGCGCACCTTAACATTGAGAAGTACGTGTGGAACATGTTCGTCCTTTACTGAAAGGCTTCATTGAGATTGCCATGCTTTTTCTGGGATGGTGGCACCAATTTTACCATGGGCTCTCTGGATTCAGGCATTCCTAAACCCACCCCCTCCTACCCACTCCCCCACTTCTTATTGTCATCGGTGTCGCTGCACTGAGGCTTTGGGACTTGCCTTTCCGTAAGAAAGCGACCAGAATGTCATCATTGACTCTTCAGTTTCGGCTTCTTTTCACCAACTCCGTCGTGTGATGCTGCTATATGCCCTTAGATTGTACTGAGATCCCGACAAATAGTCAACACGCAAACAACAAACAAAGGCTATAAATACACAAAACGTCGATTTTCTCATCATCATCATCATCATCATCATCATCATCATCATCATCATCATCATCATCATCATCATCATCATCACAACCATAATCATCATCATCATTATCATTAAAATCGCCATCATTATCATTAACATCATCATCATCATCATCATCAGATCATCAACCTCAACAACAATTTAGTGTCTCTTGACTTGCTTTTATATATCTATATATTTATATATAAAAAGGTAAAGTTAGTCCCATAGCCTTGTGGTCGTAGGGGAGCGTGATGTTGGAGATCACACTTATCTTGGGCCAGCGTAATGAGGGTGATGCCCATCTCTCTCCCTCGCTGCTTTACCTTCCCCACCCTTAAGAGAGTAGGTACTCAGTCACAGTTGAGTCAACTGGGGACGTTGTTATTTGTCGCTTCAAGTTTTTGCGGTCACCGATCCAAATGCTAACCGCACTGGACGGTGCTTAACTAGCGACACAGTAACGAGTGCTCCAACCACTGCGCTATCCGACACCCCCGATATATATATATATCGTTTATCTATAGCGCTTTTCCATCTCGAAATCAGATCAAGGCGCTGGCCGATACATGCTCTATCTCAAGCTGCCCGAGGCATCCCTTGAATTATTTAATGAATGAATGAATGACAACATACAGCGCTTACAAACTTTCACACCCGGAGGCGTGCTCGCTTGCTGCAGTAGACGCATTGTCTGACGTCCAGAGGACTGAGCACACAATCCTGGGCGAACGAGAGTGGGATAGCAAGGACCTGTAGTTGCTTTCTGGGTGTATTGGTGTAGCTGGATTTTAGCCGTCTAGCATATAGTGATCTTTCAAGGTCGTTCGATGGAATGCGCGCGTGCACTGACTTGACCTCGGTGTGAGCTCTCATCGGAAGAATGTTTTGTCACAACTCTCTCTCTCTCTCTCTCTCTCTCTCTCTCTCTCTCTCTCTCTCTCTCTCTCTCATAGTCACACTTTTCTGCTATCCTATGCACCAACGGGAATCCCCTCAATGAAACATACTTCCGGTTTTTTTCTCCGCGTGTTTTAGTGAGTTATTTCCAAATATTCAAGAATAATATGTGTCACTGGCCACCAGTATCGTACCCTCACATATTTTTTTTTTTTGCTGCAGTTTATTATCCCTTTCTATCGCCAGTGGCGCGCCTAAACCCAACCTACCTAACATTATTTGTGAATTTTTGAAAAATATTCGAAAAAACATAACGCCCATATGCTGGCTCGAACCCACACCTGTCAGGCGCCATTGGTTTCTGACTTGTGGACAAGGCAAGTTAGTCCCGCCTTAGCCCACTTGGCCACAACGCTCGCATAACAAAGTCAACTACTTCGTGTTTTGTGAAAATTGCGACGGCGAAGCTATGGAAAACTACAAGAGTCTTCAGGTCCTGTTTCACTTTCTGTCGATGATCGACGCACCTCCAAAGTCGCCACAAATACAGGCCTCTACGATTGTTTTTTGCATTCTTTCACTGAGCATGTACTTCCTCCACCGTTTTTAAACTTATCCCACTCGTTTTCTGGCTCTAACAATCGTCGTTTTCGGCAATTTGCCATAGTTAAAGTTCACGCATCAAGCTTTGATAAAAGCAAAACAAGCCAAACCGGAACTTGGTTTCATAGTAACCTCGTTTTAATTTATAATGGCGATACCCACGAGTTTTTATGAGAGGTGCCGGAAAGTTGTGAATAGGAGCGGGGACTGTGTCAGCTGTGCTTGACTGCAAAAAGTATTGACCTTGGAGGGGTTGAGTTAAATTGATCCTTGGGACACAAACTGACCTTGATCACATTGGTTTTATGTGCTTTCTCCATCAGCCGGAGGATCAGACCTCGTGTGTGCATGGAATACGATAAAAATCGAGATAGCACGGTGGAGGGGGGAGAGGAGAGGGGAGAGAGAAAGAGAGAGAGAAATTAATATAAGCGGAAAGAATAGAAGAGAGTGAGAGAGAGTAAGAGTAACAGATACACAGACAGAGAGGCAGACAGAGAGAGGGGAGAGGGGTGGGACTGTTATGCAAAACTACAGTAAATGTTACATGACATTTAAACACACATCCTCGTGGGGGTGCCAGAGGTTTCTGTATAAATGTTATCTCCACTGTGTGGAAATTTAGTGCTTTAAATTACCACTATCTCTGTTATTCTTTTTTGTTCTTTCTGTTAATAATCTGTTCTATCAATCTGCATGTGCTATCTTCTTAGCTAGACCTCTCATCAATCACCTACATTTTTTCTTAAAAACTCTCCCAAAACTCCTCATTTGTGTCTGGGGTCTGTTGGATCAGCTTGGGGCTAATGGACGCTTTCTGCCAAATGGTCACTAGGGATTTCTATGGTATTATTATTTACCAATGTAGGCATTTTCGAGGTATGTGTTTTGTTAATAGTTTATAATGACGTTTATATTCTATTTTGTTTTTGTAAACGGGGGTTCGACAAATTCGGGTAAAGTCTCTGAGTTCCCTGCCTAGGATGCTTTTATTGGAAAGTGGTCAGCTGGTGGAGTACCTTAAGTGTTACCGTTAGAGTCGCAACTTCTAGCCCGTCTTCGTCCGCGGATGTAAGTGTGTTACAAATATGACAGAAGCTCAAGCATTTACCCGTGTACTTCACAATGTCATCTGCCAGTAGCTCAAAAGCATCCAGACGTCATCTTCAGGAACAAGAGCTGATGCCGCTATACATAGGACTGCTCCACGAACAACGTTTTCAGTTGTATACACCTGCTTTATCCCAACTTCATTCACCTGCCTTATCACGCCTTATCACACCTTGACAGAGATGAAAATAACAGCAAGAGATGACTGCATTGGGGATATGCTGCCCAAACACTATTTGTCAAGTTATAAATTTTATGATTATACGGCGAGTGTTTAAAATTCGTGTTAATCTGTCGCTGTGATTATCTGTCTATATGTTTATCTGTCGTGTGATTATCTGTGCCTGTGTTTTATCTGACGCGTGATTGAGTGTCTGTGTTTAGGGGTCGTGTGATTATCTGTCGTGTGTTTAAAGGTCGGCACTCCACAATAATGAACCCTGATTCTATCATATGAATGCAGTTAAACTTGGCATTCCGCGCGCCAACAAAAATCCCAACAATTTCTGCTGCGGCAAGGCTCCCTCGCCCCTTCCCCCTCTCCCCGAAGCCCACCACGCACATTCTCCCCGCTTCCCCTCTGTCCCCACTTCCCCCCACTACCCATACGCTCCCTAAAGCGCACATATTCGTTAACCGGCTAGGATTACGCCACCCAGCAAGGAAGAACAATTCACTCGGGTTATGCAAAGTGCAACTGCATGCTTCAATGCATTCGTAATCATGGCCCATTATTGAAAATCCACTCTTGTGTCGCCACCGGAAATCCCTGTCTGGCATTCCAATAAAATATAAAAAATAAAAACGACAGAAAACACAAATCATTGCAAATTACTGAAATTCTCTGATGATTGTGAACGTAAGTTATTTGGCTATAGAAAAGTCTGCGACCTGTAAAAGAATTATGTAGGGTGAGCGGAAGAAGGAACTAAACCAATGCTGTCCGGTGTTTTATTTATTTATTTTGAAATAAATACATTAATTAATTAATAATAATAAAATAAATAAATAAGTCTGCGATCTGTGACAGATCTATATAGAGTGATCGGAAGAAAAAACTAAACGAAGCTGGCTGTGTACGTAAAGCGAAGAGATTATTACGTGGTGTAGGAATAATGTTATGGAATACGTAAACGATAATATCACACACACACACACACACACACACACGAGCGCGCGCACGTGCACACCCACCCTACCGCCCATACATACACACACAAACGTACACAAACATCTAATGAAGCAGAACAGATAGAGCTACTAGGTCTACTAACCCTAGAAACCCCTTTTCTTCCAATATTGGTTCTTGTAGCATCTGACCCTTTCTTCCATTCTTGTCATTCACGACTTGACATCTGGGTATACGATCATCCGAAGGAAAGGGGAAAGTTGCCTGTGCAGCAGGACTATGTTGTTCTTTTTTGGAAACACCCAGCAGTCAACCAGCTTTGAACCCCTGCCTGTTCGCTTATCGCTCCAACATCCAATGCTCCAGAAATGCGAACCCTGGTCTCAGACCTACAAGCGATCATTCTGATACGAACAGATACGAACAGAGTTGAATCCTGAGTTATTTATTCGTCTCAAAATGACTGAGAATCAATCCGTTGACTGTTTCACTGTTATCCGATGAATTGGTGCAGCAGCAGCTCTGAAGCGAAGGGCCTGGCTCCCAAACTCTATTCTGCCAACTTGTTTGTGAGAGTGGGGTATCGTGTCAAGAAGATAGAGGAGGGAAGGCGGGGGGAGGGGGGGAACCAGCGTGCATCATAGAGAGTTAGAGGTGGTGTGGGTGGTGGTGACGACAGCTGGGGAGGAGTTGCAGATTGGGCCCGAGGGTGGAATTGGAAAGTGGCAGGAGAAAGAAGAGGAGTGAGGGCTATTGAGAAGGAGGGGGAGAAGGGAGTAAGAGAAAGTGAACGTCAAAATAGACAGGAGTCATAGGGCTTTACGGAGTAGTAACAGGAAGACACTTCGGCTAAGAGGCCTAGAGGCAAAATTGGTAATACCGATCAGAGCGAGACTAATTATACACCATTGTGTACACTTAGGA
Source organism: Oncomelania hupensis (assembly GCA_036898135.1). NCBI lineage: Eukaryota > Metazoa > Mollusca > Gastropoda > Littorinimorpha > Pomatiopsidae > Oncomelania > Oncomelania hupensis. Next base: position 113,269,061 of record CM072512.1, read on the forward strand.
CAAGTTTCGTTGGCAAAATGATATATGTTGCTATCAGACCATAGAGTATCAGGCCCTGTGTTGATTTGATTGATTTTTTTAAACATAAATTTTATTCAGCAAACAAACCAGATATTAATACAAGGCAAAACATCAGGGTACATTATTGAATATAAAAAATAAATTGATTGATTAGGATCTGGTCTTATATACCCCATAAACAAACCCGAATAACGTTGTGTTTACACACAAAAAGGTATGTTATATTACTTAGTATGAGATTAAACTGAATCCATGAGATCACGGTCCTTATTACTTTGATGGAGAGCCGGTGGTAGCGACGAGGTGGGGACGTTTGATGTCACTTTCAAAAAGAAAATGAATTTGAAGTGATTTGATGATGGAGAAGATACTGTATGACAGAGATTAACGAACAAAATTCAAGACACTACTAGATGGTCAATCACTGGATTCATCAGTCAATGAGTTTGCCCAAACTCTTTAGTATAAAAGTTGAGATCTATCGGGTTATATTTAAAACACTTGCACACTTAAGATAAATTGACCTCGGTGAATTTGGTTGATTGAAATCCTAGAGCATTTGACTCTTGAGCGTGTCCTCTTTGCCACAAGCTGTTCATGCAATAATTTTGATAAAGTTTGTATAAATTCATGCCGATGTTAATTAAAAGAGGAACTTTGAAAGTAAGGGACCGAGATGTCTATAGTCCCCGAACCGTTGATCTGCAGGTTTCTGGGTTACCGTTAGGTGTGGCGAGTAAAGAGAGGAGTGCGATATCCAACAAATTGGCACATGTTTATGAGAGAAGGGACCAATTATACCAGAATTACTTGTAATCCCAGCATCAGCAATAAATGTAGTTTCGACTAGTAGTTGCAAGGAAAGGGGGGGGGAGGGGGCAGCACGATGTTGTCCAGCAAATTCACAGGGAAGTTAAATTACATTGTTAAGGTATCGTATATAAAATGATAATCTTGACAAGGGACCGTTACATACCAGGCTGTCCTGAATTCCTGCATCCGCGATAAGTGTTGTTAGTTACGACTTGGGTGTGATAATGTCAAGGCAATTCAGGAAAAAAGCGCGATGTCCAAGCAAATTGGCACGTAATTAGGTTTGCTATCGCGTTTTCGCCGTCTTCTTGACCACTCCTTGACTACCGACAAGCCAGCAGTGCTGCGTGGAGTCTGGACATATTGATGACTACTGCAAAGACGGCCAGTCTCAAGACTTTGGCTTTGCCTGGAGACTTGTTTGGACACACTCAAAAGTTGGTTTAACCTTTGGAATGGAGGAAAAAACTGGGAGAATTGTGTATGATGATGACGTGGACTGCTAGTATTTATTTGGTGGTGGAATAGCTTGGTTATCATCGCAAAACAGTTGTTTGGGAATAGTTTAAAAAAAAAAACAACTATAAAAAAACACCATATGAACCCTGAAAAATTTTGCTTTGATGCGATTTGTTGGAAAATATCGCATCTAACCAAATTAGTTGCACTAAAACCTGTGGTGTAGAAAAGTCTGCAAGTGGCGCCTCTGGCGGCAATCGTGGTATCGGCCAGCGCCTTGAGCAGCTCTTTAGAACGAATAAATAAATAAATAAATGACAAATATTTCCATTTCGCTTTAGTTCCGAACAGCCTTCCCAACACCAACTTTCTTTCCTTTCGGAATTTGGAGTTTTTGGGATTTGGGGACGGCACTCGTTGCCCATTCGGACAAAATTCGGGTTACCTTCTCAGCGAACTCTCTCTCTCTCTCTCTCTCTCTCTCTCTCTCTCTCTCTCTCTCTCTCTCTCTCTCTCTCTCTCTCTCTCTATATATATATATATATATATATATATATATATATATATATATATATATAAGTATCATGTAATGGGAAAAAGTGGAATGAACTGAAATGAGACTAATTGGATTCTAAAATTAAAACGAGGAAATCTTCGTTTTGCAAACCCAAAAGAATCCACTCAAAATCTAAACTCGCAATGTGTACAGACTTTAATTGAAATGTGAAAACAAACTATTAAAAGTTTAATTCTGTATAGAAACCGTAGAAATTAATTGAATAAGAAAAAAAGGTCACACAAAGGGAAAGGTAGGGGCCTGTCTTTGTTGGAAGGCCCGTGGAAGCACATACACTTTCTTTCTTCTCATTTCTCAGATCCGGAACTTAGATTCCTCAACCTTTTTTGCGTCCAAAAGGTTTAGGAATCTAGGTTCTAGGTCTGAGAATTTTGAAAAAAACAACTCCACAAACCTTCCATAACGGAGCTTTTAATTTACGAGTCTTGGAGCTATAACGGCGTTAGCGTTGAGCTCCCTTAGCCTCATGCGTGTTGGTCACTGTCTATTTGATGGCTACACACTATACATGATGACGTATGAAGAAGGATCAGGCAAGGTCCTCTAAGGCTTGAATTATAGTGTATTATCCTATCCTAATGAGCAATTGCGCCAAAGTTTCTGCGCACAATGAAATTAGATTGCATTGAGGTGTTTCTGACCCATTATTCCTGCATGCGTTTGGAGAACTATGTTTAAAAGTTAGATCTCTGCGGGGTCTGGCACCGACGTGTCATTTAGGCTGACATGTTCTAGAGCTCCTATGAAGATTTGATTTGAATAGTATCTAGAAGTACGAAATATTATAGTGTCCATTATAGGCTGCAGCATTGCACTAAGGTTTGAAGATCTTACCTCAACAGCTGACCGTTCCAAGAGAAAGCCTCAAAGGGTTGATTTGATTAATCGCAGACATCTATTTATTAGTAGCAGACTAAAACGAATATTGTACCAAGCTATCTGAACTATACTGCACAATACAATACAACAATACAACACAACACAACACAACAACTATACAATATATTTTTGTACAATAAAACCCCGAAATTTGTCTTTGGCTTGCTATACCATATCTTGCCAACAGCTGACCACCGCCTCTATGTGGAATGCTCAGAGGGTAGTTGATAAGTAGTATCATGAAGCAATCTTTGTCAAACAGTTTTCAAGTCTAGACGATAATAAGAGGTGAAACCAGACATTCATGCTTGCAAGAAATGGCCTCGCCAGTACGTTGATGCCCCCCCCCCCCTCTCTCTCTCTCTCTCTCTCTCTCTCTCTCTCTCTCTCTCTCTCTTTCTCTCTCTCTCTGTGTCTGTCTGTAACGACAGACCATCACACAAGCCATTGGACAACACGATGACCTGCTTACAGTGGTGAAGAAACGGAAACTCCGATGGTATGGCCATGTCACCAGATCATCAGGCCTTGCAAAGACTATTCTGCAAGGCACAGTGCAAGGAGATAGAAGAAGAGGGAGACCGAAAAAGAGGTGGGAGGACAACATTCGAGAATGGACTGGTTTGACACTGAGCGAAGCCATCAGGGCTGCTGAGGACAGAGAAAGATGGAGTATGCTGGAAAAACGATCATCTGCGGTGCCCCTACGACCTCCGGGTTACGGGACAGAATATGATAGAATAGGATAGGATAGTTCCAGTCATTGGTCGAAAAAGGCAATCACCGAAGTCGAGCGAAGCTATCCGATGTTTTACGAACGGAACACGTTTTGACGTCAAAATAACGGGGCCCTCAAAAGAACGTAGTTAGAGTATAAAGAGTGTGTAACAATAAAGGCGTTTCTACATCCACACACACACACACACACACACACACACGCACCCCCCTCCCCCCCACACACACACACACCTACACACCCACACACATCTGTCTTTTTAACTCTACTCTGTTATAGAGGCATCGTTAATTTCGACCCTTGAAACATGGAAAGACGCACTGCGTAGACTTATATCTAAGATGAACCGATGCGTATGTTCCATTCTCCGCTAGTAAGGATACCACCATACCACCACTAGTGAGGGAGTCGAACGTAGCAAGCCTCAGTTCGTCTCAACTATGCAATGTGAGAGAGACTAAAAGCATTCTTATTGCATGATATCTTTATAGTTCAACGCGTATGGTCATACTTTATATCTCGGGGTGAGTGGCACCAGTCCCACTTCAGCTCTTTTAGACGAAAGTTGTAGCAAACGCTTCCTGGATTCTCTGGTATTACTAACGAGCTCTTGGGTGTCAGAGATGTACGTTCCAAGTGTTTACCATCAAAACCGCTTTGCCAGTAAAGCGCTGGGCAATTATGAAGAAATGCAGGCTATCTATTATTGGCTAATTGGTCTTTTAACTCTGTGGTTGGTGGGATTGTTTTTTTGTTTGTTTTGTTAACCTCAATTCGGAGTTTTATGGCTATTTTGAGGTGCCGTCTGAGCTACTCCAGGTCAATGCAATCCAGTTCAGTTTTTCTTAACTCCTTCGATTCCCCATTATAAAATATGCTGCTTGCTATTAGTATTAGGACTTTAGCTTATGGTGGACTTGGCTGAAGTTGTCCCCACGGTGGCGCACGCTACATTAACCCAAACGTTTTTAACAGGCGTATTTCCTGTCTATTAGACTGTAGTTACGTCCCTTCCATTTCTCCATATTCTTATGTATGTCTGTCTCTGTCTGTCTGTCTGCCTCTCTCTCCTTCTCTCTGTCCAATAACAGCGTGTGAGTCTGCTATTTCGATCAGTGTGCCATTCAAGAAAGATAAAAAGGGGAGGGGGAAAAAAAAGAGAAATAGAAAACATGTTTGTTTTGGAAACAAATAAATAAAAAGAAGAAAGAAAACTAGATACAGAAAGGAAGAAGAGAAGAGAGGAGAGGGAAGAAGAGGAAAAAAGAAAAACAAAAAAAGTTTGTACTGTGCGGTATTCATTTATTGCTTCCGCGGAAGCCTTTTCTCTGTCTCTCTCTCTCTGTCTCTCTCTCTCTCTCTCTCTCTCTCTCTCCCTCCCTCCCTCCCTCCCTCCCTCTCTCTCTCTCTCTCTCCCTCTCTCTCTCTCTCTCTCTCTCTCTCTCTCTCTGTATGTGTCTCGCAATTCGTTGTTTTTATTTATGTTTATGAAGCCTTATTATCATTTATGCCTTATAGGATCCAATTGTATGGACATGTGTTCTTAAAATTAAAATCTGGGTTCTGATCTGAGCTCTCCAGCAACACAACTGCGCTCATTACATTAGTGTGACACTTTCGCAGGATTATCTCGCATCCAAATGTCTTGCTCGTTGTTGGTCTGATGGAAGCTGTGCCCTCACAAATGCGCAGTCATGTCAATAGTTGCCTACATCTTTATTGGACGTGAAAACGTTGGATAAGTTTATATTCCCAGCCTTCAGTCCAGTTCAATTCAATACAATCAATTTATTTTAATTCTGATAACAAATTCCTATCCTATCCCACCATAGATAACCAGCGTACTCCCATCTTTCTCTGTTCGCAGCAACCGTCATGGCTTCGTTCAGTGTCAAACCAGTCCATTCTCGAATGTTGTCCTCCCACCTCTTTTTCTGTCCCCTCTTCTTCTGCCTCCTTGCACCGTGATCACAAATTAGGTAATTTTAAACACCCTTCCCCCAAAACTAACAATTTAAAAAAAAATCTATCGGTTAAACAATGCAACTCTTACGTTGAAACCCCATCTTCATAATATGAAATGTTAATCGCGTATACTACTACTACTACTACTACAACTACTACTACTACTACTAATACTATACTACCACTACTACTACTACTACTACTACTACTACTACTACTACTACTACTACTATATTCACAGTGTTCATAAACTGCAAGGTGTGTGTGCGTGTGCGGGTGTGTGTTTATATCTGAGTACTGTACACGTGTGTAACAGCGGTACCGCCATTGTCTAGGACTGCGTTTGTGTTTGCGAGTGCGTGTGCTGTATGTGGTGGGTGTTTCCCTCCGATCTCTAGAATAATGCGGCATGAAATAAAGGATCGTTCCGACATTGTGACAGTGTGCTATTTCGATCAGTCTGAGATTCAAATCAGTGCAAACGTTGGAAACAGACTGCTAACAATAATAACGTTTCTGCAAGAATCAACATAGGGTGGTTATTTTTGGAATGACGGTTCAACTTGAAGTTTTATGTGACCCCTTCGCAATCATGTAACGGTAAACGTTCTTTCACGGGTACGGAGATGTGGAGGTTGGAGTTAGGGTATTGGGGAATGATAGTGGGGAGGGAGGGAGTGGAGAGAGAGAAGGATAAAAGAGAAGAAGAAAATAGTTCAGTTGATATACCATCGAGCTCATTTTTCAGTGGTTTAGGGTTCGATTCCCCAAATGGACACAAAAAAATTCAATTGGTTGGGACCAATGGTCATCTTACTGCTTACATTAATCTCTAGATTTCTCATTACATTTGTTGGTAGAGATTATTAATGTAGATTAGAATTCAGAGAATTGTTGGTGGGTCTTGGTACTCTTCATATTCTGGGTGGCCTTGCTTCCTTCCGCTGCCCTCCTATCATACAAACAAGTAACAAGAATTTTCGCCTCCTTGACAATCTCTCTCTCTCTCTCTCTCTCTCTCTCTCTCTCTCTCTCTCTCTGTGTGTGTTTTAAACCTTCAGAGCTGCGCATGAACGCATTATTTTTCAGGGCGAGAGCAAATAATTTTGGCTATTCCTAGATTTAAGTTTATTACATATAGTTTCTGTATTAATATCTGTGGTAAACATTACAAGGAGTAAATATGTCTTTGTAAAATAATCATACAAATGGATTCCTATTCACTCCATGCAAACTTTCGGAAGCAAAGAATTAATTCCACTTATTATTTACTTTGCTTGGCAGATCTTTTTTGTGTGTGCCTCCCTTTAATAAACAAACTGTAAAGAAGAACACAAATCTACATTTAGCACGAAGACCACGAGGAACGGTGGTAATGATAACAATGCAGTAATCTTGAATGACTATGATTGTTGCATCATGCTGAACATGTAAACTTAATGAAATGCACCAGCTCACTCTCCCTTTTGATCATGTGTTTTATTTTCCCCAAATGTAAAGTATTTAACACATTAAATACTTTGACACTGTGACGGTGGGTGGGGGTGTTACCAGCTATACGTCAGCTGAATGAGGTCACTGCCTAACTGAGCCAGCGTCAGCGTACATAATGTGTAGCCCACAGTTGACTTTCGTTGTCTGCTGTACATTTTCAATCAATTTATTTAAAGTCTGTTCACAAATTATGTGATTTTAGACTATAAAACAAAGAAACAAAATAATATAAATGATAAGGTAAAAAAAGGGAATACAAAATAAAAAAATAAAAAAGGGAATCTGCTGTACATTATTTTACATTAATTACATTAATTTACTGTCTGACGTTAATTTACAACGGTTACAGGCTGACTATGTAAGGCAATAAGCCATAGTGCTGTGTTATACTGGTCCTCTTATCACAGACACATGAAATACCTATTTGGAAAATGAATCTTTACCACGTTTTTTGTGTTGCTGGAAGGAATGAGAGAACTGAGAATAAAGAACGATATTAATGATTTTAAAAAAAAATACAATAAAGCAGAATAACTTCAGGCTGTTGCGTCATATTGTACTGTAAAAAAGAATTGATGAGAAGCACTCATCCGTTTCCTATTTTATCACGATCTTCTCTACGATTTATTGCATTGACACCGCCGCTAAATGTTTTGTTTTTGTTGTAGTTGTTGTTTTGGGGGGGTTACGGTGAGGATGGGGGCAAGGGGCTAGGAGTAGAGATGGGGGGGGGGGGGTATACTCCAATCGTTTTGTCCACCTTTATGTGTTGTTTGTCGTTTTATTGTGGATGTAGGATAACTTAACGCTAGCAGATTTATCTTCTGCTCATAAAATTGATTCTTATGTCATTCTCGCACACACTTTATTCGCATGTTTTGTTTTCACTGCAAAGCAAGTAGCAAATTAAAGTATTGAATTAACCAAAAAAAATTGACTAATGCATCATAAAATGAATGGCATGACTCTACGCACCCTGCACACCATGATTAAAGGTCAACGAACTGAATCTTGAAAGACCATTGTGACGGCCTGGCAAATAAAATTGATCAAAAGTTGATGAAAATCGATTTGATAAATTAAATTTTATCATTCGACTTTTCACTTCGAGGTTAATGAAAAATCTCGGGTTCAACTTCTACTTTTTTCTTTCTTTTTTTTCCTACGGAATATTGCGATGGTTTCGTCAACGGTTATAGTATACCAACAGACAGGAGTTTTCTTCAACACCCCCCCCCCCACCCTCCTCCACATTTTTTTTCCTCCACACGTTATGCCTTTATACCGAGTCTTCCTCTGTTTTGTCTCAATAGCAATTATTCAATAAGAAAATTAATTATATGTAATTGGAAATTGAATGTTGAGGGAAAATGGCAAATCTCGTTATCTCAGTTTTGTTATCATTTCTACGAATTGCAAAAGCAGGATTTTATGGAGTTCCGTTGAGTCGAAAGCAATAAAATTAGATTTATAACTTCATTAGAATTAATGCTTTCTTTGTTCTTTCCTTCCTTTTTTCGTTCCTTTCATTCTGCCCTTTCTTTCCTTCGCTTTCTCTTTTTTTTCCTTCTTTTTCTGTTTCTTGTTTTCTGTTTGTTCATTTGTTGTTTCTTATATTTTTTAAAAATTAATTTTTTATGTATTTATTTATTTCTGTCTGCCTTACTTTCGATCTTTATTGCTGTTTAACGAGGTCGATCTAAATGGAAATAATTTTGGGATTTATTTGAAACTAAAAATGAAAGGTAAAGGTGGTGGTAAAGGTGGTCCCATAGCCTTGTGGCCGTAGGGGAGCGTGATGTTAGAGATCACACTTATGTTGGGCCAGCGTAATGAGGGTGATGCCCATCTCTCTCCCTCGCTGCTTTACCTTCCCAACCCTTAAGAGAGTAGGTACTCAGTCACAGTTGAGTCAACTGGGTGCGTTGTTATTTGTTGCTTCACGTTTTGCGGTCACCCATCCAAGTGCTAACCGCATTGGACGGTGCTTAACTTGCGACACAGTAGCGAGTGCTCCAACCACTGCGCTATCCAACACCACTGAAGGGACTCTTACTAAAAATACTGTTCTTTTACCAATTCATTGTTCTTCTCTCCGCGAAACCTATTTTATGCTTCTACGTTGTTCTGTTTACACACACATACACACACACACACACACACACACACACACACACACACACACATACACACACTCTCTCTCTCTTTCTCCCTCCCTCTCTGTCTCTCTGTCTTCCTGTCTCTCTTCTCTTTCTCTCTCCGGCCACGCCTCTCTGCCCCGTCTCTGTATTTCAGTCTCTGCCTCTCAATGTCGATCGGTTGATCGGTCTGTCTGTCTGTCTCTTTAGCCTATATAATTTTCAAATTACTTCGTGCTTCAACTTAGTTTTCAATATCTGCTTAGCGTAGTACTCGTATATTCCCTCCTCCCGTTACGTTCTCTTGTCCATTATTTCACTAATGTGTTTGTTATTTGCGTTTCCGTTTTATCGTTCTATATTGCTAGATTTCTAGCAGAGATCTCTCATACGACAGATAAACGTGATGATAGGCATAATGTCGGTGTTCTCGTTATTTATCACGACGTCCTGTTTTCTGGTCACACCTAGGTTTTCGCTCTAATCTCTTTGTCTTTCTGCTTATCTGTCTGTTTGTCTGTATTTTTGTCTGTCAGCCTATGTGTCTGTCACTCTCGTTCTCTTTCTCAGCATGCATCTCTCCGAAGTGTTTGAGATTTACTTCTTCCATGGTTCGGTCTGTCATTCCTTCCTTCTGTCTCCCGTTCACACTTTTGAACTTATTATCACTTTGCGCGTTGAACTGATATATACTTTGACAAATACTTTTCTTCTTCTTCTTCTTCTTCTTCTTCTTCTTCTTCTTCTTCTTCTTCTTCTTCTTCTTCTTCTTCTTCTTCTTCTTCTTCTTCTTCTTGTTGTTTTTGTTGTTATTGTTGTTGTTGTTGTACTTGTTAGTGTAGATATATATTTTCCTAAAATGTGATGTCGAAGGCACGCTAAGTTAAAAAGGACAAGATGGCAAGCCATTCAAATGTAGTTCCAGACACTGACACACATGGCTGATGAAGATCGCTAGTACCGAAGGTTAGGAGGAAAAGAAATCGATGTTTATTTTGGAAATGTAGCTCCACTGCGTCTATTATAACATTATTAAAGGGAAAGGAGAAAACCAGAGTACCCGGAGATAACTCTGCGGTGTTCGAACTCGCGACCTTTGGCATAAGGAACCAGCGCACTACACTATCAAATGCGCTACCAGGCCACCCATCATCTTCATCATGATCATGATCATGATCATGATCATGATCATGATCATCATCATCATCATCATCATCACCATCACCATTACCGCCACAACCCTCATCATCATCACCATCATCATCATGATCATCATCATCGTCATCATCATCAAATCCTTCTCCGTCTCCAGTTCTCCTGTTTCCTCTTGTTGATGACTATCATTCCTATTCTTCTCTCCATCCACCTCCTGAGTCGACAGTTCGGGATAGGGTTTTGTTCGACAGTTTTGCGTGTGGTGTTTACCTTTGTAACAGCTGGCGAACTTTTCTTTCACCTCGATTGTATTTGTGTGATCGCCCCCGCACTCTTCGTTAAAAAAAAAAAATCAAAAGCTGGGAAATGAAAACACTAGGAGAAAAATTATATTAATCTCTAGACGGTTTATTCTGATTCCGTCATTTTTAGTGTTACTTTCTAGTCTGCCTCTCTTCTGATCTCTCTTTCTTTTCCCTCTTCCCTTTCGGTCTGTATTTCTGTCTCTTGCTTCTCTCTCTCTCTCTCTCTCTCTCTCTCTCTCTCTCTCTCTCTCTCTCACTATCTCTCTCTCTCTCACATTCACACACACACACACACACACTCACACACAGACACACACTGTGGGGTATCTCTATATTGCAGAATACATTTATGTATTATTTTATTTTATTTGTTTTTAAAGCGTTTTTTTTTTCTTTTCTTTTTTTTCTTCTCTTGTGCTGTATGAATTCTCCATTGTGGGTAAAAAGGATTTGTTGACTTGACTTGACAGAAGGATAGAATATCCCACACGCACAAAGACCGTCACACAACCAAACCCCGCGCGCGCACACACACACAGTTTGGGAGTAGGAGAGTAGATCTATATTGCACACAACCGAAGGGGAGATTATCCGTTTGTTGACTCTCATGCACGCCATTGAACGTGTAATTCTCAGGAGGCAACGAACTTTTTAGTCACGTGTAGTTTACAGCTCAGTATGTTGCTTGTGCCAGGGTTACAGATGATAAACCTGTATCTGATGGTTGTATTATTTGCCTCTGTGAATTGTTTGTCGAAGTGGACCGTGTGTATGTATGAAAAGAAGTGGATTATACACACATATTGAAACAACGGGAAAATAAACTCAGCTCCACTCTGTGTGTGTATGTGTGTGGGTGTGTGTGTGTATGTATGTATGTTTGTGTATGCTTTTGTTGGCATTTTATTTCTCCTGAATAGAATAGACCCAACGATTCCCGGCGTGTCGTAAGAGGCGACAAACAGGGGTGATGTCAGCACGCTATCACTGGGCGAAAGTCTTCTACACAGAAGTCACCGGTCAGGGTGGAGGAACGTCACGTTACTACAGGTTCAACGACCACTTGCTCGGGGCCAAGGCGAGCCACACTGTATTCGTGGACATCGGCTGTGGCCAACAGCCTAGAGAGGATTGGGCCCTGCCAGGTCTTTTTGCCCAAGACACACTGCATAGTGAAAATGACCATCCTGCAAGGCACAATGCAAGGAGGTAGAAGAAGAGGGAGACCAAAAAAGAGGTGGGAGGACAACATTCGAGAATGGACTGGCTTGACATTGAGCGAAGCCATCAGGGTTGCTAAGGACAGAGAAAGATGGAGTATGCTAGTTAAACGATCATCTGTGGTGCCCCAACGACCTCAGAGTTACGAGATAGGATAGGATTATTTATCCACCTTTCTCAGAAATGGTTGTGAAACAAAAAATTCAGCAGGGAACTCAGCAAAAACGGAATCGAAGCGACTTTTTTTTACACTCTATGCCAGCTTCTGTCGGCAGCCAGTGTATGCTGTGGAGCTTAAAAAAACAATAACACATGCGTTGTGATCTAGAAATATGAGCTATAGCAGGAAGTTGATTCAAAAGCTAGGAGGATCAGATCACTTTGTTCATTGTATTTCCAGGCTTATCTGGACATAATTTCAAATAGTCGGGGGAAATCCGACCGAGTCAAATGTTAGTCAGTACGTCGGTAGATCCGTCCGTCCGTCTTTGGGTCCGTTGGAATTATCTCCGTTGGAATTATCTCAAGAACCATTTAAGGGAGTTTGACCAAACTTCATAGAAACATTACCTAGGTTAACGGCATGCTTCCCGTACCAATCATATTTATTCCGCTGCAAAGGTCAAGGTCACTTGAGTCATCTTGTTGCTAAACACATTTCGCTCAATATATATATAAAAGAACGGCGATTTTGTTGAGTTTAGTTGTACTGGTATTTCAAATCATGGGCCATCGTTCAATAGCATTCCAGTTGTTGGTCAGTAGTTCTGTCGGTCTGTCCGTCGCGCCGAATGTAACTTTTGTGTTTAAAACACACTTTTTTGCCTTGTCTAAAAAATTAAACTGTACCCGAGATTCATGCATTTTATTTTATGGATACTGTTTATAAGCAAACGAGGTCATTCTTATTTGTTCTTTCTCGAAGGTCAAGGTTATTGTGCTTTCTAGACACGTTTTGCGATGTGCTAAACGAAACTTGGCTGAGAGCCAATATTTGCAGTTCATTCACATAGTGGCCTATCGTTCTGCGTTTTTACTTTGTTTCGTTGTTTGATTGATTGATTGATTGTTGCTTTAGGTCCAGCGGACTCCTCCGAGCCAAATCAGGACCGGACAACACCCAATCCGCATAAAAGATCTGCCGAAACAACCCTAGTGGGAAAATTGAATGCCCTCCACCGGCCAGTCACTTTACAATAAAGACATCCCACGCAGGGGACGGCTGAGGCTTTACCCCAACTACTCGAACCCCCGGTTACAAAAACAAAATAGAATACAAACATCATTATAAATCATCAACAAAACACATACATATAAAATGCCAATAGTGCTAAATAATAACATCATAGGAAGCCCTAGTGACCACCCGGCAGAAAGCGTCCAACACTCCCAAGCTGATCCAACAGACCTCATACACAAACAAGGAGTCTTGTCCAGGAAGAGTTTTCAAGAAAAAAGGTAGGTCATTGATCTAGCGAAGATAGAAGATAGTATAGCAGAGTGATAGGACAGAGCAGGAATGGGAAAGAGCAAATGAGGAAGACAGCGACAGTGGGAATTTAAAGCACTAAATTTCCAGAAAGTGGGGATACTATTTATACTGAAACCCCCGGCACTCCAACGGGGGTACTGTTGCCGCAGTGAATCAGTCATGCCTACAAAGGCAAGACAGGTTTTCAACTGGGGCTTTCACTTTTCCCTCTATAGGTTAGAACAATCTACAGTGGCAAGATTGCTCATGACCCCAAGGGGTCTTTGCTTCGTTAGGCTGAAACCGAGTCACAACACCACCAAGAAATTAACAGTTTTTGAAAATGCTTAATTTGGGGGCTGTATTTGCGAGTCTCTGGAAATACATTTGCATAGCTTGCTATGTCGTTATATTGAATATTGTTGAACCTGGATAAGCTACATCTGCTAACAGCATTGTTGGATTTTTGCGGGAAATGGATACGTCTATGTTATTTTGATATTGGGAACTGAATACTATAAGTGGATTAACACGTAAAGCCTTTGTTGCAACTTAACCCTCTTTTCGGGTGCTCTTATAAAACAGTCTTTTTTTTTCTCTGTGTGCATCGATGTTAGGTTGCTGTTTTGCAAGTTCCCGAGCGAAGCTGGGAAACTATTTTGGGGTTAGAGTGGGGGAGAGGGATAGGGGGGGCCTCTGATTGTCGGTCACCGTCTGTCTTTTTAGGTACTTTAAATCATGAGCCATCCTTATGTAGCCGTTCCGCTGTCATTCAGTCGGTCGGTCCGTCGCTGTGAAGTTAATTTTTCGTGTGCGTTATAAACACGTGTGTTAAAAACACGCCTTATCTTAATGCTAACCTAACCAGCATTCATCATTTGTACTTTGCGGATAAGGTGGAAAAAAAAGGTGGTAAAGGTAGTCCCATAGCCTTATGGCCTGTAGGGGAGCGTGATGTTGGAGATCGCACTTATCTTGGGCCAGCGTAATGAAGGTGATGCCCATCTCTCTCCCTCGCTGCTTTATCTTCCCCACCCTTTAGAGATTAGGTACTCAGTCACAGTTGAGTCAACTGGGGGCGTTGTTATTTGTCGCTTCACGGTTTGCGGTCACCCATCCAAGTGCTAACCAGAATGGACGGTGCTTAACTTGCGACACAGTAGCGAGTGCTCCAACCCACTGCGCTATCCGACACCCCTTTGCGGATACTTGGACTAATGTTAAACGCGTTAGATCATTCCTATCTGTACTTTCTCAAAGTTCAAGGTCGTTGTGATTCACCATTTTCTAAAACGTGTTGCCCTGTAACTAAAACTTGGCCCGATTCAATATTGATCATGTTTGGCTTGCATATAGTTCAGATCGTGGCGTATTAGTCTAGTTGTTTTTTTTTAAAAGCCTTTTGCTTCTTTAGAATACAGCCGCGTCACAACACTAGGCAGAAAATGAACACTTTCCAAACATTGGACAACACGATGACATGCTCACAGTGTTGAAGAAACTGAAACTCCGATGGTATGGCCACGTCACCAGATCATCAGGTCTTGTAAAGACCGTACTGCAAGGCACAGTGCAAGGAGGTAGAAGAAGAGAGAGACCGAGAAAGAGGTGGGAGGACAACACTCGAGAATGGACTGGTTTGACACAGAGCGAAACAATCAGGGTTGCTGAGGACAGGGAAAGATGGAGTACGCTGGTTAAACGATCATCTGTGGTGCCCCTACGACCTCCGAGTTACTGGATAGGATAGGATAGGTCTGGAAACAAATGTGAATGGTTTCTCATCTTGTTATTGTTAAGATCTCTTGCTCAACCGACGGTAGGATTAAAAGGTCATTGTTCCTGTTATTTGTCACGTCCTAAGTTCTGGTCGCGTCTAGTTTTTCGATCTGATTTCTTCGACTATCTGTTTATCTATCTGTGTCTGTCTAACACCCATTCTTCACTCACATGGTTTATGACATTGTCCCTTTCGTGAAAGTTTTGTTTTTACCAGTTTCGTGCCTCGTTTTGCACAAGAGGGTTTCCATGTCGGGTTTGCGTGATGTTGGCCTTTCAAAACGGATACTACTTTTCCAACCACTCTTTGGAAATTCTAGCTCCTCTTTGTCAGCTTGCCTCTGTGTGTGTGTGTGGGTGTGTGTGTGTGTGCGTGCGCGTGTGTGTTTTCAAATTTATTTGCTAGTTATGTGCCTTTGCACTCGTTTTGTTTTGTGGTTGTCATGGTGGTGGTGGTGGTGGAAGTAGTGGGGGTGAGGATGGCGTTGTGAGGTTGTTCTGATTATTGTTTTGTTGTTCTTGTTGATGCTGTTGTTGTTTTGGTGGTAGTGATGGTTTTTGTGATGATGACGTTTGTGGTCTTTTCCAACCTCCTTGTAGATGAAATGTCTGATTCGGAATGTGAATTGTACTTGATCTGATAAACATTATTTCCCTATTGCTGCTGCTGTTGCTATCACTACTATTACTACCACTATTTCTACTACTTCTCTTCTACCACTACTACTACTACTACTGCTGCTGCTGCTGTTAGTACTACTATTACTACTTTTTAATAAGTTTATTTCTTTCTCTCTTCGTCTTTTCTTTTCATCTCCACCACTCCATTAGGTTTCTTCTTCTTCTTCTTCTTCTTCTTCTTCTTCTTCTTCTTCTTCTTCTTCTTCTTCTTCTTCTTCTTCTTCTTCTTCTTCTTCTTCTTCTTTTTCCTCTTCTTCTTCTTCGTCGTCGTCGTCATCATCATCATCATCATCATCATCATCATCATCATCATCATCATCATCATCATCATCATCATCATCATCATCATCATCTTCTTCTTCTTCTTCTTCTTCTTCTTCTTCTTCTTCTTCTTCTTCTTCTTCTTCTTCTTCTTCTGCTTCTCTTTGCTAAATTCATCAGGTGAGTGGTTTTGTTAAGCTGTAAGCAGATCAAAGATTGCTTTTTGTTTAAAAGAATCTTGCAACAATCGTTAACAACTTTTCGCATTAGTAGTAGACGTTTTACGCGCACAGCTGTTCCGTTGTAAACAAAATCACGCCTTGAACATTACGAGTTTCTAGATGAAAGCCCCAAACCATAAAACATCACAGACACGCACAGATATAGGCAGAAATACGCGCGCACACACTGGTAGCACGCAGGCAGGCACACACACACACACACACACCAGAGCGCACGCACCCTCACACACCCGAGCGCGCGCCTGCCCGCAGCGAGAGAGAGAGTAGCAGAGAGAGAGAGAATCAGACAGGCACATACTCAAGTGCGCGCCCACCACAAACAGACACACATACACACACACGTACACACACACATAGTCAGAGAGAGAGAAAGAGAGAGAGAGAGAGAGAGAGAGAGAGAGAGAGAGAGAGAGAGAGAGAGAGAGAGAAGTCGAAGCCGAAGTCGAAACCGAAGTCGAGACCGAAGTCGAAACCTCTAATTGGGATAATTGCATCAGACCCACACACACACACACACACACACATACACACGCGCGCGCACACCCTCTCACGCACACATAGCCAGAGAGAGAGAGAGAAGTCGAAGTCGAAACCTCTAATTGGGATATTTGCATCAGGTAAGCTTACTCTGGGCCTGTCTTACAGTAAGTTACTCTGGGCCTGTCTTGTACATAAAGAAATGAAGAACAAAATAAACAAATGAACATAAACAAAAATATGAAAGTAAATGTGAAATGAACGTGTAACTATGAACTCAAACAATAGAGAATATAAAAGTACATCTACCTACATAGACAGACAGACAGAGAGAGAGACAGACAGACAGAAAGAGACAGAGAGAGACAGAGAGAGAGTGAGAGAAATAGTTTAGTTTTAAAGGGGTTAGGGTGACAAGGGGAATGGGCAAACGGGCAAATGCACTTTTGACACTCTCTGTGCTCACAACAGCATGGAAGTTCGTTATGTAGCAAACATGCAGTTCAGTCGTAAATCGAATCTAATCACACGGCGGAAATTATTTTGCCTTGTTGCAGCTCTCTTAAACAGAAATACAGATAGTTATTATTATTATTATTATTATTATTATTATTATTATTATTATTATTATTATTATTATTATTATTATTATTATTATTATTATTATTATTTAATTAATTATTCATTGTATTTATTTATAATTGCACAGTTTTCATTTTGTATGAGCAAAAGACTCGTTATCCTATCCAAAAGAAAAATGTCTTGAATGTATCATCACTTTTTAAAAAAAAAGTCTTAGACTGTTAAAAAAAAAGATTTCATCTAGACAATACCAAAGGGTTTGTTCTAAAACTTTATTAAGATTGCTGCATATAAATCAGGTAATAAATTCCCCTGATCTACCAACGTGACTCAGTACGCAAAACAGAACTAAAAACCTAAAAAAAGACGGTACGTTAAACAGTGAGCAATTTCGAAACAGTTCATTTCTTTGTCGTTTGGTCAACGTTTTGGGTAGTGCGAAGTTTGGTTACATTTTTGCTAGTCCACTCCCATTGATGGGCAATATACATAATTTATGTTTTGTCTAAGGTTCTGGCTGGCAACATGTCCCACAAGATTTATTTTAGTTTACTCCAACAATTAAGCTTACACACATTTAATTGCTATCGTCTGATTAGTGTTGGAACTTTGACTTGCAAAAATATATTGTTTCTTAAAGTACATTCTTTTAAGTATTCGTTACAGCACATGAAACAGAAGAACGCCTTTAAATAATGTGTTTGTTCGAGAACACGTTGTCCCTTGTTTATCAAAGGATGCATTTTCTAGGTTTCATTTCTAATCAAATCACAGTCGTAAACACTATTTCCGAACTACGGTGACAGATTTAAAGCCTTTTCGCGTGAATTTAAGCCAATGACTAATGTTCTAATGTATAGTGTACAAAGAAGCGAACTTCTTTTGAAGTAATGTTCTTTTATTTGTTGTGTACAATTGTGGTACTTCATTACCTTGTTTTATGGTATGGTGTCGTATTGAGCACTTTTATTCGATCTCTTAGACACAAAGACCAATAGTGGTGATGATGATGATGATGAGGATGATGATGATGATGATGATGATGATGATGGTGATGGTGATAACGACGACTAGGATAAGGACGACCACGGTGATGACAGGCATGATGATGGCGATGATGATGATTTCCTGTCCCTCTTCTAAAAGCGACTTGCCTTTACATCACGTGTGTGAGTGATGAATTTGTGTTTGTTGTGTTTGTAGGCGTGTCTGCGACGTGTGAGCGTGTATGTTGGTTACCGATCGCCGCGTTTTGGGTCTGATTTTGGAATAAGCGCGTATAGTATGATGATGATGATGATGGCGACGAAGACCATGTTGATGATGATGATGATGATGATGATGATGATGATGATGATGATGATGATGATGATGATGGTGGTGGTGGTGGTATTAATACTGTGGTAACGGCGATGAAGGCTTGTTAGATTCTTAATCCCTTGAGAAAGATCTTTCTTCAAGCGCGGACGTGACTTTCCACTAAAACTAGTATTAGTAAACATTTTTAGGAGGAGTTTGTATACACAGAACATATACACTGTACCTCTCTTTCGCACCGGTTTGAGTTGTGTACTTTTCATGTCTACGTGTTTTTGCCCTCTGGTGTGGTTTTGAGAGTTTCTTGCTTTTAAAGACTTTGTTCAGCCTGGTCTGTTTCTTATTTAGACATCACTGCCCATATTCACAGGTATTCTGCACTCGTTCGAATATGTACTTTTCATGTTTACGTGTTTGTGTCCTTGTTGTTCTTCTGCGAGTTTGTAGAGACTTTCATCAGCCTGATCTGTTTCTGATTTAGACAACACTGCTATATATTCATAATATATATTCTTAGATGAAAATGTTTTATTAAGTAATTTACGGTGATCTTTTTTGAAAACACATCTCTTTGTATTGTAAATAACGTACAGTAGAGTCATACAAATGCATATTTCGCGACGTTATGAATTGAAATCAGACAATTGTGGTATCTTATTCTGAACAAAAAGTCTGTTTATTTTGTTTGGTTCAATCTGTCCCGCAGCAAACTATTTAGTGCATGCTGGATTACGTAGTGAGCACCTTGTAGTATCTATCTTGTCACCCGTTTTAGCATCTAGCTTTCCATACATTTTAGCATCTATCTTTTCACCCAATTTAGCATCTATTTTTTTCACCCCTTTTAGCATCTATCATTTCACCCATTTTGGCATCTATCTTTCACCCATTTTAGCATCTATCTTGTCACCCATTTTAGCATCTATCTTGTCACCCATTTTAGCATCTATCTTGTCACCCATTTTAGCATCTATCTTTTCACCCATTTTAGCATCTATCTTGTCACCCATTTTAGCATCTATCTTTTCACCCATCTATCTTGTCACCCATTTTAGCATCTATCTTGTCACCCATCTATCTTGTCACCCATTATTTTAGCATCTATCTTTTCACCCATCTATCTTGTCACCCATTATTTTAGCATCTATCTTTTCACCCATCTATCTTGTCACCCATTATTTTAGCATCTATCTTTTCACCCATCTATCTTGTCACCCATTATTTTAGCATCTATCTTTTCACCCATCTATCTTGTCACCCATTATTTTAGCATCTATCTTTTCACCCATCTATCTTGTCACCCATTATTTTAGCATCTATCTTTTCACCCATCTATCTTGTCACCCATTTTTTTAGCATCTATCTTTTCACCCATCTATCTTGTCACCCATTATTTTAGCATCTATCTTTTCACCCATCTATCTTGTCACCCATTATTTTAGCATCTATCTTTTCACCCATCTATCTTGTCACCCATTATTTTAGCATCTATCTTTTCACCCATCTATCTTGTCACCCATTATTTTAGCATCTATCTTTTCACCCATCTATCTTGTCACCCATTATTTTAGCATCCATCTTTTCACCCATCTATCTTGTCACCCATTATTTTAGCATCTATCTTTTCACCCATCTATCTTGTCACCCATTATTTTAGCATCTATCTTTTCACCCATCTATCTTGTCACCCATTATTTTAGCATCTATCTTTTCACCCATCTATCTTGTCACCCATTATTTTAGCATCTATCTTTTCACCCATCTATCTTGTCACCCATTATTTTAGCATCTATCTTTTCACCCATCTATCTTGTCACCCATTATTTTAGCATCTATCTTTTCACCCATCTATCTTGTCACCCATTATTTTAGCATCTATCTTTTCACCCATCCATCTTGTCACCCATTATTTTAGCATCTATCTTTTCACCCATCTATCTTGTCACCCATTATTTTAGCATCTATCTTTTCACCCATCTATCTTGTCACCCATTATTTTAGCATCTATCTTTTCACCCATCTATCTTGTCACCCATTATTTTAGCATCTATCTTTTCACCCATCTATCTTGTCACCCATTATTTTAGCATCTATCTTTTCACCCCGGAAAATGCACTAAACCAAAACAATCCTGGCTAATGTACTCCTCCTTCGGGGGAGAGTATAATCCGAGGTCAAGTCTGTGGACGCACGCATTCCTTCATTGACTGTCTATGTTCCTTCTCGGCAGATGAAAGGATGTTCCGTGTACCAGAATACCACAGGGTGAGACACGGTGGTAGAGCTTTCAGTTTCTTCTCCGTTCAGACCTGGAACTCGCTACCTCGGTCCGTCCGTCACAGTCCTTCACTAGCGTCTTTTAAAACGAACTTGAAGACGCATCTTTTTAGAGAGGCCTTCTCTTAGGCGCCATGAGTGAGTGTTGTTAGTTATTTTTGGTGTTGAGATGTATAGGTGGTTGCGTGTTATTGACCAATGTACGCATGTTGTGTTTACATTTGTTTGTGTAAAGCGCTTTGTGATTTTGGAAAGCGCTATATAAATTGCCTGTTATTATTATTATTATTATTATTATTATTATTATTAGTCCATCATACGGACTTCAACTATCCTAACGCTCAAGTCCTAGAAGGGGTAAAGTGCCAGCTACACAAGAATACCCAGCACGCACTAAGTCTCTTTCCCCTCTCCTCCCCTCTCCTCCCCTCTCCCCAACACCCGATCGCCCAGGCTAGTGCTCAATGGTCTAAACGTCAGACAGCGCGCCCAAAGGTGCCAGCGGGCGTCTGAGACAGCTTGAGTTAGACCCTAACTTGAGCTGAGAAAGCGCTATATAAGAATGATTACATAAATAAACCACGTTTTTGTTTTTGTTTCGGGCTAAGACTTAATCCGATTACGTAGTGAGCACCTTGAAGTATCTATCTTGTCACCCGTTTTAGCATCTAGCTTTCCATACATTTTAGCATCTATCTTTTCACCCAATTTAGCATCTATTTTTTCACCCCTTTTAGCATCTATCATTTCACCCATTTTGGCATCTATCTTTCACCCATTTTAGCATCTATCTTGTCACCCATTTTAGCATCTATCTTGTCACCCATTTTAGCATCTATCTTATCACCCATTTTAGCATCTATCTTTTCACCCATTTTAGCATCTATCTTGTCACCCATTTTAGCATCTATATTTTCACCCATCTATCTTGTCACCCATTTTAGCATCTATCTTTTCACCCATCTATCTTGTCACCCATTATTTTAGCATCTATCTTTTCACCCATCTATCTTGTCACCCATTATTTTAGCATCTATCTTTTCACCCATCTATCTTGTCACCCATTATTTTAGCATCTATCTTTTCACCCATCTATCTTGTCACCCATTATTTTAGCATCTATCTTTTCACCCATCTATCTTGTCACCCATTATTTTAGCATCTATCTTTTCACCCATCTATCTTGTCACCCATTATTTTAGCATCTATCTTTTCACCCATCTATCTTGTCACCCATTATTTTAGCATCTATCTTTTCACCCATCTATCTTGTCACCCATTATTTTAGCATCTATCTTTTCACCCATCTATTTTGTCACCCATTATTTTAGCATCTATCTTTTCACCCATCTATCTTGTCACCCATTATTTTAGCATCTATCTTTTCACCCATCTATCTTGTCACCCATTATTTTAGCATCTATCTTTTCACCCATCTATCTTGTCACCCATTATTTTAGCATCTATCTTTTCACCCATCTATCTTGTCACCCATTATTTTAGCATCTATCTTTTCACCCATCTATCTTGTCACCCATTATTTTAGCATCTATCTTTTCACCCATCTATCTTGTCACCCATTATTTTAGCATCTATCTTTTCACCCATCTATCTTGTCACCCATTATTTTAGCATCTATCTTTTCACCCATCTATCTTGTCACCCATTATTTTAGCATCTATCTTTTCACCCATCTATCTTGTCACCCATTATTTTAGCATCTATCTTTTCACCCATCTATCTTGTCACCCATTATTTTAGCATCTATCTTTTCACCCATCTATCTTGTCACCCATTATTTTAGCATCTATCTTTTCACCCATCTATCTTGTCACCCATTATTTTAGCATCTATCTTTTCACCCATCTATCTTGTCACCCATTATTTTAGCATCTATCTTTTCACCCCGGAAAATGCACTAAACCAAAACAATCCTGGCTAATGTACTCCTCCTTCGGGGGAGAGTATAATCCGAGGTCAAGTCTGTGGACGCACGCATTCCTTCATTGACTGTCTATGTTCCTTCTCGGCAGATGAAAGGATGTTCCGTGTACCAGAATACCACAGGGTGAGACACGGTGGTAGAGCTTTCAGTTTCTTCTCCGTTCAGACCTGGAACTCGCTACCTCGGTTCGTCCGTCACAGTCCTTCACTAGCGTCTTTTAAAACGAACTTGAAGACGCATCTTTTTAGATAGGACTTTTCTTAGGCGCCATGAGTGAGTGTTGTTAGTTATTTTTGGTGTTGAGATGTATAGGTGGTTGCGTGTTATTGACTAATGTACGCATGTTGTGTTTACATTTGTTTGTGTAAAGCGCTTTGTGATTTTGGAAAGCGCTGTATAAATTGCCTGTTATTATTATTATTATTCCATCATACGGACTTCAACTACCCTAACGCTCAAGTCCTAGACGGGTAAAGTACCAGCTACACAAGTAATACCCAGCACGCACGAAGTCTCTTTCCCCTCTCCTCCCCTCTCCCCAATACCCGATCTCCCAGGCTAGTGCTCAATGGTCTAAACGCCAGACAGCGCGCCCAAAGATGCAAGCGGGCGCCTGGGGCAGCTTGAGTTAGACCCTAACTTGATTTGAGAAAGCGCTACATAAGAATGATTAAATAAATAAACAACGTTTTTGTTTTGTTTCGGGCTAAGACTTAATCCGATAGGACCAGGACATTGCCCTGCAGTTCACATTGTTGTAGTTTGTTCTTTAAACGCTGCTTTGAACGAAAATGCACGAGCACGTCGAAAGCTGAGTATTTTTCCCAACACCAAGGGTAATTAACTGCCCGACGTGAAAAAGAGAGCTTGAAAGCTTAACCTGTCGTTTCACAGTGTATTCGGTTCTTTCCTTCTCTCGTCGTTCTTTTCCCCCTATTCTCTATTTCCTGACTTAAACTTTGAAATCGTTGGAGAGGGGAGTGGGGGGAGGGGGGAGGGAGGGCACGGAACGAGCCAAAAAGCCCTGTGTCCGACTGTTGGTCCGTTGGAAGCTAGATCTCAAGAACCACTGAACGGATTTTGACCGAACTTCATAGGAACATTCATTACCTTGGTTAATGGCCCGCCTCCTGTGCCATCATATCTGCTCTACCACACAGGTCAAGGTCACCGGAGTCAGTTTGCTTTGCTCAATATGTCAAAAAGGGTTGACGCTTTTTGTTGAGTTTTGGTATACGAGTACTTCAAATCATGGGCCATCCTTCAGCAGCAATCCGGTTTATCGGCCTGTTGGTCAGCCCGTCGCTCCCAATTTCGTGTGTATGGGTGTGTATGTGTGTGTATTGATGTGGCGGAAAGGGAGGCGACTGGTTCAAGCTTTGAAGAGAGGTTGTCTGCCTTCAATTTGTTGGTTATACTAGCCTTGGGTGGCTCCTGCTGTGCAGAATCTGAATCCTTTGGAGTGGCCATTGGGTTATGCAGGACAAGACGACACGACATTTTGTTCTCACCGGCTGACCATTCGTCTTCTGCTTTTGGTGGTGAGCAGGACTACATTGTCGGCAGGCATTTTATGCAAGTCAGTGGCAGTGAGTTTGCGTAGAGTGTCGTGGCACTAGTAGCCGCCAAGCCGGGTTACTTTCAACATGCTTCACCGCCTTGCAGGGCAAATATTTGTATGTCCCTCTCACGAGGGATACATAAAAATAACACCTCGGTTTGGGCCGTGTTGTCAAGGTGGTGGCCGAGAGGCGGGAGTCAAATACTTCGCTCGGCTACATTGAAAACACACTTTTTGCCGTATCTCAAGTATATTATTATTATTATTATTATTATTATTATTATTATTATTATTATTATTATTATTATTGAGGATTTGTATAGCGCACATATTTCGCCGTACTTGGCCACTCAAGGCGCTGGCCGATACAGGATCTAACTCAAGCCGCCCGGGGCGCCAACTTGCAGCCTTTGGGTGCATTGTAATAACGCTCCAGACAACTGAGCACAATCCCGGGCAGCCAAGGATTGGGGAGAAGGACCTAGGTGCATATGCTGGGTGTGTTCTTGTCACCGGCACTCACCCGTCTAGGACATGAGCGTCAGGATCTTTAAAGTCCGTTATGGTGGAATGTATGCGACACAGACTAGACCTCGGTTTATAATCTCATCCGAAGGAGTAGGGAAACGGGAATAAAGTGTCTTTCCCAAGGACACAACACAATGCCCCGGCCTGGGCTCGAATCCGGGACCTTCAGACACCCGCAAGAAAACACATAACGCTTACATTTGAGTTGCTTGCCATTTTGTTTATCTCTCTTTTAATTTGCTGTCTTTGTTTACTTATCTAGTTACTTGATTATTTAATTGAGATCGGTCGCATTTGTTGCTCTCTGCGCTTGCGTTAGCGCACCCGCCATGCTATCAAAAGCAAGGATAAACCTTGCGCCATGCACGTTGTTCAACATCAGCGTCCGAAGCCAACTATTGCTTGCACGACTGTCTGCATTGACATTTTAATGACATTTTCTGTTTCTCCTCCTTCCTGTATCCTTCTCTCTTTCTTCCTATATTTCTGCCTTTGTCCAGTGTCTGGATCTGGATTCCTGCCGTGCTGGGATTGGATCGTGGGCGGGTACGTTACAGGAACCATCAATGAGAATTCAAGCGTTTGTCCTCTGTACGCTACAAAAAAACCCGTGTTTCGGCTACGTTGTCAGGACTGACGTTTTAATGCGCTCCAGCTTCCTCCTTTTTTTCCATTTCATTTTTTTCCCCTTCATTCCTGCCTTTCCTTTTTTAACATCCTTGTCGTAGTTTGTTTTCGAGATTCTTCCAGCACTACCTGTTTTGCACCTGTATTGTAAGAATTGGCATGTTAACGACTCACCTCTCCGATCGTTCCCTCGACAACTCTCCAATTTTAACTAGTTGTTGTTTTTTCTCCCTGCGTTCGCTCCTCTTCGTCTTTCGTTTAAATATATATTGTGTAAAGTGCACAAACCTATTTTTTGAACTTGGTTACGTTGGCAAGTATTTTTTTTCTAGTTTCTGGCAAATAAAAACTGATATTCAAGGCAAGTCAAGTCAATGCATTCTTTATTTCTCAGAAAGAAAAATGTGGATTGTCGCTTTGCAAGACAAGACAGGATTTGATAGTGACATCTCTTGAAATAAAGTTTGAGTAAAGGGTTAATAACTGTTTGAACGAGGTGCTCGACCAAAAGGATTATGACTTTTGGCAGCTCGATAACGTATGTCCATTGTTATTGCTCCGTGTGAGATGAATAAAGTTGTATTGTATTATATTGTATTGTGCTGTGTTGTAAGCCTATTGTGTTGTAAAAGGAAAAATTAATTATAACATTTTTGCTACATTTTAGCTATGATTGACAACTTCTATCATTATTTTTTGGAAAATAGATATAGGCCGCGGTGGGACAAAAAAGAAAACTACTAAAATTCAGTATTTTTGCCATCGCCTGGCAATAGGTCTGATAACTCCCAGAATAAAGGGCAAAGGGTGATAATAACTCTTTGAGAAAATCTTATTGAAATAGGCATTTTTCTTGGGCAAACGGTGAACAAATCTGTGAGAAAATCTGATTGAATTCGCTGTCTTGCGGTAGCAATGACAGACGACTTCTATAATTATTTTGGGAAGGCTGTACAACAGTGTCACGCTTTGAGGATCCTACTGTATTTTTGCTGTTTCCTGGCAATAAAGCTGACAGTTTTCAGAATAAGGCTTTGAGTAAAGGATGGTAACTCATATATTTAAAAAATGATTACAGCATTTTTGCTGCCTTCTAGCAATGACTGACAACTTCTATAATTAGTTTGGGAAGGCTGTAATAACTATTTGAGAAAAGTGTTGCTGTCTTCTATCAATGACTGACAACTTCTGTAAATATTTTGGGGAAGGCTGCGGTAGGCGAACTTTTTTTTTTGCGGAAATCCTACTGTACTGAGATGAGTATTTTAGCTACTTTCTGACAGCAGGACTGACAGCTAGACTGACAGCAGGACTGACAGCAAGACTGACAGCTGGACTGACAGCAAGACTGATAGCTCGTTGGATAAAGGGGTGGCGCAGTGGATTAGTCGCCAATTTACTATGCCGAAGTTCCCGGGTTCGATTCTCGCAATGGGCGAACTTCTGTTACTTAGGTACGAGACTATTCAGGTCACCGGGGGTTCTCACAGGGTACTCCGGTTCCCCCTCCATTCCAAAATTGTATTGGATGCAGTCAATCTAAATTACAGCAAATAAAAATTGAATTTCCTTTCCGCCATCTAATTGCGATTTGCCTTTACACCGCATGTTTGAGTCATGAATGTGTGATTGTTGTGTATGTAGGTGTGTCTGTAACATGTGAGCGTGTATGTTGGATATAGATCGCCGCGCTTTGAGTTTGATTTAGGAATAAGGCGAGTATATTATTATTATTATTATTATTATTATTATTATTATTATTATTATTATTATTATTATTATTATTATTATTATTATTATTATTATAATGAGTTTGTGGGAAAATATAATAGTTTTTTCTAAACCTATAAATAAACGTATTCTCAAAGGGCAATTGTTGATTGTAGCGTGTGCTTGTAATTCGGCATGCATCGTTAACGTTATTGCAATTCAGTATATAAAGTTCTTCTCCATTTCTTCACGAAGTGTTTATATGTGCGCGCGCTCGTGTGTGTGCGTGTGCGCGTGCGGTGTGTGAGTGTGCGTGTGTGTGTTTCATTTGTTCGGTGTGTGCGGTATGCGTGTGTGAAGGTAAGCTATTCGTCATGTATTCCTTGTCTTGGCACGTTGCTTTTCTATCGAGGGTTAAAGGTTTACCAAAAATTAAAAAAATCTAATTTAAAAAAAAACACAAAAAAACCCACAGACGATCATGGTCGAAACATTCTGCAAATACGATGGCTCAGTTCTTTCGCACACACTGTTGCTGAGACTCGTCGAATCCCTCTTTTCACTAAAGGAGTGAGAGTCAAACAAATGAATCTGATGTACGCTGTTTGGGTTCTTGCTCATGAGGTTGCACGTGGCACAGTCTTTCCCGCAAGCGTACATGTACGTCAGGTCAATGGGGACTTCAACAAAGGCTTGTAGATACTGGATCTCGGTGCCAAGCAACACGAGCTGCCCATGGAGGTGGAAAACGCGCTATAATTATTTTATATATTATTTTATTATCTTATATAGTTTAAAATAAATTAACAACCGATTTATTCATCAAGCCACACCCCTTGGGGTCATGAGCAATCTTGTCACTGTAGATTGTTCTAACCTATAAAGGGAACAGTGAAAGCCCCAGTTGAAAACCTGTCTTGTCTTTGTTGGCATGACTAATTCACTGCGGCAACAGTTCCCCCCGTTGGAGTGCCGGGGGTTTCAGTATAAATAGTATCCCCACTTTCTGGAAATTTAGTGCTTTAAATTCCCACTGTCGCTGTCTTCATCATTTGCTCTTTCCCATTCCTGATCTGTCCTATCACTCTGCTATACTTTCTTCTTCTTCGCTAGATCAATGACCTACCTTTTTTCTTGAAAACTCTTCCTGGACAAGACTCCTTGTTTGTGTATGAGGTCTGTTGGATCAGCTTGGGAGTGTTGGACGCTTTCTGCCGGGTGGTCACTAGGGCTTCCTATGATTGTATTATTTCGCACTATAGGCATTTTATATGAATGTGTTTTGTTGATGATTTATAATGATGGTTGTATTCTATTTTGTTTTTGTAACCGGGGTGTTCGCGTAGTTGAGGTCAACCCTCAGCCGTCCCCCGCGTGGGATGTCTTTATTGTAAAGTGACTGGCCGGTGGAGGGCATTCAATTTTCCCACTAGGGTTGTTTCGGCAGATCTTTTATGCGGATCGGGGGTTGTCCGGTCCTGATTTGGCTCGGAAGAGTCCGCTGGACCTAAAGCAACAATAAATCAATCAATCAATCATCAAGCCACCGCTCGAAGGACAAGAAAACCAAGATCAGGTTTCTGCATTCGATGCAGTAATCATTTCTTCAATGCTTGCCCGATGTAATCATTATCTGTCCTTTCTGCAGCAGACGGCCAATACTGCTTCAATGGCTGATTTTTATCATTTTTTTGTCGGTTCAATCGATTCATTCTTTCAAGGATAGTCTACTGAGCCAGATCAGAAGGCAATCATGACTTCAGTGTGTCTGTTTTGCAAAAAAGAGTATGTTGCAGTAGCACACACAAAAAATGCGCGCGCGGTACAATTCAATGATTGTGAGACTGTTTTCCCCGTCATTTTGTCAGTCAAAAAATCAAACTAGCAGAACAGCACTTTTCAAACCCAGCATCAATAATACTTTATTTTCTTCCCTCCCTCCTTTTCCTTCGTCGTCTTCTTTCATTTTAAACGGTATATATCTATCTAGCTATCTAGCTATCTAGCTATCTAGCTATCTATCTATCTATCTATCTATCTATCTATCTATCTATCTATCTATCTATCTATCTATCTATCTATCTATCTATCTATCTAGGGGGATGTACGACATAAGCCTATACAAAAGTACATGTCCGGTTTGAAAAAGGATGCTTAATTAGACCTACGTCCTGAGTAAGGGTATAGGTCTTGTTTCTTCTGGTCTCGTCGGATTCGTATCAGAAGGTACCTTATTTTACATGTACGTGTTGTCTTCAGGGTTGGTTATGCCTTTCACAAGCCTCGTCTATAATTATCTGCGTGTCCTTTCTTGTTATTCCATCTTCATCTACTCAATATGCATGTATTTGCTTGTCCGCGGCATGTTTTACTGAATAGAATTCATTTCCTTGTGTAATAACATGGACGTGCCTGGGGTTATTTATCTTTCTTTATATTTATTTACCTCTGGCTATGTTCATTCGATTTTCGTGTAGTTTCCCGTGCAGTGCGTGTGTTTGTTCTATAGCTTCTATCACTCGCTGTTGCTTTTCCATTTCTAACGGATCTTAAAGGAGCGTTGGACATGTAGTGACTATACTAGTGCGAACGCGTGTTTGTGTGTTTGTTATATGGGATTTTTAAACTGCTCTCAGTGCCAGGCATTTGCCCAACATTTAAGAGCAAGTAAATGATGTGTATTTTGCACATAGTACATGTGTGCGTTTACCGTATGTCGGCAAATTCCACGATTGATTAAAAACACCTTTACCACCGCCACTACAGCCACTATCACCAATTGTGAAATATTAAGGTCAGTTCGGCAGCGATTTTAGTTCTGAATGTGATTCTGCACTACTTTCTGTCCGTGACGTCAGCAGTTTATGCTCTCATTAGTACCCAAAGGTGAAAGTTTACAAAATCTTTCTCGGTGGTTTCGTGGAAAAGGACTTTCCCACGCTTCGTGTGACTTAGTGGGTCTATTGTTTATAACATCGCTTGTATGACATCCAAAATGATGTGATTTTATAAAAGGGACTTTACTCAACCATTTTACATGTGAAATGGGCATCTGCACTTGTTTTGAGGACTTCCTATCCTATCCTGTCCCGTAACTCGAAGGTCGTTGGGGCACCACAGATGATCGTTTAACCAGCGTACTCCATCTTTCTCTTTCCTCAGCAACCCTCATTGCTTCAATCATTGTCAAGCCAGTCCATTCTCGAATGTTGTCCTCCCACCGCTTTTTCTGTCTCCTTCTTCTTCCGCCTCCTAGCACCGCGCCTTGCAGGATGGTCTTTGCAAGGCCTGATGCTCTGGTGACGTGGCCACAGACATAGAACGTAGGTTGAAGCGATGTACTGGAAGTATGTCAAGTTGGTCATTGGGTGTCGTATGAATCCGCCTCGCGGCAATCACGAAAATAGAAAGTAGTGCGGAATCACTTTCAGAGCGAACTCACTCTCTTCCAAAAGGTCCCTATTGAATTATTCCCGTCTGCCATAACGCCAATGGTGGGTGTAGACGTTAAACCTCAATGTTCATTCGAATTATTCCTTCAGACTGGCCTTGGAGTCCGTCCAGCATTGGCGTGCCGTGATAGCTTTTCAACGAATGCCAAAATAGACTGGAACCCGATGTCGATTCCAATTCACTAGTGCGGCTAGGTAAATCGACAGTCTATTTATTATACTCTGCACTTTAAAAAAAAAAAAGAAAGAAAAAAAAGCACGAACAATCTTGTGAATTTTCTCTCTGTCTCTGTCTCTCTCCCTCACATACACACACACAGACACAAGCACACACACACACACTCTCTCACACAAACACACACTCTCTCTCTCTCTCTCTCTCTCTCTCTCTCTCTCTGTCCCACTGGCTAACTCAGTCACTGTTCGTAGAAGTACAACAAGAACAAACTCTCTCTCCTTCTCTCGCCCCCTCTCTCCTCGATCGGCCGTTCAAAATTAATGCCCTAGCTTCTGGCTCTTCAGGCCACTTGAAACCCCCTAGCACCTTGCACACGGATCAAAGTAAGTCAGAATGCGTCTGAGAATAGTTGAGGACACTGTTTGTATCTGGTTAAGTGGTGGTAGCCTAGTAAAGATTGTAAAAAAAATCAAGAGTCTGGCTTTGAGCCTAAGGAAGATAGCATAGAAAATATGAAGGGTCTGGAATTGAATGTAAAACCAACTTCCAATACCCACCTGTACGATTTGATTGCCATTCTGTTTGAGTTACTTTGCAATGAATTTGACATTGGATAATGCTGGGGGAAAAAACAACAACCTAGTTCCTCTGTGCTTTCATAATGCAGATGAAAATAACGCTACTTGTCTCTCTGTCTGTCATAGGTCTCTGTCTGTCATAGATCTCTGTCTGTATATCTCTCTCCTTCACTTTACCTTGCAATGAGTTTGACTTCGGATATTTATTTTAATTTGACTTTACAACCTAGTTCGTCTGTGCTTTCATAATATGGCAGATGAAAATATCGCTAGGTCTGTAAGTCTGTTTCTCCTTCGCTTTATCTCTTTTTAAAGTTTGCGTTGTTCCGTCTATTTGTTATATTAATCCTTCGGAGGAAAGTGTAGTCTGTGCACGCACGCAATTCATCGCACGGACTCTAAAATTCCTGATGCTCATGCTGATGCTGAAACAATCAGGGTTTCTGAGGACAGAGAAAGATGGAGTACGCTGGTTAAACTATCATCTGTGGTGCCCCCTACGACCTTCGAGTTACGGGATAGAATAGAATAGGATAGGATAGGATGCTCATGTCCTAGATGGGCGAGTGCCAGTTCCACACAAATACATCCAGCAAGTAGTAGGAACCTTCCTCCCCAGTCCCCGGTCGCCCAGGATGGCGCTCAATTGTCTTGGGCGTCAAACTGCAAATGTGCGCCTTGGGCGGCACCAGTTAAATCCTGTATCGTCCAACGCCTTGAGCGGCTCTTCTGCTGAAAACAAAACACGCTATACAGGTACGGATACATGAATTATAAATGTAAATGTGATGCTAATCGCGTTCATTTCTGTGCGAATCGCTCTGCCTGCATCCTTCCCTTTCTCCCTTGTTTTTGTTCGATCTTGCTGTGTATTACGTATATCTTGGTCGTATCTCTCTTTGTGTGTAGATCATGTAAGTAACCCTTCCGCCCCTCCTCCCCCAACCTCCTGTCTCTCTCTTTATCTCCAAGACATCAGTTTGTCTTTATCTATCTCCTCCTACTCTACCTTGTCATCTCCGTACGCTTGCGAAACATGGACCTTCACAGCAGATCTACAACGAAGAATACAAAGCATGGAGATGAGGTGCTACAGAAGACTTTTGGGCATTTCCTATACCCAGCACATCACCAGCGACGAAGTTCGACAGACCATCACACAAGCCATTGGACAACACGATGACCTGCTCACAGTGGTGAAGAAACGGACACACCGATTGTACGGCCACGTCACCAGATCATCGGGCCTTGCAAAGACCATCCTGCAAGACACAGTGTAAGGCGGTAGAAGAAGAGGGAGACCGAAAAAGAGGTGGGAGGACAACATTGGAGAATGGACTGGCTTGACACTGAGCGAAGCCTTCAGGGTTGCTGAGGACAGAGAAAGGTGGAGTACGTGGTTAAACGAGCTTCTGTGGTGCCCCAACGACTTCCGAGTTACGGGACAGGATAGGATAGGATAGGATATGATAGGACCTCCTACTAATCTCTCTCACATCATGCGAGTGCGTTTGTGTTTATGCTTCTCTGTCTGTCTGTGTCTCTGTCTGTCTGTGTCTCTGTCTCTCCAGGCTGTCTGTCTCTCTCTCAAGGACACCAATTTGTCTCTTTCTAACACTGTTCATGTTATTGTTAGTGTTAATGTAACAGTGTTCTTTAAATATGCATCGATTTATCTTTCTGTGTTTGTGTGTGTGTGAGTGCATTAGATTTTGTGATTAAAGCTTGTGTGTAATATACATGTAGTATATACAAATGTCTATTTTTGATACTTGATATGTCAATTGTAGTTGCGCTTAGTGTTGCAACTGCGCATGGAAGATCTTTTAATTGAAGTCTTAAAAGGGGTTGTGTAGAGTGTGTATGTGTGTGTGACTGTCTACCAACATCGGAACAATTTTCAGATGCTACGTACGTTGTCATTTGGCTGAATAAATTCTCTCTCTCTCTCTCTCTCTCTCTCTCTCTCTCTCTCTCTCTCTCTCTGATAAATTTAAATCCAGCTTTTCCTTTTCTGGACCTTCAATCTGGAACCTCCTCCCTACACAAATCCAACAACAGACAACAGTTGGCGGTTTCAAAACAAAATTACGCTACCATTTATTCAATCAAATAAAATAAACCAATATTATTAATGCTCAGTTGGTAATTATGTCACAGCCTTAATTTTCATAACGTATGTATTAAGTTTAATTTTTTTTAAATAATATTTTGTAATATAAACTGTATCGAAATTGCAAATGTAAAATTCATGTTGTAATGTATATCATTAATGCGCATGTAAAAATGAAATGTATTGCTTCATATCGATTAATTTGTTTCCTAAATATGTAAAATTTTTGTGCTGTGTACTTTGCTTTTAACTAATTAAACCTCTTAAGATTGTTTCATTGCTATTGTCTCCTAAATAAGATTTGCTTTTAATGTTTCTAGCCGTTTATTATAGTAGTAGTGGTGGTATATATAGTTGTAGCAGTAATGGTGGTTGTGGTTTTTGTATCGTAATTTTTTATTTTTTTTTTGTATTTGTTGTAATAAACGTTTTTTTTGTTTTTGTTTTTGTCTTTGTTTTTTTTTAAATTTAATTATTTTTAAATTGTCTAGTACATTTTGATGTTGTCGTTGTTATCTTATTACAAAAGGTCTGATTGTAAGAATAGGCTCATGCCTAAAATCTTAACCTTTTAAAATAAAGTTCTGAAGTCTCTGTCTGTCTCTCTCTCTCTCTCTCTCTCTCTCTCTCTCTCTCTCTCTCTCTCTCGCTCTCTCTGTGTCCAGCGGTATTAGAGGGTCAGCGCTTATAGATATATATACTAGTCTAAAATACCCTGTCACTTATCTCGGGCGTAATTTGCTTCCCCGATGACTCCGGATAACTGAGTAAACACGACAACACTCAGCGGATGCCGGAGTGGTGTAGAACACCCCATTAGGTCACGTCGTTGTCAACAACAATCCGGCGCAGGCACGTAGCACATCTTACAAAAGGTGGTACGGCGGAGTAAGGAAATATTCCTATAATACACTATACTGAACCAGAGTCTAAATGAAGAACAAAATTCATAATCAATCGAAGTCAAAATGCCATCATCAGGAAAATATAAATACCAATAAATGTGTGTCCTCTGCTAGGGATTATTATTTTCTAACTACATACCAAGTTTGAAAGACGTCCATCCATTAGTGCGAAAAAACGACAGCCG
Organism: Oncomelania hupensis; assembly: GCA_036898135.1. Taxonomy (NCBI): domain Eukaryota; kingdom Metazoa; phylum Mollusca; class Gastropoda; order Littorinimorpha; family Pomatiopsidae; genus Oncomelania; species Oncomelania hupensis. The sequence goes on from CM072512.1 coordinate 113,303,693, forward strand.
GACGCTGGATGGACGGTCAAAGCCAAACACAACAGCTCTCCAGCTATTACAATGTTTACATAGCTCGGGAACTAAAAAAATCGCACGAGACTTCCTGACATGCGCACTCGTAATCCGTTTTCCAGTCTTTTTACCGGAATATACGGATTAAATATATATATATGCGTTTAAGTACAATGACATTATATTGCTTCTGAAGTTTAGAACAGACCTTATATGGAAACAAATTGGAGGAACGTTCTTGAAAAAGACAAAATAGATAAAAATCCATAGGTGGTCTGACCGGAGCGTTATAATTGTGAGTGTGTGTGTTACTCCCTTGCAATATCCCTGCACTCAATGGAACGAATCGAAGGTAGTGCGGAGATTGGCACCCAGATTAACAACAGCAGATAGATAAGGACAGCGGCTGAACGGAAGTTCAGATTAGCAACGACATGGTGAAGTCGGTCGTAAGATTTATTCTTCTCCTTCTTCACATGCTCCTTCTCATCTACATCCTCCTTCGTCTTCTTCTTCTTCTTCTTCTTCTTCTTCTTCTTCTTCTTCTTCTTCCTCCTTCATCTTTTTTCTGATACGTTTTGTGACAATATATGACTAGATCTGCCCCTCCCCCTGCCTTCTTCTTCTTCTTCTCTTCTCTTCTGAGTCCAGGCACGTGGCCCTCAATCCAAACAAAACAAAATCCATGCTTATTACAATAAGACAGGAAAGACAACATGTATCTATGAAACGTTCTCCATGTAAAATTTGCAATGATATAATTAATGAAGTACAATGCCATACACTTCTTGGTGTAACTTTATACAATAATTTATCTTGGATGCAACGTATTTCAAATGTAACTTAAACTATTTCTATAGGATTACACATTTCTTAAATTTACATTCTCGTAAAACTGTTCTTATTGGGTCATATTAAAACATGTATTGATTATTCCTCTACTGTTTGGGATTCTGCTTGTGCCAGTGCAAAGAAGCCTTTTTATTGGAATTCACAATTAAACAAGTTATTCTTAAACAACAACACAATCTTTTAATGACTATAAACCAATCCATATTCTACCTCTTACCAGCAGATTACATTTTAATTAATGGGTTTCCGTGCACAAAATGACGCAGCAGTGTAATGGTTACGGTACGCGCTAGCAATATTTCATGTTAAGTAATGTCAGGGAGGGTTAGTAGGCCTACTTGAATGGCTGACGGCAGCCACCAAACGATACAGATTAAAACAAGCGCACGACACACACACCCCAATCCATCCAAGCTGTAAATGGGTACCTGGATCTGTTTAGAACCGGAGAAGGTAAAGCAGCGAGGGCAGAGGAGATGAGCATCGCCCTCATTGAGCTGGCTTAGAGAAAAAGGAGATCCCAAATGCTTCTCTCCCCAACGACCGGTTGGTTACGGGAAACACCTTTAAATTACCGTTTTATGCACAAGATCCTTTCTGGAAATGCACTTAAAAAAAATTAAATCTTTATCTTTTTGTTTTTACAAGAAATATTCCAGATCGTCCACCAAATCAAATTTTTCAATTCCAAGAATTCATCTCTTCAAAACTAGTCTAGTTTATTCCGGTTCCACTTTGTTTCATGATTTTCCTGAAGATCTCCTCACTTCAGGATCTAAATTTACATCATTGAGAACACGTCTATTAAAACACGTACACAATTGTAAATAAACAGTAATTAGTTGTTGATTGATTAATTTTATACTAATTTTTTAAAATGATTTTTTATCTAACGATGATCTTATTTTAATTAGTATTGTTCCATGATGTTAATGATACAGAGGTAATGCGATGTACTTAATAGTTATTGTTACAAGCCCCAAGGGCAAGATGTAAAAAATAAAATTAAAAACGCACTCAGCGCTTACTCTTTTAACCTTCCAAAATACAATTGTTACCTAATATGTGATCTCCACCTTCATCTTCTCATACTTGGTCTCATCCTCTTCCCTCGTCTCCATCTCCTCCTCGTTCATGGCTCCGTAGCTCTGTAGGTGGGTGGAATGCTTGACACCGAACATCCACAAAATAGTCGAGAGCGAAGGCACCTCGTCCCAGACGCAAACATGTTTAGAGCTTACGCGATGAGTAACGCCATAAACTAATAAGCCATCCCCAACTGTTAGCTGAACGTCAGAACAAAACCCACGTCACTCAGGGTTGCACACCTGCTGCGTGGTTGCGCACAGTGTAACGTCACTGACTACTGGCCCATTCAAGCCAGTCGGTCGGTGTGAGGGTCTGTAGCAGGGCAGTTATGAAAACATCAATAACGAATATTGGTCTTGACACTTCGTTTACGTTTTTTGTTTTGCTTGTCTGGTGTTTCACGCTAATGCGCTCTGCGCTGCATCAATGAGTTTGTGTCAGCATCATTAATTATTTGGGGGCAACGGGATATGTTTGGCGAACATTTATTCTTATTTGCAGTTTTTGAAGTTTGCCTTTAAAAAAGTTATTTGTATGACGATTAATTTTGCATTTATTTTGAATGGATAATTTGTTACGTTACATTACATTACATGGTTATTGCTTTAGGTCCAGCGGACTCTTCGGAGCCCAAATCAGGACCAAAAAATTAAGACCACAACTTCGCTGAAAGAGGTCTCACCCCTGATCCGCATAAAAGATCTGCCGAATCCATCCTAGTGGTAACACTGAACGCACTCCACCAGCCGGTCACATTACAATAAAGACATCCCACGCAGGGGACGCTGAGGCGCTAGGCGATACTCTAATTTATCGAACCCCCGTTTACAAAAACAAAATACAACACAAACATCATTATAAAATATCAACAAAACACTTAACATAGAAAATGCTTACATTGCTAAATAATAGCATCATAGGAAGCCCCAGTAACCACCTAGCAGAAAGCGTCCAATATTCCCAAGCCTCACATACAAATGAGGAGTTTTGTTCCCGAAGAGTTTTCAAGAAAAAAGGTAGGTGACTGGTCTGGCGAAGAAGAAGGTAATATAGTAGATTGATAGAACAGAGTAGGAATGAGAAAGAACAAAGGAGAAAGATAGCGACAGTGGGAATTTAAAGCAATAAATTTCCAGGAAGTGGGGATACCATTTATACTCAAACCCCCGGCACCCCGACGGGGGGATGTGTTACGTGAACGCGCTCACAGAGCCTTGAGACTGAGAGACCGGGACTGAGATTTTATTCGTCTATGAAATTTACATAGAAATGTGCCTTGCGGCTGCACAAATAGTAAATGTAAAATGTAGAATATCTTTAAAAGAATGACATGTACAAACAAAACATAAGTAGCGCAACACATAAAATATAATAAAACAACTACAACAGTAACTATCCCACACCCCAAACATACTTGCGCTGTACACTCCCGCATGTACCCTACACACCATCACAAACAAACGCCATCACGCACAAACACCAATCACGAAATTGTCCGAACAATTGAGCCATATATTAATTAGATCGACCTGCTTCTATATGAGCTAACACAAAATGAATGAACGAACTAAATGAATTAAAAAATAATTGAGTGCATAAACGTTTCCACGCAAGACAGTTCTTCTTCAAAAATGTCATGTCTTCGCCATATAAATATTAAACAATTCTCCAACCTCCTCCCCATTAACAAATTGTAAATAAATAGCAATAATAATAAACAAATTAATGAATTAAAACATGGAAAACACACATATCTCACAGCAAACACGCATTTACAGCAATTCTAACATAACATTTCCACGCAAGGAAGAGGTGCTCCATGTCTGCATCTGAAAACGCACTGGTCCTGAAATGGCTCGGAAGAGTCCGCTGGACCTAAAGCAATAATCATGTTTATCTGAAAACGCATCAACTCCACTTCAACTGTTCTCCACTTAACAGTTAACGTACGCGACTCATGTTTCTGTATTGAATTCATGCCCAACAATGCCCCGGCTTCCTTCAAAGCACAAAACAACTTAGAAAATGTTTTATTCCCAGCAGCTGCTATCCAAAATCTAATGACAAAAAGACTCTCGACATTTAAATGGGTTCACGAAATTTCGAGACGTCTGCTTTCGACAGCCAAATTGACTGCGGTTTTTAAAAGAATTAATGTTGTCGCTGTGATTGAGCAGAGTGCTCACATTCATCGAATACAGCTTTTTTTTTCCTTCAATTCTTTTACGGAGCGAGAAAGAGGAGAGTCGCATCGCCCCATACATAAAACCAGACATGATTACAGGGTGGAGAACTCTTCTCTATAACCCCAGGGGCATTACACGTTGAAACTGGGTCCTCGATAGAAAAGCGGTATATATATATTTACTAACATAGGCCTATGTCAGTGCGATAGCTTCCCCATTATAGAACTGCATTTTTCGATCTAAATATAGTATAAATTCGTTTTTAGCTAATTTGGGAATAAATAGTTTGACCGGCGGATTGTTCTGTCCAGAAGAACCTAGTGTGATCCCACTCTTCCTACTTATGATGCATAGATATGCTTCTACCGCTTTGCTATCAAGAATCCACTTTCAGCGTGTATATATGTGCTTATAAGAAATAATAAAAGAGTCCTGTGGTTATTTTGATTTATAGTGAGTTGGTTTAGGGATAAAGTTCAGTTGGAATGAGTATGAGATGTATCTCCTTGTACATTGAAGCGCTTGCACACGGCTGCCGTACTTTCGTGGGAAAGGAAACTCGAATTTCACCGGATTTTGGTGACAAATACGTTTTATCCCCACCGTCCCACCCAACCCCCTCCCCCCATCCTGCGCGAGATAGAAAATCCCCTCAGAATGAACCTTTGTTAACTCAACAGCTGCAATCGACAACTCAATGACAGAAAGATTGATCGACATTTTTTAAAAAAATCAAAAATGTCAAGAAGTCTGCTATTGACCTCGGTGTAGTTTCCCCCAAACCAAGCGTTTTGTAAAGAACGCATCTCTCTCTCTCTCTCTCTCTCTCTCTCTCTCTCTCTCTCTCTCTCTCTCTCTCTCATTTATCTCGCATTCTTCTTTTTCGATCCCTTCTGCCGAAATTCAAAAACCAAACAATCTGCTACCTGGAGGCGCGATGGAGTTGTGGTTTAAGGAAAACGATCTAGTTTGGTAGTAAACCTGGCTTGTAACTAATACCGATAATTACTCCCCCACCCTCATACCCCTACTCCTCACCCACACATTGCACAACAGTCATCCCACTGTACTCAGCAATGAATGACTACCCGATTCTCTGTTCAGAAATTCGAAAGAACAAGCATCGAGGAAGACTAGCGGATGACACCATCCTCGCAAAACTGTTCTTGAAGAGAGATAGAGAAACAAAACTTGTCCCTAACGCCTCGTGTTCGCGATTTCTTCTACTCTTATCATATTCTTTCTCTCTTGCTTCGAAAGCTATAAATACCACGTTCATTATTACCGAAGGATCTTTCATGCTGCTTGCATATGTCGAATGATGAGATTTTATGATGACTTTATCTGCTGTTCTTCACGTTTTTATTGTCTTGCAAACTCCGATTATGTCACGTTCATAACACATCGACCTTTAACGTGAAGTGAAATCCTGTTTCTGCCTTCTGAGAAAATTACTACAGAACAGTATTTCTTCTTTGAATAATGGAAGCACGAAGTCACATATTTTCACGCGTACGGTAGGTTTGCAAACATCAGTCACATGAGATCGAAAGGACATAATTATAAGCGATTCAGTTTCAGGATGGCATTGGAATAAAATCGAAACGCGGCTAAGTCTTTCCAATGTTCACCATCGTCCCAATTCCAAATCGAGGCTTTGAAAAAAATGAAACTTGTTTCCGGGGTTCTCAATTTATAAACGAGTATGCTCACACAGTGTCAGGTGATCGACCATAATGGAATCAAAGATCGGCGAGTAAATTCTGCCACTGTAAGCATCACAATACGTTTTGTGTCATGCAAATGCAATGCTATTCCCAAAAACGTTATATATATAATATGCAATTTTCAAGAGGGCTTTACTCTTTGACCATTGCAGAGAATTCTCAGGTATTTGAGTATCTGAAAGCCTTCGGTCCGGATACCTATATTCGATCACGAACTCCTTGCGCCTCAAATCACTTATCTTGTGAGGCGCGTGCGTATTATACATTGTATTTCTTGTTGTTGTTGTTGTTGTTATTGTTGTCTCAGCAGTCTCTTAGTCTTACACCGGTACGGAAAGATAAATTCCACAAGAGGTCGGAACTGCGGTGCAGAAACGAGGACAAAAGAAGCCTGGAACTACATATTACACAGAGCCTTCCTTTAACACGCGTCTTGAACTGTAACAACTGTTATTGGCTAAGACAAGCGTTTAAAGACCGACCCATGCATCAAAACCTCTGTAGAAATGGTGTTTGGCGGTGACGCTTTAAGTTGTCACTCTTCCAGATTTTCACCACCTCGAAAAAATTTAGTGCTTTTTTTTTCTTGAATAGGCCTGTGGAGTACAACTGCAAGTTCGGAAGTTCAGATTACCTCTTGCCGCCTCCGTGGCACACTGAAAATCCCCGAAGACATTAGCACTAGTTTCTAACATTGTCCGTACACAAGATGCCTGTGTATGGGCCTACATTTGGAAAATATAGCCACGCCACCACGGTGGTTTTCTGGGAAGGGTAAGACATTCTTATAATGTTCTAGTGGGGAATTGGGAAGATGAAGATTTATATTATATGCATTAAAAAAAGTTGTTAAAAGTTAAACGAGAGTTTGGGAGGCAAAATGTTAGAGGACGATAGTGTTCGTACCTATAGAAATTGGAGTGCAGTGAAATGATAGCATTTTGCATGGATGCTATCCTCCAGTGAATTAGAGGATGCTATTATAGGAAAGATCTATCTCTCCCTTCTCTACAACAAGGATGATACCACCCAAGATGACCTGTTTAACTCCAGTTCCATATCTATAGGCAAAACAACTACTACCTAATTTCTGTGTGCCTTCCTTGATTATTGTCCTCAGCAGTCAACTGCTGTTGTTTTTAGCTGAACACGTCGAAAACATTTTCTTCAATTCAATTCAATTCAATTCAATATTTGAATTTCACGTCTGTTCACAACAATGTGATTTTAGACAACAAAAAAGTATGAAAATAAAATAAAATAATTTTAAACAACAAAACAAAACAAAACAAAACAAGCAAACAAAAACAACACATTATGTGAATTAAAAGAATAAATAAAAATGTAAAAATAATAATAATAATAATAATAATAATAATAATAATAATAATAATAATAATAATAATAATAATAATAATAATAATAATAATGATAATAAAACAATATAAGTAATAATTTAATTTAATTTAATCAAAATTAACAATAACATATCAACGTTCTTCAAAATTATAATATCTTATATAAGTCTGTTTTCATAATGATACCAGCAATGTCACATATTTCTGTACCATATAAAATGGTTTTAGTGTAATCTTGTGCTGATAATATAATTCCCTGTTGTTTGTATAATGGTGTTAAAACAGTACATTCAAACAGTAAATGATTTAAAGAGACGATCCCTTTACATATACAATTAATATTTTTCAAATACTTTGTATTCCACGAATTCAATCGTAGTTTGTATATCAATCTTGAAATTGCTCTTGAACAACATATAATATTTACTTTAGGAATTGTCATGTAAAAGTGCCGTTCAACTAAAGAATAGTATTCAAACTGACTTATTTTCAAATCATTTTCTTCTTGTTCGACGAGTTTGAAAATTCCGAACCTTCAAATGGGTTGTGATCGGGTTGACGTGAATTTGTATTTATATAGCGCACTCCCCCGCTTGCAAAGCTGCTCAAGGCGTTGGTTAAAATCAGAATCTAACTCAATCTGTCTTTAAGGTGGGGGTAGGGAGGCGAGGACCTTTGTCGGACATCAGAAATGATGCTGCAGTTCTCTTTCAAATGTCACACAGAGAGAGAGAGAGAGAGAGAGAGAGAGAGAGAGAGAGAGAGAGAGAGAGAGAGAGAGAGAGAGAGAGAGAGAGAGAGAGAGAGAGAGAGAGAGACGCTTTGCTTTGACATTTTATTGCTTTTTGGTCAATATGCCTATTAGCAATGTCACTCGCATTCACACACCACGCGCTAATGAGAGAGAGAGAGAGAGAGAGAGAGAGAGAGAGAGAGAGAGAGAGAGAATGAATTTGTGATTTTCTGTTATGCACTAGTATATGAATATACATGTGAATGGCTTCACATCTTGGTTCTCTCTCTCTCTCTCTCTCTCTCTCTCTCTCTCTCTCTCTCTCTCTCTCTCTCTCTCTCTCTCTCTCTCTCTCTCTCACGGTGGGCGTATAAAGTTAACATTAAAGAGATGTTTAAACTTACAAAAACATTTTTTTAGTAATATTGTGGTATAGTGCACAGGACAGGCGACCATAGCGGACTGCGAGCAAAACTCTGTACTACTAGTAATTGGTACTCTAGAGTTCACTCACATTCCGATAAGGTCGCTTGTGTTCTGTAACTTTTTTTCTGTCCATCTCTTGAGAGAAATTAACAGCCAATCAGAGATGGATGGAAAAATACCCCATACACACAAGAAAGAGTTGGAATGTTACTCGCTTTCTCTTTGGTTCTGTCACTAGGGATTTTGTACACACTGAACTCCGCAGAAAAGAAAACAAATTGTAATGGTTCTTGGTCGGTTCATTCACATAGGTTGTTATTATTATTCCTCCCATGTCTTTAGGAGAGTGGGGAGGGGGGGGGGGGTAAGGGGAGTTTGTATATATGCGTATATTCTTACCTATCGGTGGAAAGAACAAATAAAAAGATATATAGTGTTAACCATAGCGTGCCAATAGCTGTCTCTTATCTGTTCTAATCGGGTCGGTCTCTGGGGAAAAATTAAACAGCCAATCGGCTTTCAGGACAGGCCGAGGCTTGAATGATGGTCGGTCACAGCGGGATGATTTTTATCTCTCCGATATTGTTCTATACTCCCCACTGGCCCTTCGGAACATGATGACGGAGACAGTAGGGTACAGGCCGAGAATACCTAAAAGTTTCGGAAGTACTGGGGAAGACACACACCAAAAAGGGTGTCGTAAAAATACACAGGTAGAATTTGTTTAATCCAAACATTTAAATTGTACATTGAGTACAAATTACAGCATTGTGGATATTTATAATGTGCATTAGCAGTATTCTTAAGACTGTACTTTTTCGCTACCGAGCTGCTAGATAGCTAACAGCGCGGCTGAGCCTGCTAATACATGCGCCCAATCTTTTCATGTATATTGATTTGCTTTCAAGGGGCAATATATAAAGTCGATACTATATCTGACTGCTCATATGCTGTTATGAGATACTTTCTACTCAGATGCAAAATTCTTCGCCTGTGTTCCATCGGTTTGACATTTTTTGATGTACGCTTTTCCGGCTAACAGCAATGCAATTTTTTAAAAGCAGGATATGAGTGTGTTTGTTTGTGTGTGTATGTGTATGTATTGCGCGCACGTTTCTGCATATGTGTGTGCGTGCATGTGTGTGTGGGTTTGTGTGTGTGTGTGTGTTGTATGTGTGAAGGCCTACTGTGCGCGCGTTTCTGTGTGTGCGGGTATGATTGTTTTGTATGTGTGGTTGTTTGGCACAGTAAGAGAGCGGCGTTCATGGATCGATATTGCAGGTATTGAGGTCGGATTCATTCATGATATTCTTGAAACAGTCTGGTACCGTTATCTTCTTTCACTGTTTTACGATGGTCGTTATTTATCACCTTCCTCCTCCTTCGCCTCATTCTTCGTCTTCTTTTTCTCCTCATCATCCTCTTCTTTTGTTGTTTCAGTTTTTAAAAAAAAATCCTCCTCTTAGGCATCATCATAATCATCTACTTTAACAACAACAACAATAATAACAACAACAATTATAACAGCAATAACATAATCCTATTTTATTCGCCATCCTCTTCCTTCTCATCATTATCACCATCATTATCACCAGCATCATTATCATCAGTATTGAATGGTGACATTTGAATATTGATTGTACCCCTTGGGGTCATGAGCAATCCTGCCACTGTAGATTGTTCTAACCTATAAAGGGAAAAGTGAAAGCCCCAGTTGAAAACCTATCTTGACTTTGTAGGCAAGACTGATTCACTGCGGCAACAGTACCCCCGTTGGAGTGCCGGGGGTTTCAGTATAAATAGTATCCCCACTTTCTGGAAATTTAGTGCTTTAAATTCCCACTGTCGCTGTCTTCCTCATTTGCTCTTTTCCATTCCTGATCTGTCCTATCACTCTGCTATACTATCTTCTTCTTCGCTAGATCAATGACCTACCTTTTTTCTTGAAAACTCTTCCTGGACAAGACTCCTTGTTTGTGTATGAGGTCTGTTGGATCAGCTTGGGAGTGTTGGACGCTTTCTGCCGGGTGGTCACTAGGGCTTCCTATGATGTTATTATTTAGCAACATAGGCATTTTATATGTATGTGTTTTGTTGATGATTTATAATGATGTTTGTATTCTATTTTGTTTTTGTAACCGGGGGTTTGAGTAGTTGGGGTAAAGCCTCAGCCGACCCCTGCGTGGGATGTCTTTATTGTAAAGTGACTGGCCGGTGGAGGGCATTCAATTTTCCCACTAGGGTTGTTTCAGCAGATCTTTTATGCGGATCGGGGGTTGTCCGGTCCTGATTTAATAATAATAATAATAATAATTTATTTTGTATAGCGCAATTCAAACATAAAATGCTTCACAAAGCGCTAGATCACACGCAGCCACACACAGATACACACGCATAATAAATCTATTCTGCATTTAAAAACAAGAGAACATGTAAACCTAATAAAGGTAACAAACCAACAAATAAAAGTATAAAATCAGTCAATCAATCAATAAACTTATATAAAATAAATGAATAATTTCACAGAAAAAATTTAAGAGATTTGGCTCGGAAGAGTCCGCTGGACCTAAAGCAACAATCAATCAATCAGTCAATCAAAAACTATTAATTGTGAGTGCAGAAATGTATTCAGTTTTACGTTGTGAATCTCTAGTCACCTGTTCCATTAAAGCACAGAAGCCGAGTTGCAGTGTCAGCCAAATCAAATGCAAGAGAGCCGAACATTAACCTATTCCTATTTTGAAACACCTGAAATTGCTCAGAAACACGAAATGTTATTTTATCTGACATCTAATATGCTTGATAAGGGTTATTAGAACCAACATGACAGGCCTTCAATATTATACAATGGCTTTAAAAGGATTCTTAATAACTTTGGCCTGTGTTTCAACCCTCTGAACCGTCCACGTTCTTTGGATGTTAAGGACATTCAACTATATAATTGCATTGAAAAGTAATTCTGTCTTTATAAGTAATTAGCCTCTCGCCTACTAATGAAGAAAATGACTCGCCATTCAATGAAATTAGGGCAAATATGCAGGATTTTAGTTTTAAAAACGATCTCTTTCTGATTGGAAAAAGTATGCAAGAGGTTTAAAATATTGCTGCATGATTTAGGGTTAATTGTTCTGATCTGCATTAAAGGGCAGTGACCTTATCAGAAATTGCAGCCTTTATTGGAACTCCCACAGGAAACACGTTATAAACGTTGCAGTGTGTTAAAACAAATGTCTAGGTTAAAACCAATGTCTATGTTAGAGAAGAAGAAGAAGAAGAAGAAGAAGAAGAAGAAGAAGAAGAAGAAGAAGAAGAAGAAGAAGAAGAAGAAGAAGAAGAAGAAGAAGAAACAAACAAAAAAGAAGAAGTACAAGAACAAGAAGAAGAAGGAGGAGGAGGAGTAAGAGAAGGAGGAGAAGTACAGCAGGATGATTATGGAGAAAATGGAAAAGGATTAGGATAATCAGGAAAAGGAAGAAGATAAAGAACAAACCAACTGAAGAACAACAACAGCATCAAGATCAAGAAAAAGAAAAGAATGAAAGAAAAAGAAGAAAGATACAGAAGATGAAGAAAAAAACACACCAAAAACCAAAACCAAGCACATTAGGGCCAAAAGCAAAACAATAAAAAACAAAAAAGAATTCAAAGACGACCGCCAACAACAGGAAGAAAGGGAAGAGAAACAAAAACAAATAAAGAGATATAGGAGAAGTGTAAAAAAACAAAACCAAAAAAAAAAAAAACGCCCAAAGAATAACAGGATATCAATCCATTTAAATGTGTTTCCAGACACACAAAGCTACAAAACAATATTTTCGAAAGTGTTCCTTTTTTTTAGTATTTTAGTAATTCTGAGGATTTTTATAGCGCACTTATCACGCCGTACTTGACCAGACTCTAGGCGCTGGCCGATACAGGATCTAACTCATACCGCCCGAGACGCCAACCCGCATGGTCTGACGCCCGGACAACTGAGCACTATCCTGGCAAGCCATGGATGGGGGAGAAGGACCAAGTGCATGCTGGGTGTGTTCTTGTTACCGGCACTCACCCGTCTAGGACATGAGCGTCAGGATCTTTAAAGTCCGTTATGATGGAATGTATGCGACACACAGACTAGACCTCTCATCCGAAGGAGTAGGAAACGGGAGTAAAGTGTCTTTCCCAGGGACACAACACAATGGCCCGGACAGGGCTCGAACCCAGGACCTTCAGATCCGCAAGCCAAAGCACTACCATTAGACCACCGTGCCTCCCTTTTCTTGGGGTTGCTGTGACTCGGTTGTGTCTTGAAGATGCTAAATCAAAACGTGGAATGATGGGTCACTATCTGGACTATCTGCAAGCAAAAGTTTATCCAAATCGGTTCGGCGATCGGCACATTTTGTGCTTATAGCGCCAAACGTCGTTATAATATAATGTGACCTCAGCGACCCTGACCTTTGAGAAAGATCAATAGTCAATGACCAAAAAAGACTGCGCTCTGATTAAATTATCTTCATCTTTGGGGTGGCCTCGTGGCGCAGTGGATTATTCGCCGGTTTCCTATGCCGAAGGTTCGCGGGTTCGATTCCCGCAAGGGGCGAACGTAGGTGACTTAGGTACGAGACTATTGAGGTCACCGAGGGTTTTCTCCGGGCCCTCCGGTTTTTTCCCTCCCTTCAATAATGGTACTGGACACAGTCAATATAAAATTTCAAAAATAAAAATTCGGTTTTCTTTCCGTCTTCCAATAGCGATTTCCCTGCCTTTACACCAACTGTTTGAGTGATGAATGTGTATTTGTTGTGTTTGTGTGTGAGGGTGGATGAGACAGGTGAGCGTGTATGTTGGTACAGATCGCCGCGCTTTGAGCCTGATTGATTTGGGGGAAAAGCGCGTATATAGCATCCAGTAGTAGTAGTAGTAGTAGTAGTAGTAGTAGTAGTAGTAGTAGTAGTAGTAGTAGTAGTAGTATTTTACTATTAATCAAAATTGTTCCATTGGGTTTGCCATAAAACAAAAGATATGTTTTGAGCAAAGCAAGTTAAATTTGATGCGACGGACCGACTGAAAAAACAACAACAATGGACCATTCACGGACAAACGGACTGACACTGGATGATTGGTACGATTTGAAGTAAGCCTACGTATCTGTATATCAAATACCTTAAAATGGGTTCTACCGTTTTTGCAAATTACGTGTTTAGGAAACAGTTGATCCTAGCAACTATCTTGGGGGTAGAGCAAGTGCGGTGGTAAGGGACGCTGGTTAATAACCCAGGTACCGTTGATAAAAAAATCCCTTTATTAGGTTTTGAAATATGGCGTGCTATCAGCCAACCGATAGATAGACTGACGGCCTTGACAAACCCGTCTTTTGGTCCGTTCTGATTCTCGACTAGTTCAAAGGATTTCCAGATAATATTTAAACGTTCAAAAAGAGGAATGCTCCTGTCGTGAAAGAGGCTTTGTGCGGGCTTAAAAGCCTGTTAAAGACTTTTACATATTTACAATTTTGTTTATGTAAAGGGCTGAGGTCCTTTGGGAGATGGCTCTTTTACTGCTGTAGCGCAAGATTTGCGTCTTTGTGTATTTCCAGACATATCTGCAGATACTTTAAAATAGTCGGGAATCAGAAGGAGCCAAATGTCGGTCTGTCTGTCTGTGGGTGGTAGGTCGGTCGGTCGTTCCGTTGCGCGCCAATCTATTTCAAGAACAACTAAATAGATTGTGTCCAAACCTCATCTGAAATGTTGCAGCTATACCGAAGAACGCTTGTAAGTCGTTGCTGCAGGCTTAAACATTCACCCTGAAACGTGAACCTACCTTCTCGCTACCACCATACTGTGAACCAGAGACCGTTCACGCTTGCTTGTGCTCGTATTCACACTTTTCTGCTATCCTATGCAACAACGGGAATCCCCTCAATGAAACATACTTCCGGTTTCTTTCTCTGCGTGTTTTAGTGAGTTATTTCCAAATATTCAAGAATAATAACATGTGTCACTGGCCACCTGTATTGTACCCTCACATTTTTTTTTTGCTGCAGTTTATTATCCCTTTCTATCGCCAGTGGCGCGCCTAAACCCTACCTACCTAACATTATTTGTGAATTTTTGAAAAAATATTCGGAAAAACATAACGCCCAGATGCTGGCTCGAACCCACACCTGTCAGGCGCCATTGGTTTCTGGCTTGTGGACAAAGCAAGTTAGTCCCGCCTTAGCCCACTTGGCCACAACGCTCGCCTAAAATAATCAACTACTTCGTGTTTTGTGAAGGTTGCGACGGCGAAGCTATGGAAAACTACAAGAGTCTTCAGGCCCTGTTTCACTTTCTGTCGATGATCGACGCACCTCCGAAGTCGCCACAAATACAGGCCTCTACGATTGTTTTTTGCATCCTTTCACTGAGCATGTACTTCCTCCACCGTTTTTATACTTATCCCACTCGTTTTCTGGCTCTAACAATCGTCGTTTTCGGCAATTTGCCATATTTAAAAGTCACGCATCAAGCTTTGATAAAAGCAAAACAAGCAAGACCGGAACTTGGTTTCATGCTAACCTCGTTTTAATTTATAATGGCGATACCCACGAGTTTTTATGAGAGGTGCCGGAAAGTTGTGAATACGGCAACCGTTGCTAACCTATTTCGGTAAGTTTTGGTATACAGGTACCTCAATTCATGGCAGCCCGTTGTTTGGTGAATCGGTCAATCAGTCCAACTCTCGGTATTTTACTGTTCTGAGCAAGTAACAGTTTGCGCTTTATCTGAAAATGACTGGACCGATTTGAATCATTTATTTTATAAGCTGCTACTTAGCGTTTTACGTCACTCATATTTTCAGATTCTCAAAGGTCAATGTTGCTGGTGTCCATCAGTTTTCGAAACACATATTGCGTTCAATCTCAAAACAAGAATTATAGCTTGTCGATAGTTTAGTTCCAAGAGTGCTCAATCGTTCCAGGTTTTGTGGTTCTTTAGGACATATTTGAAACAAAACAGCTCGACGGAAATGAATATTTTTGAAAATCCTTGTTTCAGTCATGTGCGCGAGTGTCTTCAAATACGTTTGAATGTTGGCTTGCCTTATTCTTTCGCGGACTCGTGCACTCCGTGGGCCTGAGTACCTTTGAACTAGGGGTTAAAAACGGGTGACCCCGTCCAGCAAGAATGCAAGCTGAGACAGTTTGTACTCTACATGTACATGAACAGTACAATCATGTACATCAAAGCGAGGTGCTGCAAGATCGGAAAGTGTGAGGTGAAGGAGTCAGAGATCCCCTGACTCTCCTCCAGTCTCGTGTACTAATTAATAGATTGATGGAAAAACGCTGTACTGGGGAGATCAAAAGCAAAAAGGGATAAATGCAACCAAGCAGAAGCGCAGTCAGTATAAATTATATATGTGCAGTTTTGTATTTGGCGCACAGCACACATGTGCACCTGATACGCTACACTTGTAAGTTGAGGTCATCTGTAGTTCTGGAGAGAGAGCGAGAGAGAGAGACAAAGAGGGAGACAGAGACTTTGTAACAACCAGTTTAAGCTAGGTTAAATCGATGTGGTTATGCAAATTCACTATGTCTTGTTCGTTTGTGCAGGTAGCACAGTTGATAGGGTGGAGGTTTCTTATGCCGAAGGTTGCGAGTTCGAACCCCGCTGGAGACGAACTCACGTGACTTAGGTTCGAGACTTTTCAGAACACCGAGGGTTTTCTACGGGTACTCCTCCTACCTTCAGTAATGATACCAAATGCAGCCAATCTAAATTTCATTTACGTCTGTAATAGCGGTCTCCTAAAGATCGCCGCGCTTTGAGCTCGATTGAAAGAAAAGTGCGTGATAGATTTAGCATCTGGTTTTTTTCTTCTTCTTCAATGTTTTAGTGTTGATTTGGTGTATAAAGCTGATGGAGAGAATGAGGTTATTTAGTTAGTCATTGTTTATAGGGTCCAGCGGACTGCAAACAGCCGAATCAGGACCACAACTTGGTTGAAAGAGGGCTCATCCCTCATCCGTATAAAAGATCTACTGAAACAACCCTAAGGGTAGCACACGAAAGGTATTCCACCAGCCGGTCATATTCCCATGCAGGGAATTCCGAGTCTGTACTCCAATTTATCGAACCCCCGTTTACAAAAACAAAATAGAGTATAAACATCATTATAAAATATTAACAAAACACATACATATAAAATGCCTACATTGCTAAATAATAATACCATAGGAAGCCCTAGTGACCATTTGGCAGAAAGCGTCCAATGTCCCCAAGTTGACCCAACAGACCCCAAATACAAATAGGGAGTTTTTAGAATTTTCAAGAAAAAGGTTAGGCGAGGTTTATCGAAGAAGACTATACATGTATTTTCAATTTTATCTGATTTAACCTTTGATCATTTGATTAATTCGATCTCCGTGTGTGTTAATTATATATTTATAACATGGAGATCGAATTATTCAAATGATTCAAACTGGATTTTTCATTTTTATCTGATTTAACCTTTGATCATTTCAATAATTCGATCTCCGTGTGTGTTATTCATATCGATCTCCCTGTGTGTTAATCATATATTTTACACACACGGAGATCGAATTATTCAAATGATCAAAGGTTAAATCAGATAAAAATGAAAATCCAGTTTCCACTTTAACCCTTGTCTAAAGAGTCGGATTGGTGTATAATTTTGATGAAGGAGGTGGGTTAGAATTTGGGTTGTTGGGTTGCAATGTGTTGTTGGACAGGAAAAGGGGCTTAGTTTAATCATCACTGGGAGATTCTCGTTGCTGCTGTGAATTTGGAGTGTAGCTGCATACATGAGACGAAGGATCGAGATGGGTTGTGTAAACTTACTTGAAGCAAAAGACGAGAATAATATATAGATCGAATTAACTGTAGAATATCAAACCATGTAACATGATGAACATTCCGTTTGCGCTCATCAAAGCTAGAGAGGGTTGTCTAGGTGCTGTAACTTTTATCGATAGACTCGTTCGTACTCATCAGATGATAGAACATTTTGTTAGAAGTGCAGTGTAGTGTTGAGTTAATGGACTTTTTTTAGAACGTAGTAATACAGCCTGTTACATTACGAATTAAGAACATTTTGTTTCGCGAAGCGTGCAATTATAGTATATATTTACCTTTGATTTGGTTTTATGTTGATGCTGGAAAAGTTGGACATAATGTTTGTTTCTTTTCGTCGGTCGATATTGTTCTTGTAGCAATGTTGAGATCTTTCTGGAACTGCTTGTTTAACACTGACGGAAGAGTGTAGTGTTGAGATAATGGATGGTAGCAAAGCATTCATCCAGGCATTTTCGCCACAATGCACGTAAGCAATCCTATTAATGAGTGTAGGCCTATTCGTCAACTGTTCGACAGATGTGGACAAAAAGCTCGTTCATATGTTATTGTTTCTACAAAATGCATTTCCGTCAAAACGTAGTGAGCATGTAAGCAAGATATAGATCTAGTATTAAGATGATTGAAAACGGTAAAACAAGTACATTTCCAAGCAATAAAAACCGAGAATAACTTTGGTTTGTCTTGTTTATGATTTTTGTTGGGTCCAACTTAACATCGGTGTGAGTTTATTTATCCATTTGTTTCTCATCATCGTTTAATAAAAGCAGCATTACAACGATAAAACTTCAGGTTGCGTTCAAATGAGGATGAATTTACATAGTGAAATGCTTTTATAACACTTGTTTACATGCTCACCTCCAAACGGAAAACCAAGATAATATTATATGTATCGAGCATTGTCAAATTGTCTGGATTAAGGCGTTTCAAACATCCATTCTATGCGCCCAAAGGCTGGAAGTGGACATCTCGGGTGGCTTGAGTTAGATACTGCATTAGCCATCTCCTTGAGCAGCTCTCGAGCTGGAAAAGCGCTGTATAAGAAAGAAAAAATTTAATACATTTTCTTGTTCGTTTTATATTGCATTCTGTTCTTTCTTTCTTGGCATCTCATTCGTTGCTTCACAGTTGCGACCACACATCGATCAAGTTCGTGCAAATGGGGTTGTTATTTGCATAGGCTCTGGAATACATCTGGGAAAATGTGACAGTTTCTTTCTTTGTTTGTGTCGCTTTTTCTTTCTTTTGTTGGTTTCGGCTTGTTTTAAGGCCTCATGCATGGCAGCAAGACCTTGTCTTAGACAAAGAAGGTGCCCTGGTTTAAAACACGTTATAAGCGATGGCTCTTGTCCCAGGCTTGTTCCCAGACTTCTTGTTGTCCAAGTCCGGACATCACAATGATATTATGTCCACTGTTTTATTTTTCTCATGGAGGAGAAGAAGAGGAGTTAGAAGTAGGAGAAGAAAGGTGAAGGAACTGAAGAAGGAACTCATCATCATCATCATCATCATCATCATCATCATCATCATCATCATCATCATCATCATCATCATCATCATCATCATCATCAAGAAGAAGAAGAAGAGGAGGATGACGACGTTGACGATGATGATGATAATGATGACGATGATAATGATGATAATGACGACTATGATAATGATGATGACGACGACGACGATGATGATGATGGCGATGATGATGGTGATGATGATTCCGACGATGACGACGACGATAATAACATTTTCAGACAGGACATTTTTTTGTTAGTATTGCATGCATGTGATTTGGGCTATTTGACTTTGGAATGAAAATTTCATTGACAAATATTACGTTTGAGGAAAATATAATGCTCAACCAAGTTCATTTAGTTTGCGTATTATGTCAACACTGTGGATTACATTGTTCCATTGGTTTATGATCGATTTGTCTAACATACAAAAGGTGCTCGTTAAGTTTGCTATACCACTATGACTGGCAGTGCGGTACTGGAGGTTTTGAGCCTGCGGAGGCATATGCCGTACATTGACTGAATTTGGGATGTAGGGTGGGGCAAGGGGGATAAAGAGTTTTGTTCATATTAAACAAAACATCGGCATTGTAAGGTGGAAATGTGTTGACGAACATTACAAGAACAGCGTAGAATATAAAATCTGTTAACAAAAATAAGTAAATAAATTAGAACAAACAAACAAACAAACAAACAAACATTCACCTTTTCTATTGCTTTGCACAGTTCACGGCTTGTATCAACACAGGTAATGCGTACAGCTGCATGCAATTTTGAGTTTAAAGAGACCCACTTTAACCACGCCCTACGTATGTGATTAACATTCACAGTGAATGTTGGCCCAGAGAGCAAAAATAGCTTGCAAAACCAAAAACAAAACAAAACAAACAAAAAAGCTCTTGGAATGAATAGTTAGTTTAGTTATTCATTGCTTACAGGGTCCAGCGGACTGCAAAGAACCGACTCAGGACCACTTGGAATGTATAGTGGTTGTTTACATCAATACATTCGGTAGGTTCTGCGCTATGTTTTAACAAATTTAAAAATAAAATTAAAATCTAGTAAATCTTAGAAGTATTGGCGTACCGTTAAACAGTGGAAATCACTCCCTGTCAGAACAGATTAATGACAATAAAAAATGTTAGCGGCTGGTTTGAGCATTGAAAGCCCACTTTATCATTGTTTGCTGTAATAGCTATATGAATATGGCCTGAACTCATTTTCGCCAAAAGTGAACAAAGCCTTCGAAATGGGGCCCTTTAGTTTAAGCGCATTTTATTGTATTTGTTTGACTATGCCTGGAAATCTAAGAAAATTAAATATTTTACAGTGCTACAACCGCCCCCGTGAGGGTGCAGGGGGTTTCAGTATAAATAGTATCCCCACTGTCTGGAAATTTAATGCTTTAAATTCCCGCTGTCGCTGTCTTTCTCCTTTGTTCTTTCTCATTCTTACTCTGTTCTATCAATCTACTATTATATCTTCTTCTTCGCTACACCAGTCCCCTAACATTTTTCTTCAAAACTCTTCCGGGACAAAACTCCTCATTTGTATGTGAGGTCTTTTGGATCAGCTTGGAAATATTGGACGCTTTCTGCCAGGTGGTCGCTGGAGCTTCCTGTGATAGTAGTATTTGGCAATGTAGACATTTTATATGTATGTGTTTTGTTGATATTTTATAATGATGTTTATATTCTATTTTGTTTTTGTAAGCGGGGGTTCGATAAATTAGAGTATAGCCTTAGCGTCCCCTGCTTGGGACGTCTGTATTGTAAAGTGAGCGTCTGGTGGAGTGCCTTCAGTGTTGCCACTAGGGTTGTTTCGGCAGATCTTTTATGCGGATCAGGGGCGAGGCCTCTTTCAGCGAAGTTGTGATCTTGATTTTGTGGTCCTGATTCGACTGTACTGGTTTTGATTTGGCTCGGAAGAGTCCGCTGGACCTAAAGCAATAATCATGTAATGTAATGTAATGTAATGTAATGTAATGTGCAACAACCGCAGTCAGTGCTGAGGCTGTGCATGGCCACACAGAACGAAGAGGGTTAGGATAATAATACTCTATCCTGCTTTTGAATCCGCAACTAATTATTATTATTATAATTATTATTTTAAAATTGTTCTTATATAGCGCTTTTCCAACTCAACAGCTGCTCAAGGCGCTTGCCGAAACCGGGATCTCTGCAGCCGCTTAAGTAAAGCAACCCTCCACTCTCCCCATCATCCAGCCCCAACCCCTTCCAGTATCGTTTCTCCCCCTTCCTTCACGCTCCTTTCCTCCTCCAACTCTCTCTCTCTCTCTCTCTCTCTCTCTCTCTCTCTCTCTCTCTCGCTGACTTCAACAAGAATCACCTCTCTTCTCTTTTTGCCTCATTATTCCGTATTGGCCTAATATACCCACATTTCATTTCTGCAAGAGATTAGAAAAAAGGGAAAACTTTCATCTGTGCTTGTCATGGCCTCTCACTCTCCTCCACACAGGCGGCGGAAGCTGCTCAGGATTGGGGGGGCCACACACACATTATATTCACTGACATCAGGGCCAGACCTGGGAAAAGTCGAGTGTGGGGGTGGGGGTTACAGATTCAGCGAAGGCGCGAAGCGCCGAGCCTTCTAGGGGGTCCGGGGGCATGCACCCCCGGAAAATTTTTTTTTCAAGGATGCAAAATGGTGCATTCTGGTGCAATCTGAACCTTGAAAAAGCCATCTGTGATGGTCTAGGACTTTGAGCTTTTTGAACAATTGAACTGACAAACTCTGGGGTACAAAAATTATCCTCTGCCCCTCCCTTAAAAACACCCACACACACACACCCACACACACACACACACATACATGTATTCATGTTTCAATGGGGTCCTTTGACCTAATTCGCCGCCTAAGAGGCAAATTTCTTCAAAAAAGACACCTTTTTGACAGAAGTTTGACCTAATTCCTCGCTCCTAAGAGACGAAGTAGGTCAAGTTTCTTGAAAAAAGCACCCTTTTCGCAAAAAGTTTGACCTAATTCCTCGCCTATAAGGGACAAAGTAGGTCAAGTTTGTTCAAAAACACAGCTAGGATAAGGAACTTTCCTCGACGATTAGGGTAAGGCAGTGCCTCGACGATTAGGGTAAGGCAGTGCCTCGAAAAGGGTTAGGGTCAGGGCTAGTTGCAGCGCTGCAACTAGCCCTGACCCTAACCCTTTTCGAGGCACTGCCTTACCCTAATCGTCGAGGCACTGCCTTACCCTAATCGTCGAGGCACTGCCTTACCCTAATCGTCGAGGAAAGTTCCTTATCCTACCCGTCTGGAAGATGCACTACAACTACACCAGGTCAAGTGTACTTGTAGTGCATGTGCACTACAACTACACTTGACCTGGTGTAGTTGTAGTGCACATGCACTACAACTACACTTGGCCAAGTGAACTTTAAGTGCACATGCACTACAACTGCACTTCGCGAAGTGAACTTTAAGTGCACATGCACTACAACTGCACTTCCATGCACTACAACTGCACTTGCATGCACTTAAAGAGCACTTGCGCGCACTTTGAAAAAGTGGGGCCCTGGAAAAAAGTGGGGTCCGAGCAAAAGACCCCATTTATGATTAAAAAAACAAAGTCGAGTCCCCACTTTGACATAAATACACGTGCACACACACACCCCCACACCCCCACACACATTTATTTATCAGCAGATATGTTTTGTATACTATTATTATTCACTACTTTTTGTTGATCGTGAACGGTATAAAGCTTTACCTTGTAGTTTATGAACATCACCGCCCTGCTTTAACTTAATTCAGTCTTGCTGCACTAGGTTCCTCGGCATTAGTACCATTTGTGAATTGTATCTTCTGGCAAAACAGTTCACTGCCTCTTTGAAGTCAATATCAACATCCCTGTGCACTTTCAGTAAAGCAAGTTCATTTAGTCTCTGTTGCCCCATTGTAGAGCGCAGGTAGTTTTTCAGGTTGCGCAACTGACTGTTTGAACGCTCACACTCGGCAGTAGTAACAGGTAGGGTGCAAAGGTTCTAAAGCATGATGAACAGGTTGGGATAAAAAAATCCCTGTCACAATGTTTCAGTGCTTCTGATGCCGTGGATGTGATGATAGCTGTCGCATTCTCAGCAGCACTTCGCCATTTGCAAACCCACCGTTGGTATTTTGCATCAAGGGTAGCGTTGTCTGGTAGGTCAGACTCCCACAGCATTGCCAGCATCACCCCTTCTGGAACCTGCATGAAACCATCCTGGTTGTCTATTAAAGTGCTTGGCACCAGACATAGACCATCAACTGCTAGACCAGCATTTTTAAACCTCGAGTCCAATTCGGTTGACAGGTGTTCCAAGAAAGGAATGGCAATGCTAATCTTGAAATATTCTTCTGGAGTGGCCGCAGGTTGGTTGTCACGGAGAGTTTGTCGGGATGCTTGACAAGGAACAATAACACCAGTTGTCAAAGCATTTGCCATTTTGCTGACTTCTTCACTTGTAGTCGAGAAAATTGCTGATATTGAAAACGGTAGACTGTAAAAACTGACAGCAAATTAAAGTTTTCAAAACGCGACTGTGACGTGCACGATGTCGAAAACTGTCGGTCACTTTGATCTACGCTAAGGCTAACGATTATGACGCGTCGACAGGAAATGATGACGAAGGGACGAACTTCTCTCACTGATCAGAGGGTGATGACGATGATTATGATGATAAACACTTGTATTGCTTAATTCCATTTAAAGAAAAAAAAATCCTTTGATGCCATGGCCAAAAAAAAAAAAAAAAAAAAAAAAAACACTACTCATTATTGGAGGGGGCAATATATAAGGCTGCCCCCTCCAACATTTTTCTAGGGGGGGGGCATGGCCCCCCTGCCCCCCCTGCTTCCGCCGCCTGTGCTCCATCACCACCTCCAACCCTCCCTCCTCCCCTCTTCCCCCATCCACACACACACGCACACTCTCTCACTTTCGACCCCACTCAATCTCTTTCGCTGACTTCGGCAATCAGGTTAGTTTTACTGTTCTGTCATCATCTCCTGTTACATATTTCATGTCCTGCATGATATTGACACAGCGAAATAGTTTACGAGTTTCTCGCGAAGGACGGGCTGTCAATTCAATTTGGCGAAATTGACATTCTTAGTGGCCAAGGGGCACTCATTTATATTCTCGTCCCCTCCTCACACCCAAAAAAGAAAAAAAAATACAGAAGAAAAAATATCTTTTTCTATTTTATTTATCTGTTTTTCTTTCTCTGAGGGCGCTGTACATACTATACACAACAGCGTGGGGAACCTGCGCTGTAGTTCATCTTCATCTAACCAGGTTGATTATTTAGTGCATATCTGACCGACCAAATAAGTTTACTTGCTCTCCGGGCGTATAATAATAATAATAATAATAATAATAATAATAATAATAATAATAATAATAATAATATTAATAATAATAATAATAATAATAATAATAATAATAATAATAATAATAATAATGGATGCTATATAGCGTCAGGGTTGCCGAGGACAGAGAAAGATGAAGTACGCTGATTAAACGATCATCTGTGGTGCCCCTACGACCTCCGAGTTATGGGATAGGATAGGATAGGATAGGATAGGATGCTATATACGCTCCTTTCCCCAAATCAATCAGGCTCAAAGCGCGGCGATCTGTACCAACATATACGCTCACCTGTCATCCACGCACACAACAAATACACATGATCCATCACTCGAACAGGTGGTGTAAAGGCAGTGAGATCGCTACTGGAAGACGGAAAGAAAATCGACTTTTTTTTTACATTTTTTTATTGACTGCGTCCAGTACCATTATTGAAGGGATGGAGGAAACTGGAGTGCCCGGTGAAAACCCTCGGCGACCTCAATAGTCTCGTACCTAAGTCACATACGTTCGCCCCTTGCGGGAATCGAACCCGCGACCTTCGGCATAGGAAGCCACTGTTTAACGGTACGCCAAGAGCAAGGAGAATTGCGCTATATAAAACTCAATGGGGAAAAATGATGATGATGATGATGATGATGATGATGATGATGATGATGATGATGATGATGATGATGATGATGATGCAATTAATTTACAATCCACACTTTTCTCCCTCGAGAAATCTCAGAGCACAATACTTTAAAGAAAGATGTTCACATTTTTTTTTAGTCACAAACTAAATTCAAACCAAACGACACGTCTCTTTTAAATCAAAATATATAAACTACAAGAAGAAATATAATTAGAAATCATAAGATAAAATTGTGATGTCTAATTAAATTTGACAACACAAATTCCAATGTAATATTTTTTGTAATTATCTCTTTTCGCCGGAAGCTCAAGACCTACCTCTTTTCACGACAGTAACTGGTACATTTTAACTTGCGCCCCGAGCATGTCTGCGACATGGAATTGTGCGCCATACAAGTGGACATTGGATTGGATCATCATCATCATCATCATCATCATCATCATCATCATCATCATCATCATCATCATCATCATCATCGTCTTCATCGCTTCCGGCTTCAGCCGGCCAACGTGGAAATATTCTCTGCCCATAAAAACGCATCTACAATTTATCTTTAAATTGGGTGTTTGGAAGGACAGGCTGAAAAATGATGAAATTTCGTTGGCAAAATGATGACATGGATTTTTTCTTTATTAATAAACTTGGAGTCAGGATTGATTTATTTCCCGAATTAATCTAACGGCAGATGCATGTCGACATAAGCTCTCTCGTTTAAATATTGATGATTTCATGAATTTTTGTGCGTGTTGAGAGAGAGAGAGAGAGAGAGAGAGAGAGAGAGAGAGAGAGAGAGAGAGAGAAAGAGAGAGAGAGAGGGAGGGAGGGAGGGAGAGAGAGGGAGAGATTGTGCTATTCTAGGCGTTTTCGAACACTCTGACATGATGTTTAGATTAATATTTTTGCAAATATTAGACATGAAAAAGGAAAAACATTATAAAAAATATAAGTAAATAGTCTTCTCGTGGCATTTTGTGCGCAATTTTGATCTTAACATCTGTAACATTTTTCTATAGACCTTTCGTTCTTGCACCCCAACCGCCGTCTCTTTGAAAAAATAAATCAATCCCTTCTAAATTCCGTTCTTGCGCGTTAACCACCTAATTTGCAAATAAATTAGTAAATTATTTGTGTGTGTGTGAGCGTGCGTGCGTGTGTGTGTATGTCTGTGTTTCTTTCTCTGTTTTACGTTTCATATTTCATGATATAAATCTATGAAATCTGTTAAATATTGTGTTCATTATTATTCATCAATTTAACAAAACATTGTTTTGTGTTCGTTTTAACCGAGCCCCCTGTGGCCTCTCTCTCTCTCTCTCTCTCTCTCTCTCTCTCTCACACACACACACACATTATTATTATGAATATTATTTTTTTTAACAAACATGCAGTCACATTCTCTCTCTCTCTCTCTCTCTCTCTCTCTCTCTCTCTCTCTCTCTCTCTCTCTCTCTCTTTCTCTCTCTCTCTCTCTTACACACACACATATACGCACGCACGCACACAAACGTCCGCTTTCTTTCTTTCAGCGCACCGAACTGCACTTCTTCAAACATTGTTTTTTCTGTAGTTTTTTGTTGCGCGCTTAGAAATTAATTTGCAAATGAATCAATAATTATGTGCTTCCTTTCTTTTTCTGTTTCATGTGCCGATGTGCGTGTGTCTTGGACATTATCAGGTAAGAGCAATTTTGAATCGACTATTTTAAAGTACCTTTCCTTCGTTGTTTTATGTTTGACTACACATTCTTCTATATTTTTTCTGTCTTTGGAATCCTCCTCGCCTTCCTCCCATCCCTTTCATCTCTGTCTTCTTGTTTGTGTTTCTTTCTTAAAGTCTGTCTATCTAGTTGTCTGCCTGCGTGCCTATCTATCTCATTCCCTGCGTCATCTCTCAGCAGCCTAGAATCCCAATATCACTTTCTTTCTTCTCTATCAATTATCTCTCTCTCTCTCTCTCTCACTCTCTTTTTCTTCTTCTTCTTCTTCTTCTTCTTCTTCTTCTTCTTCTTCTTCTTCTTCTTCTTCTTCTTCTTCTTCTTCTTCTTCCCTCCACCGTTTTCGCACTTAGATTTTCAATTACTTTGTGCTTTCTGGTCTCTCGTGCAACTCTACTTTCCCTTTTGTGTATTTTCTCTTAAATGCTGGAGCTATTTGCTGGTTTACTTGACGGTAGCGAAACGTATGAAGCTGAAGCCTACATTGTCTGGACACTGGGGTACCACAGCGAGCTGCCAGCGACCGTAGGAACACAAAGGGCGTGTGGTAAATAGGAGTAAAACACAAATCAACATGTTTGAACTAATACTATAAAGTATATGTTGCACATACTCCTGTAGGAGTCCATCTTTGAGGCCATACGAATGCGGGCGCCTCGGGCGGGTTAAAGTCAGATCCCGTTTTGGTCGCCTTGAGAACGAGTTAGTTAGTTATTCATTGCTTACAGGTCCAGCGGACTACAAAGAGCCGAATCAGGACCACAAAAACAAGACCACAACTTGGCTGAAAGAGGATTTACCCCTGATCCGCATAAAAGATCTGCCTAAACAACCCTAGTGGTAACACTGAAGGCACTCCACCGGCCGGTCACTTTACAAAAACAAAATAGAATGCAAACATCAACAAAACACATACATATGAAATTCCTACATTGCTAAATAATAATATCATAGGATGCCCTAGTGACCAGTTGGCAGAAAGCGTCCAACATTCCCAAGCTATTACAACAGACCTCACACACAAATGAGGAGTTTTGTCCCGGAAGATTTTTCAAGACAAAAAGGTAGGTGACTGGTCTAGCGAAGAAGAAGATAGTATAGTAGATTGATAGAACAGAATAGGAATGAGAAAAAGAACAAATGAGAAAGACAGCGACAGTGGGAATTTAAAGCATTAAATTTCCAGAAAGGGGATATACTATTTATACAGAAACCCCCGGCACCCGCACGAGCTGTTGTGATGGACCGCGTTATATAAGATATATAAATAAATATGTTATCAGTCACACCAACACTAGTGGACACCTCGTGTGACGACACGAGTTTTCAGCACGTACTAGAGTAAGTTACATATCGTGCAGAGTTGCACATCTCTAGTGATATAGTGTACATAGTCGATTCGGCAGTTTCTTTTACTGCGTATGGAAGATAAGTATGTGTGGGTTTCACGTGTTTAACGCAAAGAGCATAATGCATAATGTGGAAACTGAGTTACTGAGCTCAACTCGATGCTGTCCTGTGTGCTGGTATATGATTTAGTTGGCAGAGTCAATTTGGTTGCTTTTGCAAGCAGTCAGTCTTTTTGGACAGAAGTAACTTTGTGACTGTGTGTCAGGTTAGAGTACGTTCTTCTGTAAGGGTAGATTGTTCGTTGTGTTTCGAACCACCCAAGGTCTTGTGCCCTTGTCGGGACAAGAATGTCTAAAAGCCTGTAGTGGGAGGACTGTAACCGCCATTATTGGGAAGTAATAAGCATAGGGTTCAGTTCTAAGGTTGTGTGGCCCTCGTTTGGGCACCTGCCAAAGCTCAAGTACTTCGTCAGTATTGAGATGCCCCAGTGCATAGCTAAGCATTAACCTGAAACGAACTTGATACTCTCAAACTAACAACCAGTGTGTACTGTACTGTGGTGTACTGGGTGGTGTTGTGTGTTTATGTGCATTTGTTGTATCACAAGCTGAGGACTTAAAAGGTGAGTTGAAACCTGTAATTCATTTCCTTAGTGGCTGTGCTCCGAGTCTGCGTACATGAATGAATGATGGTGAATGAGGGGGAAAGGGATATATTTTGATAAATAGTAGTAAGTTGATTTTTATATGACTTTCATATGATTTTCTTGGTTGAAGATGTCTATGAATAATGTCGTTGCTGTTGTTGCCAAAGTGGGTTACAAAGGGTGGCAAAGAAGTATGCATGTTAAAGAGAGAGAGAGGGGTGATGAATGTGAAGTAAGGGAGACAATGTACTGTGTTGGAGAGGGGTGATGAAGGTGATGAATATGAGGGAAGCGTGTTTGTATTATAGCGTGATAGAGGTAATTGTGAATGAAGGGATATAATGTGCTGTAACGTAGAGAGGGGTGATGAAGATGGAAGTGTGGATGAGGCGAATCGCTATTGTGTGACTGGAAGTGCAGTTGTAATCATTATGTATATTTGTATAAACAACTATGTTTAATGGAAGAGATAAATTATCGAATTAAGAAGTGCATTATGTTATTGAGATGCATGTATAAACAGGTCAAGATGGCGGACGGCGGAAGGCGTATCCTGATATGACGTGTTTAAGTTTTTGTGGACAACTAGTGAGACTCTTTATTTGTTCCACAGATTGGGCTGTTGTCTTCTTTTGTCTACTGCTACTACCTTTCTACTTTCGCCATTGCTTCTGCTTCTTCCACTGCTACCACTATGGTTATACTACTACCATTGGTATAATCCTACGATTCTTACGTGTCGCTGCTGTACTACTGTGCCGTGTGTACATCAGCTCTGAGACCTCAGCTCTTGCCGCTGGGAGGTGTGGATGTTGCCTGGCCTGGCCTGGCCGCCACCACCGCTAGTCCCTCTTTGGTTGTTGGCGCCGCCGCTGGGTGTGGCCCTCCCTCATCGCCGGGACTTGCCGTTGCTTCGGATGAGCCTTCCATCGGGGCTACAGGATCTCAGCTACACTGCACCCACACACATACAGATCCGCACTTCACACACCTAAACACATATCTTCGGTATTAGTGTAAATCACTTCCTTTATCTGTGTGATTAACTGCTTTAGTTTATGCTGAGCTCAGTTAATAGATAGTTAGGTTACGAACGGTGATTCTGAACTGTAAAGCTAGCTTATTCAATGCAATTGAATTTTAAGATTTTCTGATTGTGGATTCAGCTTGGAATTGTATTTATCTGAAATTTAATTGATTGTTACTATTGTTGCGTATTGTTGTGGGCATTCTGTTTGTGTATAGTTCTGGGGTTTTCAGTTAGACAAGGGAGGTAATTGTTTAGTAAATACTGGGTTGGGGGTCTTGATAGGGGTTGAGGGTGGTTTAGTATCCCAATTATCCTGTGAGTGTGCGTCATTGTTGAATAAAAGAGTGTGATTGTTCATCTGTCATTTTGTGTTCTTTTGTTTGAGTTTCTATCCTACCACTCGTTGCTTTGAGCTGAACGTCGCGGAACCCACTCGAGTGACGCGACACCTCCAGTGAAGATTATGATGTGATTGTATTTAGATTCAACCAAATACATGTAGTAACCGATGTAGTCTATACACATTGACAGTTATAATTAATTACATTGTAAGATTAACGCTCTCTGCTACATTCCTACAGTCATTAAGTAAAAATATCAATTTATACAAGGGACCTCACACATACTAAGGGATTATCATCTTGTTTTCGACTGTTTGCTGGTGGTACGAGTATATCTCGTATATACGGTGTGTTTTGGGGTTTTAAAGTCTTCTTCACAGAAATGATACAGGCCAGGACAAGAAAATCTTTATTCTCAAAAACGCAGTGCGAATAACTCAAGTCCTGCGCTTAGCCTGCGTGTTCTTTATATTATTGTTTGCCTTACATTTTCAAGTCATGCAAGCGACTGCAGAACGAAACAAGAGCGATGTGTGTGTGTAGGGGCATGTAGAAACGACGTTCTGATGACACACACATGAAACTCCACATGGTTTCTTCTGACTTTTTTGGAAGGCCGTACTATTTTGACGTCAAAATAGCGCTCCGTTGAGTTAGAGCTTTTTTAGGATTAGAGTTAGGTTTAGGGTTAGGGTTAGGGATAGCTTCAAAAATGGGAAAATGTCAAAATAATGTCAAAGAAATGGAAAGTGTGTCAAAATAATCCCTGTTTTTTTCACAACAGTCATCAGAACGTCGTTTCTACAAAAATGTGTGTGTGTGTGTGTGTGTGTGTATGTGTGTGTGTGTGTGGGTGGGTGGGTGTGAACGTATGAAACAGCACGAATGGGGAAGGAAATTTACCTTTGCTAGTACCAAATGGGGTAATTTTTACTTTACCCATTTGTCTCCCGTTCCCCATTTGTCGCTAAGCTAAGTGCGCCGGAGTGCTCTTTTAGTGCGTAGGAGTGCAGTTGTAGTGCATAAGAGTGTTTTAAGTACACAGGAGTGCACTATCCGGGACGGAGAAAATACAGTGAATGTTTGGAAAAGTTTGAAGCAAAATTCGACCTATTTCGTCGCCTATAGGAGACGAAATAGGTCAACTTTCTAGAGAAGGGTTAGGGTAAGGGCTAGTTGCAGCGCTGCAACTAACCCTTGCCCTAACCCTTTTCCATCAAAAAATGACTAAAAAGTGACCCCCCCGATTCCTACATTCTAAAATTACCCCATTTGTGACCTATACAAGAATGTGGGTGTGTGTGTATGTGTGTGTGTGGGGGGGGGGGGGGGGGGTGTCTGTGTGTGTGTGTTGGGGGTTGCGGGTTGGGCCATGGGCGAGTTTGTTTTTTTTTAAAGGAATACACACAACTTTTAAAACGGCCACTGTTCTGTTTTGTTGCACATACGCGCCTACATGCACTTTAGAAGTTGAACTTATTGAGTTAACGAGTCAACTTCTTCAGTGTATGTCACAGAAAGTTCAGATAACTTTCTCACAAGTTTTCATTTTCTTTAATCAGTCTTGTACTGATTTTCTTGGAGGTGAAGTGGGGGTGAATGGGAGGGGAGATGGGGTAGGGGTAAAGATTCTGAGTGGGAGAGATGTGCGTATATATGTAGGCTTATGTATGTGCATTGTACGTATGCATGTACGTAGTTGTTTATATATGTATGTATATATGTATGTGTTTATGTATGTGTGCTTTGTATGCATGCATGTATGTATGTATGAGAGAGAGAGGGGTGTCAGATAGCGCAGTGGTTGGAGCACTCGCTACTGTGTCGCAAGTTAAGCACCGTCCAGTGCGGTTAGCACTTGGATGGGTGACCGCAAAACGTGAAGCGACAAATAACAAAGCCCCCAGTTGACTCAACTGTGACTGAGTATCTACTCTCCTAAGGGTGTTGAAGGTAAAGCAGCGAGGGAGAGAGATGGGCACCCTCATTACGCTGGTCCAAGATAAGTGTGATCTCCAACATCACGCTCCACTACGGCCACAAGGCTATGGGACTACCTTTACCTTTGTATGTATGTTTGTAATTATATATGTGTGTTTGTTGTTAGTTAATGTCCTTGGTCCTCTTCTGGCGTCGTCAGCCAGTGTCAGTACCCTTGCAGAGTCTTTTGTTCTCTTTGTCCGTGTCTGTCTGCGAGCCGGACTATCTGTCTATAGTCTGTCTCTCTTTCCTTCTTGCGAAATGATACATTGTCAGGAAGTGTGTTTGGGGCAGTATTTCGAAAAGCACAATACCTTTAAATAAAATATTAAGGTGAGGGGAGGGGAGAGAAGGAGGAGAAATTAAATTAGAAACATACACACACACGCGCACACACACACACACACACACACGCACACACACACACACACACACACACACACACACACACACGTTTATAAACCGCCGTTGTTATGACTTTCATGAAATGCAACATACGTTCTTTTGACATTTTTTGAAATGTGTCCATTTTTTAAAGCTCACCCTAACCCTAACTCTAACTCTAACCCTAACCCTGTAACCCTAAGCCTAAAACAGCCCTAACTCTAACGGAACACTGTTATGACGTCAAAATAAAGGGGTCGTCAAAAGAACGTAAGCAGAGTATAAAGAGT
The DNA here is from genome assembly GCA_036898135.1 of Oncomelania hupensis. Classification (NCBI taxonomy): domain Eukaryota; kingdom Metazoa; phylum Mollusca; class Gastropoda; order Littorinimorpha; family Pomatiopsidae; genus Oncomelania; species Oncomelania hupensis. The sequence goes on from CM072512.1 coordinate 113,336,169, forward strand.
GCATAAATAACGACGTTTCTACATCGCCACGCACGCACACACACACACACACACACACACACACACATTCAAACAGACACAAACACACTCTCTCTCACACAAACATACACCCACCCACACGCACGCAAGCACACGCACGCACGCACGCAAGTACATTTGTGCATAGTGACTGCGGAGAGGCGAGGAAAACGAAACTGGAAGCAACTAATGAGAGAACATGTTTGTGACTGTTTGTAATACGGAGTAATTGCTCGACAATCTACACACGCCCGCCTATAATTGCTGTTTATGGAAACCTTTCCAACTTTCCCTTATGAATGAGACACAGATCAATTATTCCGGATACTGTTCCTCGCAGCTAATTCATCGGACGAAAAAAATGACATGAACAAACCACAGAGATACCGAGAGAAATGGAAAGAAGAAGAAGAAGAAGAAGAAGAAGAAGAAGAAGAAGAAGAAGAAGAAAAAGAAGAAGAAGGATGAGGAAGAGGAGGAGGAGGAGGAAGAAGAGGATGGGGAGGAAGATGAGGAGGAGAGGAATAACGCCAATAAATGCCGCTGCCATGTAGGCAGTGTTGTATAGCCATGTTGACTCGATCGCGATCTGCACTCTTGAGAAATTAAAATCAAAAATTGAAATTAAAACAAATAATCCTATTATACATAACGCGTATTTCTAAAATTGCATTCGGACATTCCCTCAGCCGCACAAATGTATGGATGAAAACAATTATATGGAGAAAAAAGCAGTGATAAATCCGTCGTGACGGTTATAGCTGTTGACTCTTTCATAAACTGCGTTGTTGTCCGATGTCTGAATGGCTGCAGGTTATGGAATTATTTTATTATTTTGATAGAATCTTCAAATAGGCGTTCTTATGAAGAAGTTCATTTTAAGATCATTTTTTTCCGATGGGACAACACTCACTGTGAATGTCAAAAGGACATGTGCCGCTAAAATGTGTGTTTTTGGAGCTCTTTTAATCTCTCGTCAATTGACATTTATTTTCTAAATCGCATCTATTGTATACTAGGGATATTGGATGCTTTCTGCCAAATGGTCACTAGGGCTTTCTATGGTATTATTATTTAGCAATGTAGGCCTTTTATATGTATGTGTTTGGTTAATATTTTATAATGTTGTTTATATTCTAGTTTGGTTTTGTAAACGGGGGTTCCATAAATTAGAGTACAGCCTCAGCGTCCCCTGCATGGGATATTGTAAAGTGACCGGCTGGTGCAGTGCCTTCAGTGTTACCGTTAGGGTTGTTTCACCAGATCTTTCATACAGATCAAGGGTGAGTCCTCTTTTCAACCAAGTTGTGGTCCTGATTCGGCTCTTTGCAGTCCGCTGAAACCTATAAACAATGACTAACTAACTAACTAAATCTGAGAGGCTGATCTTGTAAAGTGTAACCACGCCAGCGTGGGATATTATTGCAGATTTTACTCCACCTGTGTTGAAAGTATTTTACTTCCACTCTATAATCCAGATTTTCTTGGGAGTCTTTTTTTTTACAGCCGCACGGACCGCTTTTAGTACATTGCTTCATTCCTGTGCAAAAGCATAATATAGCTCTGAGAGCCTCTGATCATCCCAGTGAAGACCACACAGAGCTTGGTCGTGTTAGGCGATGACACAGTGACCAAGACTGATGACTCGGTTACATGCAACGATAAGAGCGACATGGCACAAATCGCCTTATTGGATCAAGGAGGTGTAGTTCGAGACAATCAGCTCAGCAGCGCTGGAGTTCTGGAACTTCTGTGCCACTAGTTGAGCCCTTCGTTCGTCCGAAATTATTTTTGTAAGCTACGGTTTCAGAGTTTCCGGATAAAAGTCAGGCACTTGCTGGTTGTTGCATTAGACTACTACTACTACTACTACTACTACTACTACTACTACTACTACTACTACTACTACTACTACTACTACTACTTGATGCTTGTTAAATAGGGCGCTTTTCCCAAATCATCGATCAAAGAGCGGCGATCTATACCAATATACACGCTCACATGTCTCACACACTGTCACCTGCAAAATACAGATCTATCACTCAAACATGTGGTGTAAAGGCATGGAGATCGTCGAGAGCAGACGCAATGGAAATCGAATTTCGTTATCGACATTTTTTAGACTGACTGCATCCGATGACCATTACCAAAGTGAAGGAGGAAATAAGCGGTGATCTGCATAGTCTCGTAGGCTACCTAAGTCACATAGGTTTGCCCGCGACCTTTGCCATAGGAAACCAATGACTAACCGACTGCGTCACCAGAGACCACCCCCAGTGTTCCCGATTACGCACAGTAGTGCGTCAATTACGCACAAAATATGAAAAATGACGCAGGAAAATTTGCATGTGTGCGTCCTGTGGACGCAAACATTTTTTTGGAATCGCTGAAGTCATAAATACGACCAACGAGTGGCGAACTAATTCACGGCATAATCAGAATCAGAACCCAACTGAGACTGCCATTGCAGACGATTAAAGATTGTGTCGGGAGTTGTCGTCCTTAAAAATCGCATGTGCGCGCATTGTAAACTTCCTCCAAGCAATACATTCACTGAACAAAAGAAATCTTCGTAAATCCATTCTTTGATTCTATCATACACGATCATGTCACTTCTGACTTGGTTGACTGGGCCCAAAACCCGTTCATCCACCGATTTGGGGACTCCCAAAATTTGCACAAGGACTCTTAAAATTTTATACCTGGGAGTCCCAAGAACTCTCATTTTTTGTGTGTGGAGGGAACACTGACCCCTATACTTCCATTGGTCAGACGTGAAAAGGAAGCATAGGTGACCAAATTAGCTGAAGATGTGCTTGGCCATTGAACCATCTCTTTCGCGGGTAGTCAGCTGTGGATCTGTTTTTATGTATGTCTGTAATTGGAATGTTAAGAGGTTCGGGACTTGGAGGTGTGAGAGATATGCGTGGAGACCAGCATCATTAGTTGATAAAATGGGTCAGGAGGAGAGGAGGGGGGGGGGGATTGTAAATCGAATCATTGGTCACTGTCAATTGGTCATTGCCAGGAAAGCTAATTAGGCACGCGAGACACGTGTGCACATTACGATTGATTGTGAGGATGGGTAAAAGAGTGAGGTGGTTACGAACGGGGTTGATGAGGATGGGGATGAAGAGGAGGAGGAGGAGCCGGAGGACGATAAGGAAGAGGAGGACTGGCAATGGTAGTTGTGTTGGTGTTTAATATTTCTGATACTAATTATGGTGATGACGACTGATGACTGAATCTAAGAAAAAGAAGAAGAGGGGGAAGAAGAAAAGAAGGAAAGAAAGAAAGAAGGAAAGAAAGGAAGAAGAAGAAGAAGAAGAAGAAGAAGAAGAAGAAGAAGAAGAAGAAGAAGAAAAAGAAGAAGAAGAAGAAGAAGAAGAAGAAGAAGAAGAAGATGATGATGATGATGATGATGATGATGATGATGATGATGATGATGATGATGATGATGATGATGAACAAAAGCAACAACAAGAAACAACAACATCAAGAAAGAACAACAAGAAAGAAAAGATCGAAAGAAAAAAGAAGGGTAAGGAGAAGAAGGGAGCTTTTGGTGTTATTTGTCACGAACTGGCTAGTGTTAACTCTGCTTATTACTATTTAGCCATGTGTAGTCTTTGTAACAGTAGAGAAGTTAGACTATTACACAGCAGCAATTAAATTACACAGCATACCACACACCGCGAGCCCGACCCACATCGCAGTGACTCAGCACTTGAGCTTTGAATCGGACCGTTTTAACCAATCAGAGCAGGCTCAGTGGGTAGAGCAGTCTGACTGTCAGAGCCTAACACAGTTTGAATCAGTCGTGTGTGAGACGAGGTAGAGTCAACATCTCCACAGCTAGAGAAATCTCTACACTCATAGACCAGGAAGCAGGACTTTGAAATCTTAGAATTCTCTCAAGTCATCACGGGCCTGAACTTGTCAAACAGGTAAATGAACACCCTTCTGTTTCATCGTGATATATTTATATTATTGTTGAAATTATGTTTGTGGAATTTGCTATGCATAAATGTGAATTATTAATCCGAATTTGCCGTACCACGTGGAAGAGCCGAGCACGAGGCGAAACACGACCGGTTGCGCCGCCATGTTGCATACCGTACGGAACCACTGTTGTTTAACTTATATGTATGTTTGCAGACCAGTGGCTGTACCACTGAATGTTTATATTATTATTAATTCTGTATGTGTATAGTTAGACACGATTTATATTTATGTATGTATAGGAATTTAGAGTGAGATTCCAGTGGAACCCGGAAGTAGCAGAATGTTCGTCGCTTATGTATAGAGATGTGGAGCTATCACTGAGGGCTACTTGGCTTTCAGTGAGACGCTCTGCACAAACCGATTATTCAGGGTTGTGCAGAATTTCGTCTCTTATATTACAGACGAGCAGGCGAGCTATCCCGAGCTATCCCGAGCTATCCTGTGCACCCCACTCCACAGAAACGACTAGTTGGTTGAGGATCCTCTACCGCACAAGACGGAAAGAGCTGCCTTGAAATACTCCCTGTCAGACCCCACAGCGTGGCAAGGGAACCCAACTACACAAAGACAAAGGTGGACCAGAAGCTACCTCACAGAAGGACTTCGACCGCACCATCAGAAAGTTAAGTGTATTCTCCGAAAGTGCACTTAACCTGATCATAACAGGACCACAGTAGTCCAACTCTTCAGAAACTGTAAAACGGACCACAGGAGTCCAAATCTACATGAAATATTATAGCAAAGTGCCCGAGGAAGAAAAAACAGCTGCCTAGACTATCAGCGATCGAACTATTAGCATTGAAAGAGACTTTTTAAGTTAGATTAGTACTTAGAGAATCTTGTATAGAGTAGAAGAAACAAATGTGTGATTTTAACTGTTATCAAGTGGCTGGACTACATATGATTCATAGCCGTGTGAAAGCTAGTGTGACAGTAATCTTTTACCATTTTTCTATCTATTTCTGTATCCCAACCTTAACACAGAACGAGCTAAACAAATAAATTTATTAAAGTAATTCATAGGGTGACGTACTAGCAGTTCCCACCGAATAACCGTGAGGGTCCATAATTCCATTGTGCAGAGCCCATAAACCCCACGTGACACTTTAATTGGCGAGCCTAGCCAGGATCTGTGTATAATAGGAATTGGGTATAACCGGACCTAAGTACAATAAAATTAGATAACAGTAGGAGTAGTAGAATAACTTAGAATAGTGGTAACAAGGACTGATCAGTTGGGTGCACTATTCTTTAGTTAAAAACTTTTTTGCTTCAAATATTTTTGTGCCTGTATGTTGCATTGTTCTTTTGCAGGTTTTGCTTAAGTAACTGTTGTATGCCATTTGACTCTTGTTTTATTCTATTATTGATTACGAATTTGATTGTCTTTGCATTGTTTTTATTGACTTGCAATATTGCTAGTGTTTTGGTATTCCACGTGATTCAGAGGTTGTTCATAGACACGTTTGGCAATGTCGGACCCAGTGGCCTTGAGATTGCGCTTCAAGGAACTAGGAGAAGCTTTACACTTAGCAGGGGCAGACCTAATTGCGTATATCAATGCAGAGGTAGAGAAACAGGAAGCTAAGGCAGAGAGAGCAGCAGAGAGAGAACAGAAGAAACTCGAAGCAGAACAGAGAAAAGCAGAACTAGAAGCAGAGCAAAAGAAATTAGAACTAGAAGCAGAGCAGAAGAAACTAGCATTAGAAGCAGAGCAGAAGAAATTAGAAGCAGAGCAGAAGAAATTAGAGGCAGAGAGAGAAACGAGGAAATTAGAGCTAGAAGCAGAACAGAAGAAGGTAGCAGCAGAGAGAGATGCAGAAGTTAGGAGATGGGAGTATGAGCGGGCAGAAAAAGAAAAAGAGAGGGAAGAAAAGGAAAAAGAAAGACAGCATGAGTTAGAGCTAAGAAGATTGGGATCAGGAGCTTCAAGTTCTTCCTCAACCCCTCCCCACTCAGATCAGCTAGAGGTAGCACCCAACCCTGTACAAGGAATGTCATTTCCACTGGGAACATTCAATGAGAGAGAAGAAGGTCTAGATCTCTATCTGACTAGGTTTGAGCGTCTTGCAACAGAGTACAAACTAGATCCCACTCATTGGTCTTTTAAGCTTAGTCAAGGGCTTAGAGGAAAGGCTTATGACATCTACAGTAAGCTACCGACTGACAGAGTGACTGACTATCACAAAGTAAAAGAGGCACTCCTAACGGGATTCGAACTAACAGGAGAATGCTACCGGCAAAAATTCCGCACCAATCGGAGAGTGAAAGGAGAGAGCTATGCGCAGTTCGCGGATCGGTTGTCCACAACGCTGGATAAGTGGATTAGCCAGTCAGCCACGGCTAAAACGTATGATGGACTGACAGAACTGTTAGTATGGGAACAGCTACGGGAAACCATGACCCCCGAGCTGAGAACATTCTCAGTAGAGCAGGGCGCGGAAAGACTGGAAGATCTGGTCAAGGTCGCAGATAGGTACGTGGCCGCACACGGAGAAGCCAAGAGCTTCAGGCGAGACCTAAAGCCTAACGGGAAAGAGGCACAGAAACGAAGCCCTACCCGGGAAGAGCGCACCGCGAATAAGCCGAATAACCCCAGACCTGGGCAAAATAAAGGACCCAACACGGAATTCGGGAAAAGAGGTCCCGCAGAACAGAGACGGTATTGTTCGTTCTGCAACAGAAACAATCACTCCACCGCAGAATGTTTCAAGTTGGCCGCACAACGTAGGGAAGAGCGCGAAAGCCGGCCAGCGCACAGAGTTCTAACTCAAAGTAGCGGTAACAAGCCACACACGATCGGAGATCACCCATCGGTGACAGACACGGTCAAGGTCAACGGAAAAGAAGCGAACTGTCTGTATGACACAGGTTTATCATACGACGCGATAGTTAGCGAATCTCTTGTATCGCGCGCGGACTTGACAGACAAGACAGTCGACTTACAAGGAGCAGACTTGACGAAACCGACGACTACTTGCCCAATAGCTTGGATAGAAGTAGAGAGTAGGTACGTCACAGGACGAATCCAAGCAGCTGTTTTACAGAAACCCCTGTATGATCTAGTGCTAGGTTGTAGGTATGTGTTCTTAGGCACGCCCCCCAAAACTGTAGAGATAGCTGCAGTGCAAACCAGGGCCCAAGCTAAAACCCAACCACCCCAGCCCGAGTTCGCTCCGAACCCAGGACTCGAAGAGATCAAAACAGCACAGAAAGAAGACACCTCGATAGCGAAGTGCTTCCAGAAGCTACCCAAGGCGCACACACCCCCGCACAAGGGAGACTTCTACATGGAAGAGGGAGTTCTACATCGACAAGGAGATGGAGATCACACCCAACTAGTACTGCCAGCCACCCTTCGAGCCCAAGTACTAGAACTAGGCCACAGCATGCCACTCAGCGGACACATGGGAATTGGAGCCACAGTGCAGAGGATCAGCGCACACTACTATTGGCCAGGAATCACGGAGGATGTTAAGCGCTACGTGAAATCTTGCCACCAATGTCAACGATATTCCCCGCGACATCATACCGTACCAGTTACCTTAGGACCATCGGTAGTAGTCGGCGTACCATTCCAGCAAGTCTCAGTAGACATAGTGGGACCACTGCCCATGACCAAGAAGCGGAACAGATTTCTACTCACACTCGTCGACGCATGTACGATGTGGTGCGAAGCAGTCCCGTTGCCAGCGATCGACACCAAGAAGATCGCAGATGCACTCATCGCCATCTTTACCAGAGTCGGATTCCCGGACAGCATTAGAACGGACAACGGATCTCAGTTCACCGGCCGCCTGATGCAAGACGTGTTCGAGTTGATACAAGTTCATCACATTCGCACACCACCATACCACCCAGCCAGCAACGGACAAGTAGAAAGACTGAATGGAACCCTTCTCACCATACTCAGGAAAGTCGCAGACGACAATCCAGAAGCGTGGGACACCTACGTGAATGCGGCACTGTTCGCATACCGAGAAACGCCCCATGCAGCCACAGGCTACACCCCGTCAACATTGCTATTCGGCAGACCTCTAGCAGGACCGCTAGAAGCCCTACGCAGAAGTTGGAGGCCAAGATAGACGACACACCAAGAGGTGCCACCAAGTACGTCGCAGACCTGCAGGAAACCCTCAAAGCAACGTGGAAGAAAGCTGGTGAAGCACTGAAGAAGGCAAGAGCCCGTCAGGCGAAGTACTACAACCGCCACGCGAAGGACCGAGAACTGCAAGTCGGCGATCAAGTGCTACTCTTACTTCCAAGTGGAACCAACAAGCTGGACATCGCTTGGAGAGGACCGTACCGGGTGACTGCCAAGAAATCCAAGACAGTCTACCAAGTAGAGGTGAACGGGAGAGCCCGATACCACCACATCAATCTCCTCAAGAAATACATCGACAGACCAGCGACCCCCAGCACACACACATGGCTAGCCATCGCCATCGCGGAAGAAGCTCATCCACAACTACAACAGCATCGCCGTCACACTGACAAATGGAACCCGGAAAATCGCCCCGACCGCCGAATGCGAGACAGCATTCCAAACACTCAAGAACAGAATGACATCGGCGCCAGTACTCCACCTACCCGATTTGACTCAGCCGTTCGTTCTTCGCACCGACGCAAGCGACTTAGGCCTCGGAGCAGTACTGCTACAGCGCGACCCCAAGAAAGCAGAGACGCTATTCCCTGTCGCCTACGCCAGCAGAAAATTGAGACCCGCCGAGACCCACTACGCCACGTCGGAGAAGGAATGCCTTGGACTAGTCTGGGCCATACAGAAATTCCAACTCTACCTGTATGGGACCCACTTCACAGTTCAGGTGGACCATCAACCACTATCGTTCCTGGCAGCCTCCAAGTCTTTGAACTCTCGCCTGATGCGATGGGCACTCACCCTTCAAGCATACTCATTCCAAATCGAGTACATCCCCGGCAAAGAGAACCACGGAGCCGACTACCTCAGTCGCCATCTCGTGGAGGACACAGCAGCTGTCGCCCACCCATCACAACTAAGGGCCACAGCACCAGAATTCGTCCCCGTCCAGTAAAACCCTGTCACTAGTGTCCATAGCTACCTGGCACAGCATTGCAGCTCAGGTAGAGCAACTTAATTAGTTTGTAAATAGGACCCTAGGATAGTGCAGTGTTAAACTAGGCTCTGTAGTAGAAAAAGGTCGAATCCAGTAGTCATCGCCTTTTTTCAGTTGAGGGAGCCTGTCACGAACTGGCTAGTGTTAACTCTGCTTATTACTATTTAGCCATGTGTAGTCTTTGTAACAGTAGAGAAGTTAGACTATTACACAGCAGCAATTAAATTACACAGCATACCACACACCGCGAGCCCGACCCACATCGCAGTGACTCAGCACTTGAGCTTTGAATCGGACCGTTTTAACCAATCAGAGCAGGCTCAGTGGGTAGAGCAGTCTGACTGTCAGAGCCTAACACAGTTTGAATCAGTCGTGTGTGAGACGAGGTAGAGTCAACATCTCCACAGCTAGAGAAATCTCTACACTCATAGACCAGGAAGCAGGACTTTAAAATCTTAGAATTCTCTCAAGTCATCACGGGCCTGAACTTGTCAAACAGGTAAATGAACACCCTTCTGTTTCATCGTGATATATTTATATTATTGTTGAAATTATGTTTGTGGAATTTGCTATGCATAAATGTGAATTATTAATCCGAATTTGCCGTACCACGTGGAAGAGCCGAGCACGAGGCGAAACACGACCGGTTGCGCCGCCATGTTGCATACCGTACGGAACCACTGTTGTTTAACTTATATGTATGTTTGCAGACCAGTGGCTGTACCACTGAATGTTTATATTATTATTAATTCTGTATGTGTATAGTTAGACACGATTTATATTTATGTATGTATAGGAATTTAGAGTGAGATTCCAGTGGAACCCGGAAGTAGCAGAATGTTCGTCGCTTATGTATAGAGATGTGGAGCTATCACTGAGGGCTACTTGGCTTTCAGTGAGACGCTCTGCACAAACCGATTATTCAGGGTTGTGCAGAATTTCGTCTCTTATATTACAGACGAGCAGGCGAGCTATCCCGAGCTATCCCGAGCTATCCTGTGCACCCCACTCCACAGAAACGACTAGTTGGTTGAGGATCCTCTACCGCACAAGACGGAAAGAGCTGCCTTGAAATACTCCCTGTCAGACCCCACAGCGTGGCAAGGGAACCCAACTACACAAAGACAAAGGTGGACCAGAAGCTACCTCACAGAAGGACTTCGACCGCACCATCAGAAAGTTAAGTGTATTCTCCGAAAGTGCACTTAACCTGATCATAACAGGACCACAGTAGTCCAACTCTTCAGAAACTGTAAAACGGACCACAGGAGTCCAAATCTACATGAAATATTATAGCAAAGTGCCCGAGGAAGAAAAAACAGCTGCCTAGACTATCAGCGATCGAACTATTAGCATTGAAAGAGACTTTTTAAGTTAGATTAGTACTTAGAGAATCTTGTATAGAGTAGAAGAAATAAATGTGTGATTTTAACTGTTATCAAGTGGCTGGACTACATATGATTCATAGCCGTGTGAAAGCTAGTGTGACAGTAATCTTTTACCATTTTTCTATCTATTTCTGTATCCCAACCTTAACACAGAACGAGCTAAACAAATAAATTTATTAAAGTAATTCATAGGGTGACGTACTAGCAGTTCCCACCGAATAAACGTGAGGGTCCATAATTCCATTGTGCAGAGCCCATAAACCCCACGTGACATTCTTCAGGGATCGAACCTTTTATTACACACCTATTGAGTCTGCTATATTTAAAGTTGAAGGGAAACTAGTTTGTGTACTATTAAAATACATTTTGTCCTTGGCTGAAGTCCAGCTACTACTAGAGAAAGAAGCCACTATGTTGTGGCTGTGGCCACAAACCAGAACCACTTTAATTTGGGGCGTGTTTGGCAGGCTACTCGCGAGATAATCTCACAAGTCGGTCTTGCTCTCAACTGTGCTCTTTCTTTCTTTCTTTTTTTCCTTCTTTCTTTCTTTCTTTCTATCTTTTTTCTTTCTTCTTCTTCTTCTTCTTCTTCTTCTTCTTCTTCTTCTTCTTCTTCTTCTTCTTCTTCTTCTTCTTCTTCTTCTTCTTCTTCTTCTTCTTCTTCTTCTTCTTCTGTAGTAGTAGTAGTAGTAGTAGTAGTAGTAGTAGTAGTAGTAGTAGTAGTAGTAGTAGTAGTAGTAGTAGTAGTAGTGACAGTAGTGGCGGCAGGGATAGCTCAGTCGTCAGAGCGCATGACTTGTGTACGTGCGTTTCGGACGACGTACGTTCGAATCCTGACTTCAGCAAACTATTTTGTAATTGCTGGATAGTAGTGGCCAGCGCTTTGAGAAGCTTTCTGAGCTTGTAAGTGCGCTATATAAAACTAATCTCTTTTCTTGTTAGTAGAAGTAGCAGCCTCAGTAGTAGTAGTACTTGTAGTAGTAGTAGTAGTAGTAGTAGTAGTAGTAGTAGTAGTAGTAGTAGTAGTAGTAGTAGTAGTAGTAGTAGTAGTAAGTGTGAAGAAGAAGAAGCTTACTTTTCGTGTCCTCTTGCTGTCTGTCCGTAAAAACGATTTCTTCATTCCTTTTGTTAACAGTCTGCACTTGAGTAATGCTGTACAGCGTCTTTACACGCAGTACCACTATTAAAGAAACCAGAGTGTAACTGTAGATTATAGTCACACGACACCGAAACGTATAGGCGACTACTCGTCACATTATTCTGACACCAGCGAACCAGTTGATGGTAAGGGGGAAATAATATGGTCACGCATTGGCCAATCCGGGATTCGAACCAGGTACCTTTCGGTTACTAGTAAGACGCTCTACCAACTGAGCTACCCGGCCCCTCTAGAAACCAGAGTCCGTCTCTACCGCCTCTCATCTACCGCCCTGTGGAGTCTTATCTATGTAGACTGACCATTACCGTTGTGATTATCTTGTTGGTTTTCGTTGGAGAGAGATACATGACTTTATTCTGTGCATTGGCTTCTCTATCTTGGGTTTCTAAAATGGGAACCTTTGGATGTTATCTCTCAAAAGGAAATATGTATGTTGGGGCTGAGGCGCGGGGATGGTGGGAGGACGGGCTACGGGACTCGGATTTGTATAGTTACATACCTTGTTTAGTGTGTATTTTTGTTAGTGGAATATATTTCTGAGCCTGCTTGGGTCTAGAAACTGGATAGAAGAAGAAGAAGAAGAAGAAGAAGAAGAAGAAGAAGAAGAAGAAGAAGAAGAAGAAGAAGAAGAAGAAGGGAGAGAAAAAAGAAGGTGCAGAATAAGAATAGAGGAATAAGAAGAAGATAGAGGATGAGGAGGAAGAAGAAGAACAACAACAACAAAAACAACAACAATAACAAGCTACAAATAATAATCATTCTACTACTACTACTACTACTACTACTACTACTACTACTACTACTACTACTACTACTACTACTACTACTACTACTACTACTACTACTACTACTAACTTTCTAGTATTTCGTTGAGATTAGTAAAGAACAGCAGAACCAGTGTCATTCGAAGACAACATCTTGTCACATTGTGATCAAAGTAGTCTACGATAAAAACGATAGAAAAAACTCTTTGTTCATCTCTCATGGTGACGCGACGGTCGTGACGTTGCTCTCTAGAGCTTTCGCGGCTCATCCCCCACACACTTCAGACACACTGGAACTACTCTTCAGAGTTCTTTCTTCTGTCCATGTCTTTGTTCTCTGCACATGTGTTATTGTCGAGCACGAAGAGCTCTCTAAAGACCAGCTCTTTTCAAGTGTTGTTTCTCATCACTATTGTAATAGTCCATACCCTTAAGTATTGTACAGAAAGACGCTTTGAAGGTCTATACGACTCGTTGGAGAACCTGTGAGGCTCCATTCAGCTGAAGATTGTTAGTAGGCCTGCTGGTTATCGACGATGGTTAGATATAAGTCGTGGTAGATCTTTGGAGTTAAACTATTATCACCAACGATAGTTATTCTTGATAATCGTTAAAAACCAAGACCACTTTTAGCTAGCGTGCATTTCAACACCCTCGAGACGAATCGTATGTCAGCAACAATAACATCTATCTATCTATCTATCTATCTATCTATCTATCTATCTATCTATCTATCTATCTATCTATCTATCTATCTATCTATCTATCTATCTATCTATCTATCTATCTATCTATCTATCTATCTATCTATCTATCTATCTGTCTGTCTGTCTGTCTGTCTGTCTGTCTGTCTGTCTGTCTGTCTGTCTGTCTGTCTGTCTGTCTGTCTGTCTGTCTGTCTGTCTATCTATCTATCTATCTATCTATCTATCTATCTATCTATCTATCTATCTATCTATCTATCTATCTATCTATCTATCTATCTATCTATCTAGCTACCTATCTACCTATCTATCTATCTATCTATCTATCTATCTATCTATCTATCTATCTATCTATCTATCTATCTATCTATCTATCTATCTATCTATCTATCTATCTTTCTATCTATCTATCTATCTATCTATCTATCTATCTATCTATCTATCTATCTATCTATCTGTCTGTCTGTCTGTCTGTCTGTCTGTCTGTCTGTCTATCTATCTATCTATCTATCTATCTATCTATCTATCTATCTATCTATCTATCTATCTATCTATCTATCTATCTATCTATCTATCTATCTATCTTATCCCACAGCCTCTCGGGCCGTTTGGGAGACATGAGGGATGAGGGAGAATTTTGAACAGTTCAATCTGCCTGTTGCTGTTGTAAGGAAACGTTCATCACATGTGCAGCGCTTTCAATAAGAATCCGCTAGACCCAAAGCAATAATCACGTAATGTAATGTAATGTAATGTGGTCAAAGTGGGTCCCTTTAATTAAGCTGGTTCCAAAGATAGTAGGCAATAGGGGCAACTGTCTTTGATTCCTTTCTCTGGCTTCTGTCTTTAAGCTGGCGTATACACCAGTATATCTACTCATCTAAAGATATGGAACTAAAAGTCAAGACTAGCAACTACATAGTGAGACCATTGACATTTCTCTCTTTTGTGTACGACCAGCTAAGCAGACGACTGATTGTTCTGAAAAGGGCTAGTCTATCATCTTGTCCTGTACCTGGTCAGGCTGTCAGACGTGGCAATTAATGGCTTTCTGGAGAGAGGGGCTACGGCCTCCCTTAAATAACAAAAGGCTCAATCGAAATAGACTTTAACGCGCACACACAAAAGAGAGACCAGCATTGCGATGCATGGACTACGACAATAAGTCTGGGACGAACACACATAGTGGAGCGCAAATACGCATAGTGGAACGCAGTTAGTTCAGTGGTTTACGCCGTGTACTGGAATGTCTGGCGATAACATTGCACTTGTGCAGGCAATGTTTCCAACGCCGTTACCCCTTGGGGTCATGAGCAATCTTGCCACTGTAGATTGTTCTAACCTATAAAGGGAACAGTGAAAGCCCCAGTTGAAAACCTGTCTTGCCTTTGTAGGCATGACAGATTCACTGCGGCAACAGTACCCCCGTTGGAGTGCCGGGGGTTTCAGTATAAATAGTATCCCCACTTTATGGAAATTTAGTGCTTTAAATTCCCACTGTTGCTATCTTCCGCATATACTCTTTCCCATTCCTGCTCTGTCCTATCACTCTGCTATACTATCTTCTTCTTCGCTAGATCAATGACCTACCTTTTTTTCTTGAAAACTCTTCCTGGACAAGACTCCTTGTTTGTGTATGAGGTCTGTTGGATCAGCTTGGGAGTGTTGGACGCTTTCTGCTGGGTGGTCACTAGGGCTTCCTATGATGTTAGTATTTAGCAATATAGGCATTTTATATGTATATGTTTCGTTGATGATTTGTAATGATGGTTGTATTCTATTTTGTTTTTGTAACCGGGGGTTCGCGTAGTTGAGGTAAACCCTCAGCCGTCCTCCGCGTGGGATGTCTTTATTGTAAAGTGACTGGCCGGTGGAGGGCGTTCAATTTTCCCACTAGGGTTGTTTCAGCAGATCTTTTATGCGGATCGGGGGTTGTCCGGTCCTGATTTGGCTCGGAGGAGTCCGCTGGACCTAAAGCAACAATAAATCAATCAATCAATCAATCCAACGCCGTTAACGGCGTAGTGGGGAGGAAGGAGGGGGGAGGTGGAGGCGGGGAACAACACAAACTGAGAAACTGCGCTCCAACTCTTTCGGATGAGAATATAAACCGAGGTCTAATCTGTGCACGCTCGCATTCCATCGCATGGACTTTAAAGGTCCTGACGCTCATGTCCAAGGCGGGCGAGTGCCGGTTACACAAATACACTCAGCACGCACAAGATCCTCTCCCCTTCCCCCCCACCGGTCGCCTCTGTCGTCTGGGCGTCAGACTATGCGCCCAAAGGCTGCAAGTGCGCACCTCTGGCGGCTTGAGTTAGATCCTGTATCGGTCCGCACACTTAGCAGTCGACAGTGGATGGAGACATGCGCGTTATAAATGGGCATCATCATCATCATCGTCATCATCATCATCATCATCGTCATCATCATCGTCATCATCATTGTTTACAACGCATCTTCCACTGTGACAACTGTTATTCTCTACTATTAAGGACCGCTCCATGCAGTAGGCCCATGATTTGCAATTAATTGATTGATTGATTGATTGTTGCTTTAGGTACAGCGGACTCTTCCGAGCCAAATCAGGACCGGACAACCCCCGATCCGCATAAAAGATCTGCTGAAACAACCCTAGTGGGAAATTTTAACGCCCTCCACCGGCCAGTCACTTTACAACAAAGACATCCCACGCAGGGGACGGCTGAGGCTTCACCCCAACTACTCGAACCCCCGGTTACAAAAACAAAATAGAATACAAACACCACCACAAACTATCAACAAAACACACACATATAAAATGCCCACATTGCCAAACAATACTATCATAGGAAGCCCCAGCGACCACCCGGCAGAAAGCGTCCAACACTCCCAAGCTGATCCAACAGACCCCACACACAAACAAGGAGTCCTGTCCAGGAAGAGTTTTCAAGAAAAAAGGTAGGTCATTGATCTAGCGAAGAAGAAGATAGTATAGCAGAGTGATAGGACAGAGCAGGAATGGGAAAGAGCAAATGAGGAAGACAGCGACAGCGGGAATTTAAAGCACTAAATCTCCACAAAGTGGGGACACCATTTATACTGAAAACCCCCGGCACTCCAACGGGGGTACTGTTGCCGCAGTGAATGTGTCTTGCCTACAAAGGAAAGACAGGTTTTCAAGTGGGGCTTTCACTTTTCCCTTTATAGGTTTGAACAATCTACAGTGGCAAGATTGCACATGACCCCAAGGGGTTTTGCAATTAATACGGACGCCCATATAAAGCAGGTTTTGACAGCCAACTCTTTCATCGGAGCACTGAGGACTCTGGAATCCTTTTTGTTGAAATAGACCACATTTCACATTACTCAAATAAAGATCATGCTGTTAAAAAAACCCACCAACAAAAGAACACGTTTCGAGCCAAAAAAGTAGATCTTTTATACCAGCAGTTTTTCTCTTAAAATAAACATTTCGTTGAAAGAAACCCGATCTTCCAATCCATGGTGCCTCGGTTCCGCGCGCTTTCTTTGGATTAGATAGTGTCACATACTCATTGGATGAGCATTAATTCACGATGCTCGTGCAGGCTTAAGCCAAGAAGTATAACACAATGCACGCTTCACGTTGTAATGCATTCCATAGAAAGAGACCAGTCTTCCATTTTCCTCCCATGGAGGTGCCGGGGCTTTCTGTATAAATAATATCCCCACTTTCTGGAGATCCAGTGCTTTAAATTCCCACTGTCACTGTCTTTCTCATTTGTTCTTTCTCATTCCTACTCTGTTCTATCAATCTATTATACTGTCTTCTTCTTCGCTAGACTATCACCTACCTTTTTTCTTGAAAGCTCTTCCGGAACAAAACTCTTCATTTGTGTGTGAGGTCTGTTGTATCAGCTTAAGAATATCGGACGCTTTCTGCCAGCTGGTCACTAGGGCTTCCTATGATATTATTATTTAGCAATGTAGGCATTTTATATGTATATGTTTTGTTGATAATTTGTAATTATGTTTGTACTCTAATTTGTTTTTGTAAACGAGATTTCGATAAATTAGAGTATAGCCTCAGCGTCCCCTGCCTGGGATGCCTTTATTGTAAAGTGACTGGCTGGTGGAGTGCCTTCAGTGTTACCACTGGGGTTGTTTCAGCAGATCTTTTATGCGGACCAGGGGTGAGTCCTCTTTCAGCCAAGTTGTGGTCTTGATTGTGTGGTCCTGATTCGGCTCTGTGCAGTCCGCTGGATACTTTAAGCAATGAATAACTAACAAAATCTTCCAATTTAAGAAGAGGATTGAATGCCGATATAATTTTTTTAAAAATAAGTTTTTATAGGGGTTGTTATTATTTTATTTAAATTAATTTTAAGTTTAAAATCACAGCGAGGCGATGTAAAAAGACTTAAAAAAAAAGATTTGTGGAAAAAAGGATGTCAGTGTGTTACGATTGAGACGCACACGATAATTCGATCATTTTATTTTGCAAAGCATTTGATGATATTGTGCATTTTACCTTTGATTTAATTCGGCGCTGTTGCTAGAAAAAAAAAACTTTGTTTAATGTTGATAGTTTTTGTCGATCGATATTGTTGAAGTATAGTTGAGAACTTTCTGGAATTGCTTGTTTATTATCAATCCAATTTTCCAGATCTTACAGTAATAGCTAAGCGATTCTTCTAAACGGATGAAAGTTATATGACATAGGTCCGGTGACGATTTAATTTTTTTAATTGGTTATTGCGTCATTCTGGATTGTTCTAAGCTTTACTGGATTGCAGAGAGCCTATAATTTTAAAAGTAATGCACTGCCTGCTTGTGAAAATGATTTTTGAAGTGATTTTCGGAAAGCGATCTTGTATGCAGTTGTTGGTGTTTGCTGAATAAAGTTGGAAAACCTTATACTGCCACTCCCGCCTTGTTGCTGAGTGAACAGGCAGCGTGGATAAACATATTCGAGTTACACATATCAAGATTCAAGCTTCGGGGCTGAATCGATTATTAATAAATACGTGTAAAAAAAATTTTTAAAATAAGATATAAAAAAGCAACTTTCCAATATGCCTGGCCTATAACAACGGAACAACCAACCAATCTATCTATTTCGATATACCCAAAGCTTTTGATAGAGTATGGCACAAGGGATTATTAGCTAAACTAACAGCTATAGGTATAAGAGGCAAGCTTCTTCAATTTCTTGTTTGATTGTCTTCAAAACCGTAGACAAGCCGTCGTCATCAAAGGCAGTAAGTCAACCTACAAACCCATCTCCGCAGGCGTACCTCAAGGGTCTGTCTTGGGACCTGTATTATTTCTTGTATACATTAATGATATTGTTGTAAACATTGAATCCATCATCAAACTCTTTGCTGATGACACTAGCATATCTCTAGCCCTAAAACACCCTGACGTTCGAGCCGAAATTCTAAATTCAGACCTAGTGAAAATTAGTAATTGGGCAAAAAAAATGGAAAGCAATTTTCTATGAACAAAAAACCGAACTCTTAACCTTTAAGCGTGACACATTGCCAAACTATCCTCTAACATTTAATAACACGACTTTGTCTGAAACTGATCGCCATAAACATCTAGGCCTGACATTGCAAAACAATTGTAAGTGGGATATACACATAAATAGCATAATTACGATGGTAACTCTTCTACTGGCATGCTTACGGTCATACATATACAAACTTTGCAGAAAAGCCCGCGAAGTCATGTATAAGTCCTTCGTTTTACCTTATTTTGATTATGGCGATGTAATATGGGACAATTGTACTGACACTCAGGCTACTTCACTTGAAAACCTTCACCTCGAAGGGATTAGAATAATTGTAAGGGCAGTAAAGGGAACTAGCCATGAATCATTGTACAGGGAATCAGGGCTCTGCCCATTGAAAGAAAGACGTAGGCGGCATAAACTACTTACCTTCCATAAAATGGTCAATGAGCGCTGTCCTGAGTATCTCTCTGACTTGGTCCCACCGGGAAAAAGAATGGAAGGCACTCGAGACACGTTCTTGCAAAGTTCGTATCAAGAAGAAAGAAGTCGGAGCTGATGAGAGAGCGCAAGAATTTGAAGGACAGAGAAGAAATGAAAAAAGTCTTCATCAACGACGACCTGACGGTCCTTCGGTCCAAGCTGTTTAGCTACATCAAAAGCAGTGGAAAGTTTGAGCGAGTGTGGACGGTGGATGGAAGAATCCACTGCGTGAAGAAAAGCATCCCAGGAGCTGCAACAAACGTCCAAGTGCTGTCGGCTGAATCTGCGGACGATTTGTTCGATCTCGGGTTTGACAGCATTAACTACGGAAACGGAAACTCCGATGGTATGGCCACGTCACGAGATCATCAGGCCTTGCAAAGACCATTCTGCAAGGCACAGTGCAAGGAGGTAGAAGAAGGGGGAGACCGAAAAAGAGGTGGGAGGACAACATTCGAGAATGGACTGGTTTGACACTGAGCGAAGCCATGAGGGCTGCTGAGGACAGAGAAAGATGGAGTATGCTGGTTAAGCGATCATCTGTGGTGCCCCTACGACCTTCGGGTTATGGGACAGGATAGGATAGGATAGGAACTACGGGGAGCTTGGCCTTGCCGAGTACTGGAGCGACGACGACAACTAGCGGTGTGCGGGGGCTTCTGGCTGTCATGTTGGCACAGCCGTGTATGTAAACCGTTTTAACTCGTTAAATGCTCTTAAGCATGCTGTTTTACCTACCCGTTGTCTTAAGTATGACTCTTCTCTTGTCAATAATACAAACTGCTCTCTCCTTAACACCATATCAAACGTTCGTAAGTCTGGTGTTGATCATGGTCTTAAATCAAGCCGCGAGCAGAACAATATGCTGACAGGTAATACCTGTGAAAACTCTGTTGTTGTTGCCATCACTGTTGCTTTATACAGTGACTCTTTACCGGAGTGTGAAACAACAAATAACAGTCATTATGATCATGGTATTGATTCTGATAAGGGAGGAATTGATGAGGAGGATGATGTTATCGATCAAGATTCTGCTGGTGATGATGGTTTCCATGATGGGGCTGGCGCTGATGGTGGTGGTGATGTGATTGATGATGCTAGTGGTGGTGATGAGGGTGATGATGTTATTAATAGAAACTTCGAAGATGCCATTGCTGGTGCCTTTGATGATGATGATGATGATGATGATGATGATGATGATGATAATGATGATGATGGTGGTGGTGATGATGAGGGTGATGATGGCGCTGATGATGGTGGTGATGTGATCGATGAGGCCGGTGGTGGTAATGAGTGTGATGATAATGTTATTAATACAAACACCGAAGATGCTATTGCTAATGCCTTTGATGATAATGATGATGATGATGGTGGTGAGGGTGTGATTGATAAGGCTGGTGGTGGTAATGAGTGTGATGATAATGTTATTAATACAAACACCGAAGATGCTATTGCTAATGCCTTTGATGATAATGATGATGACGATGGTGGTGAGGGTGTGATTGATAAGGCTGGTGGTGGTGATGAGTGTGATGATGATGTTATTAATAGAAACTCCGAAGATGCTTTTGCTAATGCCTTTGATGATAAAGATGATGATGATGATGATGGTGCTGATAGTGGTGATTGTGTGATTGATGAGGCTGGTGGTGGTGATGAGCGTGATGATGATGTTATTAATAGAAACTCCGAAGATGCTAATGACGATTGTGATTATGAAACTACTTATGCTGGTAATTCATTTGATGATGTTCGTGATGACACTGTGATTCATGTTGACGGTGCTGGCACTGATGGTAATGATGGTGTGACTGATGAGGCTGGTGGTGGCATAGATAAATTTGAACCTAAAAACTTCCTATCTTTTCTAGCCTTAAACGTTTGTGGTGTTCGAAGTAAGTTGCTGTCCCCCGATTTTGTGCAGCTTGTTGCAGGTTATGATATTGTGCTTTTATCTGAAACAAAACTTGACGACGCTGATCATATCTGCATCCCTGGGTATACAATATTTTACAAAAACAGAAGTAAATTCAAGAGGAAGTCTGGGGGCCTAGTTCTCTGTGTAAAAGACAACATTTCTCAGTATGTTAGCGTGATTGAATCTAGTAATAGACAGGATAAAGTAGATACGTCAGTATTATCTTATTATAAATTTGTTGACTATGAATTGAGTCACGATGTTTTATTTTTCCAGCTAGATAAGTGTTTTATAGGATCACACCTATTATTTGGTGGTGTCTATTTTCCTCCTGAGAACTCTGGTTATTTTGATCGTTGTGCTTTTACAAATCTTGAAAACTCAATCGCTTGCTTAAATGCAGACAGATTTTGTTTACTTGGGGATTTTAATGCTAGGACAGGTTGTTTATTTGATTTTGATGTGTGTTGCGTGAGTGTTAAAGCTGATAAAAATAATGTAGACCATCATGGTAATGATGATAGCGATGTTGATGGTAATGATCATGACAATGATGATTTTGATGTTGACGAGTTAAGCCAGATGAATGAGCTCATTTTTGATGCCAGTAATATTGTCTTGCCAGAACGTCTCTCTGATGATAAATTTGAAAACGTAATGGGTCATAATTTAATTAACTTTTGCAAAATCATGAATGCCTGTATAGTTAATGGCCGAATAGGCCTACCCGATAATAGTAAACAGTTCACTTGTAAAGATGCCAGTGTTGTAGATTATTGTATTATCTCAAATAACTTGTTTAAACGCATCTCAGACTTTTATATTCACGATTTCTGTGAACTGTATTCAGATGTACACAAAGCAATAACATTAAAACTCTGGATAAAAAATGTCAATGACGAATTGGCCGAAGAAACAAATAACAGCAGATCTAACTGTAAAACTGAAGCTATTAATAAACCAAAATGGTACCCAGATAGCAAACAAAAGTTTGTCAAAAACCTTAACATGGCGGAAGTTACCTTACTAAATTCTTCACTTGACAATATCTTAAATAATAATTCTGTTGTCCTTCATCAAAGTGATATTGATGATATTTGCAATAAAATATGTAACATCATGAGGCAAGCAGCGGACATGATAGGTTTATTTAAAATAAAGAAAAAAACGCAGAAAACGAATCGAACAAATGAAAACCTTCCGTGGTTTGATAGTGAATGTGAAAAGAGTAGGAAAGAATTTCTTAAATCTAAAAATGCTTGTAGGAAAAATACAAACTCATTTCTTAAGGAAATTAAGCACAAAGCAAGCAATAATTATAAAAGACAGTTAAGAATATCATTTAAAAAATATCAATCAAATTTAATTAAGAAAATTAGAACATTGAAAAGTAATGATCCAAAATTCTTTTGGAAGCTTCTAAATGGTACACGCACTGAAAAAAGGGACACATATGGTAAAATAACATGTGAAACGTTTTTTGAACATTTTAAGAAAATTTCTGATTCCGATGTTGAGAATGACACTCTTGACCAGAATACAAGCATGCACGACACCAAAACACATTTTCTCCTTGATCAACCCTTCAATGAGGAGGAGGTTAAAGAAGCTATACGTACTTTAAAAAATAACAAAGCTTGTGGTATAGATTATATAACTAATGAATTTTTGAAGTCAGTCCCTTATGAAGTCATTAAGTTGATCACTAAATACTATAATATTGTACTACAATCTGGTAAAGTGCCCGAGGATTGGACTATAGGGATTATTAAGCCTCTTTATAAGCAGAAGGGGGACAAAGACAATGCAAATAATTATCGTGGAATATCTATCTTGAGCTGTTTTGGTAAATTGTTTACAAGCTTAATTAACAAAAGACTAGGTTCTTTCTTGGAGTCTAATAATGTTATGGGTGAAGAACAGGCTGGATTTAGGGGTGGATACTCTGTTTCTGATCATATATTCACTTTACACTCTCTTGTAGAATTCTTCCTATCAAAGAAAAAGCGTTTGTACTGTGTTTTTATTGATTATGAAAAGGCATTTGATTTTGTTAATCGTTCTTTGTTATGGCAGAAATTATTAAATTCTAATGTAAACGGAAATATACTCCGTATAATAAAAGACTTGTATAATAAAGCAAAATCACAGGTACAGTGGAATGATACTCTTTCTGATTATTTTTCTTGTAAAACAGGTGTCAGACAAGGTGAAAATCTGTCTCCGTTATTGTTTGCTGTATTTTTGAATGATTTAAAAAGTTTTCTTGGTGAAAAACTAATTGGTCTAAGAACTGTTAAGCTTGCAGCATCGGATATTTTTCTTGATGATGACTATATTGAGACTCTGTATAAAATGTTTATTTTGCTTTATGCCGATGACACCGTAATTTTTTGTGAATCTTCTGCTGAATTACAGTCTTCTTTAGATGCCATGCATCAATATTGCACTAAATACAAATTAAAAGTAAATGCTGCTAAAACTAAGGTCGTTGTTTTTTCAAAAGGCAAAGTAAGAAATCTACCTAATGTATTTTACAATGGTGTTAAATTGGACGTGGTATATGATTTTCAGTATCTCGGAATTAAAATTAACTATAATGGTAGCTTTAAACCAGCCCAGAAAAATTTATATGATCGTGCCTCCAAAGCTATGTTTGCTCTTTTAAGAAAAATTAGAAAGCTTATGTTACCACTAGAAATTCAAATTGACCTGTTTGAGAAAACTATAGTTCCTATTCTGTTATATGGTTCAGAGATATGGTGTCCTCAAATGAGTGACCTTGCCACTAAACTGCAACTGCGTTTTTATAAACTAATTTTAAAGCTGGGCAAGTCTACTCCTTCTCAAATGATTTTTGGTGAATTAGGGCAAGTTCCTCTGGAGTTACAGGCAAAGCAAAGAATGTTAAATTTTTGGTATAAGCTTGTTCACCCTGATAACAGTAATAAATTGTCCAGCGTTATGTACACTTTTTTGTTTCACATTGATTTGCATAAAGGTTATAAATCTTCATTCCTCGATTCAGTGCGGAAAGAGTTAAATAATCTAGGACTTGGTAATTTGTGGTTAAATCAGGGGCTAACCAATGTTATGCCTTCTGCTTCAGTTTTTAAGTGTACAATTAAACAACGCCTACATGATCAGTTTATTCAAGGCTGGTTCGAGGAAATAAACAATAATGAATTTTACTATAATTATCGAATGTTTAAGCTACATTTTGAATTTGAAAAATATGTGCATGTTCTACCAACAAATCTTGCAATATCTGTTCTAAAGTTTAGGACACTTAACCACAGAATGCCAGTGCAGAGAGGCCGATATTTTAACATTCCTAGACACGAACGTGTATGTCAAAAATGTAATAGTGGCGATCTTGGTGATGAGTTTCATTATTTATTTTTGTGTTCACATTTTTGTAACTCGAGAAAAGATTTATTAAAATCATATTATTATAGATATCCCAATGCCATCAAATTTCAAGAATTATTGTCATCTAACAAAAAGTCAGAATTATTAAAGCTTGTAAGTCTAATGAAATTAATAATTAAACAAATGTAACGTTTTTATCCCATGTCAAAAATTAATATAGTTCTGATGTTGACAGGTTATGTGTAATAAAAATTATTTCAATAGTTTGTCATTGATGTGTTTAGGTTGAATTGTATTGTTAGTTATGATTCATAGTTGTTGTCCCCAATCAAGTTCTTGTTTTTTCTTTCCCCCACTCCATACCTCCCCCTGCCACCTCCCCCCACTCCACGCTATCCCGCTGTATAAATAAATAGTTTAAAATTTTTATTTTATTTTTAAATCTAAAATGTTAATTAATTATTTTGCATTTTTGTGTATATTATTTTAACCATGTCCATGTGCCCTTAATGGGTTTTTCTGGAATAAAATTTGCCTTGCCTTGCCTTGCCTTGCCTTGCTTGTCTCGTTAGTTAACCCTTACCACCGTCGAAGGCCTTTCGAGCGTAGAGTCCCCGCACACAACATTGAAATCTACAAAAACTCCTTTATCCCCTCTTCTACTATCATGTGGAATGAGCTCCCTGAGGAAATTCAAGTCAATCCGTCAGTCAGCCTATTTAAACGACATCTCTCCAAAGACGACTCTGCGGTCCTGCCGTTTTATTAACATGGTGCACGACAACAATAAATTATCCATTGCAGGCTTCGGCTGGGTGTAAGCAACCTTAACTACGATATGTATCGTCGCCATTTGATAGACGACCCGGTTTGCCGTTGCGGACACCCGGCCGAAACGTCTGAACGCTTCCTACTTTTTTGTCCTTTGTTTGACGATGCCCGTATTCAAACGATTGGTCTTCTTGATCCTATCCTAAGGGAAATTGATACCTTACTCTTTGAAAATGCAGAATTGTCATTGCAAGAAAATGCCAAGACGTTTTCAACTGTTCACATATTTTTACCTTCATGTAACCGCTTCTGACCGCATATTATATTATATTATATTATATTATATTATATTATATTATATTATATTATATTATATTATATTATATTATATTCAACGACTTTCCACATACTTCGCTTTCTAACTTTGATCTTCAACACACTCATTAGTTTCTTCCCACATGTAAAACTCTCTCGCACCCGCCCCTCCGGCAGCTTCCCGTATAACTCTCTCTTCCCCTTCACTTGGAAATCCTATTTTTTGTCTAAAAGTCCTTTTTTTATATCTAAAAGTCCTTGTTTTGTCTAAAAGTTTCTTTTCTTTTTATAAAAATTTCTTTTTTCTCTTTCTTGTATTTTTTTTTATATTAATGTTCTGTTGTTGTTTCCTGTCGTCCGCCAGGGATATTTTGACACATTATTATTATTTGAGTAGCACTTATTTAAACCTTGTGCTTTTGTGCGCCCTGATGTTTTGCTTTGTATTAATATCTGGTTTGTTTGTTGAATAAAAATGTATGTTAAACCAACAGTACAGACAGAATCAAAGAATAAAGACTACTTCCATGGACAGAGAATCAAAGACTCGGGAAGACGAATTATTAGTGCATTATAGACGCGTACGGTGAGAGAGAGACAGGTCTTTTGGTCTGTTGAGAACAAGGCTTTGTGCTGACAGCTTCTAACGCACCCTGAGTGATAAAAGCTGCAGAGTAATAAGGATAGGAGAAAGTGATTAAGACGAAAGAAAATAGATGAGGAGGGGAAGAAGAGAAGGAAAAAATACGGAAAAGTACCTGATATTCTCTCTCTCTCTCTCTCTCTCTCTCTCTCTTTCTTTCTTTCTATCTCTCTCTGCATGTCTGTCATACGCCCACACACACTCACACACACACACACGCACCTACACACACACACACACTTCCCCCTATTATTACGTTATAAAGATTGCAAACATTATTGAACGATTAAATATTATAATGGTCTTTAAGTGTATCATCTGATGTGGAAGATGTATTATAAGCATTATTCACAAACAAACAAAGACATTTTTTTAAAAATTTTATTTACCTTATTGTCCCTTTTTCCAAGGGAAATTCTGGGCCGCCTCCCCTGGGGAAAGCATAGTCGCAGTCTGTGGCACGCCCAAACCCAACCTACCTAACATTATTTGTGATTTTTGAAATTTTGCTGGGGGAGCAAACCGGAGTACCCGGAGAAAACCCCCGAGACGTTGCCCGAGTCGAAAGTAAATAATGTTCGGAGAAACATAACGCCCCGATGCTGGATCGAACCCACACCTGTCAGGTGCCATTGGTTTCTGGCTTGTGGACAAGGCAAGTTAGTCCCGCCTTAGCCCACTTGGCCACAACGCTCGCCACTTTTTATAAGGCTCAGTCTTTTATTTTTTTTTATTTAAATAAACATGCTTGATCGAGTACATGCTTTAAATGGATAAATATTAACCTTTAATGCGAAATTTTCTTGCAGTAGTAGCAGTGGAGGTGATGGTGGTGGCGGTAGAATTATTATTATTACAATAATTATTGGTCTTGCACTTGTTCTTCTTATACTTGTTCGTGTTGTTCTACTAGCCTACTACTTCTGCTGCTGCTACTACTACTGCAACGACTACTACTACTATTACTACTACTACTACTACTGATGCTGATGATGATGATGATGATGATATTGTTGCTGCTGCTACTATTATTATTTATTATTATTGGGTATTTGTGTAGCGCACATATTTCGCCGTCCTTGGCGACTCAAGGCGCTGGCCGATACAGGATCTAACTCAAGTCGGACAGTTTTTTGTGTCAAGCTCAATCTGAAGGACAATCCGATGACGCGTCGTGGAATTTTGGCCACCGTTGCATCAATCTATGATTCACTGGGTCTGATTTCACCGGTCACTCTCATCGGCAGGCAAATCTTGCAGTCCATGTGTAAGGAAAATCTCAGCTGGGATCATCCTCTTCCAGAGAATCTTCTTCCACATTGGGAAAGGTGGAAGGGAGATTTGGAAAACCTGAGAGACGTTAAAATACCAAGATGCTATCAGCCGGAAGGTTTTGGTACTCCGACCAACATTTAGCTGCATCACTTTTCAGACGCCTCACTTTGTGCTGCTGCTGCTGCTGTTGATAGTACTACTACTACTATGACTTCATCTTCTTCTTTAGATTATTGTTCATGTTGAATACATAGGTCATGCACACATTACCAACTATGATAGTAATTTTGAGAAGGAAATATCAGACTCATCATCTCTAAAACAACAACCTAAGACAGTAAATGACAGTATGAAGACCGGCTCTCTCTCTCTCTCTCTCTCTCTCTCTCTCTCTCTCTCTCTCTCTCTCTCTCTTTCTCTCTCTCTCTAGTTTAATTTTCTTAGTAATTTTTTTAAATTCTTACCACTGTTAAGGCTTGTGTTAGTTTGCAATCAATTTTATGTTAATTATTTTGTTTGTTCTGAATTTTTATTTTTATTTTTGTTTCTTTTACAATTTTATTAAGAACTAGCTGTAAGACAGGTCCATGGGACCTAATGCTATCATCCTATTAAAGGTTTCGACTTCGACCTCTCTCTCTCTCTCTCTCTCTCTCTCTCTCTCTCTCTCTCTCTCTCTCTCTCTCTCTCTCTCTCTCTCTCTCTCTCTCTCTCTCTGTGTGAATAGACAAAAGGTGGTCTCCAGTAGTCAGTGCACGAGTTGGCAAGTGTTGTTTATAGACCCCAATATAGGAACACTCCATCAAGTCAATCTACCACGCTAACTACCAGTTCCGTCTCATTCAGTGTGGAGGAAGAGGCTCGTAGAGACCTTTTCCCTCCGCTGAGATGAAGGAGGAGGCTTCATCTAGGCTCTATGGGACTGTCTGAGGGAAATGTCACTATACAAAAGACAGAATGGAAGGACTGTGCAATTCCTTCAAGGTCTTCGATATTTATATGTTTCCCGTTGTTCAATAAGGCGTTGTTCTGCAGTCTTTTTCTTCCAGATGTCCTCTTTAACATTCACACCTTAATTTTATATCTCGTTCTTTCATATCCTTCGTTCTCTCTTTCTCTGTCTGTCTGTATCTCTTTGTCTGTCTCTCTCTCTCTCATTGAGAATAATAATTTTAAAATTAACATTAGGTAATTATTATAAATGTTGAAATGTTCTCGAACTGTTTGATAAATTGTTTTAAACCCTATCTGAGGGCTGTGTTGCTAAAGACACTAAGGAATCAAGTTGTCAAATTGTCTCTCATTGAGGGAATAGATTACAAAGGAACGGCTGTACGCCGTTTGCAGAAACGGCTTATTCAGACGATCTATGAAGTCTATTTAGCTGGCAGCTTGCTTGCGATAGATCCGTCTAGTTTGACCTATTGCGGGCACCGTCTGGTGGTCAAAAACTCATTTTACCGTTGTCGGATTCCCCGTGGTGTTTCGGTCAAGTTTGATTGCTTTGAAAGACCGTTAATCGCCAAGGAAAACAAACACCGGGCAAGTGAGGGGGAGGGAGGTAGACCTTCCGTCTGTTTTTAGTTCATGAGCAGATAGTGCGTATTTTCAGCGTAGAACATTAGTGTACAGAGTACTTAAGTGACCATGTGACAGCTGAATGTTTCATGTGGTAGAGAGGGGGTGGGCGCGAGTTTTTTTGTCAGTTTTCTGTGGATCTTTTGCTTGGGCTCATAGCATTATTTTATACAAACGTGTCGAATATTGAAAGAAAGATTGAATTTTGTTTGTACCACTACACGATGCCAGAGTAGTCTAAAAAATGAGAGAAGGAGGTAGAGGAATATATTTTCTGATCCGCCATTTTTAGGGGAGTGGGGTGGGGAGGGAGAGTGAGGGAGGGGGGTCTGGCGAAGTAAAACATATGTGAATATTTTGGGCGCCTGTTTCCAGGTATCTTTAGAACTGGATAGTTGACTCCTATCTTATCCTATCCTATCCTGTAACTCGAAAGTCGTTGGGGCATCACAGATGATCGTTTAACCAGCGTACTCCATCTTTCTCTGTCCTCAGCAACCCTAATAGCTTCGCTCAGTGTAAAAACCAGTCCATTCTCCAATGTTGTCCTCTCACCTCTTTTTCTGTTTCCCTCTTGTTCTGCCTCTTTGCACCGTACCTTGAAGGATGGCCTTTGCAATGCCTGGTGCTCTGGTGACGTAACCATACCATCGAAGTTTCCGTTTCTTCACCACTATGAGCATGTCATCGTATTGTTCAATGGCTTGTGTGATGGTCTTGTTCAGATTGTTCTCTATTTCCTGACATTGATCTTCTATTTAGTTCTCCTTTGCTGTGCGCATGCCTTTTCGGATGTCATGGTTGAATTTTTGGGTGGCATCAGCTCCTGTGAGGTTTTCTTTTTCTTTTTCATCTCTCTTCGTTTGTCACACAGGTCCAAAAGTTCAGGTGTGATCCAGGGTTTCTTCTTTGGGCGGTACTTGCCAAGGATCTCAGTGGTAGCATCTGTCACTGCTGAGTTGAAGGTGGTGGTCATGGTGTTGAAATCTACTTCACCAGCTCCCAAAATGAGCAGTAATGAAACTTTCCCTCCGATTGTGGCTGGGGATAATTGCAGTTGGGATCATATTAATAATTAGCGAGCGTTGTGGCCGCGTGGTCCAAGGCTGGACGAGCTCGCCTTGTCCACAAGCTAGAAACCAAATGGCGACTGACTGGTATGGGATCGATCCCACAGCGGGGCGTTATGTTTCTCCGAATTTTATTTTGTTTCTACTCGCGCAACGTCTCTGTAGTTTTCTCCAGGTACTCCGGTTTTCTCCCAGCAAACTTTCAAAATATTATGTAGGTTGGGTATGGTCGCGCCACAGGCCGCGACTACGCCTTCCCCTGGGTAAGCGGCTCAGAATTTCCCGATAAAAAGGGACAATAAAGTGCCAAGTCAAGTCAAGTCAATTTGCTGTCGAGGAGCGAGAGATAGATGTGTGTGGGCAGTGTATGAGAGAGAGAGGGAGAGAGAGAGAGAGAGAGAGAGAGAGAGAGAGAGAGAGAGAGAGAGAGAGAGAGAGAGAGAGAGAGAGACGGAGAAGAGGGGTGGGATGCGAGATAAAGTTGTGGGCTGGGCGTGGTGCTCAAGATGAAGTAGAGTGCAAGGGAGATAGGCGCGACTGACAGCTGTAAAGGGTGCCGACACTGACAGATAGGAACTTACAGCGAGATGGAGATAGACGGGGAACAGAACGGAAGGCGGTTGTGAGATAAAAAGAAGAAAGCTACCAGAGGATTTTGAGATATGTTGATAATAATCCATGAACTTGGAAAAGAGACCAGGCAACATTGGTGTGACTTCACGATACGCTGATCCGCGTCTCTCTGTCTCTATCTCTGTCTCTTTCACTCTGTCTCCCTCTCTTCTTCTTCTTCTTCTTCTTCTTCTTCTTCTTCTTCTTCTTCTTCTTCTCAACCTGCCCAACCTCCTGCCGTACTCTTTGACTCGCTTTCTGTCTGTCTGTTTGTATCTCGCTTTATCTCTGTCTCTCTCTGTCTCTGTCTGTCTCGGTCCGTCTCTGCCTGTCTGTCTGTCTATATGTCGCTCTCCCTTTCTCTCTATCCCACGCGCGCGCTCCCTCTTCCTTTCTCTCAAGCATCATTTTTCGCCCGTACATGATTCCGTCACAGCGTTCTTCTCTTTAATCATTCTTTCTTACATTTAAACAGTAATATCTGTCTCCCACATCCTTCATTTTTCTGTCTCCTTCTTCTACCCCCCCCCCCCACTAAACACCCTTTATCTCTCTCTTCTTCCTCTCTCTCCCTCCACTCTCTACTATTTAAGATGATTGTATACCTTTTGTTCTTCCCTATCTTGCGACAGTTTAATTTTTTGAGGTGGGAATTAGCTTGTGTATGTGTGTGGTGGTGGGGTATGGAGGAGTCGAAGTATGGAAGGGGTATTGGAGAGGGGGGTGGGGGTGGGGAGTATGTTTATTTAGGTACATTAATATTCTTAGTAATTGTTTCTTTAATTCTTATCACTGTTAAGGTTTGTGTTAGTTTGAAATCAATTTTATGTTAATTATTTGTGTTGTGTGTTCTGAATTTTTTTTATGTTTTTTTTTTTAAATTAAGGTCCATAAAACTTAATCTTATTATCCTATTAAAGGTTTACACTTCGACTTCTCTCTCTCTCTCTCTCTCTCTCTCTCTCTCTCTCTCTTCTCTCTCTGATTGGTCTCGTTGTTGCAATGGGGTCCATATTTGTCTCCCCAGTTGTACGCATCTTGTCCAGCCTTGGCATTCCAGTCCCCTTGCTCTGTGACTATTCTATGTCCTTTCTCGGCACTTGTTCAAGGACAGCCTGCAGATGCTCATAGAAGTCTTCGACTTCGCTATCGTCATAGTGAGCGTACGCTTAAGCAACAACACAAAAAGAGCTTGACGGAAGACTGGCAAAGCTTAACGCTTTATTAGACGGTATTAACAAACCACATGAGTTTTGGTTAGAAATTATAAAGTATCGGAGATGCCCTAACAATACTGGGGATATTTCTGAGGATTAATGGCTTCAACATTTCGGAAACGTATTGAATAAAAACGTAGATGGTGGCGCTGCACATACAAATGTGCCGGAAGATAGGGTGGAAAAGGAGATGTTGGATGCGCCGATAACTGAGGCCGAAATTAAGAAAGATAGGTAGAGGCGCGGGTCCTGATGGAATCAAAAACGAAATGATCAGAGTTTCAGAGAGCGCTATTCTTGAGTAGCTAATGAAACTGTTTAATGCTATATTTAACTCTGACGTCTATCCTATTGAGTGGACTAGAGCGGTGATAATTCCCCTCCACAAAAAAAGGACTTACAAATGTTAAAGATAACTTTATGGGGATTTCCCTCTTAAGTACTTTAGGCAAAGTTCAGTTCAGTTGGTAGATTACCGTCCCCGTACACAATAGCGTATAGGGGACATTTAGGCAAACTATTCAAGGCTGTTTTAAATAACAGGCTGTCATCTTGGGCGGAAACTAATGGCATCGCAGACGAAACCCAGGCCGGTTTCTGTAAGACTGCTGGGCCCTAGAACTTCACGCTACACGCTTCACGCTACATGTTTCTTGCTCTGGGCCATAGAATTTCACGCTACATGTTTCATGCTCTGGGCCATAGAACTTCACGCTACACGCTATACGTACAAGCCCTGAGATAAGACTGCCACCTTTTGGTTGACTGTGCTATGAATTACAGTAAATAAATACATAAATCGTATAAAAGTTACCTTTGGGTGTGCTCAGAAGCTCTTTCAAATCGTCCCAAACTTGTGCTTTCTGGTCTTAATCTTTGTAATCAGACACACGTGGATCCCAGAGAAGGGGCCTTGCCCGGACCATGCACCTCGATTAAGTTTACTCTATAGTCATCCACTTTACAGTTAGAGCTACTTTCTGGTGTCCCAAGGTGAACTGTACTGGTAAAAATGGTCTACTGACCACTTTGGTAAGCTAGAACGTGAACTTCACGCATCGAAAAAGTGGGCAAGCTGACTTTTCTCTTCACGCGTGTAGCGTGTGGCGTGTGTGAAATTGTATGGCCCACGCCAAGAGAAACCATGTCTGTTCATTTTTCTCTTCACGTGTGAATCAGGACACGCGAGCGCCTATGCCTATGACGCGTCTCCCTTCTGTCCACAGGCAGTGGAAAATGAAAATCATGTTATTTTTCATTGTCCAGTGTATTCAGAACTATCAAGTCATATTGAGACACGTGTCATTGCAGTTGTCAATTTATTAAAGTGCCAGAATAATGAATGGTGATTCAAAAAAGGAGACAAGCTCTATCAAACTCACGATTGCCATTGTTACGTGAAAGCACTTTAATATTGCAAACACTTGCTGGCCTGTGGCCATTGTGTGTTTGTGTGTGCGGCGTGTGTGTGTGCATGTCAGTGCGTACTTGTGTGTATGTGTGTGTTTATGTGCGTCTATTGTTAACTTTTTAAACATAAATTGTCCAACTCCAATGAACTTTATCTGTTGGCTTTTTGTCATTTTAATTTTGACTTCGACTTCTCTCTCTCTCTCTCTCTCTCTCTCTCTCTCTCTCTCTCTCTTTTCTCTCTCTTTTTCTTTCTTTCTTAAGCATCGTTTCTCGTCGGTATTCCGCATTGTGAAAGTTTTCTTCGTGAATCTGGCTTTATTCCTTCATTCTGACGTTTATTCAGTAATTGTGTTCCTCTTTTTTCCATTTCTTCCTTTTCTTTCTTTGAGAAGATTTAATTTCATGTTTTTCGTTAATTCTGTCTTTCACTCCCCGTTTCCGAAGCTGCCTCATTACCTCCCTGTCTCTCCACCTCACTTCCTCTTAGTTTTTCTTTCGTTTTCTGTCCTCTTCTAATCCCCTTTTCTTCTTCTTCTTCTTCTTCTTCTTCTTCTTCTTCTTCTTCTTCTTCTTCTTCTTCTTCTTCTTCTTCTTCTTCTTCTTCTTCTTCTTCGTCATCGTTGTCGTCGTCGTTATCATCATCTTTTTCTTCGTCGTCGTCGTTATCATCATCATCATCATCGTTGTCGTCATCGTCATCCTCGTCATCTTCATCATCATCATCTTCTTCTTCTTCTTTTTCCTCCTCCTTCTATTCCAGCTCGTTAAGTTATTCATTTCTTCCATCAGGTCGATTTTAGGAATCTCTTGGTGTATATAAATTCATTCTCTCTAACTCGAGAACTTAATTTTTCTTCACTTTTAAGGTTTAAAGAGGGAATGACATTAAACCTGAATACGACCTCCTATGCATTTCTTCGGACTGCAATTTCTTTGGGTCATGGACCCAATCATAATAACTTTGCATTCATTTCTCATTGTTTTCTTCCTTTTTTTCGTCTTTTCTCTTTTGTTCTTCTTTCATTCTGATGTCGCTTCTTCTGCCTGTCTGTTTGTCTAACTTTCTTACTTTCTTCCTGTTTTCCGCTCTGTGTAACTCGTTTACTTTCTTCCTGTTTTTTGCGCTGTCTAACTTTCTTGCTTACTTTCTTCATGTTTTCCGCTGTGTCTAACTTACTTGCTTCCTGTTTTCTGCTCTGTCTAACTTACTTGCTTCCTGTTTTCTGCTCTAACTTACTTGCTTACTTTATTCCTGTTTTCCGCTCTAACTTACTTGCTTACTTTCTTCCTGTTATCCGTTTTGTCTAACTTCCTTGCTTACATTGTTCCTGTTTTCCGCTCTTTCTAACTTACTTGCTGAGTTGCT
Source organism: Oncomelania hupensis (assembly GCA_036898135.1). Taxonomy (NCBI): domain Eukaryota; kingdom Metazoa; phylum Mollusca; class Gastropoda; order Littorinimorpha; family Pomatiopsidae; genus Oncomelania; species Oncomelania hupensis. Next base: position 113,370,812 of record CM072512.1, read on the forward strand.
TCCTGTTTTCTGCTCTAACTTACTTGCTTACTTTATTCCTGTTTTCCGTTTTGTCTAACTTACTTGCTTACTTTGTTCCTGTTTTCCGCTCTTTCGAACTTACTTGCTGACTTGCTTTCTGTTTTCTGCTCTAACTTACTTGCTCACTTTATTCCTGTTTTCCGCTCTGTCTAACCTACTTGCTTACTTTCTTTCTGTTTTCTGCTCTCCTTATATTCCCTATTTGCTTTCGATCTTTTTTTCTGCCTTCATTCAGTCTCTTTGTTCTTTCTGTGTGGATTACTGTTCCTTCCGTTGTTCTAAATTTTATGTATGTCTGTTTTTCATTCATTTATATCAGGGGCGTATCTTGGGTGGAGGAGGGAATGGGATGAGGTGGGCGGAGTCACAGGGGTTCCGGACTTTTCCCTCCCTCCACCCCGCAAAAAAGCAAAAAATTACATTAATAAAGTAATAAAATAAAATAAAATAAATTCAAATAAATTAACAATATTGATACTAGTGATTAGCCGTATTATCTTCCAGGAGAGGCTTTCAATGCACCTCAAAGTTACATTATCTTCAGACAAGGCCTTCTTCGCCACTGAACACCACCAAGGTGTGGACCCTGGCCACAATTTGGAAACATCCCCCTTCCTATCTCCCTCTCCCTCCCCCCATCACTTGCCCTTTGATCTGCGCCAGGGTATTATCGTCATTTTCATAATAATAATCATCAGTGTCATCGTCGTCACCTTCTTCTTCTTCTTCTTCTTCTTCTTCTTCTTCTTCTTCTTCTTCTTCTTCTTCTTCTTCTTCTTCTTCTTCTTCTTCAGCATCATCATCATAACAAGCAGCAGCAGTAGCAGAACTCTCACCTTCTTATGTTTAAAAAAAAAATTTCTCATCGTACACTTTGCCCCTTGATATTTCCTAACGACGCTATTCCTAGCCGTTCTGTCGGACATTCACCTTGCTACCTCCCAATTGTTCTTCCGGTCCCTGGACAGAAGCTCATCACCATTTTCACTTGAATTTCCTCTTCTGCTTTTGGTTTTGTTGTTCTTTCATATCATCATCTTGTTCTTGTTCTTTACCTGAATGTACCTGAGAGGCCACTGAGCGCGGCCGACGGGGTAGGAAGTTTGAGAACTTATTTTAACCCCCTTAACTGTCTCTTTATCATGGCGGTTCTTGAACTGGTTGACTGTTTCAGCTTCAACAATTGATTGTTTCAGTGCATTCCATGGGTTCACAACTCTTTGTGAAAAAAATAGTTCTTTCTGAGATCCAGTCTAGACCTCTCTTTGAACAGTTTGGTGCTGTGACCTCTATGGTAGAATGATGACTGGCACGAAGTAAAAAAATGTCTTGTTCATCTTGCTCTTGTTATTGTGTTTGTGCTTGTTGTTGTTGTTGTTGTTGTTGTTGTTCTTCTTCTTCTTCTTCTTCTTCTTCTTCTACTTCAAATAATCAAATGAACAAAAAATCAAACAATCGATTTTCAGTTTTGTCGTCCTTCGCTCCACGTGAACTCCAACTTCCAAGGGAGACAAGACAAGGAAAGAGCTGTGATTAAACACACCGGGTTGTCTCGATCTATTAGGGTCCATTGAGCCTTTTCTTTCACCATGCGTACAATGACAAGAAAGCAGGATTTTGCTCAGTTGACTGGGCGCGCGTCAGACGACAAAAGCTGCAAATGGACACCTCGAGGCGGCGTGCTTTAGATCCTATATCGGCCAGCGCCTTGAGCAGACTGTGAGCTTGGAAAGCGCTCTACGAGACCGATGAAATAGAAACAAAATAGATGTGGAGCGGAATAATACAATACAATACAATACAATACAATACAATACAATACAATACAACGCTATACATCTTTATTACCCAAAAACGAATTACTGCAAGCGCAGAATCACAATTTAAATTCATATCCATTATGAATACGCAATTATCCGCTTTTATCCCATCACACTCCTGATAAACATTATTCCATTAAAACTTTCTCCCGCTCTCTATCTCCGGAACACACACACACACAAACACACACAAACACACTCACTCACACACACATACATACACATCACATCACATCATAGCTGATGGAGCGAAGCCGTTGCATGTCTTGCTATTAAAGCGTATCATAGAGCCTATGTGACGAGATTATAATACCCAATCGTATTCTATCCCGTAACTCGAAATTCGTTGGGGCACCACAGACGATCGTGTAACCAGCGTACTCCATCTTTCTCTGTCCTCAGCAACCCTCATGGCTTCGCTCAATGTCAAGCCAGCCTAGCCCATTCTGGAATGTTGTCCTCCCATCTCTTTTTCTGTCTCCCTCCTATTGTGCCTCCTTGCACCGTGCTTTGCAGAATGGTCTTTACAAGGCCTGATGCACTGAATACGTGGCCATACCATCGGAGTTTCCGTTTCTTCACCTTTGTGAGCAAGTCATCGTGTTGTCCAATGGCTTGTGTAATGGTCTGTCGGACTTCGTCGTTGTTGATGAGTTGGGTATAAGAAATGTCCAGAGGTCTTCTGTAGCACCTAATCTCTATGCTTTGTATTCTTCGTTGTTTATGTAGGTCTGCTGTGAGGGTCCATGTTTCCCAAGCGTATATGAAGACGGAGATGACAAGAGAGCGCAGAAACATTACCTTGTAGTGTAGACTGATAGTCCTGTCTTTCCAAATGGGCTTCAACCTTGTCAGGGCAGCAGTTGTTTGTGCGATCCTGGAGAGGACTTCCTGTCGGGACCCAATATCTGATTACATTACATTACATGATTATTGCTTTAGGTCCATCGGACTCTTCCGAGCCAAATCAGGACCAGACCCAATGTCTGATACAATGTCTCCTAAATATTTGAAGCTCTGCACTGTGTTGAGGGATTGGCCTTGGACTTTGATGTCCATGTTGATGTCATTGGTATTGTTGGTCATCATTTTGGTCTTCTCTGCCCCTATTTCCATTCCTTAGGCTCTGGAGGTGTTGTCAAGCCTCTGTACCAGCTGTTTAAGTTCTTGTTCCTCCCCAGCCAACCCATCAATGTCATCCGCAAAACGGAGGTTGGAGATTGCACTACCCCCAAAGCTGACTGTGCCTTCGTGATCTAGAAGGACATCTGACATGATGCGCTCTAGGAAGATGTTAAAGAGTGTTAGAGTAAGCATCCTTGACCCACGCCGATTGTTGTTCTGAACCAGTTCCCGATGGCGCTGTTGTGAAGGACTGCACGGGCGGCCTTGCCATATACATGTAGGTTTTTGATGACTTCAATAATGTTTGGGCTGATGTTGTACACTCTTATGGTTGCCCACCGAGCGGCATGCTAGACTCGGTCAAATGCTTTCTTGAAGTCTACAAACACATGATGTAGATGTTGTTGGTGCTGTTGATGAGGCTGATGGTGCGGTAATTTTCACACTTCTGAAGGTTACCCTTTTTGGGAGGAGTGATGACAAGCGACTGGGTCCATAGTGTAGGCCACACCCCACTCTGCCAGATCTTGTTACAGATAATGGTGGTGAGGGCCTCATTCATCGCTTATCCTTTTGCTTGAAGCATGCAATACTGCGGGTATTTTGTCCCTCCGACGCCCCCCTTCTTCAGTGATTGCACCGCTGCCTCAACTTCTTCATGGAGAACTGGGAGGATTTCTTCTTCTTTTCTTATTAATAATAATATATATATATATATATATATATATATATATATATAGAGAGAGAGAGAGAGAGAGAGAGAGAGAGAGAGAGAGAGAGAGAGATATATATATATATATATAGAGATATAGATATATATTACATGATATTTATAACCCAAAAAACAAAATCCACTTATTACAGTCAAGCATCACAAAGATGGTTGATTGAGAACCTGCACTTTAATGTGTATAAGCAGGCTTGCGTGGGAACTGATTGGGTAGAGAGAAGAGAAAGTTAAGGTGAAGCTTAAATTCACTACAGCTTGTGAGAATGCAGTAGGCGGAGGTACACACAGCGTAGCTGGGACTCTCCGAGCACCTGTCACACAACAGAGAGGCAACTGTAACCTCGGCTTTTCTCAGCTATTCAGCAGTAGTGTGGTTGGTGGAGCTAGAGGTAGTGGGGTGGGTTGAATGGAAACTATGCCATAATTTACTGTCTAAAGCTTGGGATTTGGAATAGGAGGGGGGCGCAAAAGGGGCGCTTATGCAGTTGTTGTTTTTTTGGTTTGGGGAGTGGGGGCAGGGGGAGGAGGAGGTTGTGTTTATTTAAAACTTACACCATATAATTATTCCCTATAAAGGGGGAGATCGGGTGGATGGGTGAGATGAGGGATTCTGGATGTGTAAAAGGAAGGGTTGAGTTTGTGTGTGTGTGGGGGAGGGGGGTGTATGTGTTAGAGAGTGACAGACAGACAGACAGACAGACAGTGAGTATGGTTGGGGGTTGGAATGAAAAGATGACGAGGGAGACGTGGAGGTATGGGGAGTAAAGCTTAATGAAGGGAGGAAGCAGGGGGAGGTGGGCGGGGAATGAGCTCAAGCGTCTTAAATCGTTTCACCACGATGACCTGTTGCTTGGGCACTAATCCCCAAAGTCATTATCACGGGGAGATCGAATGGAGGTGCTTCAAGACCCATGCATGTGCTGACACGCCTTATCAGCTATAACACTTCAACAGTTTCTCTCTTCGATTAGCCATAATTTTTTTCTTTAATCCATCGTCGTCGTTGTTGTCGTCATCTAATCGTCTTATGTATTAGTCTCACCGTGTCGTCTTCGTCATCACCTTCAAACTCATCATCAGGCTGCAGCGTCGTTATGTTCATCATCATAATTGTCATCATCATCATCGTCATAATCATCATCATCATCATCATCATCATCATCATCATCTGATTCATCATCATCATCATCATCATCATCATCATCTGATTCATCATCTGATTCATCATCGGATTCATCATCATAATCATCGTCGTCGTCGTCGTAAGCAGCAGCAACAAAGAAAACAGCAACATCCAAAGCATAATCACCAACTGCAGCTGCGGCAGCTTCTTCTTCTTCCTTAATAATGCAATGCAAAGAATTTGACGTTCAAAAATAAGGACTGATTTTCTTTCAGGCTTCTTTAGAAATAATGTATTATTAATCTATTCTAGAAAGCGCATCTCCAAACTAAAGTTTCCTCTGTGCGTTCGCAAGCACACGCCCCTGATCGCTCTAGATCGCCGCGCTTTTTATCTGGCAGAAGGAAAAGCGTGTATATAGCATCCTGAATTATTAATTGTTGTTGTTGTTGTTATTTTTCTTCTTCTTCTTTGTCAACTTTAGTATCGCCATCATCATCATCATCATCATCATCATCATCATCATCATCATCATCATCATCATCATCATCATCATCATCATCATCAAAATCATCATCATCATTATCATCATCATAATCATCATCATCGCCATCGTCATCATCGTCGTCGTCGTTGTCGTAGAGCCATAATATTTGTGAGGGGCCCGAGAAGAGTGGGGGAGAGGGGAGGGGGATGAAGGATAAAGAGAGAGAAGAGGAGGAAGAAGGAAGTATGAGGTAGAGGAGATGGACTGGAGAAATGGAGACGGAGGAAGACAGGAGGGAAGAGATCAGAAGAATTTGTAGTAGAGGATGGAATGGAACAGATGATTTGGTCATTTCTTTGGTGAGAGTTATTGCAGAAGGCGTAGGTAGAAGAAGAAGAAGAAGAAGAAGAAGAAGAGGACTTGCCTTTACACCACATGTTTGAGTGATGAATGTGTGTCTGTTGTGCATGTAGGAGTGTCTGCGACATGGGGAGGGGGTGGGTGGGTGTTGGTTACAGATCGACGCGTTTTGAGTCTGATTTAGGAATAAGGTATATATTATTATTATTATTACTGTAATCTGGGGGCAGGTTGAACTGGTAATAAATAAGTCTTTTTTCCTTTTTGGAACTTCATTTTCAGAACGCGCACCATGTTATTAGTATGCTCGTCATTATCATTTCCCACACACAGCATTCTACCTCTACGCGGTGTCGAGCCCTGGTGGAATAATTGGCCGGTATCTCCCACTGTCATGGCCGTCAGATCTTGGACAATAAAACTGGTTTTCATCGCCTGACCACACAAAACGCCTTTTTGGAATCAAAGGACATTAAACCACGGGGCTTGGCCTTTATTGCATTTGCAGTGTGGAGAAGAAAACATTAAGGTGCAATGTGCTCGTGTGGTCTATATCAGTGTGGGAACTGGGAAAGGAAATTAATGCACAGTATGGAATGAGCTCTGAAACAAGGTGAAGAAGAAAATTAATGCAATGATATCTAAAACGGTGTAGAGAAAAATTGTATGAATGTAATGTGCTCTAGAACTGTATTTAGAAGAAAATTAATGCGATGTATCTCTGGAACAGTGTGGAGAAGAACATTAATGCGATATTATATTCTGGGACAGTGTGGAGAAGGAAATCTGGAGAAGATAATGAATGCAATGTGCTAGAAAAACGTGTAGAGAAGAAAATGATTGCAATGTGCTCTGGAACTTAACAGTGTGGAGAAGAAACATTAATGCAATGTGCCATGGAACAGTGTGGAGAAGAAACAGTAATGCAATGTGCCATGGAACAGTGTGAAGAATAAACATGCCATGGAACAGTGTGAAGAAGAACATTAATGCAAATGTGCCATGGAACAGTGTGGTGAAGAAACAGTAATGCATTGTGCCATGGATCAGTGTAGAGAATAAACATTAATGCAGCGTGCAATGGAACAGTGGGGAGAAGAAACATTAATGTAATGTGCCATGGAACAGTTTGAAGAAGAACATTAATGCAATGTGTGATACGGAAATGGTGTGGGAACAGAAAATTAATGCTACTTAATAAGGACGAGGAATAGTGTGGAGAAGAAAATTATTGAGGATATTTTAATGCAATGAGCCTTGGAACAGTGTAGAGAATAAAATTAATGCAATGTGATTTGGAATTGTAATGCAGTAGACTTTGGAACAGTGTCAAGAAGAAACTAATGCAGTGGGATTTTTTTCTGGAACAGTGTGAAACACTGTGCTCTGGAACAGTTGGATTTGTTCTTATATAGTTCGTTCATTACCTCGAAGAGTTATGCTGCTCAAAGTGCTGGCAACCCCGTTCCTTCTTTACTTCAAGTGCATCTCTCTCTCTCTCTCTCTCTCTCTCTCTCTCTCTCTCTCTCTCTCTCTCTCTCTCTCTCTCTCTCTCTCTCTCTCTGTGTGTGCACTAATTCACTTTTAAAAAAAATTCTCATTACTATTAGTTTTTTTTATTTTACATCTTGAGCTTTATACATAGGAACCATTAACTCTGTTTTATGAAAATTATTCCTTTGCTTTCCCTTCCTAGAGTTAAAAAAGTGTGACTTTCTCATTTAGATTTTAGTCAATAGTTTTATTGATGAAGATTTTATTACATCGGAAGTACAAACGTCACACCCACTACACACACGTGATTGCCGAGTTTACTACATCGAAACGTCAAACCCACTTACTACACTCAGCGTTTGGAATTTTAAATTGGTCATTTTATAAACCACTAATTCCGTGTGTTTGTGAAAAACAAAGTAGTGAAGAAAACTACAAAAAGTAAAATAAAATACATGGCTTTATAAAGTACTGTATCTAAAATCCCGAAATCACTTAACCTTCCCCACCCCCACCCCAACACACCAATGAATGAATCTTTGATTTAAGTCTTCCCACATCGCAGCGATTTTAGACGTAAATTAATTTAAATCAAATCATAACAACTATAAAGGCATTTTCTCTGAATAAAAAACAAAAACAAATTCTAACTTACGAAATATTTTTTTAAACTTTCCCACTTCAGATTTATATATTACTTTTGCTATATCACAGAGGCGATAGACTCTTGATCAGTTGGAAGATTATTCTCTTCATACACATTTGTCAATACCGGACATTGAAACAAAATATGTTTAACGGATATCGTCTTGTCAATGCATACACATCGAACGCCATCGACATTTGTAGTCCTCCAAAAGTCCAATCTTAATTTGTAATCAATACCGGCGATATGTCGTGAATACCTTTCTCCCCGCCTCCCCCTTTCTCCACCCAAAGGACATACGTGCGTGAGTTTGTAGCAAAATCTGTAACCTGCATTTATTTTTTAACAGAATGATCGGGTTTCTTTAACGTGCTACCGCGGCAACACGGAGTAATTTAAACAAAAACGTAAAGAACGTCGATTTTCTTTAAACATTTAAATCCCCCGTCACTATCTAGAATGGAATCCACCGAGTAGTGGAACACTGTAAAAAAATTATTACAAAATGCTGACTCCTGTGAAGGCATAAATAAATAAATAAATAAATAAAACATCTCTCCATCAAGAATAGATCCCGGTGAAATGCTACAGGCCATGCAAGCTATATTGACCCAGCTACTCTACTGTAGCTTACCCTATGCCACGGCAGTAAGCGGGCTAAATGGACAAGCGATCTTGGGAGCTGTCCACGGCAAAACCAACGGAGATACAGGGCGATTCCTGCAGAGTTTTCTTTGCAGCAGATTGAGGAGGGATAAGACCGCCTTTGACGAGGATTAGTCTTCCCTTTCCCGCCCTGATGCCCGAGACAAGCATCAGCAATAGCAGTAAACCGAGTTTCAGGCACAGCCACACGACAAATGCGATGATGTACTACCGAGTGGGATGGATCGCGAGGTCTTCTGTAGCACCTAATCTCTATGCTTTGTATTCTTCGTTGTTTATGTAGGTCTGCTGTGAGGGTCCATGTTTCCCAAGCGTATATGAAGACGGAGATGACAAGAGAGCGCAGAAACATTACCTTGTAGTGTAGACTGATAGTCCTGTCTTTCCAAATGGGCTTCAACCTTGTCAGGGCAGCAGTTGTTTGTGCGATCCTGGAGAGGACTTCCTGTCGGGACCCAATATCTGATTACATTACATTACATGATTATTGCTTTAGGTCCATCGGACTCTTCCGAGCCAAATCAGGACCAGACCCAATGTCTGATACAATGTCTCCTAAATATTTGAAGCTCTGCACTGTGTTGAGGGATTGGCCTTGGACTTTGATGTCCATGTTGATGTCATTGGTATTGTTGGTCATCATTTTGGTCTTCTCTGCCCCTATTTCCATTCCTTAGGCTCTGGAGGTGTTGTCAAGCCTCTGTACCAGCTGTTTAAGTTCTTGTTCCTCCCCAGCCAACCCATCAATGTCATCCGCAAAACGGAGGTTGGAGATTGCACTACCCCCAAAGCTGACTGTGCCTTCGTGATCTAGAAGGACATCTGACATGATGCGCTCTAGGAAGATGTTAAAGAGTGTTAGAGTAAGCATCCTTGACCCACGCCGATTGTTGTTCTGAACCAGTTCCCGATGGCGCTGTTGTGAAGGACTGCACGGGCGGCCTTGCCATATACATGTAGGTTTTTGATGACTTCAATAATGTTTGGGCTGATGTTGTACACTCTTATGGTTGCCCACCGAGCGGCATGCTAGACTCGGTCAAATGCTTTCTTGAAGTCTACAAACACATGATGTAGATGTTGTTGGTGCTGTTGATGAGGCTGATGGTGCGGTAATTTTCACACTTCTGAAGGTTACCCTTTTTGGGAGGAGTGATGACAAGCGACTGGGTCCATAGTGTAGGCCACACCCCACTCTGCCAGATCTTGTTACAGATAATGGTGGTGAGGGCCTCATTCATCGCTTATCCTTTTGCTTGAAGCATGCAATACTGCGGGTATTTTGTCCCTCCGACGCCCCCCTTCTTCAGTGATTGCACCGCTGCCTCAACTTCTTCATGGAGAACTGGGAGGATTTCTTCTTCTTTTCTTATTAATAATAATAATTTTATATATATATATATATATATATATATATATATATATATATATATATATATAGAGAGAGAGAGAGAGAGAGAGAGAGAGAGAGAGAGAGAGAGAGAGAGAGAGAGAGAGAGAGAGAGAGAGAGATATATATATATAGAGATATAGATATATATTACATGATATTTATAACCCAAAAAACAAAATCCACTTATTACAGTCAAGCATCACAAAGATGGTTGATTGAGAACCTGCACTTTAATGTGTATAAGCAGGCTTGCGTGGGAACTGATTGGGTAGAGAGAAGAGAAAGTTAAGGTGAAGCTTAAATTCACTACAGCTTGTGAGAATGCAGTAGGCGGAGGTACACACAGCGTAGCTGGGACTCTCCGAGCACCTGTCACACAACAGAGAGGCAACTGTAACCTCGGCTTTTCTCAGCTATTCAGCAGTAGTGTGGTTGGTGGAGCTAGAGGTAGTGGGGTGGGTTGAATGGAAACTATGCCATAATTTACTGTCTAAAGCTTGGGATTTGGAATAGGAGGGGGGCGCAAAAGGGGCGCTTATGCAGTTGTTGTTTTTTTGGTTTGGGGAGTGGGGGCAGGGGGAGGAGGAGGTTGTGTTTATTTAAAACTTACACCATATAATTATTCCCTATAAAGGGGGAGATCGGGTGGATGGGTGAGATGAGGGATTCTGGATGTGTAAAAGGAAGGGTTGAGTTTGTGTGTGTGTGGGGGAGGGGGGTGTATGTGTTAGAGAGTGACAGACAGACAGACAGACAGACAGTGAGTATGGTTGGGGGTTGGAATGAAAAGATGACGAGGGAGACGTGGAGGTATGGGGAGTAAAGCTTAATGAAGGGAGGAAGCAGGGGGAGGTGGGCGGGGAATGAGCTCAAGCGTCTTAAATCGTTTCACCACGATGACCTGTTGCTTGGGCACTAATCCCCAAAGTCATTATCACGGGGAGATCGAATGGAGGTGCTTCAAGACCCATGCATGTGCTGACACGCCTTATCAGCTATAACACTTCAACAGTTTCTCTCTTCGATTAGCCATAATTTTTTTCTTTAATCCATCGTCGTCGTTGTTGTCGTCATCTAATCGTCTTATGTATTAGTCTCACCGTGTCGTCTTCGTCATCACCTTCAAACTCATCATCAGGCTGCAGCGTCGTTATGTTCATCATCATAATTGTCATCATCATCATCGTCATAATCATCATCATCATCATCATCATCATCATCATCATCTGATTCATCATCATCATCATCATCATCATCATCATCTGATTCATCATCTGATTCATCATCGGATTCATCATCATAATCATCGTCGTCGTCGTCGTAAGCAGCAGCAACAAAGAAAACAGCAACATCCAAAGCATCATTTCCAACTGCAGCTGCGGCAGCTTCTTCTTCTTCCTTAATAATGCAATGCAAAGAATTTGACGTTCAAAAATAAGGACTGGTTTTCTTTCAGGCTTCTTTAGAAATAATGTATTATTAATCTATTCTAGAAAGCGCAACTCCAAACTAAAGTTTCCTCTGTGCGTTCACAAGCACACGCCCCTGATCGCTCTAGATCACCGCTCTTTTTGTCTGACAGAAGGAAAAGCGTGTATATAGCATCCTGAATTATTAATTGCTGTTGTTGTTATTTTTCTTCTTCTTCTTTGTCAACTTTAGTACCGCCATCATCATCATCATCGCCATCGTCATCATCATCGTCGTCGTCGTCGTAGAGCCATAATATTTGTGAGAGGCCCGAGAAGAGTGGGGGAGAGGGGAGGGGGATGAAGGATAAAGAGAGAGAAGAGGAGGAAGAAGGAAGTATGAGTAGAGGAGATGGACTGGAGAAATGGAGACAGAGGAAGACAGGAGGGACCGGGAAGAGATCAGAAGAATTTGTAGTAGAGGATGGAATGGAACAGATGTTTTGGTCATTTCTTTGGTGAGAGTTATTGCAGAAGGCGTAGGTAGAAGAAGAAGAAGAAGAAGAAGAAGAAGAAGAAGTAGAGGACTTGCATTTACACCACATGTTTGAGTGATGAATGTGTGACTGCTATGCATGTAGGAGTGTCTGCGACATAAGAGGGGGGGGGGGGGGGTGTTGGTTACAGATCGACGCTTTTTGAGTCTGATTTAAGAATAAGGTGCGCATAGCATCAAGTATTATATTATTATTATAACTGTAATTATTATAATTATTATAACTGTAAATTAAACTGTAACCTGGGGGCGGGTTGAACTGGTAATAAATAAGTCTTTTTCTCCTTTCGGGAACTTCATTTTCAGAACGCGCACCATGTTATTAGTATGCTCGTCATTATCATTTCACACAGCATTCTATCTCTCTACGCGGTGTCGTGCACTGGTGGAATAATTGGCCGGTATCTCCCACTGTCATGGCCGTCAGATCTTGGACAATAAAACTGGTTTTCATCGCCTGACCACACAAAACGCCTTTTTGGAATCAAAGGACATTAAACCACGGGGCTTGGCCTTTATTGCATTTGCAGTGTGGAGAAGCAAACATTAAGGTGCAATGTGCTCGTGTGGTCTATATCAGTGTGGGAAAGGAAATTAATGCACAGTGTGGAATGAGCTCTGAAACAAGGTGAAGAAGAAAAGTAATGCAATGGTATCTAAAACGGTGTAGAGAAAAATTGTATGAATGTAATGTGCTCTAGAACTGTATTTAGAAGAAAATTAATGCGATGTATCTCTGGAACAGTGTGGAGAAGAACATTAATGCGATATTATATTCTGGGACAGTGTGGAGAAGGAAATCTGGAGAAGATAATGAATGCAATGTGCTAGGAAAAAATGTAGAGAAGAAAATGATTGCAATGTGCTCTGGAACTTAACAGTGTGGAGAAGAAACATTAATGCAATGTGCCATAGAACAGTGTGGAGAAGAAACAGTAATGCAATGTGCCATGGAACAGAGTGGAGAATAAACATGCCATGGAACAGTGTGAAGAAGAACAATAATGCAATGTGCCATGGAACAGTGTGAAGAAGAACAATAATGCAATGTGCCATGGAACAGTGTGGAGAAGAAACATTAATGCAGCGTGCCATGGAACAGTGTGGAGAAGAAACATTAATGCAATGTGCCATGGAACAGTGTGAAGAAGAACATTAATGCAATGTGTGATATGGAAATGGTGTGGAAAAGAAAATTAATGCTACTTAATAAGGACGAGGAATAGTGTGGAGAAGAAAATTAATGAGGATATTTTAATGCAATGAGCCTTGGAACAGTGTGGAGAAGAAAATTAATGCAATGTGATTTGGAATTGTAATGCAGTAGGCTTTGGAACAGTGTCGAGAAGAAACTAATGCAGTGTTGGTTTTTTTCTGGAACAGTGTGAAACACTGTGCTCTGGAACAGTTGGATTTGTTCTTATAATTATAGTTCGTTCATTACCTCGAAGAGTTATGCTGCTCAAAGTGCTGGCAACCCCGTTCCTTCTTTACTTCAAGTGCATCTCTCTCTCTCTGTCTCCCTCTCTCTCTCTCTCTCTCTCTCTCTCTCTCTCTCTCTCTTTCTCTCTCTCTCTCTCTCTCTCTCTCTCTCTCTCTCTCTCTCTCTCTCTCTGCACTAATTCACTTTAAAAAAAAAAATCTTATTTCTATTAGTTTCGCCTTTTATTTTACATCTTGAGCTTTATACATAGGAACCATTAACTCTGTTTTATGAAAATTATTCCTTTGCTTTACCCTTCCTGCATGTAGAGTTAAAAATAAGTTTGAATTTTCCATTTAGATTTTAGTCAATAGTTTTATTGATGAAGATTTTATTACATCGGAAGTACAAACGTCACACCCACTACACACACGTGATTGCCGAGTTTACTACATCGAAACGTCAAACCCACTTACTACACTCAGCCTTTGGAATTTTAAATTGGTCATTTTATAAACCACTAATTCCGTGTGTTTGTGAAAAACAAAGTAGTGAAGAAAACTACTAAAAGTAAAATAAAATACATGGCTTTATAAAGTACTGTATCTAAAATCCCGAAATCACTTAACCTTCCCCACCCCCACCCCAACACACCAATGAATGAATCTTTGATTTAAGTCTTCCCACATCGCAGCGATTTTAGACGTAAATTAATTTAAATCAAATCATAACAACTATAAAGGCATTTTCTCTGAATAAAAAACAAAAACAAATTCTAACTTACGAAATATTTTTTTAAACTTTCCCACTTCAGATTTATATATTACTTTTGCTATATCACAGAGGCGATAGACTCTTGATCAGTTGGAAGATTATTCTCTTCATACACATTTGTCAATACCGGACATTGAAACAAAATATGTTTAACGGATATCGTCTTGTCAATGCATACACATCGAACGCCATCGACATTTGTAGTCCTCCAAAAGTCCAATCTTAATTTGTAATCAATACCGGCGATATGTCGTGAATACCTTTCTCCCCGCCTCCCCCTTTCTCCACCCAAAGGACATACGTGCGTGAGTTTGTAGCAAAATCTGTAACCTGCATTTATTTTTTAACAGAATGATCGGGTTTCTTTAACGTGCTACCGCGGCAACACGGAGTAATTTAAACAAAAACGTAAAGAACGTCGATTTTCTTTAAACATTTAAATCCCCCGTCACTATCTAGAATGGAATCCACCGAGTAGTGGAACACTGTAAAAAAATTATTACAAAATGCTGACTCCTGTGAAGGCATAAATAAATAAATAAATAAATAAAACATCTCTCCATCAAGAATAGATCCCGGTGAAATGCTACAGGCCATGCAAGCTATATTGACCCAGCTACTCTACTGTAGCTTACCCTATGCCACGGCAGTAAGCGGGCTAAATGGACAAGCGATCTTGGGAGCTGTCCACGGCAAAACCAACGGAGATACAGGGCGATTCCTGCAGAGTTTTCTTTGCAGCAGATTGAGGAGGGATAAGACCGCCTTTGACGAGGATTAGTCTTCCCTTTCCCGCCCTGATGCCCGAGACAAGCATCAGCAATAGCAGTAAACCGAGTTTCAGGCACAGCCACACGACAAATGCGATGATGTACTACCGAGTGGGATGGATCGCACCGGCCGGAGAATGCACAAATACACGTGTAACGAGCCTTTGGTTTCAGACAGACCTCTGCAATTTCTGACGCTTTAGAGTAGCACCAATGACAGTTAGCAGTCTTCGACCTCCTTGGAGGACTTGGATGCAGCATCTCGATTTAAAACGGCATTCATTTTAGGGACAGGGTAAAAACTAATACCATGCATATTGAAGGCTGAAGTTAGAGGAATATGAATCGAAAGAAATAAATATCATTTCTTCAAGTACGTGGGATGCAAATAAAGGCAAAGAGTGTGGGGATGAGAGAGAGCGGGGCCGGGTAGCTCAGTTGGTAAGAGCGTCTTGCTAGTAACCGAAAGGTCGCTGGTTCGAATCCCGGATTGGTTAACGTGTGATCATATTATTTTCCCCTTTACCAACAACTGGCCCGCTGGTGTCAGTATAAATCGGTCCAGTAGTCACCTATATGCGAAAGTGTCGTGTGACTATAATCTACAAACAACAATGAGAGAGAGAGAGAGAGAGAGAGAGAGAGAGAGGGCGTGGGCGCGGTATCTGCATCTATGTCTGCTAATGGATAAACGAAGAGAAGATGGTCACGGAGTTTACAAATCATCGTTTTGTCAGACTTGGTTTTGTTAAAAAAAAGAAAAGAAAAAAAAAGATGGCATGTCTACCCACTCCAAGGTACAAAACATAACTCTTCTTTCCGAAATGTGGTGTGTGGGTGAGCAAGAAAACATGCGAAAGATGGCTGTAATTTTCAAACTCAGAGATTTCCACTAAGCTATTTCTTCCATTTCCCCGGCTCTTACCCCCCACCCTCACCCCTGTGGACTGAATGAGTGCATGGAGATTGAAGTTTAATGTCTACGTCTACCATTGGCGATATGACAGACCCCCGTCTAAAACAGGGGCAGGGGAGATGGGTTAAGGACCTAAACCAACACTGAATGATCAGAGCAATCACACTGCTAAGATGGATAGTGAAAATCGCCACCTTTTTTCTTGTCCACCACGAGATTCCAACCTGGGTTCATCGGCCAATCCTCTACCACTGAGCTTAGTGCGGTGGGACCCGTGAATACACGGGTTGTAAGGGTGGAGAGAAGAGAATACACGAGGGAATCGAAGCTTCTAAATTACAGGTCTACTAATACTATAGCCCACATGTTTTCCTTTGACAAATTGTAAGGTTTGTAGAAAACGTCGAAGAGGGATGGGAGAAGAGTTATGAAGGGAGACAACATGTTTTTAAAAAAAATGGCGTTCCAAAATTATACGTCTGCATGACAGGCATTATTTTCTCCATTTTTCAGTTACATGATTTTACCGTTTTTTTGCACACAATCCCGTTAAGGAAAGAGGAGAGTGTGGGGGTGATGGTGGGTGGGGGAAAGGAGCGAAGAATGAAGCAGGTGTGTGGGTGTGGAGGGAGGTGAAACTAGCAAGATATAAACAGGATTTCGACATTGGATGGAAAAATGCAAAATTTACCAGACTGTCTCGTTTTTCTTTCCCCTTTTCCGTTACTTGATTTTACTTGACTGAATGACCATTGAACGAACACTGAACATTGTTGATTTATGTTCCTTTTCAGATACAGGATTTTACTTGAAATGAATGAGCAATGAATAAATACTGATGCATTTTTGATTAATTGTTCTTTTTTTTAAGATACTGGATTTTACTTTAACTGAATGAGCATTGAATGAACGCCGAATATTGTTGATATATTTTCCTTGTCAGTTACTGGATTTTACTTGAACTGTACAGTGGAAGAGGAGAGAGGAGTATCCGCAATCCAGCCGGGGGAAAAAAATGAAAATAAGGGAAGCTGAGGAGGGAAGAGCGCGTGTGATTTTGTTGGGGGGAAGGGGGGGGGAGAGGGGTTGGAGGAAGGCAAAGAGGAGGATGGGGGGGATGAAGAAGGACAGGGTTTTAAAATTATACTTCTGCCAGACATGTCCGCCTCTTTCAATCGCTGGAGTTGTATGTCAATGGCTCTACGATTGCCTGTCATAGGCGGCTGTGCTGTCAACAAAAGACAGTTCCAGAGGGACAGTTACCTCCACTATCAACACCTTTGCGCTTCTCAGAATGAAAAAAAAATCGATGCAATCAATATATAACTGCACGATTTTATTTACATGGCTTCCTTTTGCGGTAGGGCTTCTTAAAACATATTATAGTCCGATTTATTTCTTAATTTATTTATTTCTTAATTTATTTATGTATTTATTTATTTATTCAATCATTCAATATATTCATTTATGATTGTAGAAAAAAAGTTGATGGGAAAACATGCGATCAAAACTAACTAATCATAACGATTAGATAGTTTTGATCGCATGTTTTCCCATCAACTTTTTTTTTTAAAGCAAAAGTGGTTTGTTTAGACAACAATAAGCCAAACATTTTGAAAGTGTCTTCCTGGTCTTATCGTTCCGGGATAAAATCTTCAAGTACTCAAAGAATGCTAAAGGCATCTTTACTCCCTCTAGAGTTGTTTTTTGGTGTTGCGTTTTCTTCTTCTAAGTCTTCATTTACAATTCAAGTGGATTGTATTACTGTCCCTGCACTTAGGAAAGTATATTTTCAACAACAAACAAAAGTCGACAATTTAGATGGCAAAATGTAAACAATCGTTCTGATTATTTGTCCAAAACTAGGTGGGTTTTTTTCTTTTTAAAACAAATTAAGGGATTGCACAGTTGTGTACAAGTATAGCTTCTGGTTCACACAAACCTTCGAGCCAGAAAGTGTATGGTTCAAATTTAAAGTGCCCAGCAGTCATTATTGGGTTTATGTTGTGAATGTGTTCATCAGTTTTATATTTTTCAGTGTATTCCTTGTGTTTTCACCTAGCAATAAAGATTTTTTGGTTTCCATAATGTAGCCATGTTTGTTGTCGAATAATACATAGCCATGTATTATTTGACAACAAACAAGGCTACATTAAGGATACAAAGTGCATTGACGTGGATGAAGTTTAGAAAGTGTGTAGATGTAACTTTATGCAGTTTCAAATTCAATGCCAGTAAGAAAACTCGGCATTTCAATTATCCCATTCCGAGTCCTTGCACGTCGTGGCTGTCCAAAAGGTAGGCTTGCGGGTTTTTAAAATTCCGATGTCCTCAGATCCCGGATCTAGGTTAAAAATAGGTTCAGGAACCTAGGTTCTAGATCTGAGAACCTCGAAAAAAAAAGTTCGTGATCCTCCACGAACCTTTCAATTAAGACAGGCCATTAGATTAACTGTTACAAAAAGCCAACCAATGTAATGCTAGCCAAGCATGTTCATTCTATATCAAACAATTATTGAAGAGCGAAGGTCATCGCTGCACTAAACATCGTGGCATCACGAATACAAGCAATCAAACAAGCGAACAAGCAAATAAACACACAGCAAATAAACAGCCATGGTTCAAATCATGGGACTAAGAATAAAAACAGTAGCGACGAAATGGTAAATGGAGAAAACTGCAGGCGAATTATCCGGCTTACTTATGTAGCATGCATTCGGTACCATTAATGATACTACAGAAGAGAGAGAGAGAGAGAGAGAGAGAGAGAGAGAGAGAGAGAGAGGGAGAGAGAGATAGTTTATCAACATATGATCTCGGCTGTCGCAACTCAACGGAACTCGTTCAAAAAACGACTTCATCCAAAACATTATGCTAGACAAGACTGATGTCTAGACACCCTGGGAGATGTGTACTACGATACGAAATTTAACAACTCGACGGACATGTGTTTTGAAACAGCTCTGATTTTCAGTGTCGTGTCGTCTGACTTCAATAACATGTGATTTTCTATCACAGACGCCCACTGATGACACTGTGTTGGCAGGTTTCTGCGTAAGATCATGCAACTGACTCATCCCCGCTTTTCAATCAAAATGATTATAACAAACTTTGAGAACACGCCACAACTGGAGATTTTTGGTTGCCCAATATATTCACAACCCTCTTCTTCTTCTTCTTCTTTTTGCCCAATAGATTCACAACCCTCTTCTATTTCTTCTTCTTCTTCTTCTTCTTCTTCTTCTTCTTCTTCTTCTTCTTCTTCTTCTTCTTCTTCTTCTTCTTCTTCTTCTTTTTGCCCAATATATTTACAACCTTCTTCTTCTACTACTTCTTCTTCTTCTTCTTCTTCTTCTTCTTCTTCTTCTTCTTCTTCTTCTTCTTGCCCAATATATTCACAAACCTCTTCTTCTTCTTCTTCTTCTTCTTCTTCTTCTTCTTCTTCTTCTTCTTCTTCTTCTTCTTCTTCTTCTTCTTCTCCTCCTCCTCCTGCTCCTCCTCCTCCTCTCTCTCTCTCTCTCTCTCTCTCTCTCTCTCTCTCTCTCTCTCTCTCTCTCTCTCTCTCTCTCTCCGTCTTCTTCTTCTTCCCAGATGAAAAAGGGAACCCTCGATAAATAAAATTGTTATCTTATATTGTTCTCTCTGTCTGTCTGTCTGTCTGTCTCTTTCTCTCTCTCACCTTCTTCTTCCTCTTCTTCTTCTTTCAAACTGTTAAAAGAGAACCCTTGATAAATAAATTTGTTATCTTGTCCTCTCTGTCTCTCTCTCCATCTCTCTCCCCCTCCCCCTCCCCTTCTCCTCTTCTTTTTTTCAACTATAAAAAGGGAACATTGTTTTCAACAGAGAGCAACAATAATGGGAAAAGGACAATCGCGGTCCTCCTACACCTTGCCGACGCAAGACATTTGCAGAGATAATTCATGAAACACATTTAAAGGGCCCCAATTCAAAGGCTGTGTTTTCTGTTGGCTAAAAAATTAGCATTGTTATTACATTAAACAATGATAAAAGTGGCCTTTCGTTGCTCGACCCCACCGCTAAAGTTGGAATTGTCCAGTTCGGCTCTGACAGGGAGTGATTCTCCCCTGTTTTAACGGTACACCGCTACCATAGCCGTTTGACCTTTGACCCTATTTCTTAGCGAACCACACGGCTTGAAGAATGAGTCTTTGGTGTCTGGGTTAGGGTAGAATATATTTTATCAACCTAATCAACCTAAACCGAAAGACCTAACGAACAATTTTTTTACGGGTTCTGCCTCTTACAAGCTTTAGGTAGCTGCTATTTTTCTGCTCCGGAATGTGGGCTGGGTAGCCAACGATGGTTGCTATTGATAGGCACAACAACTACGGAATGTATTCCTTTAAAAAAAAAAAAAAAAAACTTTCGAAAGAGTAACCTTTTATTTTTATGCTTTTTTCCGGTGAGGCAACACTCACTGTGAACGTTATAAGAAGCTGTCGATAGGGGTGGTGGTTAAAGTGGGTCCATGTAAACAATGACAAAGTGGGCTTTCTGTTTCCAAACCAATCACTAAAGTTGGACTTTTTCATTGTTTACCCTGATTAACGGTACACCAAATACCACAGCCATGTCACCCTTTACCCTATATCTGAATGAACCACGCGTCTTCAAGAGTGCGTCTTTTCGTATCTGTGGTCGGGTAGGTTCTATTGTATTATCCTATGCTATCTTATTCCTATCCTATCCCGTAACTCGAAGGTCGTTGGGGCACCACAGATGATCGTTTAACCAGCTTACTCCATCTTTCTCTGTTTTCAGCAACCCACATGGCTGCGTTCAGTGTCAAACCAGTCCGTTCTCGAATGTTGTCCTTCTACTCTTTTTCTGTCTCCTTCTTATTCTGCCTCCTTGCACCGTGCCTTCCAGGATGTTTTTTTTCCAAGGCCTGATGCTCTGGCGACGTGGTCGTACCATCGGATTTTCTTTTTCTTCACCACTGTGAGCATGTCATCGTGTTATCCAATTGGCTTGTGTGATGGTCTGTCGGACTTCGTTTTTGGTGATGTGCTGGGTATAGGGAATGCCCAGAAGTCTTCTGTAGCACCTCATCTCCATGCTTTATATTCTTCATTTATAGATCTGCTGTGAGAGTCCATGTTTCGCAAGCGTATAGGAAGATGGAGATTGTATTAACCCCAAACGATAAACTTGTTAAAGGTCCTACCTCCTAACGGCTTGGGTAGACGTTATTTTTAGCGTAATGCTGGCTAGTAGGTACTAAGGGTATCGGATAGCTCATTGGTTGGAGCACTCGCCACTGTGTCGCAAGTTATGCACCGTCCAGTGCGGTTAGCACTTGGATGGGTGACCGCAAAACGTGAAGCGACAAATAACAACGCCCCCAGTTGACTCAACTGTGACTGAGTACCTAATCTCTTAAGGGTGGGGAAGGTAAAGCAGCGAGGGAGAGAGATGGGCATCACCCTCATTACGCTGGCCCAAGATAAGCGTGATCTCCAACATCACGCTCCCCTGCGGCCACAAGGCTATGGGACTACCTTTACACCAACCTTTACCTTAGTTACTATTAACAGGCACACAAATACGGAATTTATTGATTTAAAAAATAACTACACTTTCGAAAGAGTTCTTTTTTCCTTTTAACTTTTTTTTCCTTCAGTGGGGCAACACTAACTATGATTGTCAACAAGGATATGTCGAGCTGGCGTGGTCAGCATGGTGGGTCCCTTTTAACGAAGAAGACCAGGAGGTCTTTGTCGATTTGTTTGGGAAATTTCATTGTGACACTGAGCGGGCACGCCATTCCTTTCAAACTATTCGATCTGTTCGTGCGAATTTAATTCAAATGGCAATTTCGATATCCACCTTCGCATTCTCTCCCTGCTGTCTCTTCTTACTGTCATCTCATGTTCCTTTTCAATCTCTCTCGTCTTTCGTGTGTGTTGACCCTCTCGTCTTTCTGCCGTTAGTTTGTTTAGTTGATTTCCTTTTATTTCATCGTTTTCGTTTTCATCATCATCATCATCATCATCACCATCATCATCATCATCA
The DNA here is from genome assembly GCA_036898135.1 of Oncomelania hupensis. Lineage (NCBI taxonomy): Eukaryota > Metazoa > Mollusca > Gastropoda > Littorinimorpha > Pomatiopsidae > Oncomelania > Oncomelania hupensis. The sequence goes on from CM072512.1 coordinate 113,392,561, forward strand.
TCATCACCATCAATAATCATCATCATCATCATCATCATCTTGGTGTTCTTCTCTCTCTCTCTCTCTCTCTCTCTCTCTCTCTCTCTCTCTCTCTCTCTCTCTCTCTCTCTCTCTCTTCCTCCTACCTCCCTCTCTCCTATCCCTTTCCTCCTTTCATCTCATTTCCCATTACTTTTTTTCTCGTTTTCATATTATTTTGTTATTTTTCATTTTTCTTCCGTCCATTAATTCCGCCACCAGCCGCACTTGAAGGCCCAGAGCAATAGAAAATCAACTTGATCCACCTGTGACACGACCCGACATCCAAACAAAAGCATAAGAAAAATGGGTTGCCCCTCTCTCCTTTAACATTACGTTAATCACTTTCTATGTTGACCCAAAGCGACCGCCATCTTCGCACCCCTTGGCAGTGCTACATCCGTGTGTTTGGGTTTGCTTGGCTGGAACATCATTCTGAGACTGAGAGAGACTGAGACTGAGACTGAGAGAGACTGAGACTTTATTCGTCAATGAAATTTATACAGAAATGTGCCTTTCGGATGTACACAAATAGTAAATGTAAAATGTACAATATCTTTAAAAGAATGAAATGTAGAAACCCAAAAAAACATAAATAGTGCAACATATAAAATATAATAAAACAACTAATATCCCACACCCCCAAACATACTTGCGCTGTGCACTCCCGCATACACACTCACACACACCATCACAAACCAACGCCATCACGCACAAACACCAACCACAGGCGTACAACACATGCAACCCATGCATACACATGATCTTCACATGCTAAGCCAAATCACAATCCAGGTCTGTTTGAAAAATTAACATACACACACACGCGCACACGAACACACACACGCACACCCACACATTTTTGACAGTTTATTCAGAATTTTTGACAGAGCATTATTATACATATAACATTGATATATACATATAACATTGATATAACATTGAAAATCAGCAGGCGCATGAAGAATATGAACTCACAACCACACACCCAAAACAAACACAAATATTCACACTGGCATAATGGACACACAATACACTTTTTTCCACCTCCCCTCCTCCACCCCACCCCCCACACCCACACACCCACACACATCTCCAGGCACAAAAAGACAGGCTACTTCCATGTATAAATACTGAATGGCCTGTAGCGCAGTTGGTTTGAGAACTAACTTCCAAATTCCGATAGCTGCGGGCATGATGCCTGCTGGAGAATAAATATTTAACTAAAAGTTTGAGACCTGTAAAATCATCAAAGTTGGGTGTGTTTTTTTCCAAGCATTAAATTTAGGTTTCCTCACTCTGTTACAAATAGTACTGGATGCAGTCAATCTACATTCCAAACATAAAAATTGATTTATGCTCAGTCGACGATAGCGATCGTGTTAGTTATACAAATGAGAGTGAAGGTGGCGGTCTCTTGGAGTCAGGCCAGAGAGTGGACGGACGATCGAGGTTGCCTCCATGTATTGTACACCTCAGTTACTTCCCTCCCACCCACCTTGATACCTCGGAGATCAATTTTATGGGAAAATGTAGGAAGTGCAATGAAAGTGCTATAAGCGGGCATCTTGGGCGCCGTGGGCCCCACTCCCAGGTCCATATTCTAAGGGTACATTTTAATGAGATCGGACGGGAAAGAGGAGCTAGAAAAAGTGCAACGACAACGCTAGCTTTCGGCAAGAATTCTTTTGTTTAGCATCGTGGGCTTGACAAAGACTTGAATATACACCTGCTACATTATTGCCCTTGACCAATCAACACTTCAAGCACTGTAAAGAAATACCAAACTCCATGCATTAAATTATCACGAACACCTCCTGCTTTGGGAAATGATGCGAGTGTTGTTGCACCCCCACATTTACATCAATAAATACCTAAGGGATAATTTTTTATTGGAGGTCGGGAGGAAAAAGGGGAGAGCAGCGATAGCACTGTCACGCTTGCCCCGAGGAAGAAGAGTGCATCTAGGGCGTCGTGGATTTTTATTTTATTTTTTGGGGTGGGGAGGGTGCGGGGGGTGTTGGAAGGGTGTAGGGGGGGAGGGGAAAGGTTTAAAAAGTCAGGGCCAACATTTTAGTGACAAGGAAAGGGTGGAGTGCTACTCTGAGTAACTGTGACTAGCCGAGGCTAACGCACGCCTCTCCACTATTGAGGGGTAGACTACTCGGCGAGTGTCAACTAAGCTGTGTGGAGAGATGTATGGACATGGCACTATTATAATGAATGGAAAGCTATCTTAATTGTCTTGTCTGTGCATGATATCAATTGTTCTGTCAGCCAAATAAAATTAACTGTAAATTTGTTATGCGGGTGTAAGCTATGTGCGAGAACTGGAAGAGATTGTGTGTGTGGGGGGGGGGGGGGGGGGGGGGGGGAGGGGGGGGGGGCATGTAGAAACGACGTTACAGTGACACACTCATGAGACTCCACATGGTTTCTTTTAACTTTTTTGTAAGGCTGCCGGTAGAGTTACAGCTGTTTTAGGCTTAGGGTTAAGGGTTAGGGTAGGGTTAGGGTTAGGGGTTAGGGTTAGGAATAGCTTCAAAAATTTGAAAATGTCAAAATAATGTCAATAACATGAAAAGTGTGTCAAAATAATGTCTGTTTTTTTTTCACAACAGTCATCGCAACGTCGTTTCTACACACATGTGTGTGTTTGTGTGTGTGTGTACTTGTTTACAAAGTATTATCTTGACAAATCAGTGAACATCTACATAACTTGTTTTGACAGACCTACTTGTTTTGACTTCAGAACAATGATCCGTTAGGGTTAGGGCTGGGTTAGGGTTAGGGTTTGGGTTAGGGTTCGAGCACTGAAAAGTACTTAAAAATGGGGACGAAATATGACCCATTGTCAGCACAACGTATGTGGCGTTTCAGGAAAGTCATGATAATATTGTGTAACCTCGGCTGTGTGTGTGAGTGTGTGTGTGTGTGTGGGTGTGTTAAGAGTAAAGATGAAAATATGTAGTAATTTTATGTATTATTCTATTGGTTTTCTTTTTTTTCTTTTATTCTTTTCTTATTTCCTGAGAAGCGGTGTGCTGCGTGAATTCTCCATTTTGGGCAATAAAGATTTGCTTACTTGACTTGATTGATGCTATCAGACTTTGGAGCCGCGCGCGCTCTGCTGTCCCTCTTATTTATATATTTATCATTGGTAGTAGTGAATGTGTGTGCCACCTACCGCTTTTGTAAAAGAGGGTCCGGCAGCCAACGGATGTAATGCCTGTTGTGGTCAGGACAAAGTGAATGGAGCTTCACGACGTTTACAACACTGACCACGGCACACTAACGTCTGAACAAATTTGCACTCAAAAATCGTGAGAGAGTCGGTGTTAATAGAATAGCTGAAAGGAATTTGTTGCTATCAACCAATGGAACAACGTCGGACATTTTAGGAACTAGGAGCCAGAATGATCGACGCCTCGATCGTGGGCCCTCAACATCAAGAAGAAGAACTCTTCCTGTTTACGACGCGAATATTTCAAATTCGCGCAATGTCCTCGGACACCACAGTCAAACAATTAATGAAATATAAACAAGTAAACAGTCACAGAAATTTCAGAAATACAACAAAGGAGCGCCCATTTTCAAGTTTAATTAAGGCATATCGCCTCGAAAAACACCAGGAACAAGACATGTTACACGATATAAAACCGAGAGCATGCATGACCTCTTACTCCCTTCCCTACCGCTCATCCCCCTCCAAAAAAGGTCCACGCTTTCTGCAAACCTTCAAAGTGGCCTTGAAGACCCATCTATTTAGGGAGCTAGGTTGGTTAATGAAATTATTTGTAATAATATAGCCCAGCGCCCTGAGCAGCTCTTGAGCTGGAGATGCGCTACATAAGAACGTGTAAATAAAAATAAAAATACAATCTTATCTTGACAGATCCCATTTTATGTACTTGTGTATTTATTTCATGCTTCCAGTAAGCCTGACAATGAACGAATAACTGTGAGCGCTTTGAGCTTACTTTATATAAGGTATTGCGCTATATAAAAGCTATCATCATAATCATTTACAGATCGTACTCACGAACGTATAATATAATATAATATCATATCATATATCATATCATATCATATCATATCATATCATATCATATCATATCATATCATATCATATCATATCATATCATATAATATAATATAATATAATATAATATAATATAATATAATATAATATAATATAATATAATAACACGTTTTATGTTTTAATTTAACGTCTTTGATTACTGAAATCAGGACATCACCTTTAAACACTCCTGGACAAAAGAAAGCATTTTTCTTCATCAGTAAGCGACGAGTTTGACCTCTCTCCAAGAAGGATAAATGCACGTTCTCTGCAAACTCCTGCAAACTCCGCTGATCATGCAAGGGGAAATAGCCATGCTGACACGACAGCAGTTACCGCCCCTTCTATCCGGTCGTGCGGAGTGATTTCTTCTTCTTCTTCTTCTTCTTCTTCTTCTTCTTCTTCTTCTTCTCTCTCTCTCTCTCTCTCTCTCTCTCTCTCTCTCTCTCTCTCTCTCTCCTCCCCACTTCCACCTGTCACTCTGCTACCATCATCTTCTTGTTTTTGTTGCCTTTATCTTTTGGTGTCTCTTAACTTTAAACGGAGGAATAGCATTCTCTACCAAAAACATTCATAAAGGTTGGCCTAAAGAACTTTTCTTATCCTCCCCCTTCTCCTCCTCCTCCTTCGTCTTCTTCTTCGACGTCGTCTTCTTGTTCTTGTTTTTCTTGTTCTTGTTCTTCTTTTTCTTCTTGTTCTTGTTCTTCTTGTCCTTCTTGTTCTTGTTCTTGTTCTTGTTCTTGTTCTTGTTCTTCTTCTTCTTCTTCTTCTTCTTCTTCTTCTTCTTCTTCTTCTTCTTCTTCTTCTCCTCTCTCTCTCACACTCTATCTCCCCTCTCACTCCTCCACCCTCTCAATAAATAGAGGGGTAATATTTTAAACTCAATTCGGAAGCTAATGTCTTAATATAAATAAATAAATAAATAAATAAATAATTTAAACATAATTATTGAATAAATAAATAAATAAATAAATAAATAAATAAATAAATAATAAATACATTATGCACCAATGTACGTTTTTTTCCCTTCTTTTCAATTAATATCCTAGGTAGAGGAATTCTCGTTTCCTAGCTTCTGCTCCGTCACAATACAAATTGGAATATTTATATCGGACTTGTGAGAAAAAAAAATCCAGTTATGATTAACTGCATTTATTTTTGCAATCCAGTGATTACTATAATTATCATTTATTTGCGGAAAAGAGAGGATATTTCCAGTTCAAAAGCCCCCAGGTGACTGTATAATTCCTTTATAAACCTTCCTTCTTCTCGATTTCTTATTTAATTCTGTATTTATTTTTTAATTATAAAATCGTTGTGAGCGTTGAGGACGAGCGTTCTAAGGCAGACTAACTGGCCTTGTCCCCAGGCCAGAAACCAATGGTGCCTGACAGATGTGGGATCGATCCAGCATCTGGGCGTTATTTTTCTCCGAATATTATTTACTTTCGACTCGGGCAACGTCTCGGGGGTTTTCTCCGGGTACGCCAGTTTGCTCCCCCCAGTAAAATGTCAAAAACACAACTAATATTAGGTAGGTTGGGTTTAGGCGCGCTACAGGCTGCGACTACGCCTTCCCCATGGGAGGCGGCCCAGAATTTCCCGATAAAAAGGGACAATAAAGTATCAAAAGTCAAAAATCAAAACAATGAAAAAAAATTAACAAATGCGTTTTTCCTGCTCAAGAGCTGCTTCAGGAGTTGGCCGATACAGGATCTAACTCAAAACCGCCCGAGGTGCCCTACTTCCTGCCTTAAGCGCAAACACTAGAGCACGATCTTAGTTCTCTTTCTTGTTTCGTTAAATCTAAGAGGATCTCCGAAAGCATAAACACCATCAGGTGAATACCTTCCCCCCCCCCCCCAAAAAAAAAAAAAAAAAAAAAAAGACGTTAGCGTAAAGGGAATCACGTTGACCACGCCTGCTCGACAGAGCCTTTGAACATTCACAGTGAGTGTTGCAACACTGAAAAAAATAAGTTAGTTATTCATTGTTTATAGGGCCCAGCGGACTGCAAAGAGCCGAATAAGAACCACAAAATCAGGACCATAACTTGGTTGAAAGAGGACTCATCCCTAACAGTAACACCGAAGGCCGGCCACTTTACAATAAGGGCATCCCATGGAGCGGACGCTGAGGCTGTATTCCAGTGTATCGAACCCCCGTTTAAAAAAAAAAGAAAAAGAATATAAACATCATTATAAAATGTTAACGAAACACATACGTATAAAATGCTTACATTGCTAAATAATAATACCATAGAAAGCCCTAATGACCATTTGGCCCAAAGCGTCCAATATACCCTGTACCCAAGCTGACCCCACATACCCCATACACAAATGAGGAGTTGTGGGAGAGTTTTGAAGAAAAAAGATACGTGAGTGGTCTAGCGAAGTAGATACATGTAATAGACTGATAGAACAGAGTGGGAATGAGAAAGAACAAAGGAAACAGACAGCGACAGTGGGAATTTAAAGAACTAAATTTTCAGAAGGTGGAGATATTATATATACACACTCACAGAGAGAAGGGGAGGGGTTAAAAAAATCCTACTACAAAAAAGAAGTCTTTCGAAAGTATATTTGTTTTTTAAATGAATAAATTCCGTTGTTTTCACCTGAGCGCGTAGGTGACTACTGGCCACAGTATTCTGACACCAGCGACACCAGTTGATGGTAAGAGGAAAATAATATGGTCACACATTTTCCAATCCGGGATTCGAATCAGGGACCTTTCGGTTACTAGCAAGCCGCTCTACCAACTCAGCTACCCGACCCCTCATTAAAAGCGTTCGATTTGGGGCGTTTTAAATACAAAATAAAGTTCGAAAAGAGTGATCCAGTGAGTTAGCGAGCGTACGTGTCCTTGTTCATGCCACCCCCTTCCCCTCCTCTCCCTCTGTCTCTCTCCTTCCTGGACGATAATAAATCTTAAGAGAATCTTCTCCAAAATAAAAACACCAAAACTTTCAGGTGCATGCTTCTACCCAAAACTCCACACATAAAATGCTAGAACTCCTAGGGCGGCTCACGATCCAACGAGTGAGCGTGAAAAGCTAACAAGAGATCGCTGTGGCAGGCCACGCTCAAGCAAGGGGAGTACATTTCTCCCAAACCTTGTGATCAATGCACGAGTTAAGGGACCTGTCTGCAGCAATGGCCTATTGCGAGGCACGGGGAGAGGTAACGTGGTGCGTCCATCAACCTCAACTTGCTTTCTCGTTTTCTCAGCTCCAGCTGCTTTAGGACTTCTTCCTTCTTCTTATTAGTTTTATTTTTATTTTCTTCTAATCATTGTATTTCTTTTGTGAATGTCTTTTTGAATAGTATTTTCTTTCTTTTTTTTTCCTTAGGGCGTTCTTTCTTTCTTTTTTTTTTTCTGTCGTTCTTTCTAGAATTTTTTCTTTCTTTCTTACGTCCTTTCTTCCATTTTTCCTTTCTTTCCTACTTTTCCGGCTGCTTCCAATATGACATTGAGTGCTTAACAAACCAATACAACGTCTACTTCTTCTCTTCTTCTTAATCGTTTTAATCATTTTAATATTCTTCTTCTTCTTTTTCTTCTTCTTTTTCTGCTCAATTGTTCCTTGTTCTCCTTCTCCGCCGTTAAGCGTAAAGAGCGTGCCACTAGAGTTCAGAATCAGAATCAGAAAACTTTTATTATCTTAACAAGAGAAATTCATTCATGGATTTGCTGTTAGTTAAAAAGTTACAAGCAACTACAAAAAATGTTCAAAATATCATTCACTGATTCACACACACACACACACAGGTATATAGTCTAAATACACAATACACGTACATTTCCATAATCATCACTGCATGGCGTACTGATGATCTCGTTGATCAGCGCCTTGAGCAGCTTTCTCACCTTGTATACGCGCTACATAATAACATTATACAACGTTCCAAACTCAGATTCGACTAGGCTGAATGTAAATACAAAAAGATGCACATTTTTTTTAAAACGCTGACTAGAGCAGGCAAGCATGCATTACTAAATAACAATTCATTTTCTTTTGCAGTCTGGTCATAAAGAGAGAGAGAAAGAGAGAGAGAGAGAGAGAGAGAGAGAGAGAGAGAGAGAGAGAGAGAGAGAGAGAGAGAGTGTGTGTTACACTCATTCGATGTTGGTGTTTTTCTTCATCAGTATTTGATTCAGCCCCGATGCTGAAGTCCTGATAAGGTGTAACTCTGATTCGTTTATCCACGCAGCCTGCTCACTCATCAAGTCTGGAGTCGACGTATGAAATTTTCCACTTTTATTCAGCACACATCAACAACTGCATACAATCGCCTTTTCACTCTCAACTTTTTACTTTCCAACTCACTATTAACAGCAACTATCTTTTTTTTTGTTGTTTGTTGTTTGTAGATTATAGTCACACGACACTTTCGCATATAGGTGACTACTGGACCGATTTATACTGACACCAGCGGGCCAGTTGTTGGTAAAGGGGAAAATAATATGATCACACGTTGACCAATCCGGGATTCGAACCAGCGACCTTTCGGTTACTAGCAAGACGCTCTTACCAACTGAGCTACCCGGCCCCACAATTTTTTTTTTAACTGTGCGGCGCTTATATAGTCTCTACATACTCGGGAACAAACGAGAATAATCCTACATGAAACACCACAACCAATCAAAATTAATTTAATCATCACGTGACTCACGTCATACAACCTCATTTGGAATGGAAGCTTCCATGGTAACCAACAGAACAATCCATACGCTTCGATCGATAGTAAACAACCAATTCTCGAAATTTCTCAAATAATATCGACCAACTAAAAACACCAACGTTACACAAAGCCTCTACTAATAACAACGCAAAATCAAATCAAAGATAAATACACTCTATTACTGCATGCGCTGCAAAATAAAACGAACAGATCTATCGCGCGCGCGTCACACATAATATCGTGCGCAATTCACACGCACCATCATGCGCGTCTCAACGTAATAGAGAGAGAGATGCACGTGAATTAAAGAAGGTACCTCGTGGCCAGCGCTTTGAGCAGCTCTTCGAGGTGGTGAACTAACTATATAATAAGAAATCCCCCTGCTCCAGAGCCCAGAAGAGAGACAGAGAGAGAGAGACAGACAGACAGCCTGGTACAAAACAATGACTGAAAACGCAACAATGCTAACAAAAGATGTTTGATTGGAAACTAAATCCAGACAAATATGAAGCGTGAGTTTTCGATGCAATCCAAAACTCTAATACACACACGCTCATGCTGGAATATTGTCGCAATAATGACCGTCGTTCTGATCATGATGCCTTCGAGCAATTCGTTGTACTTTCCAGCAACAGATTTAATTTTATTTTATCTCAACCACAAGCAACTTCTCTATCATTATCATATGCAACAGCAGCTGCGTCACCATCCTCGGCCTCATCTGTAGCAGCAGCAGCAACATCCCTTCCTAGATGTAATTTGGTTTCTTGTTATCCACTAGGCCCTTTTATTATCCATCACGATCATCATTATCGTCATCATCATCATTGTCATCGTCGACCTCATCATCATTACCATCATCATCATGACTCATCTGCAGAAGGTGTTGAAGTTTTCTTAAAACACGCAATGTCATTTTTCTATTTCATCATCGTCCTGTTGTTCTTCACAGCCCCGGGGTTTGGGTTCGGTATCAATCGCACATTCATGTCATCTCTGTATGCAGCTTCAATCAAGATACTTTTGTAGGCATCATCAGCAACGTTCTTCATATACTATTTTGCCTCGAAGGAGATCTTTGCCTTCTCAATAGACCATGCTCGAAAATACGAAGGGAAAAAAAAAACTTTGGCCGGCGTGCCCGCATGTTGCGCCAGAGATGTCTAACGTTGGGGCGAACATTCTTTGCAAAGGAACACAGTTTCTCGTCTACAATTTCTGCTCTGTCCTCCATCAGACCTTCCGAATCAACCGAAAGGATGATTTCAGTTGCAACCCTAGCTAGCTCCGCTAGTTCGGCCTTGTACTGCCAGAAAACCACCACCCCAACTTTTTCGAAGAAAATCTTGCAGCACGGGGTAGCTTTCATACTGTTCTGAGAAGGGATGTCCGCCCTGATAACTTTAGGTAACTAAAAACAAAAGAAAAAGAAACGTTACCTCCCATTTCCGAATAGGGTCTATTCAAGATTCAAGATTTAATCCCAATATTCGCCCCTTTTGGGGTGTGGAGGATACAAAAACATAAGCATAACAATCATAAAGCGGTTGTTAAAAAAAAAAAATAACAGCAACATTACTAACATTCCACTTTAACATTCACAACAATAACATTTTGCTAATATTGTTAATATTATTAGTATACGCCCTTTCTTCTTCTTCTAAGAAGATATTGCTGCACTGAAAGATTGTGAAAAATGATGCACTCATGGCGTTTCGTTGCGAAGTCGAGCAAATTGTCTTTGAAAGACTTTGTTTGTCTGCATGATTGTGTTTTGTGTTGTTGTTTTTTTTGTATAGTATTGTGTGGTGTCCTGTTAAACATGTAGAAAGGTTGTTGACTTTTTTTTATTTGCTATTTTCCATAAACGCTGAGAAAGAACGCTTTCTTCACTTTGTTGTACTGTCAAACTGTACTCTTTGAAAGAGTTTATTTTGTATTGCGAATGTATGTGTGCGTGTATGTGTGTGTGTGTGGGGGGGGGGTGTATGTGTGAAGGGGTTTTGTCTTGCATAGTACTGTGCTATAATACTTTGCATTTACTAGCTTGCCAAATTACAAAAAAAAAACATTTGGACGAATAAAGATACACTTTGCATGAAACAGTTGATTAACTCGGAATCCAGTGAGGCCATTTGAATCAGATAATGTATGGCAAGCGATGCATACTAATAAAGGCAATAAACCCTGATTGGGAAGGAGTGGGGCTGTGTTTGCGGTTGGGTGGGTAGGTGAGGGGAAAAAAGAATGGGGAGGGGAAGGTGGCAATGGGGAGGGGAAGGTGGCAATGAGGTCTTAATTGGCAGACTCGCGAGTTTGCAGGTGCGATGCCATTTCTTCTGCCGTAAATACACTATATGATGCGTTATGCATCTATTAATGCCACTAGAGTGCAATGTAATTCAGCGTGAACGATTTCATTGTCAGCAATAATGAAATAGTAACAATAAACGCATTAATAATGAATACATTGGTTTCATTATTTAGGAATCATTTTATAAGTGTGCATTATAGGTTCTTGCCGTTAAAGTTCTGTTGAACTGATATTTATTGAGATTTTGTTGTTGTTTTAATGCTGTATGAATTATTTATTAGTCCCCCGTTGGGGTCCCGGGGGTTTCAGTATAAATAGTATCCCCACTTTCTAAAAATGTAGTGCTTTAAATTCCCACTGTCGCTGTCTTTCTCATTTGTTCTTTCTCATTCCTGCTCTGTTCTATCAATCTGCTATACTATCTTCTTCTTCGCTAGACCAGTCTCCTACATTTTTTTTGAAAACTCTTCCGGGACAAGACTCCTTATTATTTTGTGTGTGAGGTCTGTTGGATCAGCTTGGAAATATTGGACGCTTTCTGCCAGGTGGTCACTATGGGCTTCCTATGATGTTATTATTTGGCAATGTAGGCATTTTATATGTGTTTTGTTGATAATTTATAATGATGCTGCCAGAAAATGTCCCGAATAGGTCACCAGTTTTCACTAAACAGGCGACTTTGACGCTAGCTGGTTGTCAGAGACCTTTCAAGCATAGGCTGTGCCCTCAACAGCCTCTCAGTGACACCAAAGAGCTTAATTGGTGACACTCAGATTGCGGCCTGTGTCGCTTTCGAGCAAATTGCCTCTTTAAGCTTGGTAGCAGCCCAGTTGCGGCAGAAGTTGTATTGAAAAATTGCACCAGTTTACTTATATGTTAGGGGGTACAATTATATTGTTGCCTTATTCTTTCGGTCGATTGTACCTTAAGCGAAGTTTTCTGTCGGAATTTTCATTATTTTTGCCTCCCTTGTATTCTAAATATGTATTAAAGGTCTTTTGTCTTTAAAAAAAAAGTTGCTGATTTGAGAATAAACTAAAAAACAATAGCAAAAAACAAACAAACAAACGTACAGAAGCACTTAAAAAATAAAAATAAAAATTGCTGCAGCACTTAGCATATTACTGTCGGACAATATCGTTCATTATTTTGTGCTTCACCTATTTTCGGAATATCTGAACTGTCATTATTTATGCCTCGCCTCAATTCATAGCATGTTTCCAAGGTTTCTGTAAAACAAAAACTAACAACATATTTCCTAATTGAGGAAAAACAGAAGCACTACTACAGCACTTTGCATATTTTAATTATTTATACCTCCCATGAATACTTAACATGTTTCAAATGTTTCTTTCTAGAAATGTTGCTGACTTCAGAAAAAAAACACAAACACTACTGCAGCACTTTGTATATTATTGTCGGTCAATTGCTTCCATTAGTTGTGCTTCACATGTTTTCGGGATATGCATTACAAATCCCTTTCTGAATTTTCATTATGTATGCCTCACCCGATTTCTTAACATACTTTTTAAAAAGGTTCCGACCTTAAAATATTGCTGAACTGAGAAAAAACAGAAACTCTACTGCTACATTTTGCTTATTATTGTCGGACAATTGTTTTCATTATTTATACCTCGCCCGAATTCTTAACATGTTTCAAAGGTTTCTGTCTAAAAAATGTTGCTGAATTAAGAAAAAAACTGAAACACTACTGCTGCATTTTGCATATTATTGATCAGACAATTCATTATTTGTGCCTCACCTGTTTTCGGGATACGCGTTCTACGTCCCTTGTCTGAATGCGTTTGGGTGCTGAACTGTGGACATTTGTTTCTGCATAGTGGGAAATTGCTTTTGTTATTTTGTGCACATTTGTCTGAAAAGAATCGTTGAGTTGGAAAAAATGTGAAAGGCCCCTTAATTTGTGTTAAGGTTGAATTCTCCTTAGTCTGGTTTTGGAATTTGCATGGATGTAAAACTTCCAGCTAGCCATTTGAGAATTTTAACACACTACACTACACTTACATTACACTATTATTGCTTTAGGTCCAGCGGACTCTTCCGAGCCAAATCAGGACCGGACAACCCCCAATCCGCATAAAAGATCTGCTGAAACAACACTAGTTGTAAAACCGAAAGCTCTCCACCAGCCAGTCACTTTACAATAAAGACATCCCACGCAGGGGACGGCTGAGGTTTCACCCCAACTTATCGAACCCCCGTTTACAAAAACAAAATAGAATACAAACATCATTATAAATTATCAACAAAACACATACATATAAAATGTCTACATTGCTAAATAATAACATCATAGGAAGCCCTAGTGACCACCTGGCAGAAAGCGTCCAATATTCCCAAGCTGATCCAACAGACCTCATACACAAATAAGGAGTCATGTCCCGGAAGAGTTTTCAAGAAAAAAGGTAGGAGACTGGTCTAGCGAAGAAGACGATAGTAGGCTTATAGCAGATTGATAGAACAGAGCAGCAATGAGAAAGAGCAAATGAGAAAGACAGCGACAGTGGGAATTTAAAGCACTAAATTTCCAGAATTTGGGGATACTATTTATACTGAAACCCCCGGCACCCCAACGGGGGTGAGAATTTTAAGCTAAAGGTACAATGCATTCAGGTGGCGCAGTAGTACAGTGATCTGGGCACACGCTAGCAATGTTTCATGTTTAAGCAGCGTCGGGAAGGGTTAGCACTTGGATGGGTAACCATGCTTAGAAGCATCAAACGAGAAAGAAAAAAAAGATTGAAACAACGAAACAAGCTCACGACACGCCCCAGTCTAACCAGCTGTGTGAATGGGCACCTGGATCTGTTTAGAACCGGGGAAAGTAAAGCAGCTACGGAGAGGAGACAGGCACCGCCCTCCTCAAGCTGTCATAGAGAAAAGGGAGGTCTCGTACGCTTCCCCCTCCAACGACCGAAAGGTTACGGGGACACCTTTACCTAAACCGTTCGGATGTATTAAATCATGATTTTTGGGGGGTTATATTTTTGTTTCAAAAGGTCAGATAGGACTGATGTGTGTATAATAATGAGCAGATTAGAAAAAAGCCTTTGGTTGGATATATTCGTTAACTCTTACTATAACTTTGATGGAAGCATTACCTCCCATCCCGGTCTCTCCCTCCCGTCTTCCTGCTCTCCTTCCTACACCTCTTTCAACTTCCTCATCCACACAAGTATTCGAAGGTGTGTGTGGGTGTGTGTGGGTGTGTGTGCGTGTCAGTGCGTTGGCACCGGTGAAATACTACGAAACCTGTGTAACAAATAGCAGCCACTTTTGATAGTACTGTTACTCTGTCCCAAGTCTCAAGACTCAATGACTCAAACTTTAATGCACTTCAGTAGAAGAATGCATTTTGCGCAGTAAGATATAAAATGGGCTTAAATAATATACACGTGCTAACCAAACGCAAATAATGGTAGTTAAGACAGCATTCTTTCATAATATTAAAACGTCAATGTCAATACAAAATTATTAAACACTGTGAGATCTTTGAACTTTAGTACTTGGAAACTTTGTCCTGTTTTTCATCTACATACATTGGTTAGTCCAATACACAAAATTGAAACATAAACACCAGTATTTATTTAGAGAAGAAGGTGAAGAAGAACAGGAAGAAGATCAAAAAAAAAAGAAGAAGAAGAAGAGGTTGAATTACGAAATCCACTAAACAACTGATTTTATTTTCCAACAACATCCGAAGATGCGTCTTCTTTTCGCCCACTCACAAATGTTATTTTACGACCACGGACACAAACAACTGTGTGATCATAGGCGTCAGCTCGCGATCTTTGAAGTTTCTTTGATCATAAGCCGATCAGACAGCCTAGATCCTAAATTTGTTAGTCTGCAGCCTCCTACTTGGCAGTTCAATGTTTCAACAAACGTTGGTTACACCTTCTACGGGTTCATTAATGGTTCGCATCATTTGATCCCACTAGCGTGTAACGCTGTAACATTATAACACGCAGAGAACTTACAAAATGTGTTTGAAGCTGCATACAATCAAACACACTCAGCAATATAATTTGTGTTTTATCATGGACTGGTAACAGCACAGCGCCCGCAGGTTCATAATTGGAATTTTATTCATTTTCTGAACAGAGGATAGCTTCATAACCCAAATCACAGGGTGAACGTTTTAATCTATTATTCCTATTTCATCGGCATCCACCGATTTTCGTGGTTTTACCGTAGCCTGGCTACTTCAAAACAGGTTTGGATATTGGTTTACATCATTTGATGCGATTAGAGTTTCTAAACATAATTGCCCTATATTTATTATATTCGCGACATGGTGGTAAGCAAAATTTCTTCCTCTTTTTTGTGTGTGCATTGTCTGATTTTATCAGATTATTATGCAGTCCATGAATCACGTAGTAGTGCAATTTTAGGATGAAAAACGAGCAGGAAAATACAAAATAAGATCAGGTTTATTTTGAATTGTAGCAGTTCCTTGTTTTGAAAAAAGTCATCCCACTATACAATGCATGGAGATGTGCTACAAAAGACTTCTGGGCATTTCCTATATCCAGCACATCGCCAACAACGAAGTCCAACAGACCATCATACAAGCTATTGGACAACACGATGACAAGCTCACAGTGGTGAAGAAACGGAAACTCCTATGGTATGGCCACGTCACCAGTGCATCAGGCCTTGCAAAGACCACCCTGCAAAGCACGGTGCAATGATACATTGAGAAAGAGTACTAGCACAACAAAGAACATATATATATATAAACTCAAAAGTCAAAGCATTTTTATATTCCACAAAAGGAAAACTCATGAGTCTCTGGAACACATAAGCAACGATGTACACACGCACACCCACACGCATACACCCCCTCTAACCCCCCCCCCCCTCCCGGTAAAAACATAAAACATGTTTCATCCTTTCATAGGTAAGAACACACTAGGCATAATACATTCATCCACCTGTGACCCATTATTTACAACACTACCTACAATACACACGCGCCAAACATACATGCCTACTGCATAGTCGCATTCGTTATTGTTTCATCAATCCTAAAAATAGACCGCCTTTCACCCCGCAGCTAATAGTTTGTTTGTTTTGTAGATTATAGTCACACGACACTTTCGCATATAGGTGACTACTGGACCGATTTATACTGACACCAGCGGGCCAGTTGTTGGTAAAGGGGAAAATAATATGATCACACGTTGACCAATCCGGGATTCGAACCAGCGACCTTTCGGTTACTAGCAAGACGCTCTTACCAACTGAGCTACCCGGCCCCTCAGCTAATAGTCTACACACTTCTCATACTTATACACGTACACACCTCCAGATACCACAGCAACAGATTAATTTAATTAGCATATTTTGTTAAAAATAAAAACAAGTCTAATAAAATAATGAACATTTTAAAAACAGGAAAATAAACAAAATTGTAAAAGAAAAAAGAGAATGCATTCATTGGAGACGATATGTAGATTTTGGGGGTTGTCACGAACTGGCTAGTATTAACTCTGCTCATTGACTATTTAGCATGTGTAGTCATTGTACCCTTAAGAGAGTTAGTATAGTACACACAGCAAGCGAGCCACACACAGCGTAAGTGAGTCAGCACTTGAGCTTTGAATCTGAACATTTTACCCAATGATAGCTTAGGCAAAGCGGTTCGCGCCAGTTTGACTGTGTCAGAGCCTAACACAGTTTGAATCAGTCGTGTGTGAGACGAGGAAGAAGTAACATCTCCACAGTTAGAGAAATCTCTTCACTCATAGACCAGGAAGCAGGACTTAGAATCTTAGAATTCTATCAAGTCATCACGGGCCTGAACTTGTCAAACAGGTAAATGAACACCCTTCTGTTTCATCGTGATATATTTATATTATTGTTGAAATTATGTTTGTGGAATTTGCTATGCATAAATGTGAATTGTTAATCCGAATTTGCCGTACCACGTGGAAGAGCCGACCACGAGCCGAAACACGACCGGTTGCGCCGCCATGTTGTATGCTGTACGGAACCACGGTTGTTTAACTTATATGTATGTTTGCAGACCAGTGGCTGTACCACTGAATGTTTATATTATTATTAATTCTGTATGTGTATAGTTAGACACGATTGATATTTATGTATGTATAGGAATTTAGAGTGAGATTCCAGTGGACCCCGGAAGTAGCAGAATGTTCGTCGCTTATGTATAGAGATGTGGAGCTATCACTGAGGGCTACTTTGGCTTTCAGTGAGACGCTCTGCACAAACCGATTATTCAGGATTGTGCAGAATTTCGTCTCTTATATTACAGACGAGCAGGCGAGCTATCCCGAGCTATCCCGAGCTATCCTGAGCACCCCACTCCACAGAAACGACTAGTTGGTTAAGGAGCCTCTACCGCACCAGTCGGAAAGAGCTACCTTGAAAAACACCCTGTCAGACCCCACAGCGTGGCAAGGGAACCCAACTACACAACTACACAGGTGCACCAGAAGCTACCTCACAGAAGGACTTCGAACGCACCATACAGGAGTTAAGTGTTTACTCAAAAGTGCACTTAAACTGATCATACCAGGACCACAGTAGTCCAACTCTTCAGAAACTGTAAAACGGACCACAGTAGTCCAAATCTACATGAGATATAATAGCAAGTGCCCGAGGAAGAAATAACAGCTGCATAGACTATCAGCGATCGAACTATTAGCATTGAAAGAGACTTTTTAAGTTAGATTAGTACTTAGAGAATCTTGTATAGAGTAGAAGAAATAAATGTGTGATTTTACCTGTTATCAAAAGGCTGGACTACATATGATTCATAGCCGTGTGAAAGCTAGTGTGACAGTATTCTTTTACCATTTTTCTATCTATTTCTGTACCCCAACCTTAACACAGAACGAGCTAAACAAATAAATTTATTAAAGTAGTTCATAGGGTGACTTACTAGCAGTTCCCACCGAATAAACGTGAGGGTCCATAATTCCATTGTGCAGAGCCCATAAACCCCACGTGACACTTTAATTGGCGAGCCTAGCCAGGATCTGTGTATAATAGGAATTGGGTATAACCGGACCTAAGTACAATAAAATTAGATAACAGCAGTAGTAGAATAACTTAGAATACTTGTAACAAACACTGATCAGTTGTGGTGCACTATTCTTTACTTAAAAACTTTTTTGCTTCAATTCTTTTTGTGTCTGTATGTTGCATTGTTCTTTTGCAGGTTTTGCTTAAGTAACTGTTGTATGCCATTTGACTCTTGTTTTATTCTATTATTGATTGCGAAGTTTATGGTCTTTGCATTGTTGTTATTGACTTGCAATATTGCTAGTGTTTTGGTATTCCACGTGATTCAGAGGTTGTTCATAGACACTTTTGACAATGTCGGACCCAGTGGCCTTGAGATTGCGTTTCAAGGAACTAGGAGAAGCTTTACACTTAGCAGGGGGAGACCTAATTGCGTATATCAATGCAGAGGTAGAGAAACAGGAGGCTAAGGCAGAGAGAGCAGCAGAGAGAGAGGCGAAGAAACTCGAAGCGGCAGAGAGAGCTGCAGAGAGAGAACAGAAAAAAGCAGAATTAGAGGTAGAGAGAGAGGCAAAGAAATTAGCATTAGAAGCAGAGCAAAAGAAAGCCGAGTTAGAAGCAGCAAGAGAGCAGAAGAAACTCGAGCTAGAAGCAGACCAGAAGAAACTAGAATTAGAAGTAGAACAGAAGAAGGCAGCATTAGCAGCAGAGAGAGAAGCAGAAGTTAGGAAATGGGAGTATGAGCGGGCAGAAAAAGAAAAAGAGAGGGAAGAAAAGGAAAAAGAAAGACAGCATGAGTTAGAGCTACGAAGATTGGGATCAGGAGCTTCAAGTTCTTCCTCAACCCCTTCCCACTCAGATCAGCTAGAGGTAGCATCCAACCCTGTACAAGGAATGTCATTTCCACTGGGAACATTCAATGAGAGAGAAGAAGGTCTAGATCTCTATCTGACTAGGTTTGAGCGTCTAGCAACAGAGTACAAACTAGATCCCACTCATTGGTCTTTTAAGCTTAGTCAAGGGCTTAGAGGAAAGGCTTATGACATCTACAGTAAGCTACCGACTGACAGAGTGACTGACTATCACAAAGTAAAAGAGGCACTCCTAACGGGATTCGAACTAACAGGAGAATGCTACCGGCAAAAATTCCGCACCAACCGGAGAGTGAAAGGAGAGAGCTATGCGCAGTTCGCGGATCGGTTGTCCACAACGCTGGATAAGTGGATTAGCCAGTCAGCCACGGCTAAGACGTATGATGGACTGACAGAACTGTTAGTATGGGAACAGCTACGGGAAACCATGACCCCCGAGCTGAGAACATTCTCAGTAGAGCAGGGCGCGGAAAGACTGGAGGATCTGGTCAAGGTCGCAGATAGGTACGTGGCCGCACATGGAGAAGCCAAGAGCTTCAGGCGAGACCTAAAGCCTAACGGGAAAGAGGCACAGAAACGAAGCCCTAACCGGGAAGAGCGCACCGCGAATAAGCCGAATAACCCCAGACCTGGGCAAAATAAAGGACCCAACACGGAATTCGGGAAAAGAGGTCCCGCAGAACAGAGACGGTATTGTTCGTTCTGCAACAGAAACAATCACTCCACCGCAGAATGTTTCAAGTTGGCCGCACAACGTAGGGAAGAGCGCGAAAGCCGGCCAGCGCACAGAGTTCTAACTCAAAGCAGCGGTAACAAGCCACACACCATCGGAGATCACCCATCGGTGACAGACACGGTCAAGGTCAACGGAAAAGAAGCGAACTGTCTGTATGACACAGGTCTATCATACGACGCGATAGTTAGCGAATCTCTGGTATCGCGCGCGGACTTGACGGACAAGACAGTCGACTTACAAGGAGCAGACTTGACGAAACCGACGACTACTTGCCCAATAGCTTGGATCGAAGTAGAGAGTAGGTACGTCACAGGACGAATCCAAGCAGCTGTTTTACAGAAACCCCTGTATGATCTAGTGCTAGGTTGTAGGTATGTGTTCTTAGGCACGCCCCCTAAAACTGTAGAGATAGCTGCAGTGCAAACCAGGGCCCAAGCTAAAACCCAACCACCCCAGCCCGAGTTCGCTCCGAATCCAGGACTCGAAGAGATCAAAACAGCACAGAAAGAAGACACCTCGATAGCGAAGTGCTTCCAGAAGCTACCCAAGGCGCACACACCCCCGCACAAGGGAGACTTCTACATGGAAGAGGGAGTTCTACATCGTCAAGGAGATGGAGATCACACCCAACTAGTACTACCAGCCACCCTTCGAGCCCAAGTACTAGAGTTAGGCCACAGCATGCCACTCAGCGGACACATGGGAATTGGAGCCACAGTGCAGAGAATCAGCGCACACTACTATTGGCCAGGAATCACAGAGGATGTCAAGCGCTACGTGAAATCTTGCCACCAATGTCAACGATATTCCCCGCGACATCACACCGTACCAGTTACCTTAGGACCATCGGTAGTAGTCGGCGTGCCATTCCAGCAAGTCTCAGTAGACATAGTAGGACCACTGCCCATGACCAAGAAGCGGAACAGATTTCTACTCACACTCGTCGACGCATGTACGATGTGGTGCGAAGCAGTCCCGTTGCCAGCGATAGACACCAAGAAGATTGCAGATGCACTCATCGCCATCTTTACCAGAGTCGGATTCCCGGACAGCATTAGAACGGACAACGGATCTCAGTTCACCGGCCGCCTGATGCAAGACGTGTTCGAGTTGATACAAGTCCATCACATTCGCACACCACCATACCACCCAGCCAGCAACGGACAAGTAGAAAGACTGAATGGAACCCTTCTCACCATACTCAGGAAAGTCGCCGACGACAATCCAGAAGCGTGGGACACCTACGTGAATGCGGCACTGTTCGCATACCGAGAAACGCCCCATGCAGCCACAGGCTACACCCCGTCAACATTGCTATTCGGCAGACCTCTAGCAGGACCGCTAGAAGCCCTCCGCAGAAGTTGGACGGAAGCCAAGATAGACGACACACCAAGAGGTGCCACCAAGTACGTCGCAGACCTGCAGGAAACCCTCAAAGCAACGTGGAAGAAAGCTGGTGAAGCACTGAAGAAGGCAAGAGCCCGTCAGGCGAAGTACTACAACCGCCACGCGAAGGACAGAGAACTGCAAGTCGGCGATCAAGTGCTACTCTTACTTCCAAGTGGAACCAACAAGCTGGACATCGCTTGGAGAGGACCGTACCGGGTGACTGCCAAGAAATCCAAGACAGTCTACCAAGTAGAGGTGAACGGGAGAGCCCGATACCACCACATCAATCTCCTCAAGAAATATACGGACCGACCAGCGACCCCCAGCACTCACAACTTGTTAGCCATCGCCATCGCGGAAGAAGGAGAAAGCATGGAGACCAATGCAGTAGAGTATCCCCTGCCCTCCAAGGAAACCTACAAAGACGTGATACTCAACGGAGACCTAGCCGCTAAACAGCAACAGCAAGTACTACAGGTCATTCGACAACATCAGACTGTGCTCACAGACCGACCAGGGAGGACAGACCTCATCGAAGTAACCTTAACGGTGACCGACCCAACACCCGTCCGCCAGAAGCTCTACCCGATGCCACTGTCTCAGCAGCGAGCCATCAAGGAAGAGATAGACACCTTACTGGCAGCCGGAATCATCTCAGAGTCTACTTCACCCTACAGCGCAGGCACGGTATTGTTGCGAAAACCCAACGGAGAGCATCGACTGTGCATCGACTTCAGACTCCTGAATGCGGTAACGCAGTTCCAGCCAGAGCCACTCCCGGACCAGACCGACCTATTTGCCAAGCTACAGCGAGCGAAGTACTTCTCACGCATCGACCTCAGCAAAGGATACTACCAGATACCAGTACGACCACAAGTCCGAAAGTACCTAGCGTTCAGCACTATGGAAGGACACTTCGAATTCAACGTGCTTCCATTCGGACTCCACAACGCACCCAGCATCTTCAGCGCCATGATGCGAAAACTCCTGGCACCCCTGAGCAGCGAGCACCTACACTCGTTTATGGACGACATCCTCATCGCTACGCCTACGTGGGAGGAACATGTCACGCTCCTACAACAACTACTCGCCCGCCTCAGAGACACGGGATTGACGGCAAGACCCACCAAATGTCAGATTGGATTCACAGAACTAGAATTTCTGGGACACACCATAAGTCAAGGAAGCCTGCGACCGGTAGAGAAGACAGTGAAACGCCTACTCGACGCTCCTAGGCCCAAGACCAAAAAGGAAGTACAGTCGTTTCTAGGACTCTGCGGCTTCTACCAGAAGTTCATCCCCAACTACAACAGCATCGCCGTACCACTGACAAATGGAACCCGGAAAATCGGCCCGGACAAAGTAGTTTGGACAGCGGAATGCGAGACAGCATTCCAAACACTCAAGGACAGAATGACATCGGCGCCAGTACTCCACCTACCCGATTTGACTCAGCCATTCGTTCTTCGCACCGACGCAAGCGACTTAGGCCTCGGAGCAGTACTGCTACAGCGCGACCCCAAGAATGCAGAGACGCTATTCCCTGTCGCCTACGCCAGCAGGAAATTGAGACCCGCCGAGACCCACTACGCCACGTCGGAGAAAGAATGTCTTGGACTAGTCTGGGCCATACAGAAATTCCAACTCTACCTGTATGGGACCCACGTCACAGTTCAGGTGGACCACCAACCACTATCGTTCCTGGCAGCCTCCAAGTCTTTGAACTCTCGCCTGATGAGATGGGCACTCACCCTTCAGGCATACTCATTCCAAATCGAGTACATCCCCGGCAAAGAGAACCACGGAGCCGACTACCTCAGTCGCCATCTCGTGGAGGACACAGCAGCTGTCGCCCACCCATCACAACTAAGGGCCACAGCACCAGAATTCGTCCCCGCCCAGTAATACCCTGTCACTAGTGTCCATAGCTACCTGGCACAGCATTGCAGCTCAGGTAGAGCAACTTAATTAGTTTGTAAATAGGACCCTAGGATAGTGCAGTGTTAAACTAGGCTCTGTAGTAGAAAAAGGTCGAATCCAGTAGTCATCGCCTTTTTTCAGTTGAGGGAGCCTGTCACGAACTGGCTAGTATTAACTCTGCTCATTGACTATTTAGCATGTGTAGTCATTGTACCCTTAAGAGAGTTAGTATAGTACACACAGCGAGCGAGCCACACACAGCGTAAGTGAGTCAGCACTTGAGCTTTGAATCTGAACATTTTACCCAATGATAGCTTAGGCAAAGCGGTTCGCGCCAGTTTGACTGTGTCAGAGCCTAACACAGTTTGAATCAGTCGTGTGTGAGACGAGGAAGAAGTAACATCTCCACAGTTAGAGAAATCTCTTCACTCATAGACCAGGAAGCAGGACTTAGAATCTTAGAATTCTATCAAGTCATCACGGGCCTGAACTTGTCAAACAGGTAAATGAACACCCTTCTGTTTCATCGTGATATATTTATATTATTGTTGAAATTATGTTTGTGGAATTTGCTATGCATAAATGTGAATTGTTAATCCGAATTTGCCGTACCACGTGGAAGAGCCGACCACGAGCCGAAACACGACCGGTTGCGCCGCCATGTTGTATGCTGTACGGAACCACGGTTGTTTAACTTATATGTATGTTTGCAGACCAGTGGCTGTACCACTGAATGTTTATATTATTATTAATTCTGTATGTGTATAGTTAGACACGATTGATATTTATGTATGTATAGGAATTTAGAGTGAGATTCCAGTGGACCCCGGAAGTAGCAGAATGTTCGTCGCTTATGTATAGAGATGTGGAGCTATCACTGAGGGCTACTTTGGCTTTCAGTGAGACGCTCTGCACAAACCGATTATTCAGGATTGTGCAGAATTTCGTCTCTTATATTACAGACGAGCAGGCGAGCTATCCCGAGCTATCCCGAGCTATCCTGAGCACCCCACTCCACAGAAACGACTAGTTGGTTAAGGAGCCTCTACCGCACCAGTCGGAAAGAGCTACCTTGAAAAACACCCTGTCAGACCCCACAGCGTGGCAAGGGAACCCAACTACACAACTACACAGGTGCACCAGAAGCTACCTCACAGAAGGACTTCGAACGCACCATACAGGAGTTAAGTGTTTACTCAAAAGTGCACTTAAACTGATCATACCAGGACCACAGTAGTCCAACTCTTCAGAAACTGTAAAACGGACCACAGTAGTCCAAATCTACATGAGATATAATAGCAAGTGCCCGAGGAAGAAATAACAGCTGCATAGACTATCAGCGATCGAACTATTAGCATTGAAAGAGACTTTTTAAGTTAGATTAGTACTTAGAGAATCTTGTATAGAGTAGAAGAAATAAATGTGTGATTTTACCTGTTATCAAAAGGCTGGACTACATATGATTCATAGCCGTGTGAAAGCTAGTGTGACAGTATTCTTTTACCATTTTTCTATCTATTTCTGTACCCCAACCTTAACACAGAACGAGCTAAACAAATAAATTTATTAAAGTAGTTCATAGGGTGACTTACTAGCAGTTCCCACCGAATAAACGTGAGGGTCCATAATTCCATTGTGCAGAGCCCATAAACCCCACGTGACAGGGGTTATTGAATCTAAAAGTGTGTTCCTAGCCTGAAGAGCAAGCTGATGACAGCACAGCCACGAGGTATGGAACTGCGGACGTGACTGCAAAAAAAATGTCTGTTACGCTTCCTGTGGTTGTACGTGACAGTATTAGACTTCTGCGAGTGTTTAGTGACCTATGCGGTTTACCAACAGCGGGGAATTTGTTATGGGGCAGCGTCTTTTCCTGTTGACAAGAACAGCTTTGTACATCATGGTACGTGACCTTTGACACATTATTTCTGCACTCTAGCTAAATCAAAACAAACAATGTTCACTGTCTGTCTGTGCCGTCTTTTATAATCATGATAAGAATATTTAGTACTCATACTTTATTATTCGACTTTCTTTAATATGCTATAATAAATTAATTAGTTCAAGATTGGTACAATTTATTTTACATTACTTTTATGTTATTATAAGTATAATAGATAAGTCTGAAAATACACAAAAATGTTAAAAGAAAATCATATTCTCTTTCTGTGACTCTGTCTCTTGTCTCTCTCTCTCTCTTTCTGAAGTTTGAAATATTAGAGGAGAAGAAGGCATCAAACGTGAAAATATTGTTCTTTGCTACACATTCACTAGTACTGTAAGTTGGATATTACATAGGAGCCACTCTTGATCCTTTGATTTTAGCCTATTCCCGTTCATTAGAGCAAATAGGAACTCATTCCCACTTTATGAAGCGGATAATGTAGTATGTTCTTTCCACAGAACACTTAGGACACCTTTCTTTTGATGTAGCTAGGAAAGACATCATACAGTATAGTCTACTATACGCTTTCTGCAGAGCAAATAGGAACGCTTTTTCTCTGATAGTTGAGATAATGTCTTTGGCCGAGAATTGGGAAGATGGTTGATTGCGAGACCTCGGAGGTGATTTGGGCCGGATTAGTGACAGCGTCTAGGCATCATCCGCTCTGTCAGGCCTTCTAATTCCCTCATCACCGACAGGCTTCAGCTTTTCATTAGCTCCCACCCGCCTCGTAAATCCACCTCATTGGCCCCCCATCCCAACCCTACCCCAACAAACCTTACCCCGGCCTCATTTCTCAAGATCAAGTCTTTCCTGTTTCCACTGTAAAAGACGGACCTTTTTGCACCTTATGTTTATCTGCAATTAACTTCTTGATTAGCACGCAGTATCGCCGTATATAGGAGTTTCTCTATCATGGACTCCTGACGGCAGCCTAAGTCCTCCAGATTCGGTCTTTCCTTGTTTCCACTCTAGAAAGATGGCTTTCGTCAAGATACACCTTTTACCTTCTTCACCCTCTAATTACCTTCTTCTATCATAAATCTGCACTTACCTTCTTTATTAGGTCATAAAGCTGCCACTTCTGTGGTTGGCCACCATCGCCAACCCTAATTCCCCCTCAAGCCTTTCATGTTTCCTCTCTGAAAGACTTATCCATATTACTATACAGTCTATCCATAAAGACACCTTTACTTTATGGTGAACGACCACTTCATCTTTGACGCGTGTACGTTCTCTGCAAATAGATTAACACTCTGTTTCCATGCAACGCTTTTTCACAACGTTGAACGGTTCGACGTTCATCGTTGTCCTCCGTCGGTCGTCTCATTTCATACCCATTGCAAGGTTGTCAATGTCTATACGTGTGTAGATGGCGTTACCTTCAGCCACAGATATGCACTTACTTAGCGTATTAACATGCATCAGACACATAATTCCGCGTAACTGGCGCTCCTGATTCAAGACTCATTTAGCAACGCATGGTCTTTCCTGTTTCCACTTAGAAAGACATCCAGTTTGCCTTAAAATGTTATAAATTTGCATTTAATGGCTTCTCTAACACTGCTTTATTGTCACGTAATTTCTCCTCGTACATGTAAGTGCTTTTCATTGACCGCCTCAGCCTCAGCCTCATTTCGCAAGAATCGGTTTTTCATGTTTCCGTTTTAAACGTTATTTATTTAACAAACACACACACAAAAAAACACCATACATTTAGTCATTTTTTGTTACGTCAGGTAGACCAATTGTATTCCTGAATGTATTCCTTGAAATATAATATTTGTTGTACGTCACCGATATAGTTAGCTTCTTTATGACGTTACCAGATGCAAGGAAGGATTCCTGTTCATGTAGCCACCATCCTAGCCAGACTAATTTATTAGGTAAATCTGATCGTTCCTGTGTCCCATCTAGATATTAATAATAATAATAATAATAATAATAATAATAATAATAATAATAATAATAATAATAATAATAATAATAATAATGGATACTATACGCGCCTTATTCCTAAATCAAAACGCGGCGATCTGCAACCAACAACCACGCTCACATGTTGCAGGCACTACACACACAACAGAGATATATAATTATTCATCACTCAAACATGTGGTGTAAAATGCAAATTGCAATTAGAAGACGGAAATCGAATTCAAATGTTGTTTTTTTAAATATTAGACTGCATCCAAATACCATTATACAGATACCAGTACAAGCAAGTTGCATCCCCACTTTCTGTCAAAGATAACCGATCTGCACAGAGCTGTACTGATATTTTCGTTTAAAACATAGTTTGCAACAGGGTGGTCCACCTTGGATTTTGCCCCTTGAATCTCGTACCTAACAAACAGAAGAAAGTGGGAAATGAAGCACTAAATATTTCTGGGAAAATGGCTTCTTCGGTAAACCTTCAAGCGACGTAGCGTAGCTGAAAGAGAGTGTCGCCACGGCTTACCTTTGTCTTTGAAGCATTAATATATAATAGGTACTCTACTCATGTGAGATGCTCTTGCAGACCATGAAGGCACAGTCAGCATAGGGGGTAGAGCAATCTCCAATCTTCGTTTTGCAGATGACATCGATGGATTGGCTGGAAAGGAACAAGAACTTGAACAGCTGGTACAGAGGCTTGACACCAGCTCCAGAGCCTATGGAATGGAAATAAGTGCAGAGAAGACCAAAATGATGACCAACAACACCAATGGCATCAATACGGACATCGAAGTCCAAGGCCAATCCCTCAACACAGTGCATAGCTTCAAATATTTAGGAGCCATTGTATCAGACAATGGGTCCCGACAGGAAGTCCTCTCCAGGATCGCACAAAACAACTGCTGCCCTGACAAGGTTGAAGCCCGTTTGGAAAGACAGTACCATCAGTCTACATTCCAAAGTAAGACTGCTGCGCTCCCTTGTCATCTCCATCTTCCTATATGCTTGCGAAGCATGGACCCTCACAGCAGATCTCCAACGAAGAATACAAAGCATGGAGATGAGGTGCTACAGAAGACTTCTGGGCATTTCCTATACCCAACACATCACCAACGACGAAGTCCGACAGACCATCACACAAGCCATTGGACAACACGATGACCTGCTAACAGTGGTGAAGAAACGGAAAATCCGATGGTATGGCCACGTCACCAGATCATCAGGCCTTGCAAAGACTATTCTGCAAGGCACAGTGCAAGGAGGTAGAAGAAGAGGGAGACCGAAAAAGAAGTGGGAGGACAACATTCGAGAATGGACTGGTTTGACACTGAGCGAAGCCATCAGGGCTGCTGAGGACAGAGAAAGATGGAGTATGCTGGTTAAACGATCATCCGTGGTGCCCCTACGACCTTCGGGTTACGGGACAGGATAGGGATAGGATAGGTACTCGACGAGTCTCTGATAAGCTGTGTGCATTCGAGCTCGTATCCTAAAATAATAGAGCTAGAAGGTTCGATCCGAGTTTCTATGCCCGAAAACTTTGAAGACTCTGGTAGTACTGCCTATCTCACCGTTTCAACACGCCTTGTGATAATTTTAAGAGGACGTAGACTGGTAGTTGTTCAATAAAGTGTGTAATGGGGTGAATGGTAAGATTAGGTGCAAGCTCAACCAGGCAGAGCCGTGGAATTGGTTGGTGCGAGTCTTTCTGTCCTTGATAACGCTGCACTGCGGCTGCCTTGATTTCAACTGAGAAAGCGAACCTCACTTCATCTTTATAATGGACAAGGTTGTTTGTCTTAAAACAAATAACCAAACCCCCAACGTTAAGAGTAAGACATCCGAGAAGTTTTCGAGTTTCATAGTAGAGTTATTACTGTAATAAACCCATTTCACGGGTTTATGTACCTTCGACTTCATCTCTTAAATCTATAACGACAATTTAACAAAGCGTTAAATTGAACGTCTGGGTACCATCCGTTTTCATCAGCCTATCTAAATCTTCCATTGCCGGCAACTCCGGGCGAAACTTGCAACTACCAAGCCAGTCCTAGTCAACCTTCTCAATTATTCTGTTCTGTTTTTTGCGTTTGAACCGCATTCACCTTGTAATTGATTCAGTCGTGATGATAATGTTCTTGGTTTTCTGTGTACTTCAAGTTCATCCCGCAGCAGACGGCCTATAATCAGAACATTTTTACACTGCTTGGCGCCTTCATCCCGTCCCTTACTTGATCATTTTACACAAAACATATCTCTCTGTTACACTCCATTCGATGTTGGTGTTTTCTATCAGTAGTGGATTCAGCCCCAATGCTGAAGTACTGATGAGTGTAGCTCAGATTCGTTTATTCACGCAACCCGCTCAGTCAGCATACAAGTCACAAAGTCGACGTATGAAGGTTTCCACTTTTATTCAGCACACATCAACAACTGCATACAATCGCCTTTTCACTCTCATTTTTTTTTACTTTCCAACTCACTTTCAACAACTTCCTCTACCCACACACAGGGCATCCATTTTATAATTTTTTCTCTCATTCGAGATGACGACAGGACGTTCTAGAAATGACGCATTACAACCAATCAGAATTAAAGATCGTCATCACTGACTTACGTCATACATATTTCTAAACATACCCGGAACGTTCTCTTACTTCGAAATTTATCGGGAAATTTCTATCGAGAGTAAACAGTGAAATCTAGAGAATTCTCCAACAATATCGACTAACGCAAATTATCAACGTTATACAAAGCCTCTCCTAACAACAATGCAAACTCAAATCAAAGGTAAATAAACTCCATTATTGAATACTTCGCAAAACGAAACGATTAGATCTTTCGTTCGCGTTTCAACGTAACACTCTCGTACCGTACGACTGTCATCCATGCAATAACCTGTTCCCCTTCTATTTCCTTTTGCATCGAATGCTAGCATTTCTTTATATTTGGTCCGGCAGTATTAATGATTAGTTGGAAATTAATCGATCGCAATACATTCATGTACTGTACATTTTCTATATTGCATCGCTTGTGTGCTTGCATATATCATATCGTCGTTGCTATTATTGGTTTTGTTTGTATTGTTGTTTGTTTTTATATTTTTCTTGTTATAATGATGCCGTCTTCAAGATGATAATCATTTCACGTGTGCCATTCATCAATGAAATTAAACATATACAGTATATTGATTATTTAAAAAAAGATCCATAGAGTTCAAATTCATGTTTTAACAAAGGTTTCAGCAGAATATCGAAAAATAGCTGTTAAAATAGTTCAATTTATAATTAAATATATATTATATTTATCTTAGTATGTACGTATTTCTCAATGATTATAATTTTAAATACATTTTCTGCAATGATTGGAACAAGCATGGATGTTGACATCTTGCTTTCTTCCTCATCCCATATCATAAATAAAAATAACTATAGATTTTTGTCTCATAATTGTGTTGTTATAGTATTTCATTAATTTTGATTTTAATTTTAAGTTCATGTTTGTTCAATTTAATGTTGTCTGATATGACATTTGTGAATACACGTTAAAATAAATAAGTAAATAAATATATATGTAAATAAGTCAATAAATATGTTTCTTGTTTAACTAGAATGATATTGACTGGTCGAACTAACTAGTTGAACATGCAGATATTTCTTTGTTGTCGCCTGGATGTACATGTATGCATGTGGAATGAGAGTATAAACCGAGGATCTAGTCGGTGCGCGCACTCTTGCAATCGCACGGACTTTAAAGATCCTAACGCTCATGTTCTAGTCTGGCGGGTGCTAGCTACACAAATACACCTAGCAAGCGCTAGGTCTCGTCTCTCTCCCGCATGCTTGGTCGCCCTGTATTGTGCTCAGTCGTATGGGCGTCAGCCGATGCGCCTAAGACAGCACGTGGGCGCACCATGCGGGCTGAGTTAGATCCTGTATCGGCCAGCGCCTCGAGCGCTTGAAAAGCGCTATATGAGAACCATTAAATGTGCTTCCTCTAGAATGGAACAACAGAAAACGACTGTTCTCTCATTGGAAACCTTATATGTTGCTCAGGCGATCAGGACTAAGGAACAAGGAAAGGATCCAGTCTGTTGAACTTGACACTTTGCGTCAGACTGTACATGCTGCCAAACTTTATATGACGTTTCCTATACAGCATACATATACTCTACGGAGGATCATTGCATGCTGAATATTTGCCCATTCCTGGAAGAGGGAGGCATGCCCTGCCCTTTCGCCTCTAGACTCCAACATGATACGGTCATGTCTGCTGACTTTTGTGCCCCTTTCCTAGCTCGCAGTTGAATGTTTCTTTCGCTTTGTGACCTTGTATATATTTCCCCGATTCAAGTAAAATCTTGTGAGCAAATTGAGGGCACGTCCTATGCCCATTCCGGACAAATCCTTTTTGCGGCCGTGACAAGTAGACGACCAGGAATTCCCAAAAGAGCCTACGAGTGAAACGTGGCGTGCACGAAGTTTAAATCGCACTCTGTGCACTGTGTCTATCTCCATCGGTATATTAGAATGCCTTTTTTGTCATGGCTGTTACTGTACCCAGAGTTTTGTTAATATCTGTAAATGTGGTGCACGCAATGTGCTCTCTTCTTTTCTTTAATATATTGAAACCCTGTGTCACTCATCGTTAAAAGGTTTAGCACGTAACTTGTCTCAGACTGAACAGAGCCATAACAATTGTTGCTTTATTCCGTTAGTTTATGTAAATTGAGAAATCTGATAGTCAAGTCCCAAAAATGCATATACGTTTATGCCTTCCACTTAAATTTAAATAACATATTTCTCATTTTTTCCAATAGGGCCATACAAATGTGTGCCTTGCAAGGCAAAAAGTGGGCCGAGTGCATACAAGATTGCTGGCTGTAGTGTCATCAAACTCTCTGCCGGTCACTTTCACGAACATACATAGACTGCCAGCTGACAATGTAGCCCTGTGAATCCCCCAAAAGCAGAAAACAAGGGCCCAGGCCAGAAGAGCGTGGTCATGTTGCCTTGACCTGTATATTGTAAGGGTTCAAGCACTAGCCCACGGATTTTCCCACAGCAAAAACCTCCAAGGCCAAACTGACAGAAAGTGAACACACTACCTGTCGAAGCCTCCAGGGACAAAAGTTGGTGCCAATTCGTTTGCAAGAAAGATAGGTCACGCAAGAGATGAAAAAAGACACTAGTATCTCTGTTGGTTTGATTATTCTATAACAGTGTGTATATTAGTTGTGTATACTTCCTTAAACATTATCCAGCCATTCGTACTTCTTATCTTCGTACTATTTCCCTCTTCATCTTCTAAACCTCAGCATCCCCGTGGCCACTGGGTGGCAGTATAGCTTGGCAAGAAAAGACTAGGGACGCACTATGTTACACTCGTTTGGTGTTTTTCTATCAGTAGTTGATTCAGCCCCAATGCTGAAATCCTGATAAATGTTTATCCACGCAACCCGTTCAATCAGCAACAAGGCACGAAGTCGTCGTATGAAGTTTCCCAACTTTATTCAGCGTACATCAACAACTGCATCGTTCAATCACTTTTCACCTTTTCAACTTTTCACTTCTCAACTTTACACAGTGCATCAAATATATAGTTTTTCTAGACTCCAGATTACGTCAGAACGTTCCGGAGCGACGCGTTACAACCAATCAAACAAAACTTCGGCATCACTGTATTACGTCATACATCTTTCTTCACAGTCCAAGAATTTTCTCAAATATCTACACCTATCGCGAAGCTTCGATCGAGAGTAAACAAGCAAATCTAGAGAATTCTCCAATAATATCGACTAACGAAAATTATCAACGTTATACAAAGCTTCTCCTAACAACAACGCAAAATCAAATCAAAGGTAAATTGTTATTGAATGCTTTGCGAAACAAACCGATATCAGATCTATCGTGCGCGTCACACACGAATTATCGTGCGCGTTTCAACGTTACACACTGGGAGGTGACATTAAAGGACATTATTATTGCCTGATAGCTGTAAATGGAGGTACACTCTTCCAATCATCTCTTATTCTTCTTCGGTCTTTAGGTCCTTCATTCTTCTTCTTCAGTCCTTTTTTTCATCCTTCTTCGTCCTCTTCTAAGCCCCTGCGTCTCAAAAATATCCTGTGGGTCACTGTGTTGGCTGTATCGGCTGACAAGAATGGCTCAAGTCGCGCAAGAAAGGCGGCGTAGAACATCAGTAACGACTGATACCCGTGAATTGAGGTAGACTATCCTCTCAATTTCATCTCCATTCTCCTCGTTCTTTTTCTTTCTCTTGCTCTTCTTCTTCGTCATCTAAACATCAGCACAGTAGGCTTCGTCAAGGTCAATGGTTAGAAGTATTGGTTTTTGCAAGAAACGTTAGTACAGAACAGCAGTAGACGGGAACTATCTGGACAATAGCACTATTCAAGCTGAGTCTATCACCGGCTTCAAGACTGCACTTGCGCAGTGAGTGAACTCCCCCCTCCCCACACCTGCCTCCACCCCACTCGCCACCCAATCCCCTAAGTCGTATGCACGCCAGACTACTGGTTCTTGCGACAAAGGACTCCGGTTCAGTTGGAATCGCACATTACGGTGATCATGAAAGACATTTATAGTATCGACTGATAGCCACGGTGACTTGAGGGATACACTTCCGATCACGTAGTTCCTTCGTCATCTTCTCCTGCTCTTATTCATCTTCTAAACCTCTGCATCTCAGAATTCCCCCCAGGATCATGGGTATAAGATTGCAAGAAAAGGCTAGAACACGTCACACAAGAAGGTGGTCAAGAACATTAGTATCGACTGACAGCCCGTGAATTGAGGTATACTCTTCCAATCACCTCTTCTGTTACTGCCCATTTTCTCTAGAGCGCCGGTTTTCTTTAAGGGCTGAAATACACCTTTCAGCGACCACGAGGAGAGCAAGAAGCCGCGATGACCGGACTTTTTTTATTTTTCAAAGGGACGAACGCGCGTTCCGCTGCCAGAAAATAGAAGCGCGTTTGATAGTCTCATATCTCGTTTTTACAGCGTTAAAGATGGTCATCAAGATTTTCCGTAGCGTTTCAATGTGGGAAGGTTTTCAACACACGATTGTTGACTTGTGTATTACTGCACCTTAAGGGCAGACAATCGGGTCTGCATCGTCTTAAAGCAACAATAAAGCTCCCTTTGCGCTTGCGATTGTTGGAGTGCATTTGAAAAGATGGATTGGTGTTAATTGGTCATCATCATCATCATCATCATCATCATCATCATCATCATCATCATCATCATCATCATCATCATCATCACCATCATCATCATCATCATCATCGTCGTCGTCGTCGTTGTCGCTGTCGTCGTCGTTGTCGTCCTCGTTGTCACTGTCGTCGTCCTCGTCGTCGTCATAACTGTCTTCGCCGTCACGAGTCAACAAAGGTGATTTGCGTATTTGTTGGATAGAGTTTAAGTGTGCAGATATGAATTGTGCATGAAAGTGAAAGTGACAGAACAGGAAATAGGGATAGCTATAGAGAGAGAGTGGGAGAGAGAGACAGACAGACAGACAGAGGAAGACCGATACAGGAAATGACAGACAGACAGAGAGTTGTATTTGATAGCTATGTACCTGTCGTCGTCGTCACTTTCCTCCTTCTCCCCTCATCGTCCTCTTTCTCATCATCCTCATCCTCATCCTCATCCTCATTATCATCCTCATCATCACCATCACCACTACCACCACCACTACCAACACCAACATTACAACTTCTCTCTATAAGTTAAAGAAGGTCAAGGTGATAAAAACTTGCATGAATTTAGTTAAAGCCTTACAAGATCCCCGATTGGCTCGATTTTAGACGCTGTCATCTTACAAGGTTGCTGATTGGCTTATGCGTGGTCCTTTTTCTTCTCAACGAGATTGATCTCCTAAAAGAGTTTGTATCATTATTCGCCATGCTCAGTTGTTTTCTTCATTCGAAAATGCAGGACCATGTTACAAGTATAGCCTGAGCTATATAGTTACATTATTCTTTCCTTAAAATCTAGAGAAGTAAACTATGTAGATTAAAGAGCTTGTGAATTCTTGGATCATTGTTAAAATTCAAAACAGTTTTTTTCTAAAATGCTCCCATACATAGAAATCAAATCCGTATTTTTTTTTCTCCAGCTTCGTGACTTGCTAATCTTGCTTGCTTGGAATGAATCTCTCTCTCTCTCTCTCTCTCTCTCTCTCTCTCTCTCTCTCTCTCTCTCTCTCTCTCTCTCTCTCTATTTCTCTGTTGACTTGTGTGTGACCATCGCAGCCGAGAGAGAGAGAATCTTTGAGATCTCTGTCTCGGTCACACATTCAGGTCAAGTAGCTATCAGGGATCCACTCAAGACCCACAATGCCCTTCGCTTTCTGTCTTGGCTGACCGGAACTGCGAACACTCGGCTAGCTGTCATTGTTCGAGACAATTGATGAACGTCTTAGTGGTGGAGCCTGTGATAGCAAGAAGGTGTTGAGTTAAGAAGCGAATAAATAACAAAGGACAAACAGGTCAGGTCGACAATCTGGCAGAAAAAGAGAGAGAGACAGACAGACAGACATAAACAGGAAAGCGATGTCTCTTTTTGTTAATGAGGTCTGGCGTTGTTCAGCGAAAAGGTTCTCATAAGAGTTCTTAATAGTAATCCAGGTTAAAAAGACAGAGACAGAGATATGGTCCCATTGAAGAAAACGTGCATTTCCATTAAATAATACAGTGTATTATTTACGAGACAGCGACAGAGACAGAGAGATGGTCGCACTGAAGAAAATGCGCACTTCCATTAAATAATACAGCGTGTTTTTTTACGAGACGTACGGTGTTCGGAAAAGGGGTTCCCATAATGGTTCTTAATAGTAAACAATCCGGTTTGCTATACCGTCTCCTGCGTCTAATAGCTAGTATAGTCTGGTGAATGCTTCGAGACCCCTGAGGACCAATTTTAATGTGTTTCTGTGCGTGTATGTTTTTATGTTTGTGGGAAAAACCTGAGAGGTTAAATTATTTAGGATCGAGATGGGAAACGATGCTTAAAATTTGGAGGATTACGAAGAAAAGGGGACACTAATGCTGTTTATTTAGCACATTTTACACTTGCAAGTTCGATGTTAAATTGTAGAACTGTAGACAGCAACGGAAAAAAAGGAATAAGGGAACAAATAACTACGTTTTGTTCTTCAGTTTTGTAATAATTTGCAGACAAGTTGTATGTAAAATGGAGAAAGAAACATGGAAAAAAAAGAAACTGGATGTGATGAAGAAAAAAAAAGAAGCGACGATATGGGGTTTTTAAAACCTGCAACTATAATGTTGAGTGTTCAGAATAAAAGGAAGACGATTTCTTCAGTAGTTTGTTTAGTAACAGACGTGTATATTTAAAATTGAAATTAGATTGATAGAAGAAGAAGAAGAAGAAGAAGAAGAAGAAGAAGAAGAAGAAGAAGATATGGGTTTTTTAAAACTTGCAAATATAATGTTGAGTGTTTAGAATAAAAGAAGACGATTTTTTCAGTAGTTTGTTCAGTAACAGACGTGTATATTTAAAATTGAAATTAGATTAATAGAAGAAGAGGAAGAAGAAGAAGAAAAAGAAGAAGAAGAAGAAGAAGAAGAAGAAGAAGAAGAAGAAGAAGAAGAAGAAGAAGAAGAAGAAGAAAAGAAAGGAATAAGAAGAAAAGAAGAAGAAAAGAAGAGAAAGAACAATAGGAAAAAACTAATAAAAGAAAAAAGAAGAAGAAAAAGAGAAGATGAAGAAGAAAAGAAAAAAAAAGAAGGAGAAAAAAAGACGAAAAGACAAAGAATACGAAAATAAGAAGAAAAAAGAAAGCAACGATGCTGCTAGTGATGATTGATTTGTTGATTAATTGATTTTTTGGATTGATGATGATGATTGGAATGATCTTTGTTCTTGAATGTAGTTCTTTTAAAACTTAAATGAATGGACTCGAGTGACA
Organism: Oncomelania hupensis; assembly: GCA_036898135.1. Lineage (NCBI taxonomy): Eukaryota > Metazoa > Mollusca > Gastropoda > Littorinimorpha > Pomatiopsidae > Oncomelania > Oncomelania hupensis. The sequence continues at coordinate 113,429,433 of CM072512.1, forward strand.
TTGTGTGTGTATTCAGTTCGGCCATTTGATTCCCAGTTGTGTTGTAAAAGACCTACTTAATTCAATTCAATTCTTTTATTTAACGTCTCTTCACTTGCCGGGTGATATTAGACCAAAACACTTTCTCTCGCACAGACAGACAAACACAAAGGTCCATACACAATAAAATAAAACACTACAATTTTACAACAATTTGTTGATCAGAGATTCACTAATAGCCGTAGCAATGTCAACGATTACATGATGATGTAATATAGAATCTAATGGTTTGTCTTTGTCAATACCTATTTGTTTTTCTTTGTATAATACAATGTGTTCCGCAGATAATCTTTGCGAGCAAACACACAAAATATTCTTAGAAAACTTGGTATTCCACGAATTCACCCTCAGTTTGTGAATAATCCTACTTATGTGTCTTGAACAAAGAAAGTCTGGAGCTCTACAACCTAAAGATGAACGTAATTTTCAATTACAGATATCATTTAATGAGCAGAGAGCTCAAGTTCAGGATGCTGAACTATGCATTTAATTTTCTGTGCTCCTAAAAAAATTTAAATATAAAAAAAATAAAAAATTTAAAAGACCTACATTCAAGAACAAAGAACACAACACATTCTGTCACGAATATAGGGGGTTGGTGGGATGAGGGTTAGCAATTATTCCCCCGCGCTGTGTCGCCTCCCTTGTCCCAGGCCGACGTGCGGTGACGTTCAGGGAAATAATGCTTGGGAGTGCTGAAGAATTATAGAAAGTTATAAGAACAGACGAGAAGAGTACAAACTAAACTAGTGGAAAATTTGAACAAGGGAAGTCGGGTGGTATATTACAATATTAGGCAATTTATTATATTGATGTAGGTCAGACGTAGTGGGTAGGCTTACGACTGAATCACGAGGGATAGTCTGTTAACGTACAGAGTAGCTGGGGGATGTTCTGGTTTAAATATATAAAGTCAACAGGGGCGATTATGGACGGCTATCATCATTTGGCACGGGGTATCTGGTTGATTAAGCGTGGGTAGCCAGATATCTGCAGAGGTGTGGTGTGCGCAGAGTGCACACTTAACTGGGGGGTAAGTAGGCAGTTGTAGCCGCAGGAGACTGGATGGCGGTTGCGCAATGGTCCAGCGTGGCGTCAGTTGTCCAGTCCAGGTCACTGGGTCGAGTTGTTGAGCAATAGGTGGCTTGGGGCAGAACCGGTCATCGGTACTTGCCGGTTGGGGCTGTATCTTCCCTCACGCTTCACAGTGACAACCGGAGAATATGGGTTGCACGCAGCGGGGCTGAGTCTCGCAGTGACCCGGTATAGGGACCCGTTCTGCAATGGAGTATTGGCTCAGTATCAGAGGGGCATCCATACTCTGGATGCCGCGCCATTCAGCGCGCATGCCAGTCAGATTTTGAATTTGGAAGCGCCGGTCAAGACTGACCGGTGCATTCCAACTGTCCAACAATATCAAACAATGGCTACTAGGGTTTGGTGGAATCTAACAGCGGCCGATAACGTATAAGAGTTTCGGCGCCTGAGATGGGGTTATGGACAGCAGGGGTGGATATTTACACAATAGGATCAGGGGGGAAGCAAAGGGTGGAAATACAGGACAATGGGTATTATATGCAAGGGTGATTAACTGGGGTACTTTAGTCTAAGTAACAGGGCAACATGGCATGGGGGATTTATACAAGAATCTAGACAGGGGGATATACGTGTATAAATACGAGCATGGCATGGGCAACAATCAGACTACAGATATCTGGTACATGAAGCAAAATAGTATCTCACAAGCAAATCATCATGACGAAACACAGACACGGACGTAACTATCTACAAGACATACGAACATGTGGGGAAATCGACGGGTGATGGGGAGCTAAATGATATGAAATAAGTCACCACTCTTACCTTGACCAAGGAACGGGTTGAAACACAAGAATATTGGCTGAGCTCAGAGGTCGCAACGTGGGTGCGGACGTATCTACAGCGGGCAGTGTGTCGTCTCGGGCATGCAGAAATAGACTGACGAACCTAGGTCTAACGTTTCCAGGGTCCAGTCCCCGGGTCACGTGGGACTGTTCCGAGGGGCGGGGCTTGGGTCGCTTGGTCAGCGGGCAAGTAGGGGGAAATTGCCGCGAGCAGAGCCGGAGCTAGTAGACCACCTGCGACACATTCCATGGAGGCAACACAACTGTCTCTAACCATCGACTGGGAAGCGTAAAACATCTGAAGAAAGGAGAAAGTTCAGGCAACATTGTGACCTTGTCTTCCAAGGACCGTTGAAATAAGAGTCGATCGACAGTAGATGTGCCTATGTTACTGGGATTAAAATGGCCAAACTGAACACTCACACTGTGTCAGTCGACTCTATTCATTTGTGTTGTAAAAGAGCTACATTCAAGAACAAAGAACACAAATCATTCCAGTGATGATGATGATGATGATGATGATTGATCATGATGATGATGTTGATTGATAATGATAATGATAATGATGATAATGATGATGATGATGATGATAATACAGTAATACAGGATGCTATATACGCGCCTTTCCCCAAATCAATCAGGCTCAAAGCGCGGCAATCTATACCAACATACACGCTCACTTGTCTCATCCACACACACACACACCAAATACACATCCATCACTCAAACAAGTGGTGTAAAGGCAGGGAGATCGCTATTAGAAGACGGAAAGAAACTCGAATTTTTATTTTTGAAATTTTTATATTGACTGCGTCCTGTACCATTATTGAAGGGAGGGAGGAAACCGGAGTGCCCGGAGAAACCCCTCGGTGACCTCAATAGTCTCGTACCTAAGTCACATACGTTCGCCCCTTGCGGGAATCGAAACCGCGACCTTCGGCATAGGAAACCGGCGACTTATCCTCTGCGCCACGAGGCCACCCCCGTTGGGGTGCCGGGGGTTTCAGTATAAATAGTATCCCCACTTTCTGGAAATTTAGTGCTTTAAATTCCCACTGTCGCTGTCTTTCTCATTTGCTCTTTCTCATTCCTGCTCTGTTCTATCAATCTGCTATACTATCGTCTTCTTCGCTAGACCAGTCATCTACCTTTTTTCTTGAAAACTCTTCCGGGACAAAACTCCTTGTTTGTGTATGAGGTCTGTTGGATCAGCTTGGGAATATTGGACGCTTTCTGCCAGGTGGTCACTAGGGCTTCCTATGATGTTATTATTTAGCAATGTAGGCATTTTATATATATATATGTGTTTTGTTGATAATTTATAATGATGTTTGTATTCTATTTTGTTTTTGTAAACGGGGGTTCGATAAGTTGGGGTGAAGGCTCAGCCGTCCCCTGCATGGGATGTCTTTATTGTAAAGTGACTGGCTAGTGGAGAGCTTTCGGTTTTACCACTAGGGTTGTTTCAGCAGATCATTTATGCGGATCAGGGGTTGTCCGGTCCTGATTTGGCTCGGAGGAGTCCGCTGGACCTAAAGCAATAATAGTGTAATGTAATGTAATGATGATGATGATGATGATGATGATGATGATGATGATGATGATGATGATGATGATGATGTTAATACACGGCGAATTTGTCCATGCTGATTTGATGATTTAAAACGGAGAAATGAGAGAAAAAATAAGTGTACGAAGAAAAAAAAAGTATAATAAACAGTTATACAGACATTTTGTTGCATTTTACGTGCAGATTTCATATACATTTGAAAAAAAGAGAAGAAAAGAAAACGAAAGGGAAGGGAGGAGAAAGAGAACAAATCTATTTTAAAAAAAAATGGGCGATTTGAAAAATAAACGCACTTGCTGTCATTCACAGAAACGAAAATAAAACATAAGGTTCAGTGGGCCAAAAGCAGAAATGAAAGAAATGTGAGGGAAAAAATCCAGTCCGCTCTTTTAAACCAAGAATCGTTTTATACTGCCAATTTGAAACCAGCTTTTCATTCGTTCATGCACTTTTTTTTTCTTCATCAGTTAATTATGTTCCCATCTTGTACAGAATTTCTATCGCGAAGGGATTCCGACAATCTCTCTATCATGTCTGTCTGTCTCTCTCGTCGCCTGTTTGTCTGTCTCTATCTCTGTCTTTTTCTCTGTCTCTCCCTGTCTTACGCACACGCGCTTTCACGTACGCACTCTCTCTCTCTCTCATTCTGTCTTTTATTAAGTGAGTCAATGAAAGATAGAGGGAGGGAGAGAGGGAGGGAGGGAGGGAGGGAGAGAGAGAGTGAGAGAGAGAGAGAAGCATTGCATGTGTTTTATTAGAGGGTTGAATATGGATGGTGTAAATAGATATTAATTGCTGACTGTCTATGTCTGCCTGTCTGTCTGTCTGTTTGTCTGTCTGTCTCTCACTCTCTCTTTCTCTCACTCATAAACACTCTTCACTCACACACATTCTCTCTTTCTCTCCTTCTATATCATCTGTGCGTGAGTAAGTGAATGAGAGAGAGAAAGAGAAAGGCAGAGACGGAGACGAAGAGCTTGCATTTGTGTGAGGTGGACTGGTTGGTGTAAATGTATATATTCTAATGCTGCTCTGCACAGGCAACGCCAGTCGTGTCTCGTTCCTTACGCTATGTAAATTTCATTTCTTAGCGCGTCAAACGCCCAAGACCGCCAATTTGTGCACGTAAAAGCAACTTTGGATGTGCAGCTGAATTCGCAGGCCGGAAGTTAAAAGCTGTGCGTGGCGGAAATGTGGCTGCGTCATAACCTGGGTTAAAGGGGGGGAAAAAAACTGCTGTGCTGTGTTCGCCCACGGAGAAATTAAGGAGCTCATGTTGAGTACATGAGATGAACACAGGCTAACTCCTCCCCCTCCTCCTCCCTCTCCTCTTCCCCGCCCCAGACTTAGTTTATATTAACTTGATGTTCATTGACAGTGCAATGTATAGCTTGCGCGACCTTCTTGTACTTGTAGTCTCAATTGTTGTAGTGGTAGACCGTAGTGGTTCTTTCTGTTTATTACAGCTAAATTATGAAAAAGGTAAAATATGAAATAGTTTGAAATGCGATTCACTTTAATGTGCCTAAATTACTAAGCTCAAGCAGGCGTTATGGAAGCACCTTTTGCGTGTAGGTAAATGTTTTAAGGTTCAAGTTTATTCAAGGCTCTTGCCTCCGACGTGCTTTCGGCCAGTTCAAACAACCAACTTCAGGGACACAGCAAATTAGGCGGAAAATTAAATGAAATAAAATAAAACTAATATATAATAATAATCTTTTGGTTATTATTAAACATCCACAAGGCGTGTGTGTGTGGAGTTGTATTTTACTAGTATAATATACACACACAAAAATGGGAGAAAATAATACCAGTAATTTGAACATGTCTTGGAGATATAATAATATAAATTTTGTTTAAAAGCTTTTTCAGCTATAGAGCTATAAAGGTTCTAACTCGAGCCATTCGAGCCGTCCACTTGCACGCAGCCTTTGGGCCATAGTTTGACGCTCGGGTGACTGAGCACAATCCAGGGCGACCGGAAATGGGGAGAAGGGATTAAGTGCGTGCTGGGTGTATTTGTATAGCCGACACTCATCCCTCTAGGACATGAGCGTCAGGATCTTGAAAGTCGGCGCGGTGGAATGTTAGAGTGCAGAGACAAGAGTGCGTATTTGTTCTCGCAAAGTAAAACAAACAAAAAAAAAGCCATTGAAATAATAAAATTCCTCTTTTCAGTACACTAGCGTGATATACGTTATTGTCACCCTCCAGATGGTTAGGTACTTTTCTCATGATGTTCTTTTATATGTATGTGTTTTGTTGATGATTTATAATGATGTTTGTATTCTATTTTGTTTTTGTAACCGGGGGTTCGCGTAGTTGAGGTAAACCCTCAGCCGTCCCCCGCGTGGGATGTCTTTATTGTAAAGTGACTGGCCGGTGGAGGGCGTTCAATTTTTCCACTGGGGTTGTTTCAGCAGATCTTTTATGCGGATCGGGGGTTGTCCGGTCCTGATTTGGCTCGGAAGAGTCCGCTGGACCTAAAGCAACAATAAATCAATCAATCATTCTCATGATGTTCGTCTGCAACCATAAGCTGACATTGAACTCCATTTTTTGTTAAATTTCGAAGGATGTGGTAGGTTTAATAGAGGGCAGGACGTACTATATGAAAGAAGAAAGGTGTTCATATATCATCATCATCATCATAATCTTCATTATCATCATCATCATCATCATCATCATCATCATCATCATCATCATCATCATCATCATCATCAATTCTTCTTCTTCTTCTTCTTTCTTCTTCAAATTGTGCTTCTTTGTTATAACCAGCAATGTAAAATCACATTTTAGAAAAAAAGTATTGGTTCTTGTATATATATAAAATCTTCAAAGTGCCGGGGGCAACATCACTTTGTGTGTGTGTGTGGGTTGGTGTTTTGTGTGTGTGTGTGTGTGTGTGTGTGTGTGTGTGTGGGTGCGTTTGTATGTGTGTGTTTTCCCCGACGTATATTTCTGTGTGTTTCCAACGTGTGTTTGTGTGTTTGTGTATATGTGTCTCTGCCTGTATGTCTGTCTGTGACTGAGTGCGTAAGTGCAGGTATTTGATGGAGGTGGGCAGCGGAAAAGATGGGGTGGGGAAATTCTGTACTGCTGCGTCCGTCAGAACGAACCGTTAACTGTAAACTTTAAAGTCAATAATTGTCAGGCAGAGCCAAAGCGTTCGTCTTACTCGTGGACAGACAGACGGCAATATTGTCAGACGAAGCGTCAAAATCTTTGTCATTAGATAAAACTCTTCCACAGCGAAGCCAGGCGGTCTCTTCATCCTGATTTAAATAAGTTTACAATTACCTTGATGTAACACAACTAAATGTTGATACGTGGATATAACTTTGATGTTTAAACGTTTTACGGAATGGTCCAATTTATCTTCCGTCTGATCAAGCATCCCCGAGGGTGTTATTTACGAAAAGAATGTGCTTCGTTATAGGATTTGACCTCTTTGTTTTAAAATAGTTGTATCTTGATATTTTACGCTATTTCATTGCTTGCGAAGATTTGAAGACTTGCTAGTTTTACTATTGAGGGCACATTTTACTGCTTCGTTATGGTTAGGATTAGCTGACACACTGGCCCAGTTTCTAGCCCAAACCCTAACCATTGAACTCGAATCCTAACAGTTTATTGATAACTTCTTCATTGGATTATTTTCGCTGGAGAGCAAAATTAGACCTGTATTAACCTTTAAATACATTTTAAAAAATAGTAATATTAGTTTAGCAGGCTGATGTTGGCCGGTTGTCGTGCTCCAGACAAAGTGATAGAATCATAATCATATCCAATATTGCTACAAACATTGACAAGTCTTATAAATCTACCGACGCATTGCTTCAGATAGAGCTAAAAATACTTTGATTCAATATTGCGAAGGTAGCTAGATACCGCTAAATCTATTTTGATTTAATTTTCTGTGAAACATCTGCATGCCTTTGAAGTGGCGCATGGCGTGAACATTTATACATTAACTTAATGACCAAGCAGCATGTATGTCTGCCATCTTGATTGTGGGAAAAGTTGAAATCAAAAGAGATTACTTTCACTAAATCTGTTTCAGTCATCAAGTTTCACCAAATGAATTTCACTAAAGTTAAACAAAGCGCTATCTGACATGCACGTATCTATCATGGTTGATTTCATTGGTCAGAATGTTAATGGTTTGAAATAATACGCCAGTTTCTGTGATTGTAGTTTCAATGTTTCTGTGACGTCGTTTCGTGTGACGGCTGAAAAACAATTACATCAATTACTCGTCTCTCTCTCTCTCTCTCTCTCTCTCTCTCTCTCTCTCTCTCTCTCTCTCTCTCTCTCTCTCTCTCTCTCTCTCTCTCTCTATATATATATATATATATATATATATATATCTATATAGTCTTATAAATGTACCCAGAAACAAGGATTATTGTTTACCGGTCATCTGGGCACCCGACTTTGGATCTGGGCACCTGGCAATGTACCCAGATCCAAGGTAACTTTGAAAACAGCGAGAAAAAGTAACTTTCGTCTCTCCTAGGCGACGAATTAGGTCAAGCTGTATTTCTTACTAGGTCAACTGTCTTTTCGCACCGTTTAGGAATATTTTCGAACCGTTTATTGACGCCGGATAGCGTCCTCATTCGGTTTCATAAAATTTAAGAATCCAAGAAGGCAAATGGGTTTTTTGGTCGGAAAATGCACAGGTTACCAAGAGGAAAAGGGTTAGGGCAAGGGTTAGTTGCAGCGCTGCAACTAACCCTTACCCTAACCCTTTCCGTCTCACTCCGCACCCTCAGGTACCCAGAAACAAGGAGGTTTAAGTGTATATATATATATATATATATATATATATATATATATATATATATATATATATATATATATATATATAGATATACCCCCTTGCTTTTGGGTACCCCCACTATAATTATATGTAAATTATCACTTGTAGACGGACCGCTAACCCTAACCCTAACCCGTTTCGAGCGCACTGCCTTACCCTAATCGTCGAGGCACTGCCTTACCCTAATCGTCGAGGCACTGCGCTTACCCTAAGATCGTTTTCTGGGAGCCGCCTTGGATCCGGGGACCCAGCTGGGTCCCCAGATCCAAAGTCGGGTACCCAAATGACCGGTTGGTGACTTTTAAGGTGCCCAGAAACCATAGTTTATAAGCCTATATATATATATATATATATATATATATATATATATATATATATATATATATATATATATATATATATATATATATATATATATATATATATATACAAACACATGATGATTAAGATGATAACATGCTGCCGATACCAAGAATGATATAAAACCGGTGAATATTAAATCTCCGCTCATTTCCTTATAAGGCGTTGGTGATATTGGTGATATAACCCATTTAGGCACGTTATAACATGTATTGATTCAACCATATATACAGCTTTTTTTTAAAGGTCGTTGTGAGTGTGGAGTGAGCGAGATGGGAGGTGGAACATTGTGAACGGATGACTCGAAGAAGAAAACAGACGAATAAAGAACTGTAAATCACATCTGCAAACTTAACTAAGAAGAAACAATGAAGGATTAAAGTCAAAAGTTAGATAGAATTTAGGAGAAGTCAAGGGCTGTCTCTATTGTGTCTGGCTAATAGTTGGACGTTTGTATGTGGGTGTAAGTTTGCGCGGGTGCTACTTGAATAAGAAAACAGACAAATATACGTAGACCAAGGCCTGACACTTGGAAAAATAGCGAATGTAGGAAGTCAAAAGTTAGAGCACCCAAAGCTGTCAAGAAAGGGTGGAGGGTTACGGTTTTGTATATAGCTTATTTGTATGTGTGCGAGATGGAATTGGTTTGGATTGATTGATTGATTGATTGATTGTTGCTTTAGGTCCAGCGGACTCTTCCGAGCCAAATCAGGACCGGACAACCCCCGATCCGCATAAAAGATCTGCTGAAACAACCCTAGTGGGAAAACTGAATGCCCTCCACCGGCCAGTCACTTTACAATAAAGACATCCCACGCAGCTGAGGCTTTACCCCAACTAATTGAACCCCCGGTTACAAAAACAAAATAGAATACAAACATCATTATAAAGTATAACAAAACACATACATATAAAATGCCTATATTGCTAAATAATAACATCATAAAAAGCCCTAGTGACCACCCGGCAGAAAGCGTCCAATACTCCCAAGCTGATCCAACAGACCTCATACACAAACAAGGAGTCTTGTCCAGGAAGAGTTTTCAAGAAAAAAGGTAGGTCATTGATCTAGCGAAGAAGAAGATAGTATAGCAGAGTGATAGGACAGAGCAGGAATGGGAAAGAGCAAATGAGGAAGACAGCGACAGTGGGAATTTAAAGCACTAAATTTCCAGAAAGTGGGGATACTATTTATACTGAAACCCCCGGCACTCCAACGGGGGTACTGTTGCCGCAGTGAATCAGTCATGCCTACAAAGGCAAGACAGGTTTTCAACTGGGGCTTTCACTTTTCCCTTTATAGGTTAGAACAATCTACAGTGGCAAGATTGCTCATGACCCCAAGGGGTTCTTGGTGATGTGACACGGCTATATAAAGACTTTTTGGAGAACAGAAAGTTGTTTTAGTGTGCATCAGAGAGTGTCTGTGATTGAACAAAACGAAAGATGAATGCTTATTTTGTGTGACTTGGAAATATTGTGTTACTGTGTAGGCTACTTCTATTTTTCACTGTGGTGATTTAGGATTCCGTTCATGACAGACACGGTAATGTGAATATTTATACCGTTTACAAAGTAATATCAAGTTTGTTGGAATCTTCTGAGAATAAAGCTAATTATTTCATAACACGCACTAGAAGTTTATGACACCAAGGCTAACGTTTGCCTATCTATCACTTGTGTGAGTACTCGGCGAGTCTCAATCACGCTGTGTATTTGTACGTGTACCACACTGTAAAGACATCGAAGAAAAGTCCCAAAGTTAAAGAACTCAAGAAAGAGTGCATGTCTGCCAAGGTCTTCGACTTCCAGGATAGCAAGACAGACGTTCGACAGGGGAGGCAAAGCAAAATCAAGTGACATCGTGAGTGCCACAACCTGCCTTCCACAGCTAATCCTTTCATCAGGGAGAGGTTCTTTGTTAGTGGCTCTTCTTCTCTCCTGGCGTCCAGGCTTCGTATAAGTATAGTTTGTTTCTCACTGACTTCCGCTTTTCCCCCTCACTTTTAATTATCATCCTGTGACATCAGCTGCCTGTATGACAAGACTACCAGTGCAGTCCTCCACAACAGCGCCATCGGGAATTGGTTCAGAACAACAATCGGTGTGCGTCAAGGATGCCTACTCTCTCCATTACTCTTTAACATCTTCCTAAAGCGCATCATGTCAGATGCCCTTGCAGATCACGAAGGCACCGTCAGCATAGGGGGTACAGCAATCTCCAACCTCCGTTTTGCGGATGACATTGATGGATTGGCTGGAGAGGAACAAGAACTTAAACAGCTTGTACAGAGGCTTGACACCACCTCCAGAGCTTCTGGCATGGACATAAGTGTAGAAAGGACCAAAATGATGACCAACACCACTAAAGGCATCAACATGGACATCAAAGTCCAAGGCCAATCCCTCAACACAGTGCATAGCTTCAAATATCTAGGAACCATTGTATCACACAATGGGTCCCGACAGGAAGTCCTCTTCAGGATCGCACAAACAACTGCTGCCCTGACAAGGTTGAAACAGATTTGGAAAGACAGGACCATCAGTCTACATTCCAAGGTAAGGCTGCTGCGCTCCTTTGTCCTCTCCATCTTACTACACGCTTGCGAAACATGGACCCTCACAACAGGTCTACAGTGAAGAATACAAAGCATGGAGACGAGGTGCTACAGAAGACTTCTGGGCATTTCCTATACCCAGCACATCACCAACAGCAAAGTCCGACAGGCCGACAAACAAGCCATTGGACAACATGATGACATGCTCACAGTGGTGAAGAAACGGAAACTCCGATGGTATGGCCACGTCACCAGAGCATCAGGCCTTGCAAAAACCATCCGGCAAGGCACGGTGAATGGAGACAGAAGAAAAGGGAGACAGAAAAGTAGGTGGGAGGATAACATTCGAGAATGGACTGGTTTGACACTGAACGAACCCATGAGGGTTGCTGAGAACAGAGAAAGATGGAGTAGGCTGGTTAAAAAAAATCATCAATGGTGTCCCAACGATCTTTGAGTTACGGGATAGGATAGGATAGGTTAGGATATAATAGGATAGGATAGGACATCAACTGTTGGTTCTCACTGACGACTTCGTTTTCTTGTAACTATACATTATTATTATTTTCATTGTACCTTACAGCCGTATGTGTATCAAATAATAATTTTATCTGAAGATTTTGTGCAAATCTCAGTTACATTTGTATTTTCCTGCTAACTGTACTCTAATGTTTTCTGACTTTTAAATTTGTTAAATTGTTGGCGGCAGGAATAGCTCAGTGGTAGAGCGACGTGGGTTCGAATCCTGACTTCAGCAAACTATTTTGTGATTGCTGGATATTACGAGCCAGCGCCTTGAGAAGCTCACTGAGCTTGTAAGTGCGCTATATAAGATAAATCTCTTTCTTTCTAATAGAACGCTTTTCAGCTCAAGACGTACCTGCTCAAGGCGCTGGCCGATATAAAATATAACTCGAGCCACCCGAGGCGTGGGGCCGGGTAGCTCAGTTGGTAGAGCGTCTTACTAGTAACCGAAAGGTACCTGGTTCGAATCCCGGATTGGCCAGTGTGTGACCATATTATTTTCCCCTTACCTTCAACTGGTTCGCTGGTGTCAGAATAATGTGACCAGTAGTCGCCTAGATACGCTTCGGTGTCGTGTGACTATAATCTACAGTTACACCCGAGGCGATAACTTGCTGCAAGATTCGCATCATCAGACGCCCCAGACAACAAAGCACAATCCTGGGCTAATGGGGGATTAAAGGGAAGAACCTAGTGTTTGCTGGATGTGTTGGTGTAACTGCCACGGTCATTTGAATATTTATATTTTGTGATTTACTTGTTTAAAATATATGTACTGATAACTAATTTCGTAAATGCATAACATATTTTCATAAATCGATACATGTAATTATCTGTCAGACCGGGAAAGGAATTGCTGCAGAGAAAGATAAAATCATATTATAGTTCCGCTGTTTATTATTATATTACTTTAGGACTTATATAGTTTTCTTGAATTTCGTTTTAATTATTATTCTATTACTTCGAGTGAAAAAGAAGAGAACTATTAAATTAGCAAAACGTACATTGTTGTTGTGTTTCAACTGTTATGTCTGGAGTATTTCAAGTTTATCGCTCTGTCTCAGCTTGTGTAATTGTATAAGAAAGACCGTTTGATGAATTCGTGTATACATGAAATTGTTTAGTACATGAGAGTCAGGATCTTTTCAGCCTGTGCTGTGGATTGCACAGACTAGACCTCGGTTTAGACTCTCATTGGAAGGAGTTAGGCGACCTAATAACCCTACTCGTATTTCAGTTACATTTTGTTTACCACTCTTGTTTGGATCGTATCCACGCTCGTTCGTTTGGCATGGAACAGTGCATTAACATTGCTTACTGCTTCATTACGTTATTATACTCCGCATCGTATTAGTTATCAGTGCTGTTTGGAAACATGTATCCCCATCCATGATCCTCATACTAACATTCATCCTTGTATCCTTACATATTTACTGTTGTCATGAAAGCTTCTTGAAGCAATAGTCTAACATTAATAATTTCTCCAACAGCGTAGGCAACCAACTTCTTTCTGGGAGACCTGGAGTAAGTTTAGACTATAGCGGATCATTGAATACAGAATTTTGTTTTCAACAATGCTGAGAACACGAGAGCTTGAATTTAGAGTTATATATGTGTGTGTGTATGTGAAGAGAGAAAGAGAGAGAGAGAGAGATGAACAGTATGTGGGTGTGCGCTTGTGTGTGTGTGTGTGGGTGGGTGTGTATGTGTGTGTGTGTTGCCAATGTATATCTATATGTTATTTTATGCCTGTTTTTTTATCGGGCGACATGTCTAATTTTTAACGACTTTTTTTTTTATTTGGAGAAGACTTTTTGAGTTGGCTTGGCTTGGCTTCAATTGGAATTTCTGAACATTTGCATTTATCCTTTTCGAAATTTGAAAAAAGTTTTTGAACTTTTAAAGTAAGCGGATTGTTTAATGTCTAGCTGAAATGTAAATCTCTGGGCATAACATACTGAAATGTGTTTTTCCTGCAGCGTGGAAGACATGAGTTGTGTGAGCGTGTGTGTGTGTATGTGAGGGTGTGCGTGCGTGCGTGCATGCACGTAAATTGTGTGTTTGTGTGTGCGTGCCTGCGCGTAAATTGTGTGTGTGGGTGGGTATGTGTGTGGACTTGCAGCCTTTGGGCGCATCGTAATAACGCTCCAGACAACTGAGCGCAATCCACGCGAACACACAATGACTGTTAACGGATGGAGAAACCTGCCTTTTCCATCTCGCAATCCTGCACCAACCCGCGTTTCTTAAAGTGAGTGTGAGTTCATTTTAATTCCTTCAAACGTGTACACTGGATAGTATAGTTCTAGAAGAATTTTTTTTTAAAAGTCCACGTTAATGAGGTGACAGCTCACAAATAAGATGCACGCAGCTTAAGAAATATAATCATTGATGTGTCACGCAATACCACAGACACACAATACTACCCGTTGGAGCAAGTTTTGACGTCACGCTTCGCTTCGCTGCGTTGATCTGTTGGGCGCCTGTGCCTCTGGTCCAAGGGAGAATTTAAGCCACTTATTATATATTGCAGCCGTTACTTAGAACCCTCGAACACGGCATTTAGATTCAAATTTCGCCAAAATCAGACAAACAAAGAAATGTATAAATACATAAGCAGATAGTAATCTTTTTAGCATTAATTAGTCATTGTATAACATTCTTCCCAATTTTGACCTATAATTCAGACTTATTTTAAACGCTTAAGAGAGGTTCCCTTTAGACCCAGTAATTTCTTCTTCTGCGTAGCACCTAGCAATCTGCGCTGAGTTTGGCAACCGGAAGGAATAGCTGGACGGGAGTTCAGAAAGAACAAACAAAGAAAAAGTTAGCAGAAAGCACAAAAGAAAGACGGAAACGTTGATCCGGAAACTTAAAATGAAACAGGAGAAAGAACTATGTCGAACCCCCTGATGTATTTGTCAATGAGTTATCCCCCTCCTCCTTCCTCTCTCTCTCTCTCTCTCTATCCCCCCCTCCCACCCATTAGATGGTGATGTCAACAAGCTCCCTTCAATTTAATCCATTACTGCATTTTTACGTCTTTTTAAAAGGTGCACCTATTCCCCACCCCTCCCAATGTAAAGGAGTTCGTGCCAAGGCATCGTTCTTTGCGCTTTCTTACACTTCTTGCAAGGTGCCATTGCAGTTAATGAGGAACCCATTTATAAGAACAAAAATCGTTGATACTGCACATTGGATAGGAGCGCAGAAGAAAAAACAAACCCAAATGATATTCCAATTAAATCGTCTTGGGGACACTGAGTCATCAGACCGTTTTCTACAAAGCTCGCATTCTCACATTACCTTTCATTTGAAACTTCATTCATAGAGATGGTGGCTCCAATTATTCAATTCCAGCAAGTCCCTCTACCCCATAATGTTTCCTACCACAATTAATGCAACCATTCTTATTCACACCTCAAGAGGGATGCTGATTCTGTTCCCGCTTTTGACTCGTGTCTTTCACTCACATGATATGCCAATGCACGCTAACGAACTCGATTACATCTAAAATGAAATTCCTATCATAAACCCAGCACAATTACTTGATTTGATCTTAACCCTATCCTTGCCCTTACTATGTGTATGAAACATTCAAGTCAAGTTACTTTATAATCCAGTGAATCAAATACATAAATTACAATGTTGTATTGTATCCATTGAATATAGTATCTTGACTTAAAGTTTTCATAGACTCTATGATAGAGTAGAGACCAGAGTAGGTCTCGGGTTAAAGTTGCACTGGCCCGGATTTAGCAGTCATAAAAAAAAAACCAAACACTTTTACACGAGATACTCATAGAGAGGTTTAGGAATGCACATTATTGAAATTATTAGACTCTCCGATGGGCGTATAGACAGTTTGAGAAGTCACTGGGATCCCAGACGACGTCACTGCACTCCCAGAGAACATCATTGCGTTTCGCTACCATTGTATATCTCATTTAGAGTCTGTTACACTCGATGTTTTTTTTTTAATCAGTTGATTCAGCCCGAATGCTTGAAACCTGATAAGTGTAACTCAGATTCGTTTATTCACGCATCCTGCTCACTCAGCAACAAGGCAGAAGTTTTCGTATGTAGTTTCCTAACTGTATTCAGCGAACATCAACAACTGCATACAATCACTTTTTCCACTCTCAACTTTTTACTTTCAACACTACTACTCTTTTTTTTTTTAAAATAAATTTACGTCCCCGGACACATTAGGCGTATAGGGGACGGGTGAAACACCACTTAACTTGAAACAGTGCGACACTTATATATTCTCTCTATGCTCCAGAGAAAGGAAGAACATTCGGGCAAGACACAATTATAACCAATCAGAACAAATTTCGTCATCACTGTCTCACGTCAATACAACCATATTTAGGATGGAAGCGTCTCTAGTTACCACTAGGATTATCCACACGCTTCGATCGATAGTAAACAACCAACTCTAGAAAATTCTCAAATAACATCGACCAACTAAAATTATCAACGTTATACAAAGCTTCTTCTAACAACAACGCAAAATCACATCAAAGGTAAATACACTCTATTTATTGCATGCTTTGCAAAATAAAACGAACAGATCTATCGCTCGCGTCCCACACGCACCACCGCGCGCGTCTCAGACGTAACAGAGGCATTGTGCGTCATTTAATACATCAGGCTAAAAACTATCGTCCCTAGCTGGTCCACTGAGCTTTGGCTATCAGCTTATCGTCTCATTCCACAGATTTTATATGTATGCGCCTGGGAACGCTGCTTGTGGTGGAGCTCAAACAGCGCAGCAGACGAACTTTTGATAGTCCGCGCAGCGTTTAGATTCAAATTTCGCAAATATGAGAATAAAAAAAAGTATGAATGATTATTTAAGCAGATAGTCATCTCTTGTCGTGAATGAGACATTATAGAAGTTTTTTCCTCTCACATTTGATTTAACGCTCAGCATATCTCACATTCAGCCTAATACAAAATGTCCCTGTCTCACAACAGAGTCGGTGTCATATAGAATTGTTGACACATAAAAGGGTGACCAGCAGAGATGTGCTTGCGAGGTTAACGTGAGCTAACAAAGGGTAATCGCGTTTCGCTTCTTGCTGTCCCTGTTTTGCATGCAGCACCAGCATGCCACGAGCTCAAAGATTATCTGATGCGTGTTGATGCTCGCAAGAATCATTTCTGTGGTTAAAAGGTCTTCTACTTGATACCCTGCATGAGCAAAAAGCTGCACTGCTCGATTCTATTACCTCCCATTTACAGGATTGTTCTCTCCCATTCGGGAAAAAAGTTAACTCTCTCTCTCTCTCTCTCTCTCTCTCTCTCTCTCTCTCTCTCTCTCGCATTTCGTTCAAGGAAGAAAAGGTTACTTCCCTTCGCAAAAGTCTTCATTCTCCTTCAGTGAAAGAAGGGGCAGAAAGAGGTCCAAGCAGGCGACATGTCGACGTGGGAAATTACATTGCAGAGGCCTCAGGGCTCTCTCAGCCGCTAGACTATCATTTGGATGCCCACTCAGTGATTGTGGATTTTTGCTGCATTCAGCATGCTTTTTAGCGAATTCAGCTTTTAATTCGGAAGGGGGGGTGTGGGGTGTGGGGTGTGGGTGTGGAGGGAGAGAGAGAGAGAGAGAGAGAGAGAGAGAGAGAGAGAGAGAGAGAGAGAGAGAGAGAGAGTTGCCTCATTCCAATCACCTAAACCCGTCTCTCAATAACGGCTCTCAGTGATTTTCCGTGTTCGTTTTTTGGGGGATAGGATTTTTATTCTTTCTTTCTTATCTTTTTTTTTTTCTCGTTTTTTATTCTTCCGGTGTCTGCTTTTTTGAGAATGTACGCTTCCCGAATATACAAGATGGAAAGGGCATTTAACCCTTTATCTTCTTGTGACATTCTTTATGCAGAGCGAGTTGGGAGTATATTAATGAAATCTTATTTCTTCCTTCTCTTATTCCACCTCCTCCTCTTCCTTCTCCTATTTCTTGTTACTTCTCGTCTGTCAATCTCTCTGTCGCTTCGTCCTTCTTCCATTTTATAGTTATTGTTATAAGCCTCAAGGGCAAGATGTACAAAAGCGCATCCAACGCTTACTCTTTTACCCTTGCCAAATAAATTGTTATCTTATCGTAGTCATTGATTTTTCTTTGTAGCTTCATGTTTTTCCTTGCCCCTTCCTTTCTTTCTTCACTCTTTCTTTCTTTCTCCTCCTTCTCATTACCTTCTTCTCCTTTGCTTCCTTTCTGCAACTTTAAGCTCAGTACACATATGGGATATTTAAAGGATTATAAAAAGAGAACAACACATTAATAAAACTAATAATAACAAATAGTACATTTTGAAGGAAAAAAAAGACAAAAATAATGTGGGAGTGCATTTTGTTTACAGGTCGCTACGCTTTGAGCCTGATTTAGGAGTATATGGCGCGTATAGCAACCGTTATTTTATTATTATTATTATTATTATTATTATTATTATTATTATTATTATTATTATTATTATTATTATTATTATTATTACTGTGTTCAAATTGCTAATGTTTGGATTGTTCTTGCTTTGTTTCATATGCTGTCTCGATGTTTGATTAAAATCACATCAGGTAAGTGAAATCTAGATTATTCCTCTCTCTTTCTCTCTCTCTCTCTCTCTCTCTCTCTCTCTCTCTCTCTCTCTCTCTCTCTCTCTCTCTATCTCTCTCTCTTTGTCTGTCTGCCTGTTTGTCATATGCTGCATTTGTGCACAATAAGAATCATTTGTCTTTTCTTTCCAGGTATTTTACCAGTCCTCTCTCTCTCTCTCTCTCTCTCTCTCTCTCACACACACACACACACACAAACACACATACACACAAACGCACGCACACACTCGTACACACACAGAATCTCGCTCATTCGCTCACTCCACCTCTTCCTCTCTGTCTGTCTCTCTGTCTCTATCTCCGTCTCCGTCTCCGTCTTTCTGTCTCCTTCTTTTTCTTCTTTATAATTTATTGTTCCAGTCAGACAGGTAGTGGAAGGAAGACGCCCATAAGACCGACTCGACTATGGAAGTCGATCAGGACTTTTTCACAGAGACTGATTTCCAGACCTACTAAAAGTATTCTGGTGTTTCCGACCAATTGCGACGGCATTTTTGGTAAACCAATTGCGGCAGCATTTCTTGTGGTAAAGACACGACGGGCATTAGTCTATAATGATATTTACATTTACACAGGATATATTTTATACCACTTCTCAAATGACAATTTAACAACTACGGCTGGGGGATTTTAAAAGTGTGTGTTTGTGCGCGCGCGTCTGTGAGCGTGTGTCACGACTCGGGTTTCTAAAACCTGTAATGATAGGGTTTCTAAGCCTGTTATAGAGGATAGGATGTAAAGGAGAAAGAATAAATTAAAATTTATTGCTAAGTGTGCAAATAGTATAATTAGAACACGTGCATTTTTTTTGTTAGTGTGTCTTCGTCATCCTAAATTGGTCAAGGTTGCCGCTTTATGGGTATGAGGGCAGGCGTTTTTTAGAGAAATTGAGCGTGCGTTCGTAATTGCTTTCCGTAACGTAGCCGTAGAGCATCGTTGGTGTATTACTACAGTAAATGCAAATTAGTACCCTACGACTACGAAAATGATACGTACTTTAGAAAGAGGGATTGAGCGCAAGTCCTTATATACTGTCCGTACCGTAAGTGTAATCGCGTGAAAACTCACATTTGTAATGTCATGTCACTCTAAACAAGACATTCGAGTTGGTTGCGTGTAGATCTGTAAAAACACTTTCCTCACTAACACATCAACCCAAAGTTATGATAACTTCATTCCTAAGACAATGAACTATCGAGAAAATAATACATTACAGTTGAAAAATTACAAATGTCGATACAAACTACTTACGATTTCAGCGTTCGTATAAATCCCGTTTCTCACGGTCACTCGTAAGGCAAATAGGCCACACAGCCGTAACCCACGCCCTTTAACCTTTGCACTGCGCAAAAAGCTGTGACGTCAAGACCAAAAGTAGTTCTCGAAACGATAGGCTTACGCTACTCTCATCATTACGAACGCACGCTCAATTTCTCTATTATCACGTGCCGTGCAAGTTTTGCAATGAACGATGTGCGCACTCAGTTAGACCAAGCAAATAAAACCGCTGTACTGTGCCGAATTGGTCAGACGCAGAGATAAATTGAAACAGCGATTTTCTTTGGTGCCAGCAGAGTTTTGGAAGTGAGATTGTGCGGGCTTAATGTTTGTCTGTTTGCCGCCTATCTCATGCAGTCTGTCGTCCTTCTGTGACGGTCTCGTGAGGCAGTTTCCAGTCGTCCTGATGTCCTGAGAAGACAAGAGAGCTGCATGTACAACTGACCACTCGGACCTGTCTCGTTTGTGTGTTGTTTCTTGTCTGGACCGAGGATATCACCGGTGGTCATTTTCCTCGGGTTTCAAACGTATTTGTATAAACGTGTATGTATTTTATATTATTAATAACAGGTAACATCAAATAAGAAAGTATGCTTTTGGATGCAGGGAAATGAATAATATATATAGTTATATATATATATATATATATATATATATATATATATATATATATATATATATATATATATATATATATATATATATATATATATATATCTGATAATTATTTTTTAGCATTCATGAAGAGAAGTAATTTATGCATTACAGGTTTAGATTATTTGCTAGCGATGTAAAAAGATGTAAACTATAAATGAAAGTGTTTATAATTGTAAGTGGAAATAATTCATAAATGAAAATTAAATTGTTTCAGTTATAATATAGAGAAATAATTTAGGAGAGTTCATTCATTTCAGTTACGATGACGGGAAGTAATTTAGGAATGAGCTTGATAATAAATAGAATGCAATAGTGTAGTAACGTGCGCTAGGGTGCAGAAGAGTGTATGGGTATTTTTCCTGTGTTGGTTGGTTAATAAAGCTATAATTTACTCTTGTGTATGTCTTAGTGTACTTGTATATTCACCAGCATTGTACCATGGGTGTTGTGTGACGTGGCCTTGGCCTTGGCCTTGGCCGTAACAACGCGGGAGCCTAATACAACCTGGCACCTCAACTAACTTGAGCATCAGAGAGAGCCCCTTCGGTCGCTGACTGCCATCCAGCCGGACTGTGACTTAGAAAGTCCTTAACAGAAAACGTTCTGTTCTTATTCCTTGTAAATTTGCTCAAAAATGAACTGTAAACAAATTTTAGTTGCCAGTTGTAGAGAGCCACATGCACAGTTAGTTTAAGGACTGACATTTTCTATATATTCAAGCATCTTGTATAAATTGTAGACACGGATAAATATTGGAAAAAAAAGTTACATTGTTATTATCATTGCGAATAGTTAATATTTTGTACAATTCATTTGTTAAATAATTAACAATTCTAGTGCCTCTTACGAAATTATATAGGAAGAAAGACTTTACAGAAAATCATTATCTTATTTATTATTATTAGGGAGACCGAAAAAGAGGTGGGAGGACAACATTCGAAAATGGACTGGTTTGACACTGAGCGAAACAATCAGGGTTGCTGAGGACAGGGAAAGATGGAGTACGCTGGTTAAACAATCATCTATGGTGCCCCTACGACCTCCGAGTTACGGGATAGGATAGGATAGATTTATTATTATTGCTTGTTTACCAGGTTTGTCTTCACTATAGTTAAATGTGATTGCGGGTGAGTTAGTTATATAAATGTATAGGGAAGCGTGTTATTTGTGTGAATACAAATGTTGTCATTGTGCTCTCTGGTGCTTTATGTGTTAGTTTTTGGGGTGGTTGTTTCTCGTATGATAAGCACACACTTGTGTACCCGCTGCTGAGGCAGTGGACGTAACAGCGCGCGCGAATGCTTGTGTGTTTGTGTGTGTGTGTTTGTTGCGTGCGTTTGTGTGTTGTATATGTTTGTGTATGTGCGTGTGTTTTCCTGTCTGTTTTGACTTATTTTCTTCTGTCCAAAGTAGGTTTTATATTTATTCATAAATTCATTAGTTTATGTGCCCATTAATAGCATCAACCTTGGCTCTAAAAATAACATTGCAGGGAAAGGGTGTATAAGCCTAGTATGCACAGCTGATTGCTGACGTAGCAAAGAAGGGCCCCCACTTAGCGATCGCTTTAAGCAACGATTACACATAATGTCATCTTTTAATGTGACAACGATGCTATTTCCCAAGGAAGATCATTTTTAAAATTTAATAAATAAATAAATAAATAAATAAATAAACGAGCGTTTTTAGGACCCAGGGCTGACCTCTTGATGAAAAAAAATCAGCTGGGAATAATGGTCAACGTATTTGGTTCCGTTTGTGCGCATGCATGGTCAAGAATTTTAGACCAAACCCACCAACATACCTCTATGAGACAGCTTCTGCTTTCTTGTCAAACATGACGTGTGAAGTTTCTTTCTTTACCTGTCAAATAGCACGGCATATAATGATTTTCCGATTCCACTGATCCAGGTTCCGTAACATTCTTACAGTGATTCAAGGGAAGCAACCGAGGAGGAAGAGTTCGAGCAAACTAACCGTGCTAAATGTTACCTCCCCTCCCTTTTTTTGTACTCCTTGGAGGAAAATGTGCCGCAGTGATTGACCCTTCAGTAAAATGTTAGTACAGTATTGAACTATGACCGTGATAATCAGCGTCCTGTTGAAACCCGAGATAGCTCAGCTGGCAGAGCGGCGAGCTCGTGTTACACAGGTTGCGGGTTCAATTCCCGGTGGTCTAGAGCACGGGTGATCTTACAGCTGCTAAGTTTGGGTATAGTTTTCGCTTCTCTCGCATCCGTCGCCTAAGCTTGTGATCAGTCATCTGAGAGTCAAACTGTGCGCCGAAGGCAGCAATTAGATGTGCAGGGTGGTTTGAGTTAGGTCCTGTATCGGCCAGCGCCTTGAGCAGTTCTTGAGATTGGAAAAGCGCTATATAAGAATGAAAAAACCCAACAATAAAGAAAGTGTAGCTCGGAGACCTAGTTGCAAAACCCCGAATATATACATTCTTCCTCGCCTGCTACCATCAAGCCATAGAATTTCCCGGTGTGTTTTTTCGTGCAGCTAATCGCAAGAGGTTGGCGCCTCGGGCGGTTTGAGTTAGATCCTGTATCGGCCAGCGCCTTGAGTCGCCAAGTACGGCGAAATATGTGCGCTATACAAATTCTCAATAATAATAATAGTAAATAAATAATAAAGAACTACCTAATAACTACTTCTGCATGTATTTACTATTTAAGATATGTTGGGCTAGGGAGACAAGCTTCTGTAACAATAATACCTTGGTTATTATCCCTAGTGTAACAAACCGGATTTTTAGTTGGACAGTTACTTGTATAGCAGTCACAAAGTGACGATTTCAAATTAAGAAGTTATAATAATGCCTGTACTTGTAGTTTGTATAACTTTGACGTCAGGGTTTTAAGTTTCGTCATGCATGACGAAAAGTTTTGATATGTTGTTTTAGTTCGTTGTTGGCAGTGACTGAGTCGTGTGTCTGTTTGTCCTACCGTCAATTGTTTTATTGTATTTCGCAAAATAGGATAAACAATGCCAGAAGGGACAAAAGTGTTTTGACATCGGCAGGGTGTGCGACGCTGGTTTCCCAAACTCCACCAATCTAGGTACATTGGACACCAAACAGTCGTTCAGCACCCGGACCCAGGACCTGCCGTCCCGAACGCACATGCAATCCTAGAAACAAAAAGTGTTAGTACAAAGCACGGCAGCTTTACGAGAGGACAGATGGACAGTGCGAGGACGGTTTGATCTGTGACCCCGGCACGCAATATATATGTAAGTTGTTGTTCGGCGCCAGATGCCATCCAGGAGCGGAAGCACTATGTGGCGACGGGTTGAGCTGTTCTACTAAACATCCTTTTACTTGTGCTAAAGGTTACTGGCAACTATTGAAAGAAGGAATCTGTTTGCGCCTAACATTATTAATTGATTTTCTGACCCACGAATGCTGCTTTTGGTTGGCCTGCTTTACAGGAATGTGAAGACATCGTTTCCATTGGTCTTCTGTCCGACTAACAGTTTCGTTTCGACGATGGACGCCTGACCAGTGTGTGGTAGTCAGATACAGATAACATTTCGTTTTGATTATACGGAACTATGACCTTTGAAGTGATACTTGTTGTGTTTTCTGAAGAGTCGTTGTTGTCAGTGTTTTTGTGTTTGTGGAGGGAATGAATATACAAACTTACATTTTATCATTTAGTTTCGTTGGGGATTATATAAGTGCGTGTGCGTGAATGTTTAGAACACCATCTTTGACAATTTGGCGAGCCTGTATAGTGCTATAGCTAATATATATATACAAAATATAATATATATATACACATATATATATATACAATATATATATACAAAATCTATAACCTTGAATCTTGACAATTTAATAATTCTAATTCTTTGAATTTAAATCCATGTCGTTTTATTAGTTCCCAAGGTGTAAAGCTCTGGGAACTATTGGCTTTGTCCGTCCGTCCAGAGATGATATTTGCGGACTTTTATTTAAATGAAACTGATCGACGAATTTCTTTGAAACTTGGTATTTAGTTAGGAAAGCAGGATGGGAAAAGGCATGCATACCGGGTGGCGTCATCATGGTGGCGTCATAATTTTTTTTCTAATCATTTTTTCTCCCAATGTACTTGAGGCATTACCCCTTGGGGTCATGAGCAATCTTGCCACTGTAGATTGTTCTAACCTATAAAGGGAAAAGTGAAAGCCCCAGTTGAAAACCTGTCTTGCCTTTGTAGGCATGACTGATTCACTGCTGCAACAGTACCCCCGTTGGAGTGCCGGGGGTTTCAGTATAAATAGTATCCCCACTTTCTGGAAATTTAGTGCTTTAAATTCCCACTGTCGCTGTCTTCCTCATTTGCTCTTTCCCATTCCTGATCTGTCCTATCACTCTGCTATACTATCTTCTTCTTCGCTAGATCAATGACCTACCTTTTTTCTTGAAAACTCTTCCTGGACAAGACTCCTTGTTTGTGTATGAGGTCTGTTGGATCAGCTTGGGAGTGTTGGACGCTTTCTGCCGGGTGGTCACTAGGGCTTCCTATGATGTTATTATTTAGCACTATAGGCATTTTATATGTATGTGTTTTGTTGATGATTTATAATGATGTTTGTATTCTATTTAGTTTTTGTAACCGGGGGTTCGAGTAGTTGGGGTAAAGCCTCAGCCGTCCCCTGCGTGGGATGTCTTTATTGTAAAGTGACTGGCCGGTGGAGGGCATTCAATTTTCCCACTAGGGTTCTTTCGGCAGATCTTTTATGCGGATTGGGGGTTGTCCGGTCCTGATTTGGCTC
Organism: Oncomelania hupensis; assembly: GCA_036898135.1. NCBI lineage: Eukaryota > Metazoa > Mollusca > Gastropoda > Littorinimorpha > Pomatiopsidae > Oncomelania > Oncomelania hupensis. Next base: position 113,454,510 of record CM072512.1, read on the forward strand.
GGAAGAGTCCGCTGGACCTAAAGCAACAATCAATCAATCAAAAAACTTGAGGCATTTGGTTCAAGTTTGGTATGTACTTAGATTTTACGTGTGCCTCCAAGTTAAAATCAAACTTATGCAAATCGAGTGACGTAATCGTGAACAAAATTTTATGTATTTTGAATTCATTTGGTAATAAGTGTCCTGAATCATGATTGATGACGTCACCTTTTAAATAATTTGTTTTTTACAATTTGTATATTTCATAAAATTTAATACGTAATGAGAGTGTACAGATGCGTTGAGACTTAGTCAAAACTTACGTATATCGAGTGACGTCGCCGTGGTGACATAAAATTATTGTCATTTAGTTATTTCGCGCACCTTTCTCTTAAACTAAATAATGTGTGTGTGTGTGTGTTTGTGTGTGTGTGTGTGTGTGTGTGTGTGTGAGAGAGAGAGAGAGAGAGAGCATGTGGGGGAACTCTGCACCCGTTAGGGTCCAGCACTTGTATCTATCTATCTATCTATCTATCTATCTATCTATCTATCTATCTATCTATCTATCTATCTATCTATCTATCTATCTATCTATCTATCTATCTGTCTGTCTGTCTGTCTGTCTGTCTGTCTGTCTGTCTGTCTGTCTGTCTATCTATCTATCTATCTATCTATCTATCTATCTATCTAATTCTAATGTAATACAATCTAATAATAATAATAATAATAATAATAATAATAATAATAATAATAATAATAATAATAATAATAATAATAATAATATTAATGGATGCTATATACGCGCCTTTCCCCAAATCAGTCAGGGTCAAAGGGTGGCGATCTGTACCAACATACACGCTCACTTGTCTCATCCGCCCTCACGCACACACACACACATGCCCACGCACACACACACAAACACACACACAACAAATACACATTCATCAATCTAAAAGCACTTACCGTGTCCAGCCATTCAGCCAAGTGTGAAGCTCTTGTTCTCCAAGGGACGAGGCCACGCGAGGATAGTCTAGTCGCGCCAAGTGAATATTTTCCACATAGATAAAATCCTTTTTCGTCCAGTTGGCGTTAAGAGACTCTTATCCTATCTGCGTTTGTCTGTTTCGGTCTGCCTATTTCTGTCTCTGTCTATGTGTGTCTTTGGTTTCTGTCTGTTTCTATCTGTCCTGTATGTCTCTCTTTGTCTGTCTCTCTTTATCTGTCTGTCTGTCTCCATGTCTGTCTGTGTTTGTGTCAGTTCTCTGTCTCTCTCTGTCTGTGTGTCTGTCTCTTTCTGTGTCACACACACACACACACAGCCCTACACACTAGTTGCTGTGATGTGTATGATAATAAAATCAACAACAACACCGGGGTAGTAGGCGTTACAATTTTCGGTTTATTACACTAAAACCTTCATCAGTAAGACCCAAGGACTGTCACCCCTACACACACACACACACACACACACACACACACACACACACACACACACACACACACACACACACACACACACGAGCGCGAGCAGGCGCGCGCGCACAGTGTTTAAAAATAAGGTACAATCTTCGAGACCTCGAAAAGATGTGGGGGTTTTTAAAATGACATGTCCAGACTTGAAGCAAGAAGAAATTACAATTTGATAATAAAAGTTCAATTCGAGAAAAATTCTGTGTGTGTATGTATGTATGTGTGTATGTATGTGTGTGGGTGCGTGTATGTGTGTGTGTGTGTGTGTGTGTGTGTGTGTGTGGAAAGAGAAGAGAGAGAGAAATAGACGGAGCACTTGGATAATTTAAATGTGAACCTTAATTTGTGTGCTTACCACAATTCCCTGTACTACTCCACCCTTCCCCCCCCTCTCCCCTCCGTCCCCTCCTCCTTTCACAGTCTTACCGCTCCCCTTTAACCCCTTCTCTCATGCAACTCCCCAGTCTCACTACCCTCACCTTTTCACCCCTTCACCGTAAACATCTCGCTAAGATTTAAAATATATCCTGTCGCCTCTCGCCCCAAAATAAACTATTTTCTCTTTTCTTTAAAAAAAAAAAAAAAAAGGAGTGGGGGGAGGAATCAATTAGACCCCCCAAAAATGTTTACGGTAATATAGGAAACAAAAATAGGGTCGGTGAGTCGTCTTCTTTTATTTTTATTAGGAATATTTTTTGTTTAAAAACCTTTTCCACGCACCGTCTTTTTTGGCCTAAAAAAATTCCGGACGATCCCAAAAAAGGTTTTGGGTCGGGTAAAAAAAAAAAGGGGCGGTCGCAATACCGTAAACAGACTTTTTTTGTTGTGGGTAATGGGAGGGGGGAGGAGGGGAGGGAGAGTAGCCTTATGGAGGTGGATAGAAGCGATTCAGATCATGTCAACGCTGTCAGTCCATGAAAGACTGCACAATAGGGTGCAATGTCGTTGATGCAAATTGACGAGTGCGCAGACAGACAGACAGACAGACACACACGCACGCACCCACCCACCCACCCACCCACACACACACACACACACACACACACACACGTGTGTAGAAACGACGTTGCGATGACTGTTGTGAAAAAAAACCGACATTATTTTGACACACTTTTCATTTTCTTGACATTATTTTGACATTGTCATTTTTTTGAAGCTATCCCTAACCCTAACCCCTAACCCATACCCTTAACCTAACCCTAAGCCTAAAACAGCTGTAACTCTACCGGAACACTATTTTGACGTCAAAATAGTGCGCCCTTCCAAAAAAGTCAAAAGAAACCATGTGGAGTTTCATGTGTGTGTCACTGTAACGTCGTTTCTACATGCCCACGCACGCACGCACCCACGCACACACACACACTCACACACATACTCACACACACACTCACACACACACACGCACTTGCATGCACGCACGTAAACAGACACACACACACACGCATGTACACACACCTACACCCACACAGAGCGATCGAAGAAGGGGAAAAAAATACGCATCGCAAGCAGCAGCATCATCGTCCATTATAAGAACCACCGGCACTCATTGTTTTCTTAAATAGTTGAGATTTGAATTTGATCTCTTTTTGTGTGTGTACAGTGTTGTTTTTGATAGAAACAGTAATGTAAATTGTAACGTTCACTGACTATGAATTGTCACATACTGACTCTAACGCTGTCAAAACATATTATAGAGATATACTACTATTACTACTATACCTGCCCCGAGTTGACTAGCCAGAGCGCTACGTAACGCTATGTAACTATTTTGAAGTAAAGTCAGCGCAAGCATTTGTAGCGGTCTCGAAAGGTTATCTGCGAAGAGAAAAAGACGCTGTCCAGAGAGGTGAGCTTTCGATTTGCGAATGACGATGTGTTCAATAGTGAAATAGCAAGGGAGGACTTTTGTCATTAACAGTCATTTAAGATTTGTGTACTGGTTATTTGACGGAATAATTATGTTTATGAGCAATCGGTATGAATTGGTATTTATATTTGATAGTATTGTTGTGTCGTCAGCGCGATTGAAAGTAACTTTCTCTTTCAGCCAACTTCACTTTGATTGGCTGTTGAGCAGTCAGCATATGCTGCGCCATTTTGCAAGCGTTCGCTTAAAGAAAAAAGTTGCCCAGAAGCAAAATTAGTTCGTGCGGTGCAATCGCAAACGTTTTGTGGCGCTGTTTTTTTTTTCTAAGCACCTCGGGGCTAGTTTATCTATTGGATAATCGTATCCATTAATTGCATAATTCCTCTGGCATTAACGACCCAGCCTCCAGAAAACAGCAGCCCAGGGGCCTTTTGATTCCTAGACTGGTCACCCGTTTATTAGAGCTGGAAGTTCGAATCAGCGCCGTTGTCTTTGAGGTAAGTGTATTCCCCTTCAGGGCTCATTAGATTATGACGCTGCCGCTACTGTCAGGAGTGGACAGAGAGAGAGAGGGGGAGAGAGAGAGAGAGGAGAGAAAGGAGGGGAGATGCGGAAGGTAAGGGAGTAAGGGGGTTGTTCGACGGGTTTTTCTTATAGCGTGTACTAGTGGTCGATGTTCGAATCAACACTATTATTTTCCTTTGAGGAAGGATTCTGCTTCCAGATTACGTCTTTCCACAGCGTTGCACGCGTCAGCCATCGTCTTTTAGCGTTCCATGTCATGCCCGATTGTTGGTACGTGAGCGGGCGGCTTACGAAAGTACATATCCCTAGAAAGGAACCATTAGACTACGATCACTGGTATTGCTATTTTCTGGGGAGAAAGGGAGTTTTGGGAAAGAGTCCTTTTGTCTGTCTTTTTTGGCCTGTTGATTCCCAGATTAGAGAGAGAGAGAGAGAGAGAGAGAGAGAGAGAGAGAGAGAGAGAGAGAGAGAGAGAGAGTCCCTATCAGATCTCCAATCAGTTTTTTTCTCAAAACTACTAAATGAATGAACGCTGGCAAGCGATCGTTTGCCTTTCAGTCGCCAACTGCCTGGAATTCACTGCCTCTTCCCGTCCGCCAAGAACAAACGTTGCAGAGTATTTAAGACTGCGCTGAAAACCGTTCTTTCTCCCAGATCAATTATTACCCGCCCAGCATCACCTTTGAAACCCAAACCGTAAACGACATCATATACATGAACGATGAAAGACGCTGGTTGACGCGTGCTTGTCTTTTAAGAATTTGTTTCTTTATTTAATTTAAATTTATGTATTGTGTGTGTGTCGCTCTCTCTCCCTCTCCCCCCCTCTCTCTCTCCCTTACGTTTAGTGAATGTACGTCTGTTTGCGTCTGTGTGTGTATGTGCATATGTGAGAATCCGCGCCTCCAATCACTACATCTTGTGAGATGCGTTAACATTATAAATGTTTGTATTATTATTATTATTATTATTATTATTATTATTATTATTATTATTATTATTATTATTATTATTATTATTTATTAATTAGCCCTGAAAATGAAAAAAAAGCTCCCACTAGCCTTTGGCTAGTAACTTAAAAATTTTACTAGCCAAACTAAAAATTTTACTAGACAAACTAAAAAAAATTTCATTTTAGCGCACTCGCATTTGGCGACTAAAGTTTTTGTTTAAGTCGCCAATTTTTTTTTTCACTAGCCATGGCGACTAAATTAGTCGCCATTTTCAGGCCTGTTAAATACATAATTTGTAAAAAGAACTTACGCAATAGCAGTAAAATTTATGTCAGGAAATTAATAATTTGTCGAAGATGTCATTCCATTCATTGTCACATTTCTTATTTACATAGTAATTTTCTCTCCAATTTCGTCAGCCTGCAGCAATCGATTTACTTCCTATTTCCTTGAACTAGTATTAATAGGAATTAAAAAGCAAACAAATTCGCATATTAAACATTGTTATATAGATTTTGGTGTTGAGCGCAGTTCAAGGATGCAGTTTACCAATTTAGGTTTCTCTGTGGGTTTTGAAGTCGAGTCAACAGTCACAGAAAGGGCGGCCTTGTAGCACAGTTGATAGGATGCTGTGGTTTTTTTTTAATGACGAAGTCGCCCCGGGTTCGAACCCCGCATGAGACGAACTTTCAGGACACCGAGGGTTTTCTCTTGGTACTCCGGTTTTCTCCTTACTTTTAATATTGGTATTTGAGGTGGTCAATCTAAATTAAAAATAGGTAGAAGAAATAATTGATTTATCTTCGGCCTTCTGTAAAAGCTATCTTTGCAGATCGCCGTACATTTGAGTTCGATTGAAGATAAAGCGCTTGGTAGCATCCTATATTATTATTATTATTATTATTATTATTATTATTATTATTATTATTATTATTATTATTATTATTATTATTATTATTATTATGATTATTATTATTATTATTATTATTATTATTAGAATAGTGCGTTTTGCTATTCTTTCACGAGAGAGAGAGAGAGAGAGAGAGAGAGAGAGAGAGAGAGAGAGAGAGAGAGAGAGAGAGAGAGAGAGAGAGAGAGAGAGAGAGAAGGAGGATGGCGACGATGCGATAGAAAAGCAATTCAATACCAATGTGGCATTTTCATGACAAGACAATTGTTCAGCGAAATCAGGTCAGGCATATTTGCTGAACAGCGATTTTGTGCGATGATCGTCGTTTTCATAATGAAACATCGACCACTACAGCTTTTGCATTTGCACCGAGTATGAGAAATCGCACAAAGCTGTGATAAGTTTGTAAGCATTGATCGTTAAAGCTGTGAATTCAGACCTGACAATCTCAATCAAGCACGTGTACCTTATTACGGATTATACCCTAGATGTTATTATTTCAGGTCACCGAGGGTTTTTTCCGGGTACTCTGGTTTCATCCCTCTCTGCATTAATGGTACTTGATGCAGTCATTCTTGAAGTATTTAAAAAAAATACAAATTCTGTCTCCTTTCCGTTTCCTAATTGGGTTAGGTTGACGCAGTATTGTAGTGGTTTGGGCACACGGTAGCGATGGTTCATGTTAAGCCACGTCGGGAAGGGTTAGTGCTTGGATGGGTTACCATGCTTGGAAGGCAGCCACCAAAAACAAAAAGATTTGAAACAAGCTCACGATACATTGCACACCGGCTTGAATAGACAGTATTGAAAAAGTTCACACATTTGCTTGCAAGCGTTTTCTTATAGTATCTCTGACCCCTTGGGGTCATGAGCAATCTTGCCACTGTAGATTGTTCAAACCTATAAAGGGAAAAGTGAAAGCCCCAGTTGAAAACCTGTCTTTCCTTTGTAGGCAAGACAGATTCACTGCGGCAACAGTACCCCCGTTGGAGTGCCGGGGGTTTTCAGTATAAATAGTATCCCCACTTTATGGAAATTTAGTGCTTTAAATTCCCACTGTCGCTGTCTTCCTCATTTACTCTTTCCCATTCCTGCTCTGTCCTATCACTCTGCTATACTATCTTCTTCTTCGCTAGATCAATGACCTCCCTTTTTTCTTGAAAACTCTTCCTGGACAAGACTCCTTGTTTGTGTATGAGGTCTGTTGGATCAGCTTGGGAGTGTTGGACGCTTTCTGCCGGGTGGTCACTAGGGCTTCCTATGATTGTATTATTTAGCAATATAGGCATTTTATATGTATATGTTTTGTTGATAATTTATAATGATGTTTGTATTCTATTTTGTTTTTGTAACCGGGGGTTCGAGTAGTTGGGGTAAAGCCTCAGCCGTCCCCTGCGTGGGATGTCTTTATTGTAAAGTGACTGGCCGGTGGAGGGCATTCAATTTTCCCACTAGGGTTGTTTCAGCAGATCTTTTATGCGGATCGGGGGTTGTCCGGTCCTGATTTGGCTCGGAAGAGTCCGCTGGACCTAAAGCAACAATCAATCAATAGTATCTCTGACAGTGCCAAACAGATTTGCATATGGGTAACTGGGGAGATACCCCTTGTATATCCATAGTGCAGTTCGATGCATTAAATACTGGTTAAAGTTGCTGCAAATGGATGGATCAAGACTATCCAAACAGGCTTATTACATGCTGTTAAATATGGACGATAGAGGCAAAGCATGCTGGGCAACACTAGTAAAACCCACTTTGTTTAAATTAGGGTTTGGATATGCGTGGATTAACCGGGGCGTATGGTGTAAATCTGCTTTTGTTTCAATGTTGAAACAGAGAATGATGGACCAGTATGTACAAGAATGGAACTGCTCAGTGAGACAGAAAGATATTTATAGAGCATACAGTTTATTCAAGTCAGATTTTATGTGTGAAGAATTTTGTTAGTGGGATACCACATGCTTTAGAGACGGTCTTGTTAAACTCCGCATCGGTAACATTATATGGTTATTGCATCGGTGTACTGCCTATTACTGTATCATCTTTTAAAAGATCTATTTATGACAATGCTAATAATTTGTGCATCATATGTAATGAAACTTAAGATGAAGCTCATTTTATTCATCACTGTCGTTTGTACAGAGATATTAAGATGAAATACTTACTCGGCATTAGCGAACATTACACGGCGGTATTACATAATGGATCCACTGAGCAGATTCGCAAATTAGCTTTTTATGTTTTCTACGCATTGCGTGAAAAGCAAACGTATAACGACCATATTTTGTAGAGCATTGTATGTAAACATTAAGGTACCGTAATTATGACACTCATTTTCAGGAACAGGAGACGCGGATGGGTGTCATCGTCGCATTAATAGTGTGGGTGTGTATTTGTTTGTCCATATATAATCCATATAATCGTATCCTACATGTTGTAAAGATTTTAAACAAATATTACTTTATACTATGTTTAATTTTGTATTTGCATTTTTATTTTTACTTGTTTTATTTTAGTGATCAAGTGCCTGTCATAATTCCTTGTAAGAGGTAATAAAGATTTGTTGAATTGAATTGAATTGAATGACCGTGGACTTTTGATAATTGTTCTGTTTGCATTCGGTTCGCTTTTATTGTTTTCCATGTATTGTATTGCGACCATTTTCTAAGGGTCTGTGCCTTCAGGAATTAAATGTTTGTTCGTTCGTTACAGAATCGTCTTATTCTCTTTCACTGCCTATTAAAAAAAAGTTGAATAAAACAAAATCAAAACAAAACAAAACAAAATATGAGAGACCTTACAATTTATGATTATTTATCTGACTCTGCATTTACTTATTTGTTTCATTCGACAAGGATCGATTGTATCTGGATGTCGGTTTCACAATGAAGAAACAGTTAAAGAAGACAAAGAACAAATCGATGAGAAAGCGACAATTCTACGCAGAGTAGGAGAAGAAGGAATTCAAGCGTAGTGCCTACGACTAGGTAAGACTATAGCTCTTGACAAGGTTTAGCACAAAGAAACGTGTATAATTTTTGACCGGAACCCTACTAATAATGCACATCGCTGATCAAGAAGGTGTTGTCAGTCCTTTTAAGGCTTTAAATGGAAGTGAAGTTTTAGTTTTCATTGTGCTCCGTTAAACAAAAAAGTATTTACGATAACTGCTAAAACGTGTTCTTTGCAGGCATCGTTGTGCATCCTAATTTGTTTGTCGCCTGCTATACCCTTACTTATGCAGACATCGTCTTTCATTGCGTCCCCGTTTGAACTATATTCACTTGCTAAAATCCTAACTTAAAAACCGCCTCAGGCATCGGCATCGACAGCCCAGTGTAACGGTTGTTGTCGACCAACTACCTTTAATAAACCCAAAAGCCTTAGTTTTATCTTAAATCTCGTTGGTTGTGGATTGTTGTGTTTTCCCTGCGCCCAGATCATGTATCTGCGGCATGGAGTTGTGCACTATACAAGATGGCATGGGATTGGATTGGTTTTCCATTGTCTCTTTTTTCTTCAGTCCATCTTTTTTCACATCTCAGATGAATTCGTCTTTCGTTGTGCACAACTATACATCTTTCTTTCGCTTGCTAAATTCTATTTTATATCCCTGCAGGCATGGGCACTGCGGTTGTAGTTGTTGTAGTCGACCAGCCATCCATTCACTACAGGTTGGCTGGCTGTGTTTTGATGTCTCTGTCCCCAGGTAGAAACAGCCACAGCAGGATTGGCGACGATTGCGGCGTGCGTCGCTGTACTGTAGCTGCAAACGTTGGTGTTGTTGTTGTTGCTGCTGCTGCTGTGTACCAGTCGTGTGTGACGCTGGTAAGGGGATGTGTGGTTAGGTTTGGGGATGGAGGGGATGAGGTCATTCCGAGTGTCAGAGACCTACTATTTTTAGGCTTGGGTTGGATACAGCGTCTGCCTCAGCAGTACTTGACACTCCAATATGGTGGAGGCTATGTGTTGCTGGTGATGATGGTGGCGATGTGGTTGGTTGTGGTGACGAGGGATATGAATACATACATGGCTTAATGATGGTTTGCCTCGATATTTTTAATGAACGAGAGCATTAACCAAAGTCTAGTCTGTACACGCACCCATTCCATCGCTCTGACTTTAAAGATCCTGTCGGCCATGTGTTAGATGGGCGAGTGCCAGCTTCATAAACACATACTACAAGCACTAAGTCACTTCTTTCCCATTCCCGGTCACACCCCCGTTGGAGTGCCGGGGGTTTTCAGTATAAATAGTATTCCCACTTTATGGAAATTTAGTGCTTTAAATTCCCACTGTCGCTGTCTTCCTCATTTACTCTTTCCCATTCCTGCTCTGTCCTTCACTCTGCTATACTATCTTCTTCTTCGCTAGATCAATGACCTACCTTTTTTCTTGAAAACTCTTCCTGGACAAGACTCCTTGTTTGTGTATGAGGTCTGTTGGATCAGCTTGGGAGTGTTGGACGCTTTCTGCCGGGTGGTCACTAGGGCTTCCTATGATTGTACTATTTAGCACTATAGGCATTTTATATGTATGTGTTTTGTTGATGATTTATAATGATGTTTGTATTCTATTTTGTTTTTGTAACCGGGGGTTCGCGTAGTTGAGGTCAACCCTCAGCCGTCCCCCGCGTGGGATGTCTTTATTGTAAAGTGACTGGCCTGTGGAGGGCATTCAATTTTCCCACTGGGGTTGTTTCAGCAGATCTTTTATGCGGATCGGGGGTTGTCCGGTCCTGATTTGGCTCGGAAGAGTCCGCTGGACCTAAAGCAACAATAAATCAATCAATAAATCAATTCCCGGTCACCTAGGATTGAGCACAGTACATTGGTCTGGAGCGTCAAACGGGGTGCCCCTGTGGACCAGTATCTTGAGCAGCTCTTGAACAACGATTAAATTAAAGAAAATATTAAATATATAATAAAGATTGAATATGATAATGAAGTGGGAATGCGGATGGAGGTCTGTGTACCTTTCCTTAGGGTGGTAGTGGTGTTGATGGCAGCGATAAGGTGATGAGGCGGAGATGTAGTTGAATGACGTCGGAGGTCAAACTACGAAGAATCTATGTAGTTGTTATTTATGCTGCTGCTGAAAGATGATGGTGGTTCCGCGGAAGCCTGTGCAGTTGTCTCTTTCGCGGATGGTGATGGTGGCGTTTTAGGTCGCCGCTGTTGCTTTTTCGGACGTTTAGGTAGCCCTAGGGCTATTATCGGTAGTCCACGTCCTCCCAGCCCTCATTATTGTTAACGTTGAATACCCATGCTCTCATTGCCTCAGCCCCTTCACTTTTAGTAGTTTTTCTGTTTGGTTTCCAGTTCTCCCCGTCTCTCTAGCATTACAACGACATTTTCTCCGTCTTCCTCTTTCTTCCACGACAATTGTTGTAGTTGTTGCTTGCACTCTCTCCCCCCCCCTCACCTTCTCTCTCTCTCTCTCTCTCTCTCTCTCTCTCTCTCTCTCTCTCTCTCTCTCTCTCTCTTCAACGAGATTATTTATCCTTCATTTTTACAATCCTTAATTGCTACCCTTATTATGAATTTCAGCTATCTTTTTGTTTTAGATTAACGCGCCATTACTTTCTTTGCTCTGTTGACTCCCAACCGCACTCCCTCATTAATTTCTTCCCCTCCTCAACTGTCCTTAAAAACAACAAATTATTCTTCTGTCTTAGCATCGTCATTTGTTAGTCTCAACCCACATAGTAGCTATAATGATTGTTTACTCAGAGTGCTCTCACGCAAAGGTAATACAGTACAAAGTAAGGCAAAAAGAGAACTGAAAGCGGGTTAAGACTTGCAGCAAAGATTTCACCAAATATCCAGCTACCTTATTCATACTGCACCTCATATGCACACAACACAAATCAAAAGGGAAGGCCAAACAAATTATTTTCAGAAAGAAAATGAGTTTCAGAGCAAGTTTAACTTATTTCGAAGCCTTTATCTACTGCTCAAGATAAGTTGTTCTGTTTTCTCATACACTTAAAAAAAATAATTACTCAATCAGTTGAAACCCCAAGCTGAACAAATCATAGCTGAAGAACAAGCAGGATTCAGGGAAGGGTGAAGTACCACTGAACAGATTTTCAACCTCAGAATAATCTGTGAGAAATACCTACAGCACCAACAACATCTATATCATGTGTTCGTAGACTTCAAGAAAGCATTTGACTGAGTCTGGCATGCAACTCTGTGAGCAACCATGAGAGTGTACAACACCAGCACTAACCATTATTGAAGTCATCAGAAGCCTGTGTGACAAGGCTACAAGTGCAGTCCTCCACAACAGCGCCATCGGGAACTGGTTCAGAACAACATTCGGCGTGAATTAAGGATGCCTACTCTCTCCACCACTCATCAACATCTTTCTAGAGCGCATCATATCAGATGCCCTTGCAGATCACGAAGACACAGTCAGCATAGGGGACACAGCAATCTCCAACCTCCGTTTTGCGGATGACATTGATAGATTGGCTGAAGAGGAACAAGAACTTGGAACATCTGGTGCAGAGGCTTGACACCACTTCCAGAGGCTTGACACCACTTCCAGAGCCTTTGAAATTGAAATAAATGCAGAGAAGACCAAAATGACCAACAACACCAATGGCATCAACACGGACATCAAAGTCCAAGGCAAATCCCTCAACACAGTGCATAGCTTCAAATAGTTAGGAGCCATTGTATCAGACAATGCGTCCCGACAGGAAGTCCTCTCCAGGATCGCACACACAATTGCTGCTCTAACATGGTTGAAGCCCATTGGGAAAGACAGGACCATCAGTCTACATTCCAAGGTAAGGCTGCTGCGCTCCTTTATAATCTCAATCTTCCTATACGTTTGCGAAACATGGACCCTCGCAGCAGACTTACATCGACGAATACAAAGCAAGGAGATGAAGTGCTACAGAAGACTTATGGGCATTTCCTATACCTAGCACATCACCAACGACGAAGTCCGACAGACCAGAACACAAGCCATTTCACAACACCACATGCTCACAATGGTGAAGAAACGGAAACTTCGGTGGTATGGCCACGTCATCTTATCATCAGGCCTTGCAAAGACCATCTTGCAAGACACGGTGCAAGGAAGCAGAAGAAGAGGGAGAGATTAAAAGAGGTGGGAGGACAATATTCGAGAATGGACTGGCTTGACACTGAGCGAAGCCATGAGGATTGCTGAGGACATAGAAAGATGGAATACGCTGGTTAAACGATAATCTGTGGTGCCCCAACGACTTTCGAGTTACGGGATAGGATAGGATAGGACCTAAACCAAAATCTACCTGCTTAATTGTTTTCCCAGTAGTGGGGGTGAATTACGAGGGGAGGGAGAGTAGAAGAGTAGGAGGGAGGGGATTACATTAGTTACCCTCGCCGGTAAAATCAGGCAGCCATCTCAACGAAAGCTTTAATATAGATCCACAGCCAATGTAAGATAAATAAGAACATTTCTCGAAAACACAATATAGGAAATATTTTGTTTTTGAGACTTTTTATTGTTTTTCTAGTTGCAGAAAAGTTTGATTTGTTTCGATAATCATTTTGTAAAGCGCCGATAATTCATGCTGTCACAGCATGCTCAGGGCGCATAGAAAAAACCCGGAATAAAGATACCCTGTGTGCCCCCTTTTTTATATTACAAAGTATGCGAGCTAGTACATACATAGTAAGTAATAAGGCTTATCAACGTGTAAAGCTTTTTTTTTCACCTGCCCGCATCTTAGCGCACTGAAGGAGGTTTCTCCGAAAGCCAAGTGTTATCTACTTTCTTCAAGCCGTTTCAACCACTTCACAACCTTTTTTAGGTAGCAATTTTATTCCTAAGGAACAAGGCAAACAATTACAATAATATCCATTGTTTCCCTTCGTTTGTTAAACTGATTGAACTGAATTCATCTATTTATTCATTTCGTTATTTCATCCTTATTATATAGCTCTTTTCCAGCTCAAGAGCTGCTCAAGGCGCTGAAAGTTATGTTATTATTATATTCCGCTGCTTAGAAAACAAAAACAAAAGACAAAGCAAGATGCATTTATACTCTTAATGTTTCGAGGGGGAAAATGCTTTTAGTAGTACTAGGTAACTTAAAGGTGATGTATCACTTGGTTTGCCTCCAACGTTCAAACACACTTTGGATGCCACCTTTCCCTGTTGAGGCAGTAAAGTCTCCTGTCCCCTTCCTCCGTCTCTGTGCTTTCCAGTCCTCCAGTCGTCGATCACAGCGATCTGCATCTCACTCTGGTGGTCTGTGGTAGTTTTTTCTACTTCACATCTTACCTTTCTAGCCTGCAGGCAAAGTAACAAAGCAAGCGAACGTTGACGTTGACTTTTGTTTTTGGTGATGTTGTGATTTTTTGTTGTTGCTAGAATGGTAATTCTTTTGATCTGTACAACAACTATAGGGACCGCTATAGTTTAAAGTTGCCTTGCCAGTGTGGAGGTTTAAAGGTTGTGGAATTTATTTACTCCTGCGACTGCTGTTAAGTCTTAAAACTATAGATCTCTGCCAGGCGGCACGTTTCGCCTTAAAAGTCTGTTTTATATTGATAGTATTGCTGAAAAGGTATATATGGGCAGTATTAACACAACGTGATGTCTCTATTCTTAACTTCATCGTGTGAACTATTTACCATATAATAGCAGTATGCGCCTATGAAAGTAAGATACTTTGTGGAATTGTTTTAAAAAAATTTATCGCGTTGCTGTTATGTAAACAGTGTTCCCGATTACGCACAGTAGTGCGTCAATTCCGCACAAAATATGAAAAATTACGCAGGAAAATTTGCATGTGTGCGTCCTGTGGACGCACACATTTTTTTTTGGAATCGCTGAAGTCATAAATACGACCAACGAGTGGCGAACTAATTCACGGCATAATCAGAATCAGAACTCAACTGAGACTGCCATTGCAGACGATTAAAGATTGTGTCGGGAGTTGTCGTCCTTAAAAATCGCATGCGCGCGCATTGTAAACTTCCTCCAAGCAATACATTTACTGAACAAAGGAAATCTTCGTTAATCCATTTTTTGATTCTATCATACACGATCATGTCACTTCTGACTTGGTTGACTGGGCCCAAAACCCGTTCATCCACCGATTTGGGGACTCTCAAAATTTGCACAAGGACTCTTAAAATTTTATACCTGGGAGTCCCAAGGACTCTCATTTTTTGTGTGTGGAGGGAACACTGTGTAAACCATTCAAGAAAACGTTAATATAAGATAATTTGTTAATTCTGAACTTCATTCTTTGAACTTTAAATCTTATACCAGCAGACTATGAAAGTAAGATACTTTGGGGAATAATTGTCTGAATTACTCAACTTGCTGTGTGTAACCACTCCGCAAAACATGTATAGATTGAAATTTAATTAAGGGTAGTAAAGATCATTTATAGGTACTAATATGCAAATTAAATATACAGGTATTTGACTTGATTCAGCGAATCTTTACTGGTACTGAATGCTACACTGTCCCCGGTGTGAAGAGTAAGATTTTGATGTTGAATAGTCTTTTTCCAAATTCATGTTTTTGCTGTTATGTAACTACTCAATGAAACATAATTATCCATACTGGGTAGTGATATCTACTTGTATAGGTACTACTAAGCATATTACATATACATGAATTTGACATGATTCTGCTTTTTTTTTTTACTGGTAGGTCTACTGACTGCTACACTTTCTTTGTGGGAACAGTAAGATTTTATTATGTGGAATAGTACTCAACATATACGCTGCAAGTGACCGATTTCTATTAAATTATGGAACTAGTTAAGCTGTTTTAGTCGTACATGTGTTGTTGTTTTTTTCCTATATACAAGTATAATGTATTTTTATTTGATTCGGTTGACTTGAACTTTACTAACGAAAGTGTAACGAATGTGAAGAAGAAAGTTTTTATTATGGAACTTATTTTAATTTTAAAAAAAAATTATGTTATTTATAAACAGCTTTATCAAACATGATCTGTAGGTTCTAAGCGCATAAGACACGCACACATACATATATGTAATAATAATAATGATAATAATAATAATAATGATTATAATAATAATAATAATAATAATAATAATAATAATAATAATAATAATAATAAAATTATTATTATTATTATTATTATTATTATTATTATTATTATTATTATTATTATTATTATTATTATTATTATTATTTTATTATTATTATTATTGTTGTAATAATAATAATAATAATAATAATAATAATAATAATAATAATAATAATAATGTTTAAAAAATCGCTTTATCAAGCATGATCTGTAGGTTTTTAGTGCGTGAGATAAACACACATACAAATAAAGTTAAATGAAATAATTACTGAACTTAAGTAAAGTACTTAGTCTTCGACTTTTTATGTGATTCCAATTTTGTGAGGAGACTGTGACGTTCGCTTGTTGATATTGTTATGGAGTTGTTAGGTTTTTTTGGTGTGTTTTTTTCCCCCGAAAACTAAGTTTCAATTAATTTAATTTTTATTGTATCATTGAATATTAAACCAAGGAGCACATTTTAGTGGGAGTAGCATGATTTATTTCAATTTTTTTCCTCCCTTTTTCTTATTCCTAGTATGGGAATGAAGGTGTTCATGCTTCAAGGATTTTTCTACCATCCCTATTAATTATTACTTGTCTGTTAACCATGGAAGCTTGCTTTGCTTCGACTGGTCAAGTTTGTTTTTTAATTTTTAAAAAAAATTAATTTTTTAGGGAATGGATTATTATCATTATCATAATCATCATCATTCATCATCATCATCATCACCATCATCATCTATCACTATCATCACACCATCCTTCTCCTCCTCCTTATGTGATGTGTTTTTATTTCAAATGGTCATATTAATGGAACGTCACAGGAGGGAGGGAGGGATGAGGAGGGAGGGAAAAGGGGGGGGGTGTGAGGGATAAATAACAGAACATACATGTAGGCTATACAGGAGCTTGCTTATTTCTTTGATCTTACCTTGATGACAGTTGGGAACGCTAAAGCACAATGACGGTACCTATAACGATAAAGCTTATCCTGTTTCCTGTTTTTAGATGACTGGACCACAGCCTAAATAGACGGTTGGTATGAGCCTGGGCCCGTATGCACGTTGGGCATTTAAAAGTAATGGTCATTAGTACTAACCCATCGGTTATTAAACTGACCAGTTTGAGCGAAATCTAATTGGTATGCACGTTGCAAAAAAAGCGCGCCGTTAGCTAACAACAACTTATTTTTAGATTGGAGGGAATCCTTTCCGCTTTTACGATTATGAGCATGCGCAATGCGTAGTTGTGGTTAAAGATTGCAGCAAAGATGGAGGCAGAAAAAAAAACGTGCTCGAAAAATAAATTTCTCAGCAGAGGAATGTAGCGTTCTGTACGAAGAGTACAGAATGCATAAGGAATTGTTGACGGCAAGTAATGCATTGGTGACCCGACGTATGGCTCTGGGGGCTGTCGACTGATCAACGCCAATTAATTCGGCACAAACGTCTTGAAACGTGCCAGTGGCGAAAAATTTTAAAGCAAGACAAACTTGCAACACTGGCGATAAAGTTCCTTGTCGATTCGATACTTCAATTGCATCCCTAATTTCATCCGTCAAAGACAGAATATCTTCACGTCTAAACCTGAATTTATCGTATAGTTCTACGTCATCGTAGCGATCTAAAGGATTACTGCGATCGCGGAAAATTCTACAAACAAGCCAAACATTCACCGCCATCTTGAAACCGCACGGTTGTTGGCCAGTTAGGCTCGCTAATGGAGGGCTACCGCAGAATTAAATTTAATTTACGATTAGGCAGCTAATGTAGGTCATGCATACCGCTAACAGCCAAGTAATGTTCTAGTTAGCCAAACTGCGACATGTATACGGGCCCTGGGCTTTGTGTCGCCGTTATGCCTGTTTTTATGGAAAGGTTTGTGAAGGTTAACAAAGACTCAAGATTCGAGGACTCACATTTTTTATCACTTCATTGGAAGAATACACGAGAGAGTGTACGAGTTATTTAAATTCAAAGTGCTGCCCCTTAATATATCTATCAGCTTAGGCTCCTGAATATTTTGGTTTGTCTAAAAGGTTCAGGAACCTAGGTTTGAGATCTGAGAACCTCAAAAACAAAGGTTTATGAACCTCTACGAACCTTCCAATTATTGCCTTTAATGCCTAAACATGTGGGTTCGATCCCCCGCCAAGAACTGCCTTCTTTACTTTTTGCACTGTATTTAATGTGCCAAATCAATGCTTTTTTTTTAACTGTGATTTAGGATTCTATACTTCGGTTCACTTCCTGAAGAAGTTTTTTTTAATGGCGTTTCTTAATTGAAAGATTCGTGGAGTTCCACGAACATGTTTTTCGAGGTTTTCATATGCTTTTTTGTCCAAAGGGTTCTGAAATCTAGGTTCAGGATCGGATAACGTGGAAAAAAAATGGTTCGTGAAACCTCCACAGGCCATTAGCGATTGAGAACAATGGTTTAGTCCGCTGTGTTTTGTCTTTCCTATCCTATCCTATCCCGTAACTCGGAGGTCGTAGTGGAACCACAGATGATCGTTTAACCAGCGTACTCCATCTTTCTCTCTCCTCAGCAGCCCTGATGGCTTCGCTCAGTGTCAAGCCAGACCATTCTCGGATGTTGTCCTCCAACCTCTTTTTCGGTCTTCTTCTTCTTCTACCTCATGGCACTGTGTCTTGCAGGATGGTTTTTGTTTAATGTACTTTTTCCTTTATATTATCTCCTGATCTAAATGTGAGACTTTCCAAGTATGTAGGTCATCAAGAGTTTTTTTTGTTGTTGTTTTTCCATTCCCTTAATAATAATATTGTGTGATTTTTATATGCTGGTAGATATATACTAAGGGCAGCACTCTAAATTTGAATAGCTGATGCACTCGGTCGTCCAGTCTTTAAGTCTATGCTTGAGGCGTTCAAATTTATATTTGAATAGATCCACCATTATCTCTTTGTATGTTGCAGCGTGCTTTACAGACAGACTCTTGACTGCTTTTTTCTGGACCAGGTTCAGATAGTGCAAGCACCGTGCCCAGCGTTTAAGTGTTTTGTTTTTAATAGGATGGAATACTTGTCCGATTTCTGGCTGTTTGTAGAGTATTGACAGGAAGACGTGCGCTAGTCTGCAGAAACAGTATTAGAGACTAAGGGAAAGCAGTGGAAAAAGAAGACGAGGGGAGGTGTAGGTGTGGAGATGGATGGTAAAGAATGAAAGAAGGAAAACAAAAAGTTGTTATTTAGAATTAAAAGTCACTCTAACATCGAGTATAAGAACATTTCAACTCCTGTTCCAAACACAATAGTAATAATAATAATAATAATAATAATAAAAATGATGATGATGATGATGATGATGATGATAATAATAATAATAATAATAATAATAATAATAATAATAATAATAATAATAATAATAGTTCCAAACACCACGATAACATTGTCACGTGGGGTTTATGGGCTCTGCACAATGGAATTATGGACCCTCACGTTTATTCGGTGGGAACTGCTAGTAAGTCACCCTATGAATTACTTTAATAAATTTATTTGTTTAGCTCGTTCTGTGTTAAGGTTGGGGTACAGAAATAGATAGAAAAATGGTAAAAGATTACTGTCACACTAGCTTTCACACGGCTATGAATCATATGTAGTCCAGCCACTTGATAACAGTTAAAATCACACATTTATTTCTTCTACTCTATACAAGATTCTCTAAGTACTAATCTAACTTAAAAAGTCTCAGTCAATGCTAATAGTTCGATCGCTGATAGTCTAGGCAGCTGTTATATCTTTCTCGGGCACTTGCTATTATATTTCATGTAGATCTGGACTACTGTGGTCCGTTATACAGTTTCTGAAGAGTTGGACTACTGTGGTCCTGTTATGATCAGTTTAAGTGCACCTTTGTTTTTGCACTTAACTGCTAGATGGTGCGTGCGAAGTCCTTCTGTGAGGTAGCTTCTGGTCCACCTGTGTCGTTGTGTAGTTGGGTTCCCTTGCCATGCTGTGGGGTCTGACAGGGTGTTTTTCCGGGTAGCTCTTTCCAACTTGTGCGGTAGAGGCTCCTCAACCAACTCGTCGTTTCTGTGGAGTGGGACGCACAGGATAGCTCGCCTGCTCGTCTGTAATATAAGAGACGAAATTCTGCACAACCCTGAATAATCGGTTTGTGCAGAGCGTCTCACTGAAAGCCAAAGTAGCCCTCAGTGATAGCTCCACATCTCTATACATAAGCGACGAACATTCTGCTACTTCCGGGGTCCACAGGAATCTCACTCTAAATTCCTATACATACATAAATATCAATCGTGTCTAACTATACACATACAGAATTAATAATATTATAAACATTCAGTGGTACAGCCACTGGTCTGCAAACATACATATAAGTTAAACAACAGTGGTTCCGTACGGGATACAACATGGCGGCGCAACCGGTCGTGTTTCGCCACGTGTTCGGCTTTTCCACATGGTCACGCAAATTCGGATTAACAATTCACATTTATGCATAGCAAATTCCACAAACATAATTTCAACAATAATATAAATATATCACGATGAAACAGAAGTGTGTTCATTTACCTGTTTGACAAGTTCAGGCCCGTGATGACTTGATAGATTTCTGAGATTCTAAAGTCCTGCTTCCTGGTCTATGAGTGAAGAGATTTCTCTAGCTATCTATGTAGATGTTCACTCTTCCTCGTCTCACACACGACTGATTCAAACTGTGTGTAGGTTCTGACACAGTCAGAACTGCTCTACCCGCTGGCCTGAGCTCTCATTGGTTAAAACGGTCCGATTCAAAGCTCAAGTGCTGACTCACTACGATGTGTGTGGCTGGCTCGCCGTGTGTGGCCTGCTGTGTAACTTAATTGCTGCTGTGTAATAGTCTAACTTCTAAAGTTACAATGACTACACAAGGCTGAATAGTCACTGGGCAGAGTTAAAACTAGCCAGTTCATGACAGGCTCCCTCAACTGAAAAAAGGCGATGACTACTGGATTCGACCTTTTTCTACTACAGAGCCTAGTTTAACACTGCACTATCCTAGGGTCCTATTTACAAACTAAGTAAGTTGCTCTACCTGAGCTGTAATGCTATGCCAGGTAGCTATGGACACTAGTGACAGGGTATTACTGGGCGGGGCCGAATTCTGGTGCTGTGGCCCTTAGTTGTGTTGGGTGGGCGACAGCTGCTGTGTCCTCCACGAGATGGCGACTGAGGTAGTCGGCTCCGTGGTTCTCTTTGCCGGGGATGTACTCGATCTGGAATGAGTACGCCTGAAGGGTGAGTGCCCATCTCATCAGGCGAGAGTTCAAAGACTTGGAGGCTGCCAGGAACGATAGTGGTTGGTGGTCCACCTGAACTGTGAAGTGGGTCCCATACAGGTAGAGTTGAAACTTCTGTATGGCCCAGACTAGTCCAAGGCATTCTTTCTCCGACGTGGCGTAGTGGGTCTCGGCGGGTCTCAATTTCCTGCTGGCGTAGGCGACAGGGAATAGCGTCTCTGCATTCTTGGGGTCGCGCTGTAGCAGTACTGCTCCGAGGCCTAAGTCGCTTGCGTCGGTGCGAAGAACGAATGGCTGAGTCAAATCGGGTAGGTGGAGGACTGGCGCCGATGTCATTCTGTCCTTGAGTGTTTGGAATGCTGTCTCGCATTCGGCTGTCCAAACTACTTTGTCCGGGGCGATTTTCCGGGTTCCGTTTGTCAGTGGCACGGCGATGCTGTTGTAGTTGGGGATGAACTTCTTCCGCGATGGCGATGGCCATCCATGTGTGTGTGCTGGGGGTCGCTGGTCGGTCCGTGTACTTCTTGAGGAGATTGATGTGGTGGTATCGGGCTCTCCCGTTCACCTCTACTTGGTAGACTGTCTTGGATTTCTTGGCAGTCACCCGGTACGGTCCTCTCCAAGCGATGTCCAGCTTGTTGGTTCCACTTGGAAGTAAGAGTAGCACTTGATCGCCGACTTGCAGTTCTCTGTCCTTCGCGTGGCGGTTGTAGTACTTCGCCTGACGGGCTCTTGCCTTCTTCAGTGCTTCACCAGCTTTCTTCCACGTTGCTTTGAGGGTTTCCTGCAGGTCTGCGACGTAGATCTACTTGGTGGCACCTCTGGGTGTGTCGTCTATCTTGGCTTCCGTCCAACTTCTGCGTAGGGCTTCTAGCGGTCCTGCTAGAGTTCTGCCGAATAGCAATGTTGACGGGGTGTAGCCTGTGGCTGCATGGGGTGTTTCTCGGTATGCGAACAGTGCCGCATTCACGTAGGTGTCCCACGCTTCTGGATTGTCGTCGGCGACTTTCCTGAGTATGGTGAGGAGTGTTCCATTCAGTCTTTCTACTTGTCCGTTGCTGGCTGGGTGGTATGGTGGTGTGCGAATGTGATGAACTTGTATCAACTCGAACACGTCTTGCATCAGGCGGCCGGTGAACTGAGATCCGTTGTCCGTTCTAATGCTGTCCGGGAATCCGACTCTGGTAAAGATGGCGATGAGTGCATCTGCAATCTTCTTGGTGTCTATCGCTGGCAACGGGACTGCTTCGCACCACATCGTACATGCGTCGACGAGTGTGAGTAGAAATCTGATCCGCTTCTTGGTCATGGGCAGTGGTCCTACTATGTCTACTGAGACTTGCTGGAATGGCACGCCGACTACTACCGATGGTCCTAAGGTAACTGGTACGGTGTGATGTCGCGGGGAATATCGTTGACATTGGTGGCAAGATTTCACGTAGCGCTTGACATCCTCCGTGATTCCTGGCCAATAGTAGTGTGCGCTGATTCTCTGCACTGTGGCTCCAATTCCCATGTGTCCGCTGAGTGGCATGCTGTGGCCTAGTTCTAGTACTTGGGCTCGAAGGGTGGCTGGTAGTACTAGTTGGGTGTGATCTCCATCTCCTTGTCGATGTAGAACTCCCTCTTCCCTGTAGAAGTCTCCCTTGTGCGGGGGGGTGTGCGCCTTGGGTAGCTTCTGGAAGCACTTCGCTATCGAGGTGTCTTCTTTCTGTGCTGTTTTGATCTCTTCGAGTCCTGGATTCGGAGCGAACTCGGGCTGGGGTGGTTGGGTTTTAGCTTGGGCCCTGGTTTGCACTGCAGCTATCTCTACAGTTTTGGGGGGCGTGCCTAAGAACACATACCTACAACCTAGCACTAGATCATACAGGGGTTTCTGTAAAACAGCTGCTTGGATTCGTCCTGTGACGTACCTACTCTCTACTTCTATCCATGCTATTGGGCAAGTAGTCGTCGGTTTCGTCAAGTCTGCTCCTTGTAGTTCGACTGTCTTGTCCGTCAAGTCCGCGCGCGATACAAGAGATTCGCTAACTATCGCGTCGTATGATAGACCTGTGTCATACAGACAGTTCGCTTCTTTTCCGTTAACCTTGACCGTGTCTGTCACCGATGGGTGATCTCCGATCGTGTGTGGCTTGTTACCGCTGCTTTGAGTTAGAACTCTGTGCGCTGGCCGGCTTTCGCGCTCTTCCCTACGTTGTGCGGCCAACTTGAAACATTCTGCGGTGGAGTGATTGTTTCTGTTGCAGAACGAACAATACCGTCTCTGTTCTGCGGGACCTCTTTTCCCGAATTCCGTGTTGGGTCCTTTATTTTGCCCAGGTCTCGGGTTATTCGGCTTATTCGCGGTGCGCTCTTCCCGGTTAGGGCTTCGTTTCTGTGCCTCTTTCCCGTTAGGCTTTAGGTCTCGCCTGAAGCTCTTGGCTTCTCCATGGGCGGCCACGTACCTATCTGCGACCTTGACCAGATCTTCTAGTCTTTCCGCGCCCTGCTCTACTGAGAATGTTCTCAGCTCGGGGGTCATGGTTTCCCGTAGCTGTTCCCATACTAACAGTTCTGTCAGTCCATCATACGTCTTAGCCGTGGCTGACTGGCTAATCCACTTATCCAGCGTTGTGGACAACCGATCCGCGAACTGCGCATAGCTCTCTCCTTTCACTCTCCGATTGGTGCGGAACTTTTGCCGGTAGCATTCTCCTGTCAGTTCGAATCCCGTTAGGAGTGCCTCTTTTACTTTGTGATAGTCAGTCACTCTGTCAGTCGGTAGCTTACTGTAGATGTCATAAGCCTTTCCTCTAAGCCCTTGACTAAGCTTAAAAGACCAATGTGTGGGATCTAGTTTATACTCTGTTGCTAGACGCTCAAACCTAGTCAGATAGAGATCTAGACCTTCTTCTCTTTCGTTGAATGTTCCCAGTGGAAATGACATTCCTTGTACAGGGTTGGATGCTACCTCTAGCTGATCTGAGTGGGAAGGGGTTGAGGAAGAACTTGAAGCTCCTGATCCCAATCTTCTTAGCTCTAACTCATGCTGTCTGTCTTTTTCCTTTTCTGCCCTCTCATACTCCCATCTCCTACTTTCTGCTTCTCTCTCTGCTGCTAATGCTGCCTTCTTCTGTTCTCTGTCTGCCTCTAGCTCTAATTTCCTCGTTTCTCTCTCTGCCTCTAATTCTGCCTTTCTCTGTTCTGCTTCTATTTTCTTCGCCTCTCTTTCTGCTGCTCTCTCTGCCTTAGCCTCCTGTTTCTCTACCTCTGCATTGATATACGCAATTAGGTCTGCCCCCGCTAAGTGTAAAGCTTCCCCTAATTCCTTGAAGCGCAATCTCAAGGCCACTGGGTCCGACATTGCCAAACGTGTCTATGAACAACCTCTGAATCACGTGGGATACCAAAACACTAGCAATATTGCAATTCAATAACAACAATGCAAAGACCATAAAATTCGTAATCAATAATAGAATACAACAAGAGTCAAATGGCATACAACAGTTATTTAAGCAAAACCTGCAAAAGAACAATGCAACATACAGGCACAAAAATAATTGAAGCAAAAAAGTTTTTAACGAAAGAATAGTGCACCAAAACTGATCAGTGTTATACCCTTACACTATTCTACTTCTACTGTTATCTAATTTTATTGTACTTAGATCCGGTTATACCCAATTCCTATTATACACAGATCCTGGCAGGCTCGCCAATTAAAGTGTCACGTGGGGTTTATGGGCTCTGCACAATGGAATTATGGACCCTCACGTTTATTCGGTGGGAACTGCTAGTAAGTCACCCTATGAATTACTTTAATAAATTTATTTGTTTAGCTCGTTCTGTGTTAAGGTTGGGGTACAGAAATAGATAGAAAAATTGTAAAAGATTACTGTCACACTAGCTTTCACACGGCTATGAATCATATGTAGTCCAGCCACTTGATAACAGTTAAAATCACACATTTATTTCTTCTACTCTATACAAGATTCTCTAAGTACTAATCTAACTTAAAAAGTCTCAGTCAATGCTAATAGTTCGATCGCTGATAGTCTAGGCAGCTGTTATATTTTCCTCGGGCACTTGCTATTATATTTCATGTAGATTTGGACTACTGTGGTCCGTTATACAGTTTCTGAAGAGTTGGACTACTGTGGTCCTGTTATGATCAGTTTAAGTGCACCTTTGTTTTTGCACTTAACTGCTAGATGGTGCGTGCGAAGTCCTTCTGTGAGGTAGCTTCTGGTCCACCTGTGTCGTTGTGTAGTTGGGTTCCCTTGCCACGCTGTGGGGTCTGACAGGGTGTTTTTCCGGGTAGCTCTTTCCGACTTGTGCGGTAGAGGCTCCTCAACCAACTCGTCGTTTCTGTGGAGTGGGACGCACAGGATAGCTCGCCTGCTCGTCTGTAATATAAGAGACGAAATTCTGCACAACCCTGAATAATCGGTTTGTGCAGAGCGTCTCACTGAAAGCCAAAGTAGCCCTCAGTGATAGCTCCACATCTCTATACATAAGCGACGAACATTCTGCTACTTCCGGGGTCCACTGGAATCTCACTCTAAATTCCTATACATACATAAATATCAATCGTGTCTAACTATACACATACAGAATTAATAATATTATAAACATTCAGTGGTACAGCCACTGGTCTGCAAACATACATATAAGTTAAACAACAGTGGTTCCGTACGGGATACAACATGGCGGCGCAACCGGTCGTGTTTCGCCACGTGTTCGGCTTTTCCACATGGTCACGCAAATTCGGATTAACAATTCACATTTATGCATAGCAAATTCCACAAACATAATTTCAACAATAATATAAATATATCACGATGAAACAGAAGTGTGTTCATTTACCTGTTTGACAAGTTCAGGCCAGTGATGACTTGATAGATTTCTGAGATTCTAAAGTCCTGCTTCCTGGTCTATGAGTGAAGAGATTTCTCTAGCTATCTATGTAGATGTTCACTCTTCCTCGTCTCACACACGACTGATTCAAACTGTGTGTAGGTTCTGACACAGTCAGAACTGCTCTACCCGCTGGCCTGAGCTCTCATTGGTTAAAACGGTCCGATTCAAAGCTCAAGTGCTGACTCACTACGATGTGTGTGGCTGGCTCGCCGTGTGTGGCCTGCTGTGTAACTTAATTGCTGCTGTGTAATAGTCTAACTTCTAAAGTTACAATGACTACACAAGGCTGAATAGTCACTGGGCAGAGTTAAAACTAGCCAGTTCATGACAAACATTTGCATTGTATTGTTCTTCCCTTGTGTGAATTTTCGTTATATTGTGGCGTCTTTTGGTTTTCCATATTAACACTTCGGAGAATTTTTATTATTATTGTGGCGTCTTTTGGTTTGTCCAGAGTAGCCTTCGTTTCTATAAAGTTTGTTTTAGTATGTTCCTCATAAATGATTCTGTTTATAGGTAATAGAGGGCCAGGATTTCAGGTATTTTTGTTTTTATTGTTTCCTGACAATGGCTTGATTTGGACATTTGCTTCGTTGTCACATTAAAAGATAATATAGTGAGCACTCGTTGCTGAAACAGACCGCTGAATTATGAGTTATGGGCTTGTATGTTATGTTTTTCACAGTAATGGTAATGATTGGACAGGTAGCGTACATGTAGATATTGATTTAACAATTAATGGTTAGATATCTTCATACTTGGCCTCTATTTAAGTAGAAGCCTAGATACAATGAAGCTAACATCATCTGTCTGAAGCAACGGGAAACTCGTCCTTCAATAAATATACTATTCTCTCTTAGGCCAACAATTCCTAGCACCACCTTGTAAACAGCAGACTAAGCACCTTGTTGAATCGAATTGTAGTCTTAATGGGAGTGCACTATTCGTTTTGGAGCTACTTGGAATATTTGTAAAGCGTAGTGAATTGATCTTTTCAACTGTACAGAATCTTTAGTCGATCTAACAAATTTACAGTCTTCTTCTTCTTTTTTTTGTCTTCTTCTTCAAATTGATCCTTTCCAATGTAGAGTCTTCAGTCGGTAAACAAATTTTACACTCTTCTTGGTCTTGTTTTTTTTGTTCTTCTTGTTTTTCCTCCTCCTCCTCTTTTTCTTTATTGTTACTCACAAATAACATTTTAATAGCATATCAACTTTGCAAGGAAGGGTTTTGATCTTACTTTCTCTTTGCCCTTGGCGGCGTTACACTCCGGAGGGCTGCGTGCATAACATACAACCATGAGTTTTACCCACGCCAATGACGACAGCTTCGTGAAACCTCATAAAAATAACATATTTTGTTGAAAAATATTAAATGAAATATTACCGTGCTGTAATACTGTTACACTCAGTTCGATGATGGTGTTTTCTATCAGTATCTGATTCAGCCCCGATGCTTGAATTCCTGATAGTTGTGTAACTCAGATTCGTTTATTCACGCAACCCGTCCAAACAGCATACAAGTCACAAAGTCGACGTATGAAGTTTTCCACTTTTATTCAGCACACACCAACAACTGCATACAATTCTCAACTCAACTCAACAACTTTCACAGCAACTCTCAAATTTACTTTCCAAATCACTATCAACAACTTTACTATCTCTCAACAGCAACTCGGCACACGATTAAATAACCTCTCTCTCTTCCGGAAGAATTTCGAATAATGTAGAAATGACGCACTGCCACCAATCGAATAAAAGATCGCCATCACTGACTTACGTCATACATTATTATTTCTCCTTCTGGAACGACCTCTTGCTTCGACATGTATCGGGAAATTTCTATAGAAAGTAAACACTCAGATCCAGAAACTTCTACAGTAATATCGACCAAAGCAAATTATCAACGTTATACAAAGCCTCTCCTAACAACAATGCAAACTCAAATCAAAGGTAAATAAACTCCATTATTGAATACTTTGCAAATCGAAACTATTAGATCTATCGTACACGCTTCCGACATACTTTCGTTCGCGTTTCAACGTAACAAATACCAAGTGTGTTTCGTAACTTAATTTAAGAGCAGAGCATGTCTACGTAAGGAGAAATTCATTTAAAAACGGCACGTTTGAATAAAACCTAACGAATTATACTTTTAAGGCAAGAAACTTTAGATCCATTATTTTATTAAAACATATATTTGAATCTAAATGAATAATTTGCCATATGGGAAAATTGCGTGTTAGAAAGACAAACGCTAGCAACAGAAAAAACATTCAGTATAAATCTTTATAATAAAAAAAACCCATTGTGTGCCATAAGGAAGTAGGGGGTAGTGATGGGGAAAGAATGGCATGACGAGAGAAGGGGGACAAATACGCAGAAAAACACATCTTCAAAAGTAAACCAATATGTTTAATATTGCCAAAAAATCATAGACGTGAGTTTCATTTCAGGCGTCATTCACTAGTAAAATTTGCTGTATAACATTAACAACAACAAAAAAAAAAAAAAAAAAAAAAAAGGCGTTCTACGTTATTATCAAAGAAAATTTCGTTTAGAGGAAGGATATTGGAAAGGAAGTAATTTCAAAACTTGTCTGTAGAATGCGCGCGGAAACTCACAAACATATGCATACACACAAAACACACACGCGTGCACACACACACACAAATACACACGCACGCAAGGACGCGCGCGCGCGCACACACATACACATACATAGAGTTAAGCTTCAGTAAAAGTACGCTACATAATGGCATTAGGTTTAGCTAATCGATCATTTACACAAAACAACTTAAAATGAATAGCGTAGAAAAATGAAAATTTCCGAAAGGTGCAAAATAGAATAAAGGAGATTCACAGGAAAGATGGGTGGGTTAATGTTTACAAAAAAGAAAGGAATGAAATAAAGCAGTATTGTAGTTTTCTTGAGAGAGAGAGAGAGAGAGAGAGAGAGAGAGAGAGAGAGAGAGAGAGAGAGAGAGAGAGAGAGAGAGAGAGAGAGATTACAAAGTCAACAGGAAACGATTAAGTCTCACTCCAGGATCAGAAACGAACAAACGGAAGTAAAATAATTTAGTTTCAAGTGTTATAAAACGCAAATAGGAAAACTCGCGAACTTATTTATAGACGTCATGATTCTATTTTGGTTGAACACTCGGATAATAAAAGAAAAGATGTTAAGTGTTTCAAAATACACAAACATACAAAATACACAGATTAGATCTCGGGTTGATGCTCTCCTAAATATTTCTTGTATTAATTATATTTAATGTGTTTGTTTGTTCTTGTTAAATAAGTACACTGCTGAAGAATATGATCGAAGAGGTGAAAATTCATTGATAATTAAGGAAGCGAATAGAAATATTCTTGATTTTTTTTTGTTTGTTTGTTTGTTTGATGAGACGAATATAAGTCATGCTTGAGAAAGATGAAACCTAGATAGGACGTGAGTATAGCACTGACAGAAAAAAAATTGGGCAGAAAATCTGGTCTGTTTATAACTAGAAGTGCCAAAGCATGGAGGCATGGAGTACATAAGACCAGAGACAGATAAAAGAGAACAGAACCTTTTTGGACAATTGTCAGTGTTGCAGCGGGCGATTAGACTGGGATGAGGAAAGGCTGCGTATGTTGTAAAGAGTGACCGGATGTTTTATCTCTTCACCAAAATAAAATCCTGTGTATTTTCAATTGTCTGAGTATATAGTAAAGTATGTTGAGTTTACTTTGATTTGACTTGCAAGTAAGGAACGGGACGCTCTTGATCGGACTTTTAAAGCTGAAACCAGGCAAATGCATTCCTATCGATCCTATCCTATCCCGTAACTCAAAGGTCGTTGGGGCACCACATATGATCGTTTCAACAGCGTACTCCATCTTTCTCTGTTCTCAGCAACCCTAATGGCTTCGTTCAGTGTCAAACCAATCCATTCTCGAATGTTGTCCTCCCACCTCTTTTTCTGTCTCCCTCTTCCTCCGCCTCCTTTCACCGTGCCTTGCAGGATGGTTTTTGCAGGCCTGATGCTCTGGTGACGTGGCCATACCATCGGAGTTTCCGTTTCTTCACCATAGGCATTATTGGGAAGCAAATCAGTCACTTTGTCTCGACGATTCGAACCCTTCCGTCCCCACTCCCGCCATACCACCCTGGTAGTGCCGGGGGTTTCTGTATAAATAGTATCCACACTTTCTGGAAATTTAGTGTTTTAAATTCCCTCTGTTCCTGTCTTTCTCCTTTGTTCTTTCTCATTCCTACTCTTTTATATCAATCAACTATACTATGTTCTTCGCTAGACCAGTCACCTATCTTTTTTTTCTTGAAACCTCTTCCCAAAATCCTCATGTGTGCATGAGGTCTGTTGTATCAACTTGGGAATATTGGACGCTTTCTGCCAAATGGTTTAGGGCTTCCTGTGATATTATTATTTAGCAATGTAGGCGTTTGATATGTATGTTTTGTTAATATTTTATAATGATGTTTATATTCTCTTTTTTTTCTTTTCTTTTTTTTTACGGGGATTCCATAAATTAGAGTAGAGTATGGAATCAGCGTACCCTGTTTGGGATGCCTTTGTAGTAAAGTTACCGGTTGGTGACGTGGAGTGCCTTCAGTGTTACCACTGGGGTTGTTTCAGCAGATATTTTATATAGGTCAAGGGTGAGTCCTCTTTCAACCAAGTTGTGGTCCCGATTTTGTGGTCCTGATTCGGTTCTTTGCAGTTCTCTGGACCCTGTATTCAATGACTAACTAACTCGATGATTCGAAGCTACAAAACAGTTAACTCTAAATAATTAATAGAAGTCTATGAAGCTGTATTAGTCTGGAAGATAGCAATGTGAATGAACATGGCATTTAGCTCTCTGTCTCGACTTCTTGACTAATTAGTTCAGCAAAAACCTCGAAATTGCAGTTGTGATTGTCCAAATTAGTTTCACTAGCTTAGCAAACGAGAACGTGAAAGCAACAGAAATCATAACGGTCAATAGCGAATATGATAAAATATAGCTGATTGCTCCTATAGAAGATCTATCTCGCCTTGACAACTCAGCGTTACATTCCTGGAAAATTAGATCTAGAACAATGCAACTCGTATTGGCTACACAGCGCATCTGAGCTGAGAGATCGAGGACGTTGTCGCCTAGGCGTTCTATTCCTTTGTAATTAACCCCAATTTTTATTCATTCTGTCACCTTGTGGTAAGGTTACTTTTGAGGTGCTGGTGCCTTCTGACCCACTGTTTCATTGTTAAAGGCACGACAGCGGCCCTTCGGTGCATGCATCTAGTATCTCGTGTCCGCATAGGAAATATAGATATTTCGCACAGCGGGTGTATAATCCTGTACGGTCTATGATACTCTGTGTTCAAGAGTAGCAGTCAATCCATAGCTCTTATGCAGCTTACGCACTGTTATTGACAAATACGTGCAGACGTCTTATTGTTGACAAATGTCGCGTTTGACTAATTATTTTTATCTGGATCTGGTTGTTAATTGTGCATATAATCTGCAGTAGAAAAAGGTCTTTTTTTGTACGGAACACTCGATAACAATTCCTGAAGTAGCTTTCAGCGAAGATACACGTATGAAGAACCTTTTAATCTGATGTGTTATATCTCTGTTTGGCATTCTTCCCTCTAGCTCTGTCTCAACATCGTTGGGAACACTGAGATGTCAGTCCCTCTGCATTGAACTTGCATTATCAGATTAGCCTACTTGGGTAGTAAGCAGTCGGGGATTGCACAATAACTCATTAATAATGTTGACGTGTGCTAAGCAGTCGAATCCATCACTGGCTTGACAGTTCATACCTGATAGGTTAGTCGATATTGTGCGTCTTCGTGAGTGCAGTCTACTTCTGGGTAATACAATCATATAAAAGCAAGCCAATGCGCTAGTTGTTGATATGTCAACACAGTTGACGATTGCTGTGTTGTGCTGGGTTTCATGTGTTGGTGTGCGCGTGCTTCTTTACAGATTTAAATTAAAAAAAATTCTGAAAATTGATAAGAAGAGGATTCTGAAAATTTCAAACAAAGATTTTTCTTAAGAAGATTCTGAAGATTTCAGACAAAGAAGATGCTTAAGATTTCAAACAAAGAAGATTCTGAAGATTTCAAACAAAGAAGATTATGAAGATTTCAAACAAAGAAGATTCTTAAGATTTCAAACAAAGAAGATTATGTAGAATACATGCTTAAGAAGTTTAGCCAAAGAAAAATGGACCACTACAGTAGTTAAAGCATATCGGCTACAGATTTTTTGACAAGTCACACATGCGTAAATGGCTACTTACTCGTGTAGCATTCAGAGACTATCCTGTCGCCTTCATCAGCACAGACTGAAGGTGAGAACTGGGATTTAGTTCACATCATCGTGAGTACACTCACGGCAATGTGAATGAATGAGCGAGGTGTAGCAATCAATACTTCAGATGATGTCAAATCTAACCTGGATGGTACACGCATTAACTTGATTAAGTCCCTTGCATGCTTAAGAAGTTTAGCTATAAGAAAAATGTACTACTACAGTAGTTAAAGCAATCAATACTTCAGATAAAGTCAAAACTAACCTTGATAGTACCCGCATTAGCGTGATTAAGTCCCTTGCAGAAGACGCAATGACGTAGTAAAATCTCGAAGGAAACCTGTCCAAGCGCCGCCAATTGTCGATCAGCAAAATGTCAAGTTCAGATCAATACTTAATCTTTATTTGATGCAATACTGCAAGGGCAAATGAATAATTTTTAAAGACACCTCTGAAGATTTTCTGTTGTGTGCTACAAGCATTTCTTGCATGTGACATTTTGAAATATGTTTATTGACAAACATTGTCTAGTCCTGCAGCCTAGTGCTAATTTACTTCATGGCATTTCCAAGAACTCTGAGCGCAACGAGCAAGAACTGTTACTTTTGTAGAACTGCGCTAAGACTTCATCATCATCATCATCATCATCATCATCATCATCATCATCATCATCATCATCATCATCATCATCATCAGCCCCAATGCTGATATCAGTGACAGCACACATTTTGTTAGCGAACTGTAATTAAAGGTGAAAGACGATCCTTACACATTCTGTTTCCGGAATTAGCGTTCGGATTTAGAAAGGTAATTACTTGGTAAAACATTGCAATTTCGCACGCAGTTAGTTTGCCTTTTGAAAGGAGGGATGTGTATGTGTTAGGAGTGTGTGGATTTGGTTTGTGAGCGAGTGTGTATATATATGTGTGTGTGTAATATGTATGCTTGGAGGAGTAGGGAGGGGGGTGTATGGTGTGTTTGTGATTCTTCTAGGTTCCCTGTTTTAATCAGGCTGGTAGCTGGTTTTATTCTCTGATTGAGTAGGAACCCGGTGAGTGCGAATTTTAAAATAGTTGTTTTTGTAAGGAGTGCTCTAGTTCTATTTTAAAACGGACAAACAGAAAAAATAAACCAAGTTAGTGGTAAACGCGTAAAACATTTCTCAACTATAGTATGCATCAAAAACATTTTAGAAATAATCGTTAGACATTTAATGTTAGCCAACAGAGGTTTCCTCTTGTTGTCAGCCTTGTAAAAAAGGTCACGCCTGTTTGCCCCATCTTTTCCAACTCCCACAACGGACGTTTCAGTTGACAAGGCGTATATCGTATAAACTCTTTTGGGACCTGTCATCTTTCAACGCCAAGGACAGTGTAAAAATTATAAGACAGTTTCCGACTTTAAGTCTCCGAGATTGTCTGAATATCTCTCACTCTAATATCCGAGACTTAATAGTTGACATGACACTTTAAGTCTTGCCATTCTTTGTCAAATTTGGGAAATGTTCGTTGCATAAAAAATTCTTGTCTTTTATTTCTCAGCTAGGCTATATAAGATGAACTCTCACACTGATATTTGAGACTAGCTGCGGATATGCATAAACATCATTGGAAGTAGCATAGACGTACACTTAGTCTCTTTATTCTTTGTAAAAAAAAACAATTCTGGGAGATGATGATGAGGAAGGTTAGTCTTGCATGGTTTTAATAATTTGGTAGAAAAACTTTACGGTTGTCTTTTAATAACTGAATACTACAAAGGAAAAATAAAGTTGAACGCATCGCCAATTCCATTTCAATTAAACGATGAAAGCGGACTCTCTTTTCCCTTAAATGTTATAGGCATAATGAAAACCAGTACAGTGAAGGCTATAAAGGACTCATTAATTGTAGGTCCCATCGCTGAAATTTGGGAAACACGATTCCTTATGTAAGAGTGTCACTCAAACCTTTGAATTTTTCATGTAAGTTAGAAAACAACGTTGCTTTTTTAACAGTGTCACGCGGACCTGTTAATGTTTCAGTGTTTGTTCTTGATCAATTTTTTTAAATTTTAGCGGACAAGTTCGCTAGCACATGCATGTTTCAGCTATTCGTTCTTGACTTTTAGCACGGACATCGGTATGCTTTAACATTCGTTTTCAAAATTCGAAGAAAAAATATTACATTGTCTGGATTTGCTTGTAATAACCCATGCTTCCGAATAATATGAATTTTATGAATCGATACTGTTGAAATCGCCAAGGTCGGAGAAAACGAATTATTGATAATGTTTGTGAATTGTACCGGACATGTATGCATGTGGTTTCAAATACGCGATGTTGTCTTAAACAGCTGACCTTTTAAAAGTGTGAGTGTTTAATGCTTCAACTTTTACACATTTTGTTTAGACGTCGGAATCAGATTCAGAAATCTTGCTCGTCGACAGTTTTCTAGAATAACTACAACAGCATATTTACATTGACAGCGTTTCACATATAGAGTTTGAACACCACAGAAATGTAGTTTTTTTCCGCAACAGAATCTTTCTCTAATAATTTGCCGCTGTTTTGCGTAAAGATTAATAAGAACGTTTGAACTTTTCTGGAACCAATACACGGTACCAACATTTTCAGAGCTACTGTTCTTATAACATGAGAAAGATTGCATTCGCTTTATTGGAACACTTAAGCTTGGACATATTACATATTATATCCTACTTGACTCACTGGACAATTACAATTCCATTTAAATGGACAGTAAAAAAAAATTCCATTGACATGAAAATGAAGGAATTTATTTACATTACTGTGTTATATATTCCTTGAAACAAGATTTGCTTCTGTACTCTGAACATTGATTTCGTTGGACACGAACAACTTCGGCCAGTTCACATTGGCATTAATATAACTGGATCTTTCAGACGGACTGTGCTATGGAGAATTTGAACATTGACCCTGGACATGAACAGCGTCGGTCAATTCTAATTGACATTTAATATAAAATGGATTTTTTAGACAGACGTAGCAATGGAAAATTTCCTATTGTGACTGAAGAGTTTTCCGTTCCTTTGAGAAAAGACATTTAGATTTGTGGTAGACATACACAAAGTGACAAGATGTTCAAGGCCCTGGTGCGCGCTACCCTGGGATTGGGTATTGATTCTTTAACCTCACATCTGAAGGGTAAGGACATAATATTGCGTGTTTTATTTTGTATTTGCATAATGTGTTTTCTTCTCTCTTATTTATTTCCTGTCTGCTTTCTGACTGTTATTATCAGAATGTATCTTCTTCTACTTCGTCGTCATCTTCTTCTCTGACTACTATCTCTTTCCCTTCTTTTTATTTTTCTCTGTCTGTCCGTCTGTCTTTCTCTCTCTCCGTGTTTGTGTTTGTGCGTATATGCTCTATCTCTCTCCATGTTTGCGTGTGTGTGTGTGTGTGTGTGTGTGTGTGTGTGTGTATGGCGGTCTGTGTGTTTGTGTGTGTGTGTGTGTGTTGTTTTTTGGGGGGTGATGTTTCATTTTCAAATAAACAGGCGTGCTATTTCTCTTTTCAATTTCCCCTCTGATCCCTCCACACCCTACTTCCCCCCCCCACTCCACATACACACACACCCTTCCATCTATAATTTCCTGTCTCCAAAGAAAATAAACACTAATGTCTGGTTGATGCCAGCAGACGTAGACACTTGCTTTTTTGCAATGACTTTTACCCGGAAAGATTGGGACGCTCGCTATTCTGGTAGCCTTCGATGTTGCTTTTGCTGCTGCAGATGTTGTTGTTGTTGTTGTTGTTGTTGTTGTTGTTCTTCTTCTTCTTCTTCTTCTTCTTCTTCTTCTTCTTCTTCTTCTTCTTCTTCTTCTTCTTCTTCTTCTTCTTCTTTTTCTTCTTCTTCTTTTAGCTGATGCTTCTACCGTTTACGTTGTGTTTTTTTTTTTTTTATGGCGGTGGTGATGGTGGTGAAGCTGTAATGTTGTTTCTCTAATAACTTGTGTTTTTGGCTTTGTCCGTCCGACGTCCTGAGATGACATTTGCGCACCTTTCTCTTAAACTACTGGACGGATTTCTTTAAAACAATTTTTTGAAGAAGCAAACAAAAAAAATTTAATACAAATAAATGTAAATTAAAAAAAATTATTTTAAACTTCCTATGTAATTAAAATGTACAGATGCCTTGTGCCTTAAACGAAACTATGGTATTTTTTTTTTAGTCACGTCATATTGTGATTTTATAATGGGATTTTTTTTTTCGAATCCCATTTTCTCCCAAACTATCGGAGGGATTTGTTTCAGGGTTGGTGTATATGCTTAGACTTTACCTATGCCTCCAATATAAAATCAAACTTATGGAAATGGAATGAGGTAATCACAATGACGTCACCTTTAAAATGTCTTTAAACTTTGTATGTAATGAGATAGTACAGATGGCGTTGAGCCTTAGTCATAACGTACGTATGGAGTGACGTCATCGTGGTTACGTAATATTTTTATTTTCATTTATTTATTTTGCGCACTTTTAATTTAGAACTGATGAACGGATTTCTTAGAAGCTTGGTAATTTAGCTAGTGAACCCTACCAGATGACAAAACATTATGCATATCGGACGACGTCGTCATGGTGAAATCACAGTGTGGTGTGATGTCTTCTAACCCTATTTTCTCCCAAACTACAGAGAGATTTTGTTCAAATTTGGTACGTACCTAGATTTTACCTGTCCCTCCAAGATTAAACGAAATTATGCAAACTAGAATGACGTAATCATCGTGACGTAATATTTTAAATAATTTCATTTTTATTTTTATTTTTATACGTTTCTTTTTAAAATTCGTATGTAATTAACAGCCTTTAGCATAAAACAAAACTAAGGTTAAAGTTTGTATTGTTGTTGTTATAATAATAATAATAATAATAATAATAATAATAATAATAATAATAATAATTATTATTATTATTATTATTATTATTATTATTATTATTATTATTATTATTATTATTATTATTATTATGCTCTTTTCCAGTTGCTGGCCAACACAGGATCTAACTCATATTGTTGTAACTGACACTCACACTCTCATGTTGTCTTTTTAAAAATTCTTTGTTACTGCTGCCGTTAAATAACAAAAGCGTGTATGTTGGTATAGATCGCCGCGCTTTGAGCCTTGGGGAAAGGCGCGTACATAGCATCCTGTATTATTATTATTATTATTATTATTATTATTATTATTATTATTATTATTATTATTATTATTATTATTATTATTAAATGCTTTTTGAGACTCGCGTTCCCTAACTTTGAACGAGACACTCGATCAAGGTATACTTATTAGAAACATTAACACTGGTTGTTGTCAAAGCTGTTGTTAGCGGTGGTAGCAACTACAGCCGCATCATCAGCAGTAGTAGTGGTGGCAGTGGATTTTTTTTTCCCCGTCACTAAAGTGGGGTTCGATAGCCTTTTCACAGTTTCAGGTTACTTAGTGAGTGATTGGCAACTTACAGTGGGAATGGTTACTGAACTCTTTCAGTGACAGGTGACCTTTTTTATGTGACAGGTTACCCGATAGTGAGGTCCTTTTTAAATCTGTCCCACACCACGACGAATCAATGTGTGACATGCTACTGATTGTGGATTGTCTACCCAAGGATGAGATTTTGGCGGGAACTGGAGTTGATTATGTATTATTCTTATAATAGCGCTTTCCCAGCTCAAAGAGCTGCCCAAGGATCTGGCCAATACAGGGTCTAACTTAAGCCGCCCGAGGCGCCCACCTGCAGCCTTAAGCGCATGGCCTGACGCCTCACACAACAGAACACAACTTGGGCGACCGGGTATGGGGGAGGAGGTATCTAGTGTGTGCTGGGTGTATTTGTGTAGCAGGCACTCACCCGTCTAGGACACGAGCGTCGTGATCTGTAAAGTCCATGCTGTGGAATGCTTGCCTGCACAGACTGGACCTCGGTTTATACTCTCATCCGAAGGAGTGTTGGTGTTCAGTACATGTGACTTTGTTACCCCGCCGTTCATAGGGCTAGGCACTCACAGGTCTCCGTGCGTAAAATAACCTAAGTAAATGATAAAGGAGCATAAAGGTCAAGTTTAGCCCCCAGGCGGGTTCGAACTCATGACTGCGGGATCAAGAGCCAAACGCTGTACCAACTTAGCCAACCCGGCAGGCAACGAAATAATCTCACAACCTATTGAATCAAGCTGAGTATCTATAATTCTGGCGAGGTGCC
The DNA here is from genome assembly GCA_036898135.1 of Oncomelania hupensis. Classification (NCBI taxonomy): domain Eukaryota; kingdom Metazoa; phylum Mollusca; class Gastropoda; order Littorinimorpha; family Pomatiopsidae; genus Oncomelania; species Oncomelania hupensis. The sequence goes on from CM072512.1 coordinate 113,492,958, forward strand.
GATATCAACCGGGATGTCCACACAAATTTAATTATTTTAATTAGTTTGTTTTCTTAAATTTTATTTCAGTGGTAAATGCAATGCAAAATGATATTGTGTATGATCGCTTAGATACAGCAAAAGTAACGTTGAAAGAAAGTGCCCTCAGTTGTACGATCAATTCTGTTTCTCTGGCTACCACACCATTCGATCTACCTGTGCATCATCGGGGAGTTAGACCTGTTCACAGGACTGTTATTATCGTTCTTCCTTTGACACCATCATGCTACAAACAACCCGCTACAAACTTTCCTTTGCAAGCTGTCGATCGTTCTCAGTGTTTGGTCCTTCTACTTGGAACTCTCTCTCTCTCTCTCTCTCTCTCTCTCTCTCTCTCTCTCTCTCTCTCTCACTCTCTCTCTCTCACTCTATCTCTCTCTCTCTCACTCTCTCTCTCTCTCTCTCTCTCTCTCTCTCTCTCTCTCTCTTTCTCTCTCTCTTCGCAGCTGTCCGAATACAGCCACTTTCAAGTCCAGCTTGAAAACTCATCTCTTCCTTACAAATGTCTGATCTCGTCTCCCATCTCCCTTGTTGTTGTTTTAATTTATTCAGACCACCCCCTTAACACCGCACGCTCCCACAACCCTCACTCCTTAGCTGCTCTTCTCCTCCCTCCCTCGTCTTTTATATTTTACTTGTAAATATTCTTTTTTCATGTTTATATTATGTCTTGGCATAATGTATTAGTGTCTTGTTTGTGTATCACTTCTTTTCCTGTGTATTTCGATGTTAACTTTAAATATAAATGCGTGAGAACTGCGCTTTGAGCTGATGTTCTTAGGAAAAAGCGCTATATAAATACCCTTAGTATGCGTAGGGTATACCACTGTTAATTGTATCTAGAAATCACAGCCCACCTCCATTCTCACCTCTTCCTGCTCTTCATGCTGAGTCATCATCACCTTCTGAAGCTCGTGTGGTCCAATATAGGCAATTTATTGTACACCTGGTGCAACATTTGAATTTTAATACAACTTGCCAATGCATGTAAACACTTTTGTAATACAAAATTTTCAGAGAAGAATTCGAGCATCTCATATCTCGACCATGTCACGAATTAAGAAATTTCACAGAACCATCACAGCGAATATTGGCCTTGGAGTTACGGGACAGGATAAGATAGGATAAGAATATTGGGCTATACGAAGTCCTCTTTCAATAGAAAGAAAAAGGAATGGCACAGGTACGGCCAACTTACAAAGACTATCCTCCAAGGAACTGTTGACGGGAAGAGAAGCAGTGGCAGACAGAAACGAAGATGGAGCAATGACATTGATGACTGGACAGGGAAACCATTCGGACAAACTGGGTTGGCCTCGTGGCGCAGTGGATTAGTCGCCGGTTTCCTATGCCAAAGGTCGCGGGTTCGATTCCCGCAAGGGGCGAACGTATGTGACTTAGATACGAGACTATTGAGGTCACCGAGGGTTTTCTCTGGGAACTCCGGTTTCCTCACTCCCTTCAATAATGGTACTGGACGCAGTCAATATAAAATTTCAAAAAAATCAAAAAAATCGATGTTCTTTCCGATTTCCAATAGCCCTTACACCACCTGTTCGAGTGATGGATGTGTATTTGCTGTGTGTGTGTGAGGGCGGATGAGACAGGTGAGCGTGTATGTTGGTACAGATCGCCGAGTTTTGAGCCTGATTGATTTGGGGAAAGGCGCGTATATAGCGTCCAGTATTATTATTATTATTATTATTATTATTATTATTATTAATTATTATTATTATTATTATTATTATTATTATTATTATTATTATTATTATTATGAACTCAGAGAGAGAGAGAGAGAGAGAGAAAAAGAGAACGAAAGAGAGAGAAAGAGAACGAAAGAGAGAGAGAGTGGCTTAAAACTGTATTTGGGATTATACTACTTAAACGCGAGAGAGAGGAAGCACTGATTTTATTGATCAACACAAAACTCAACACACATTTGACTTTTTACAAGAATGTGAAAATAAAGGAAATAATAATAAATAAAAAAAAAAACAGCAATCACTAACAGGCTGCCAGATGTACTTTTTAACACATTAGCATGAACATTTCTGAAGGTCCCGGGTTCGAGCCCTGGCCGGGCCATTGTGTTGTGTCCCTGGGAAAGACACTTTACTCCTGTTTTCCTACTCCTTCGGATGAGAGTATAAACCGAGGTCTAGTCTGTGTCGCATACATTCCATCATAACGGACTTTAAAGATCCTGACGCTGATGTCCTAGACGGGTGAGTGCCGGTGACAAGAACACACCCAGCATGCACCTATGTCCTTCTCCCCCATCCCTGGCTGCCCAGGATTGTGCTCAGTTGTCCGGGCGTCAGACTATGCGCCCAAAAGCTGCGGGTGGGCGTCTCGGGCGGCTTGAGTTAGATCCTGTATCGGCCAGCGCCTTGAGCAGCTCTTGAGCTGGAAAAGCGCTATATAAGAACGATTAAATAAATTAAATAAATAAATTTCGCGCATACTCATACTTGCAATGCAGTTGCCAATAGTGATTACAATCACTGGCTGTGTGCACTAAAAATATATTAGGTATAAAATAGTATTTACGAACTACATCATCAGTATCATATTATGCAGAAATGGCAAATAAGTAAATTAAAACGGACGGAAGTTAGTTATTCATTGAGCCAAATCAGGACCACACAATCAAGGCCACAACTTGTTTGAAAGAGGACTCACTCCGAATCCGTATATATTATTATATATTTTTTCCAAACGAAACTAACCTATGAGGAAATAGCAAGGAACAATATTATTGACGAAGGGACAGCTCTAGACGATTTCAATGTGTAGAAATGTAGGCTGTGCTGTCGTTTCTTGTCACCCAGGAATGGTCTATTACCAATACAGGTTGGTGTCGTAGTGCATTTTGCCTTGGCCTATATTCTGTACAAAAGAAAAGTTATCCTATGAGAAAATAGCAAGAAACAATATTGCCGCAGAAGGCGATTGCTCTCTTGGCGAATGAAGTGTGTAAGAAATGACAGATGAAGTGGCAGGGAAAAGGGGATCAAACGAGAAGCTGCGAGGAAGGAAATTGATGGTCCGTGGCATAAGCCCGAGTCTGGCTTGTAGGATGAAATTTGCTAGAGACGTGTCGCAATGTGGATAATTTGAAGAAGAAGAAAAAGAAGAAGTGAAGACAGAAAGAAGAGGAGTAGAGACAGATGAACGGGAAAGACAAAGAACTTTTCATGTAGATTAATTTAGAATAATGATTACACGTTAAGGGGCGACCTGGTAGCGCACTTGTTAGCGCACTGGTTTCCTCATATGCCTAAGGTTGCAGGCTCGAACCCCGCATTGGACGAACATTAGGGATTTAGGTACAAAACTTTTCAGGTCACCGAGGGTTTTCTAGGGGTATTCCAGTTTCCTCCCTTTAATAATGATGAGGGATGCGGTCAATCGAAATTTTAAAAATAAACGTTTTCTATTCCGCCTTCCGTATTAGCGATTTTAGTTCAGATCGCCGCGCTTTGAGTTCGATTGAAGGGTCTGTGTAGTGGGTGAGGGAAGGGGTTGGGTGACCGACTGCGTGGGTTGAAGGTTGGTTGTGTGAATATGATCGCGGGTGGTTGGGTGGGGTGTGGAGGTGTTTGGGTGTGGGCGCGAGCGCAAGCTCCAAACTTCCAACAGGGCACAGAGAGAAGGAAGAGATCTCGTGAATTGCTCAATCAGCTAAACCATGCGAAGGTAATGAACGGAGGAGGCAGACCAAGCATGGAGGAAGAGGAGAAGGAAAAAGGAGAAGAAGTGGAGGGAATAATGAGACGTTGCGCAACATGTAGGGGGTAAACAGCAATCTCACATCGACCCCTGAAGAGGAAGAGCAAACTGAACACTTGTCATTTATTCATGCGATGCCATTGTTCTGTGGTTCTATTTATTGAATTTTGCGGCGCTTAGTGTCCTATTCTGGTTGTGTATTGTGTAGAATATTATATATCCAGGTCCGAATACTCGGGGGGGGGGGGGGGGGGGGGGGGAGAGAGAGAACTTAATATTGGCGTGACGAGGGTCAGGGAGAGCAACCGTTTCGCAAGAACCCTTTCTAGCGCTCGTGGATTAATTCCCTTTATTTTTTAAATATTTTATTTAGACCTCAAATGTAATTTTAGTTTGATTAATTTAAATGCTTTTGTTAAGATCAGATTTTTTTTTGTTTCTTTATTTCTTTCAATATTTTCTGACTCGATGCATCAGAGAAATAACTGAAAAAGACTGACAAAAAAAAGTATGCGATAATAAGGAAACACAGACAGAAAGGATAATAATAATCTATAATCCAATTTATTGTGTGCGAATTAATTAATGTTTTTATTTTGCTTGACTTAGGTTAGTGTATGTTAGATTTTGTTTCGATTAATCGAACAATTACCAGGTTAGTTTAAACAATGAATGATTTGTTTTAAATCTTAGATTGTTAGTAAATCAATAAGGGTTTATAACAATAGTTAGTCTGTCAGAAAATCAGTAAGTGAGTCACTCAGTCGGTCACTACCCCCGTTGGGGTGCCGGGGGTTTCAGTATAAATAGTATCCCCACTTTCTGGAAATTTAGTGCTTTAAATTCCCACTGTCGCTCTCTTTCTCATTCGTTCTTTCTCATTCCTGCTCTGTTCTATCAATCTGCTATACTATCTTCTTCTTCGCTATACCAGTTACCTACCGTTTTTCTTGAAAACTCTTCCGGGACAAGACTCCTTATTTGTGTTTGAGGTCTGTTGGATCAGCTTGGGAATATTGGACGCTTTCTGCCAGGTGGTCACTATGGCTTCCTATGATGTTATTATTTAGCAATGTAGGCATTTTATATGTATGTGTTTTGTTGATATTTTATAATGTTTGCGTTCTATTTTGTTTTTGTAAACGGGGGTTCGATAAATTAGAGTACAGCCTCAGCGTCCCTTGCGTGGGATGCCTTTATTGTAAAGTGACTGGCTGGTGGAGAGCTTTCAGTTTTACCACTGGGGTTGTTTCGGCAGATCTTTTATGCGGATCAGGAGTTGTCCGGTCCTGATTTGGCTCGGAAGAGTCCGCTGGACCTAAAGCAATAATCATGTAGTGGAAAAGGCGGTCACTCCCTCACACATCCACACTTATCTGTGCACTTGTAAGCAAATGCTATATACTACTAGCAGGAATTATTTCACCTACTTCTATTACGAAATAACAAAATTTTCTTCCATCACAATTCGTTGTAAACAATTCATTGAAGCGCAACTTTTACCAACAATATTGCGATTGCACAATATTGCTGCTATGCACTGAAAGTGGTCCCTGTGTCTAATCATGCGAATCCCCGCTTGCAGTCTAAGAGAAAGAGAGAGACAGACATACAGACAGACAGAGAGGGGGAGGGGAGACAGAGACAGACAGACAGAGAGCATTGAATTGAGTTCAATCGTTCATCGAAATTATAAGCCACTGTAGATTGTTCAAACCTATAAAGGGAACAGTGAAAGCCACAGTTGAAAACCTGTCTTGCCTTTATAGGCAAGACAGATTCACTGCGGCAACAGTACCCCCGTTGGAGTGCCGGGGGTTTTCAGTATAAATAGTATCCCCACTTTATGGAAATTTAGTGCTTTAAATTCCCACTGTCGCTGTCTTCCTCATTTACTCTTTCCTATTCCTGCTCTGTCCTTCACTCTGCTATACTATCTTCTTCTTCGCTAGATCAATGACCTACCTTTTTTCTTGAAAACTCTTCCTGGACAAAACTCCTTGTTTGTGTATGGGGTCTGTTGGATCAGCTTGGGAGTGTTGGACGCTTTCTGCCGGGTGGTCACTAGGGCTTCCTATGATTGTACTATTTAGCACTATAGGCATTTTATATGTATGTGTTTTATTGCTGATTTATAATGATGTTTGTATTCTATTTTGTTTTTGTAACCGGGGTGTTCGCGTAGTTGAGGTCAACCCTCAGCCGTCCCCCGCGTGGGATGTCTTTATTGTAAAGTGACTGGCCGGTGGAGGGCATTCAATTTTCCCACTAGGGTTGTTTCGGCAGATCTTTTATGCGGATCGGGGGTTGTCCGGTCCTGATTTGGCTCGGAAGAGTCCGCTGGACCTAAAGCAACAATAAATCAAATCAAAGACAAACATTGAGAACATTGACGTGTAACGTCTACTCCCACCATCCCACCATTGGCGATATGGCAGACGTAGATACCTATACCAGGGAAAAGGAAGTAGGGGCCTAAATCAACACTGAATTACCAGAGCAATCGTAAAGCTAAGATGGACAGTGAAAATAACCACTTTTTCGTGCCCACTACGGGGTTGGAAGAGAGAGAGAGAGAGAGAGAGAGAGAGAGAGAGAGAGAGAGAGAGAGAGAGAGAGAGAGAGAGAGAGAGAGAGAGAGAGAGAGAGCAATTGTCCGCCGTGCTTATTCGACCTATATATAACCTTGATGAGCAGAACTTGGCATGTTTTGCGAATTTTGTGATTTCTAGATGAAGTCGTGATACATTTGCTTCACGTATTTGGAAACCATACTTCAAGGAAAACGTTGTTGTTTAATTATTATTTTATTTATAAACATAAATTTGCCAAATTTGGTCAATATATGCAGAAATTATCCGTTAACAAAGTCATTAAAGTTCCATGGATTATAAGCAAAACTGTGATAGGTGTGATGATTTTAATGGAGATAGGGGTAATGGACCATGGGGGAAATTTAATACTGACAGGACCTCACATTTTCACGAGACTGTGTAGCGAGCCTGAAATGGCAAACAGACCTGCCAACTCAACACACTAGTTGATATATAACCAGGCCAAGACCTTAGCATGAATGCAATTGAGCCACACGCCTCTTTAAGGATATTCGCGTTTTGATACGACTATTGAATGTTTATTTTAATGTTGCATGCCGAATGATTGGAAATAAAAAGTTTATGGATTCGTTTGTAGTATTGTGAATAATGTATGGAATTTGCCGATTTTGACATGATCGAGTGTTCGAATCCCTAAAAATGGTTAATGAAAATTAAGGATTGTGCAGAGATCGTAAATAACGATGAACTTCCATTTTTTTTTTCAACTTTATCGAGTGTTTTTAATGGTCCGAATATTATTGATGAAAATAAAAGTTTGGACACTAGATAGGCTTAATTATTCATAGTAATGTGGATACAATTATTCATAGCAATGTAGTTACAATTATTCATAGCAATGTAGTTACAATTATTCATAGTAATGTAGTTATAATTATTCATAGTACTGCAGTTACAAGTTTGACACGACAATTATTTACCACCATTTTGGATTACAAAAAAGAAATCTAGTTGGGATATGAATGTGAAAAAAGGTTGTTTGTTTGGAATGAAGTTACATGTTTGACACGACAATTATTTACCAGCATTTTGGATTACAAAAACGTAATCTAGTTGGGATATGAATGTGAAAAAAGGTTGTTTGTTTGGAATGAATGAGGTGTGTGTCTGTGTCTGTGTGTGTGACACACAGTGTGTCTGTGTGTGTGACACACAGTGTGTCTGTGTGTGTGACACACAGGCAGACAGACAGATAGACTGACAGCTAGAGAGGCATAGACACATATACAGGCAGAGGATTCATATGAAGTAACATCTTCAAGTTTGTCTCAGGACTATAGTAGTCGTCTGTAGACCTGCTTGGTCGTACAATGTAATTAATTGCCAATCCAATTAATTGTATAATCCAATCTCATTTAATAGCAAGACCACAATCTCATTTAATAGCAAGACCACGAGAGACTCACTAAAAAGAGCCAACTCTCTCTCTCTCTCTCTCTCTCTCTCTCTCTCTCTCTCTCTCTCTCTCTCTCTCTCTCTCTCTCTCCTGCCTGTAGACGTTTTTTGCATGTATGTAACAAGAAACCAAATGATGTTGTGTATGGTGAAATACGACGCTACCCTCTTCATATCAATACTAGTCTTAAAGTAATAAAATATTGTTTTAGATTGTTGAAGCAGACCGAAAATGTGTATTCAAAGAAAGCTTACAACATGCTGCTGGTCTTGCGTAATAATGGAGAAAAATACATGGGCGTCACAAGTAAAACAGATTTTGTGTGAAAATGGTTTTGAAAAAGTTTGGGTATTTGGATGTGGTGATGAGAAGCGTTTTATTGCTGAACTACTTAGGGAAAGACTATTTAGTTATTTTGTACATGGGTAATTCGATCACCTTGAAACTAATTACAACGTTGGGATGTACGGTAAAGTAAAACGTTCGTTTGGAAGAGAGGGATATATTGATCTTTTTAAGACCGAAACATACCGTAGTGTACTGGCTCAGTTTAGAATGTCTGTTTCTCAAATTAATAAACACCGTTTCCGATTTTTTTTAAATGAAGAAATTAAAAAGTGACCCTTTTTGTGGTAACAAAGAGTCAGAGGTACATTCTCTGTTCATTTGCCCATTGTATGAACAATTAAGAAACCAATTTTTACCAGCGATGCACAGAAATTCGGACTATGTCGAAGTAATGTATACACTGCTGAATACAGAGTTATTGTAAGTCTTGGAAAATGTTTCAAATGATATATTTTTGCATTAAAATTGAGAACAGAGAACCGTAGACTTGTATAGTGTATCTCTACGTTAAATCTAGGTGTGCTTAAATTTAAGTCTGAACTGGTTATGTATTTTTTTTATATTTCTATTTGTCTTTCAGCACATGTAACCTTGTGTAAAAAAATGAACAAAATAGGAATTAAAAGAAAAAAAAACAACAGAAAAAAATAAACGAATAAAGAAATTAATAGGAAAGGACAGAAAAAAATTGCAAAAAGATGAATTGTTAAAATTAAAATAAAAAGAAAACAAGTTTTTTTAAAATTAAAATAATAAAGGAAAAAAAGAAATAAAATAAGAAATGATTTTGTCTTTTGTAAATTCCTGTTGCTTGTGCATTTGGTCGTTGAAGTCTTGATGCTTATATTTGTTTTTGTTCTTGCTGTATTTGTTTTTTTTTTTAAAGTGGTGTTGTTAATGTTTATATTTGTACACTATTGGCACGATGGGAGGGAGGTGGAGCATTTCTGTAGCGGTTGTGGCCTGTCAGTAAAAAAACAAATCACGCAGGGTTACTCTCTCTCTCTCTCTCTCTTTCTCTCTCTCTCTCTCTCTCTCTCTCTCTCTCTCTCTCTCTCTCTCTCTTTCCTTTGCCCACTGACGGTTAAAGATCAGAACGAGGATCCTTTACAAATTTATTTCCTAATTACCCAGACCGCTCTATTTCTGATCAGCGCGTTGTTAACATAAAATAAGTTGTCCTCATTCATTCTAGACATGAAACTGTCGGTTCCATAATTAAGTGAAGGGTATTATAGCCCCGAGGGAATACACTGAAGTCGCAGGTCTATCACAGAGACACGAGCAAGAGGTCGCTAATACGTTTTATGACAGATATTGTACCAGAGCAAAGGCATGACAAAGTGTGTCATACCAGTCACCATCAATCATCATCATCATCATCATTATCATCATCATTGCCGTCGTCATCGTGTAATCGCCATCGCGTCATCGTCATCATCATCTATTGTAACATGAAGTCCATCAATAGAATCAAACAAGAGAGAATGAACCGAAGTCCCACATTTACCATAAGCACAAGCATCAAATGACTGAAGTCACAAGTCACGTCAATAAGCTTTAGTCCACAAAGAAACCCCCTTAGGGGCGCGCTTGAAATTATTTAAAAATGTAAAAGTATAACAAAATACATACACACTACAGGGATGTTGCTAGTAAATTGTTTCTTCGGTGATTTGGCCGAAACAGCCGTGAAACTTTCGGCTTTTTACAGAAAGTTTCGGCTCTCTCTTCCAAAGCAGTCTCACAAGTTTTTTGACTAGATTCACTACGTTAACGTGCACCCTCAACCTACATATATTAAAGGTGTTCTGTGGAGGCATATTTTTGTAATAAAACATGATTTTAAGAGTAGAATAAGAACATTGAAAAGAAATTTTATTTTCTTAAATTTTAGACACACAAAAACAATAAAAAGTTTAAACTGTCCCTTGACAGACCACAATACTGTCAGAGTTTCTGGGTTTAACCTTAGTAATTATCGAATCCTCACCTAAACTGCAAGCGTACAGCACAGGAATATCGCAAAAATGGACAAAATTGAGCCGATTCACCCGTGAAAACTTCGGCTCGGCGAGCCGACATGACGGACAGTTTATCGGCTTTTTAAATAAAAATTTCGGCTAAAAGCCGAAGATCCGACCCAAACGACATCCCTGCACTAGGAAATGCGTTGATGTGACAGTTAAGTCCCTCAGAGATACATGCGTGGCTCATTCATGTCAAAGACGGACAAAGGAAATGGGGTATCAGTACAACTTATGCTAATCTGATGAATAAAACATGATGCAACAAAGAAATGGGTTCGTTATAGTTGTTGTTATTTCCGAAATAAGAGAATGATTCTTGCTTCCTTCTAAAGAGATTTATTCAATTCATTTCAATTCAATTCAAACAACTTTATTTATCCAGATTTGGCAATTACAATGGGGGTATGAGTGCTCTCTAATTTAAAAAAAAAAATTCACAACAATATCTGATATACATGAGGATGTCTACAAACAATAACAACTTGCACAAAACAACTTGCACAAAACAACTTGCACAAAACACAGCGGCAGCCTCCTCCCCCCCCCCCCCCCCCCGACACCATCCGCACATACACACTGCCCATGCACACACATACATCCAGTTCATAGACATTTACCCAACACAGGCATACATCACCAGCAGCACTCACCACAGACACAGGCATACAAATAATAATGTTTGTTTACAAGTTTATTTAGGGCTCTAGCCTTCTAAAGGGATTTCAACCAAGTCGGACAAACATAACGTCATATACAAAGCACAATTTATAATAACTTATTTATTTATTTATTTATTTATTTATTTATTTATTTTATCGTGGACTGTATAAGGGACAAGGGGGAAGTTTCTAACAGACACAGGCACATATTCCGCCCCACCATACTTCACACCCTTAGAAATAGAAAAAAATAAAAGTAAAACATAATAATAAAGAGGTCTATAAACGAGTACCTCTTGATTTTGTTATTGGTGTGTGGATAATTTTTTTTCACGTACGAACATATCACAACATTACTGTTCAGAGGAGAGAAAAAAAAGCTTTTCATTATTACTAAAAAGAAAAGAAAAAAAAGGAAAGAATTAGAAGTCAATTTAGCGCCGCTTTCTATTTCGTGATAGACTTTCAGGATGACAATGAAGAAAAAATAGCATTATTTTATATTAACATTCTAATAACTTATAACCCACCCACCCACCCACCAGAGACTAGACTTTATTGCGAACCAGTCAAAAGGGTCGGGTAAAAGAGTGCTTGGATATTAAAGCTGAAAGGAAGTTATAGCATGGTTGTTTCTTTCATACCTCGTTACTAAAACGCCGGTGTCAAGTTGGTGCGTGGCGACTCTTAGGATGTGAGCAGAGAAGAATAGAATATCGAAGAATAAAAGGTTAATCAAGTTTGGCGGAGACTGTAATTCCATCCTCGTGGGAGTTTTAAAGTGGTGCTGCTCTGCGGCTTCTACGCTTTTCTTGTTGGTATTGAAAAGGATTTGCTGAGGTTTTTTCATCTTCACCCACCGTTCTCCTGTTTCCAGCCCTTTCCCAAACCTTATCTTCGCCCCCCCCCCCTCCTACTCCCCACCCCCGCAGACCCTCCTTTTGTTGTTGTTGCTGCAAGTTTGATTCGCGTTGTAAATTCAGTCCTGTTCTCCAATTCCCTGCCTAAATTGATCAATGGAGTTAACAATGGGTGGTGATTGCAATTGTTTTCGATCTTTCCACTTTTCTACACGCAGTGTGCCAATTCTTATGTCATATTTCTGGACCGAATCAAATAAAAAAGCATTTAGAGTAAAAATAGAAACAACAAAATAACAACATCAACGAAATGCATCCAGTATATAGGGAGAAAATGCTATTAGAAAGCAAACAAATGATGACGCGGACCACGAGGACTTCACCCGATATGTATAAATGTGTCTCATCTGGTAGGAATCTTTATAGGGGAACTACAAACCAAGTTTCAAAGAAATCAGTCCGTTATATTTCAGAGAAAAGTACGGACGGACGGATGGACGGAGAGACTGGCAGAGCCAAAGGCAATAGTTTCCCAGCTATTGCTCGGTAACTAATAATTATAATTTCGTCACAGCCTTTCTGGTGTGACTGGTCTGTGGCAGACTATTCCAAACATCAACCACCTTCAGGCTGAAGAAATGTTTTCTGATTTCAAGGCGAGCTGACAGTTTCTTTTGCTTCTGTTATTTCGTGACGTCTTGTTCGCTCATCGGTATTGGGAAGCAGATAGTCCTCAATGTTTACTTTGTAGATTCCATGGGTGTTTTTTTTTTTGTTTTTTTTTTTTTGGGGGGGGGGTACAGCTTTATTGTTCCTTTTTATCGGGAAATTGTGGGCCGCCTCCCCTGGCGAAAGCGTAGTCGCAGCCTGTGGCGCGCCCAAATCCAACCTACCTAACATTAGTTGTGTTTTTGAAATTTTGCTGGGGGAGCAAACCGGAGAACCCGGAGGAAACCCCTGAGACGCTGCCCGAGCCGAAAGTAAATAATATTCGGAGAAACATAACGCCCAGATTCTGGATCGATCCGACACCTGTCAGGCACCATTGGTTTCTGGCCTGTGGACAAGGCAAGTTAGTCCCGCTTTAGCCCACTTGGCCACAACGCTCGCTAATTGTAGACCTCGATAAGATCTCCCCTCTGCCTTCTGTATATCACATTGGAAATTCCAGCTCTCTCAATCTCTGCCCATAGTTCATTTCAGCTACTTCTGGAACCAACTTAGTCGCTCTTCTCTGGACATTCTAAAGCAGTACCGCCTCTTTCTTATACTGCGGGGATCAGACTACATACTGTCTCAACAGTTTTTGTCAGGTTTAGCCGGTATTTGATATTAGTCTTTTAAAAAAAAAGGAAATATCAGAATCAAATGCGTTTTAACAATAAACTATTTGGCTTTGCACTATAATCTGACCTTATAATTGTGCACTTAGTACATGTAGTGGTCAGTTTTCTAAGTGAATCATAATTTCATTTTATAATTGTATCAAGTGCCCTTTCATTAAATCTATAAACAAGATGTGATAATTGATTCGCACTTCTGTGGTTTGATAATTGCAATAATTCTCTTATTTCATCCATCATGCATGTAATTTGGCTTTCTTGTCAATCGTCCTTCTTCTTCTTCTTCTTCTTCTTCTTCTTCTTCTTCTTCTTCTTCTTCTTCTTCTTCTTCTTCTTCTTCTTCTTCTTCTTCTTCTTCTTCTAACTCTTTCTTTCTTTTTCTCTCAACGGAAAAAATAAATAGTTTCCGTTTGCAAAGTATTCTTACATTTTTGCGCTCGGCAGAGTGTATAGTGTTTGTTTTATTTAACCCATTTAACCCTTTTGCTTCGTTCCATTTTTTAGTATCCTATCTTATTCCGTAACTCGGAGGTTGTAGGGCCACCCCAGATGATCGTTTAACCAGCGTCCTCCATCTTTCCCTGTCCTCAGCAGCCCTGATGGTTTCGCTCAGTGTAAAACCAGTCCATTCTCGAATGTTGTCATCCCACCTCTTTTTCGGTCTCCCTCTTCTTCTACCTCCTTGCACTGTGCCTTGCAGGATGGTCTTTGCAAGACCTGATGATTTGGTGACGTGGCCATACCATCGGAGTTTTCGTTTTTTCACCACTGTGAGCAGGTCATCGTATTGTGCAATGGCTTTTGTGATGGTCTGTCGGACTTCGTCATTGGTGATGTGCTGGGTATAGGAAATAGAAAGAAAGAAAAGAAAGAAAGAAAGTTTTCTCTTATATAGCGCACTTACAAGCTCAGAGAGCTTCTCAAGGCGCTGGCCCGTAATATCCAGCAATCACACAATAGTTTGCTGAAGTCAGGATTCGAACCCACGTCGCCCAAGACGCACTCACAACAAGTCGCGCGCTCTGACCACTGAGCTATCCCTGCCGCCGTATCCAGAAGTCCTCATCTCCATGCTTTGCATTCTTCGTTCTAGTGTGTTTTTCTTATAACTATACACACTCCAACCTATAAAACCCCGGATATATAATAGTAATAGGTTGGAGTTTTATAGGTTATATATAAAACATTGATTTGGATATAATTTCTTTAACCAACGAAACTGCTTCGCTGTGCACATATCACTTCGACCTTTTACCCTTGATAGTACGTGCCATATTTTATTCCACCAGTTCGTCTTTTTCCTGTCCATTGTCCAACAAAAATGAACAAAAAAATCTTTGCTTTGCACAATTGTTGGCTTGCCCTTTTGCCCTTGCTACATGCCATATTGTTTTCTCGCCACCCCTGCGAGGAATAAAATGGGGTCAGGAGCAGGAGTTCTTTTTGATGGAAGCCGATGATGGATGATTGATGGGGATGCGGAGGCTGTTTATGGGGAATGAAGGGATGCTCTCATGCTGAAAACCAGGCTGTGACCCAGAAGAATCTATAGCCCGGCATTGATTGAGCGCTGATGGATTTGCTTGGTCGAGCGTGGCATTGATCAAGCTATGATCCCCCCACTACTTCTGTCTGACTACATTTCCCCCTGTCCGTCCATATAGCCCAACTCTTGTTATTATACTACTCAACTTCTAGATGGAGTACTTGCTTGTTCGTTGTCGTTTCTTCTCATTTACCTGTGTTGTTCCATTCTTTCTTCACCCTCTCCCATCTCCTTCACCTTGTCACTGTCGCCATAGTATACCAGTACAACTGTCATATTCATCATCACCCACCCCTGTAGAGCTGGTCTCCTCCAACTGGCTTTATGTTTAACCCCGTGCAGTCTAGTGAGCGAGCATATACTGTACCCCCGTTGGGGTGCCGGGGGTTTCAGTATAAATAGTATCCCCACTTTCTGGAAATTTAGTGCTTTAAATTCCCACTGTCGCTGTCTTTCTCATTTGCTCTTTCTCATTCCTGCTCTGTTCTATCAATCTGCTATACTATCGTCTTCTTCGCTAGCCCAGTCTCCTACCTTTTTTCTTGAAAACTCTTCCGGGATAAGACTCCTTATTTGTGTATGAGGTCTGTTGGATCAGCTTGGGAATATTGGACGCTTTCTGCCAGGTGGTCACTAGGGCTTCCTATGATGTTATTATTTAGCAATATAGGCATTTTATATGTATGTGTTTTGTTGATAATTTATAATGATGTTTGTATTCTATTTTGTTTTTGTAAACGGGGGTTCGATAAGTTGGGGTGAAGCCTCAGCCGTCCCCTGCGTGGGATATCTTTATTGTAAAGTGACTGGCTGGTGGAGAGCTTTCGGTTTTACCACTAGGGTTGTTTCAGCAGATCTTTTATGCGGATCGGGGGTTGTCCGGTCCTGATTTGGTTCGGAAGAGTCCTCTGGACCTAAAGCAATAATAATGTAATGTAATGTAAGGTAGCATATACTGTTATCTGTTCACACTCTTCTTCCTCTTTTTCTTCATATATATAAACACACGCACCTTTTGTCTTCATATATTTTTTGTCATACTTGCATTCAGTGCTGACCATTTAATCTAGTCCTTTGAAATGTTGTTTTCTTTAAACGTAATGCTTAAACAAGTCTTACTGAGCAACGCACACAGGTCCACCCCTTGCCATGAAATAAGTGGTTCTCATTTTCACAACACCGCCAATCTCCCGAGGGGGTGCCGGGGTTTCTGTATAAATAGTATCAATAATAATAATAATAATAATAGTAATAATAATAATAATAATAATAATTATTATTATTATTATTATTATTATTATTATTATTATTATTATTATTATTATTATTATTATTATTATTATTATTTAGCGTTTTTTCCCAATGAACATTATCAATTCAAAGCGCAGTACTCACGCATTCATTCTAAACATCCGACTTCATACAAAATAAAATCAGAAACTTGCTAACGAATAAGAGACGAGGGAGGGAGGGAGGAGGACCTAGGGGAGAGCTAAGAAGGGGTGATGGGGTGGGTGGTGGCGGTGGTATGAATCAAAACAAAAACAAAACAAAAAAAATTGAAGAATGACGACGATGATGATGGGAGGCAAGGTCATAAACATTTAAGGAAGAGATGAGTTTTCAAGTTTGATTTGAAAGTAGCTATGTTTGGAGAGCTGCGAAGAGAGAGGGAGAGTGTTCCAAGTTGAAGGGCCAAGCACTGAGGAAGATCGACAGCCAGCAGGGGAAAGTTTGTAGCGGGGTATGTGAAGCATGAGGGTGTCAGAGGAAGACGAAGATTTCTAGAACGCTTATAGAATTGAATGTTCTGGGTGAGGTAGAAAGGGGCTAAGCCATGGACGCACTTGTAGTAGAAAATAGCGATTTTGTAGATAATTCTATGAGACACTGGAAGCCAGTGGAGTGAATGTAGAAGGGGAGTGATATGATCAGATTTGTGTTCTTTTTGAGAACCAGACGTGCAGCTGAGTTCTGAACACGTTGGAGCAGGTAAATAGAAGAAGGAAGTCCAGCCAGGAGAGAGTTACAGTAGTCTAAGCGTGACAAAACGAGAGAGTAAAAGAGTTTGATGCTCTGTGGGTTCGGGCATTAAATAGAATAGACCCAACGTTTCCCGGCGTGTCGTAAGAGGCGACTAACAGGGGTGATGTTAGCACGGCATCACTGGGCGAAAGTCTTCTACACAGAAGTCACCGGCCAGGGCGGAGGAACCTCACGTTACTACAGGTTCAACGACCATGTGCTCAGGGCCAAGGCGAGCCACACTGTATTCGTGGATTTCGGCTGTGGCCAACAGCCTGGAGAGGATTGGGCACCACCAGGTCTTTTTTGCCCAAGACACACTACATGATGACACAATCCACTAATTCCATACCGGATCGGTCGTCGCCCGGGCCGTCACCCGGCACAAGGACCGCGCCTTCCGTTGGCCACCAGGACGGAGGTGTTAAGTATGCTACTGATGGACAATTTAGCAAGATCCGCACGAGAAACAACATCGTCATAGGAACCTGGAACGTCAGGACCCTAACTGCGGAAGGAAAATTAGAAGAACTGGCCCACGAGTTGGACCACTATCGATGGAACGTTCTAGGTATCAGCGAACTGCGATGGAAAGGCCTAGGTGAAACAACGACCGACAAAGGCCACAAGCTCTATTTCAGCGGTAGGGATGACAGGCATGAACACGGCGTTGGATTCTTGGTCCACAAGAACATTCTAGCGACTGTCATGGGTTGCCGCCCAGTCTCCAGTAGACTCATTACCATCCGCCTGAGAGCAGCCCCTTTCAACATCACCATCATCCAGGCCTACGCCCCAACATCAGACTATGACGACAGCGAAGTGGAGGATTTTTATGAAAATCTACAGGCGGTCCTTGACCAAGTGCCGAAGAAGGACATAGTCATAGTGCAAGGCGACTGGAATGCCAAGGTTGGCCAAGATGCGCACCGCAACTGGGGAGACACATGTGGACCCCACTGCAACAACGAGACAAATGACAGGGGTCTGAGACTCTTGGAGTTTGCCAGATACAACAATCTGGTACTGGCAAACACGCTTGGTCTCCACAAAAACTCCAGACGATGGACATGGCACAGTCCTGGCGGGGAGCATCACAACCAAATAGACTACATCATGGTCAAGAAACGCTTCAGATCAAGCATCAACATTGGCAGGACACGTACTTTTCCAGGAGCAGACATCGGAAGTGACCACGATCTCGTGATGATGTCTTTCCGGCTCCACTTGAAGAGAGTAAATACAGCAAAGTGCACTAGACTGAAGTTCGACCTGGACAAACTGCAAGACCCGGAGGTGGCAGAACTATTTCAGGCCACAATTGGAGGGAAATTTGCACCACTGCTCATTTTGGGGGCTGGTGAAGTAGATGTCAACACCATGACCACCACCTTCAACTCAGCTGTGACAAATGCCGCCACTGAGATCCTTGGCAAGCACCGACCAAAGAAGAAGCTGTGGATCACACCTGAACTTTTGGATCTGTGTGATAAACGAAGAGAGATGAAAAAGAAAAAGAACACCTCACAGGGAGCTGATGTCTACCGAAAAATCAACAATGACATCCGAAAAGGCATGCTCACAGCAAAGGAGAACTGGATAGAAGATCAATGCCAGGAAATAGAGAACAGTCTGAACAAGAACAACAGCAAGAAGGCCTACCAGACTGTGAAGCGACTGACAAGTGTCAAACAGCCCAAAGTCTCCACTATCCAAAGCAAGTCTGGCATATGCCTTACAGAAGAACAAGAAGTCTTGGACAGATGGACAGAGTACTGCTCTGACCTTTACAATCATACACCAAATGGAGACCCATCAGTTCTAGCATGTCCAGAGAACAGAGAAGAAGAAGAAATCCTCCCAATTCTCCGGGAAGAAGTTGAGGCAGCAGTGCAAGCGCTAAAGAAAGGGAAGTCAGCAGGAGTGGACAACATACCCGCGGAACTGCTACAAGCAGGAGGAGAAGCGATGATTGATGCCCTCACCATTATCTGTAACAAGATCTGGCAGAGTGGGGAGTGGCCTATACCATGGACCCAGTCGCTTGTCATCACTCTTCCCAAAAAAGGTAACCTTCAGGAGTGTGAAAATTACCGCACCATCAGCCTCATCAGCCATCCCAGCAAGGTCCTCCTGAAAATAATACTCAACAGGTTGAAACCCCAAGCTGAACAAATCATAGCTGAAGAACAAGCAGGATTCAGGGCAGGGCGAAGTACCACTGAGCAGATTTTCAACCTCAGAATAATCTGTGAGAAATACCTACAGCACCAACAACATCTATATCATGTGTTCATAGACTTCAAGAAGGCGTTTGACCGAGTCTGGCATGCAGCTCTATGGGCAACAATGAAAGTGTACAACATCAGCCCAAAAATTATTGAAGTCATCAAAAGCCTGTATGACAAGGCTACCAGTGCAGTCCTCCACAACAGAGCCATCGGGAATTGGTTCAGAACAACAATCGGTGTGCGTCAAGGATGCCTACTCTCTCCAACACTCTTCAACATCTTCCTAGAGCGCATCATGTCGGATGCTCTTGCAGACCATGAAGGCACAGTCAGCATAGGGGGTAGAGCAATCTCCAATCTTCGTTTTGCAGATGACATTGATGGATTGGCTGGAGAGGAACAAGAACTTGAACAGCTGGTACAGAGGCTTGACACCACCTCCAAAGCCTATGGAATGGAAATAAGTGCAGAGAAGACCAAAATGATGACCAACAACACCAATGGCATCAATACGGACATCAAAGTCCAAGGCCAATCCCTCGACACAGTGCATAGCTTCAAATATTTAGGAGCCATTGTATCAGACAATGGGTCCCGACAGGAAGTCCTCTCCAGGATCGCACAAACAACTGCTGCCCTGACAAGGTTGAAGCCCATTTGGAAAGACAGGACCATCAGTCTACATTCCAAAGTAAGACTGCTGCGCTCCCTTGTCATCTCCATCTTCCTATATGCTTGCGAAGCATGGACCCTCACAGCAGATCTCCAACGAAGAATACAAAGCATGGAGATGAGGTGCTACAGAAGACTTCTGGGCATTTCCTATACCCAACACATCACCAACGACGAAGTCCGACAGACCATCACACAAGCTATTGGACAACATGATGACCTGCTAACAGTGGTGAAGAAACGGAAACTTCGGTGGTATGGCCACGTCACCAGATCATCAGGCCTTGCAAAGACTATTCTGCAAGGCACAGTGCAAGGAGGTAGAAGAAAAGGGAGACCGAAAAAGAGGTGGGAGGACAACATTCGAGAATGGACTGGTTTGACACTGAGCGAGGCCATCAGGGCTGCTGAGGACAGAGAAAGATGGAGTATGCTGGTTAAACGATCATCTGTGGTGCCCCTACGACCTTCGGGTTACGGGACAGGATAGGATAGGATAAAAGAGTTTGACAGTAGCGTCAGTGGTCAGATGTTTGCGGACAAGGCCTATTCTACGGAGATGAAAGTTGCATGTTTGACAGGTTTTGCGGATGAATTCTGACATGGAGAGGGTGTTGTCAAGAACGACAGCAAGGTTTTTGACAGAAGATGACATAGGAAGAGTGGTCTGGCCAAGAGTGACAGTGCCTACTGAGGAAGAAGACAGGTTGTGTTTGGTACATGTGAGCATAACTTCAGTTTTGTTTGCATTGAGTTGGAGCTTGTTGACTGTCATCCAGTTAGAAATGTCTTCAAAGCATTCAGAAGTTTTGGTCAGAATGGATGGAAGTTTTTGAGGAGTGTCACTGTTTTTAGCTGTGTATCATCTTGAAATTTAGTGCTTTAAATTTCCACTGTCACTGTATCTCTCGTTTGTTCTTTCTCATTCCTACTCTGTTCTATCAATCTACTATAGTATATTATCTTCTTCTTCGCGAATTCGCTGGACCAATCACCTACCTTTTTTTGTTGAAAACTCTTCCGGGACAAAACTCCTAATTTGTGTGTGAGGTCTGTTGTATCAGCTTGGGAATATTGGACGCCTTGTTCCAAATGGTCATTAGGGCTTTCTATGCTATTTTTATTTAGCAATGTAGGCATTTTATATGTGTGTGTTTTGTTATTTTATAATGATGTTTGTATTCTATTTTGTTTTTGTAAACGGAGGTTCGATAAATTAGAGTATAGCCTCAGCGTCCCCTGCATTGGATGTCTTCATAGTATAGTGACCGGTGGTGTTGTTTCAGTGGATCTTTTATGCTGATCAGGGGTTAGTCCTCTTTCAGCCAAGTTGTGGTCTTGATTTTGTGGTCATGGTTCGGATCTTTGCAGTCCGCTGGACCCTTGTAAGCAATGAATAACTAACTAAACAAACTAAACCACCAATCCCAAAAGAATGTTGTAAGGATCGTTTTCCCCACCCTGCCTCTTCCAGCTGTCATTGTCTCCACTATATAGGTGTGGGTTGAGGAAGCTCTGTATTGCTTGTTTCGTAGAAAGTCATCTCGACTTCTTGTGCAAACCCTGAATCTGTGGACTCACTAAGCTGTCGCACATTTCCGTTATCTTAGTCCATGCTATGGAATGCGTGCGTGCACCGCCTAGACCTCGGTTTATACGCGCATCTCTCTTTCTCACTCTGTCACCCTCTTTCTCTGTTCATAAACAACTTTACTTAGAATTATGTCCACTGTATAAAGGATACGAAAAACATCGTACGGACGGGTCCAAGAAAGGACACGCAGTTGAAGCTGCGTCGATCTCTCAGAGCTACGTCGATCAACCTTTGCAGCAGCGTATACCTCATTTGTGTTCTATTTATAGAGCTGAGCTTAAGGCAATTCATTTAGCTCTGAAACAGGTTTATCAGTCCCAAAAATCATCGTTTTTAATCATGGCCGATTCACTGTCAGCACTTCAGGCTCTTGCCACGAGAACGGTATCGCACCCATTTTTGGCGGAGATTCATGATCTCCACACACAACTTGTATCTGAAGGTAAAACGATATTTTTTAATTTTGGTGCCTAGTCACATGGGCATCCGCGGCAATATTGCAGTGGACAATGCTGCAAAAGAACCTCTCCTATTTTCCTTTAGAGGTATCCCAGTTGGTTCCATATTCTGACCTGCGTTGTATGACTGGCTGTTATTGTAAACGGCTCTGGCAGACCGAATGCTCTAATCAAATCAATAAACTTTTTCAAATTCTTCCAGATTTGTCTACTTCTTTGCCTAACTTTGCGTCCATTCGCAAAGAAAAAAAATCTATTTTGGCCCGCCTTCATTTTGGGCATACTTACGTCATCCATAGTTTTCTTTTGAAAGGAAAACCACCGTGGTGCTTTGCATGTGACAAATCCTTTTCAATCTGCCGTTTTATGCCTGAATGTGCTGATGTGGCTGTTAGAGAAAGATATTTTGGTTCGATACCTTTTAATGAGATTTTTAAAGTTTGAAATGATCAAAACCTGTTTACATTTGTACGTGATGTTGGTTTGTTTTATCGCATATAGGTCATGATATTTTGTTAGTTTAATGAGAAATTTAATTTTTAAAGTGATCAGAAACCGCTGAGAGGAGTACATTGTACATGATGTTTTTGGTTTGTTTTATCACACACCAGGTCATGTCTGGTTTTTCTGTGTCTTGGTTTGGATCATTTGGGGTTTGTTAGTTTCACACATCATCTATTTATCATATTTTAATGTTTACGGTGATCTGATTTTGTGAATACTTTTGTGTGGTCCTGATTCGGATAGCAGTCTGCTGGATCCTATTTTGAACATACATTGATTATCTAATCTCCTCCATCTGGCTCTCTCTCTCTCATCTCTCTCTCTCACACACACACACACACAACACACAACACACACACACAACACACACAATGAACCAAGGCCTCAATATTCTCAATATTAAAGATGTACAAATATGTTTTAAAGAATCAACGCTGTATATTAACGACATGGCAACTTGACCTGACAATAGAGTGTTGAACCAATGTCTCAATTTTCCTTCTATATTGAGAATGTTGCTACTTGATTCGACCGCAGAATGTTGAGAGCGACATGGAACATGTCCAGTTTGGCTGTTAAAATAATGACCTCAAGTTTGTGGTTCACGTATTCAGGTATTTGCTCTATCCTAGCGCCCAAAGTCAATCTTACACCTTTTTCTTTCCATAAGCTGACTCAATAATCTGTGTCCGTAATACACCTAAAGAAGGTGCACTCCGATATTTAAAAACATTTCTTTTATAAACTGTTGTTTTTGTGTTCTCTTTCGATCTAGTAACATCAACCAGGTCTATGTCTAAAAATATAGGGTTATCCCTGCCTGTTCTTTCATCAGTAACCTTGGTCAGACAAAAAACGGCGTGCTTCTTTAACCTGGCCTCCGCTTTTCCATCTTCAGTTACCCTGCCGACCCACCAAATTGTTACTTACCCTTGTAATTTATTTACCCCATTGTTGGCCAAAGACTCGTGGTCACATGACCAGTATCAGGTTGACTTGGAAAGTGAGCAGCCTGCACTCAGACGCACTATCCCATCAATAAGACATTGATGCATTGCTCGGCACTTCAGGTCCTCTTTCTGGAAACAAGGTTGTCCTTTTAGCTGGAACTCACCCAACCTCTGCCCTAGGAACACTCTTCCCTAAGAACACATATAAACCGTGCAATTTTAATTTGACCAGTTCTTGCCAAGTGGGCTGAATGATTACACACTGCTCATTGGATAATAATTATCTAAATAGTATATTATTTTATTATCAACTGTACGCACGTCTGTAAGAATAGAAAATGTGCATATATATGTATGTAATAAGTGTGAATGTGTGTATATAAAAACTACTTTAAAAAATAAATCAATAAACGTAAAAATAAAAGTTCGTGCATAACTTTCTCACCTTTTTTGAAAATTGGCGATGTATTTTTTTTAATGCTATCTTAATGTATACTTGGTGTATGTTCTTAGTGCTTAGTTTGATGCTTTCATTTGTCATATCACAGCTATATA
The DNA here is from genome assembly GCA_036898135.1 of Oncomelania hupensis. NCBI lineage: Eukaryota > Metazoa > Mollusca > Gastropoda > Littorinimorpha > Pomatiopsidae > Oncomelania > Oncomelania hupensis. The sequence goes on from CM072512.1 coordinate 113,516,515, forward strand.
TCCTTGTCAGAGCTTAGAGCAGACTTTTAGTTTGGATTTGCGCTTTACAAAATAAATTATTATTATTAATTATTAGAGAGAATGCGTTGCAGACTGTTTTGCTCGGGTTCCAGTTTTTAACAAGTTGGTTGAATGATTACGCAATGCTAATTCAGCAATAATGAGAGAGAGAGAGGGAGAGAGAGAGAGGGAGAGAGAGAGGGGGAGAGAGAGAGGGGGAGAGAGAGAGTTGTAGACTGTCCAGGGTGTTCCAGTCTTTGCCAAGTTGGTTGAATGATTACGCAATGTCAATTCAAGTGTTCTGGGAAAGCGTGTTGGATAGAAAGAAGTCTTATTAGATGCAACATCTTTATTTCCTTGGGGCAAAGAGGGGCCCGAGATGTCGTCTGTGGCGAAGAAATGATGGAGTGATACTTAATACCCAATTTCTGCGCTTGGAACTGACCAGCCATTAGAAGAAAAAGAAAGGTAAACAAATACCGTTGTTATTATTATTATTATTATTATTATTATTATTATTAGTAGTAGTAGTAGTAGTAGTAGTAGTAGTAGTAGTAGTAGTAGTAGTAGTAGTAGTAGTAGTAGTAGTAGTAGTAGTAACAGTAATAGTAGTAGTAATAGTAATAGTAGTAGTAGTAGTAGTAGTAGGGATCTAATTGTCCAAGATGTGTTCGCCACATAGTATTCCTAAGACGAAACTACCTGTTTGGGTGTTTTCCTTCTTTTTTTTTTTAAATTATTATTATTATTATAAATGTCAGAGTGTTAAACATTCATTCATGTAAGATGTCGCCATATAAATTTGAATTCCCCATTATGTTCTCCTTTGGTGTGCCTGATTGTCTTCATTTTACTCATAAACTTCATTCAAACATAGTTCATTATGTTTACGGGATTGGGTGGTACACATTTCACTGAAGTGTATTTTTAACTTGAAGAAGGAAATTAATCTTAATGGTCGCCCACTTTTTTCACGGATACAAAGTAAAGAAACAGACACGGAGAAGTGTCTCTCTGTTGAAGAAACAGGACATGGATTTTTTTTTACTCTCTGTGTCTGTCTGTCTGTCTGTCTGTCTGTCTGTCTCTCTCTCTCTGTCTGTCTGTCTCTCTCTCTCTCTCTCTCTCTCTCTCTCTCACTCCCCTTCCCCCTTCTCCTTCTTCTTCCTTCCGACATTTGCCACCAGTGCTGACTGCAGTATACGATATTTACATACGGATTTTCTTTACGGTGGTCGGACAGGTTCAAACAACCGTCTCGATCTGAGTTAGCAGAGTTATCGATGACCATCTATTCAGATAAGATTCATGAATGTCGACTAATTCACCTAGCTGTCGTTCTTTATTTGTATACTGACTTGTATCTGCCATCAGCAAATTCCTAAAGCATTTTCTATAACTATACGGGTCAGGTCGGTCTTTGAGGACGAGTTAAGAGATGAAGCTATCTTGGTAATATACGATTATGATGTAAGTTTAAACATCAGCCAATTCAGCAGTCCGGCCCTCTGCATTTTATATATAGCTTTCTTTGCATTTTCTTTCTCGCGGGGGTCATTCAATGGGTTCCATAGATCACAGACGAACAATTTTCCAGCTGAATGTTCGGAGATTTCCATTGGGAAAGACACTTTTGGGTCTGTTGTTTATGCCTAGTCTTTTGCGAGTGCAGTGAGCAAGTAAAGTTTCCTAGCGGTGTCTCGCTGCGAGTTCCCTATCAACGCTGAGTGCGGGGACTCCCATTGCGAAATATACTGGGTCTGTTATTTACGCCAGGTCTTTTGCGCGTGTGGAGAGCAAGTAAAATTTCCTAGCGTTGTCTTATTGCGCTATCGGCAAAGAAAAGGAAGGCTAGGTAAGATGTAGGTCATTGTGCCTACTAGGTCAAATTAAAGATGGCGGTCATTATAAATGACGTTCTTAATATCGTTTAATCGCTGATATGGGAATATCAGGCTAGCACAGACACCACACCCTCTCTTTTGGGTGGCGAAGAATAAACATGTTTGTCATAGACAAACTTACACAAGAGCTATCTCGCCCAGAACTTAGTATTATACAACTTGCCTTCAATACGTTCAGACACAGAACCACTTCGCGTATCAAGCCTTCTAGCACCTTGTACGATCAGATTTGGCACGGACATCGGTGGAGGTGACCAAAGTCTGCTTCTTTTAATTTGTTGGTCTTGGATCCGTTCCACAAAACAAGCTAACATGAAAAAGACAAGCTCGTAGACTCAATTGCAAAGACGTCGCAAGATGCTTCCTCTAGACTACCAATTAGAGTCATTGGTCGACCCTTGTCCCCTTCACTTCCATCTCGTTCTCTTTCCGTATTGAACTGACTGGATTTAATGTTAGGAACCTATGTTAGACTGATTTCATGTTATAAGTCTGTGTTAAACTGATTTCATGTTAGTAATCTATGTTAGACTGATTTCATGTTATACACCTGTGCTAGACTGACTTAACGTTAGGAATCTATGTTAGACTGATTTCATGTTATAAATCTGTGTTAGACTGATTTAATGTTAAGAATCTATGTTAGACTGATTTGATGTTATAAATCTGTGCTAGACTGACTTAATGTTAGGAATCGGTGTTTGAGAGTTGTTGTTGTTGTGTTCCTGCCTGCTTTGAGTTGTATTCTTCCTGTCTGGCTTGGTTTTCGTCAGGCTAGAAAACTGAAAAAGGTAAAGGTAATAAAGAAAACCGAGGTGCTAAGAATCTAATTTGTTTTCAGATTTAGCCTCTTACCCCCACTCCCTCTCCCCATCTCCTCCTGCCATAAATGTATATACCCTTTCCCCTTTCTGTCTAGGCTTGTCCTCATTTGTCTAGCCAGAGACTTTTAAATTAATGCTAGAAGCCCCGTATTCCGCTTTGATTGTCACCCTATACGCATTGTGTCCGGGGACGTTAATCTAACCACTGAACTTCCGCTTTGACTTTCGTGTTTTATTTTAAAACTTTCCGCCGTTGGGAACGGTAGTTTTTGTATTTTTTGTGTCTGTAACTGTGCACTAAGTTGTAGTTCTTTAGACGATGCTCTATAAAAGAAAGTAACAAGCGAACGCCTGAAGCTCTTTGATGCTTTTGCGACCAGCGTCTTGAGTAGCTCTTGAGCTGTTAAAGCACTGTATAAGAACACTCTTAATAGCTTCTGTACCCCATTCTGTCAGTTCTCTTCAAAAAGGGGTATTGGATGCAGTCAATCTACAATTTCAAAACTAGAAATGTATTTCTATTTCGACTTCTGTAATTGCGATCTCATCAGATCGCCGCTCTTTGAGTTCGATTGAAGAAAAAGCGCGCGATAGCATCCTCTTTTAATATTATTAGCATTATTCTCTTTCCACGTTCTCTTTTCTAGCTTTGTTCTGTCGTTTCTCTTATTCTCTCTTCTATTGGGACTCCCCATCTCTGAGACTAAAAAGACTGATTTAAGACAAATAAGACTTTAAAAAAGGCTTTATTATCTTAAATCACGAAACATGTACATTTGGCGCACTACACAAGAATATAAACACTTGAAACAAAAAGACAAAAACATGCATTTATATTTATAGCATTAACACGTGCATTCACAAGTCTTAATACATGCTGGAGTAGATGTATTTCTAAAGTGTTCATGTTGTCATGTTTTTGCACTTCTTATTTTCCCCTTCCCGTCTAGTTTTCTCTCCCCCTGCCCCTTCTTCTACAGGCTGTTTTTGGGTTTGTCCTTTTGATTTGCTGAAAACTGAGTTAACTTTTTTGGTAGGTCACCTTTTAGCGCTAAATTGCATGCTTCCCTTGTTGATTCTATCAGGCGTCATCCTTATTTTTCAAATGAACTCTGTGCTCGGGCCATGTTTCCGTGTTTCTGCACTAAATTGCCAAGTATTGATGCTTCATTTTATGCATGGACGGTTTCTTAAGTGCAGTGATGGAGAGAGAGAGAGGGGGGGGAGGGAGAGAGAGAGAGAGTTTGTTCATAGTTTTGTTTGGTGTGTTTATAACTTTTTACTATCTGGAATACTTTTGAAAAGTCAAGAGTCAGAACCTGCTAAATACCGTCCGTTTCACGCCATAGCTCTAGAGCCACGGAAGGAATTTTGTTCTAACTTCATAGGAACGTTACATGAGTTATTGACCAGCTTCCCGTGCTAACACATTTACTCTACCTAATAGGTCAAGATCGTAGTGGTCAGTTCTTTTTTGCTAAACACGTTTTGCTAATTTATATTGAACTGATTTTGGTGACTTTTTATCATGCTACTACTACTGCTGCTGCTGCTGCTGCTACTGCTACTACTACTACTACTACTACCACTACTACTACTACTACTACATGTACTACTACTACTAAGTGTATTTATATAGCGCTTTTTTCGAAGTAAATCCGATCAAAGATGGGATGTGTATACATGTGCTTCTACATAATGGTCAATCATTCAGTGGTCAATCAGTAGACAGTCGTACCGTCATTCGAATTTAACTTTTTGGTTAAAAAAATGTCTGAACCGATTTTGATGATGAATTTTATACTGCGCAGCTCTGTACTTTCACTCCCACCAAGCTTTTCGTGTTCTTGACCTGTCTTTGGCCCATATTCCTACTGTTCTTAGCATACTAATATATGTTACGATTGTGATCGAATCAGAAGCGCGCGCTTGTATGAAGACTGTTGATGGTGTCACGCCTCAGACCCGTGCAGACTCGAGCTACCGTGAAACAGGATGGCGGTACGAATATAATATTATCTGCTCTCTTTGCAAGAATCAGTGTGATGTTGACGTCTGTTGTTATCCAGAATGGCTTCTGTTTACATGCCGACGCACGATTACGATTGTCCATCATCGAGTTAATTAGCAGAATACGCATTTGTTCAATCCTCCCTTACCCCCTCACCATCCACAGTTTCCTCGAATCTCCCCTTCCCTCATCTTCCCCCTTCCCACACACACACGAAAAAAATCATAGTGGTCAACGGCCCATTGTAGGAGTCTCCGTCGTTGTGTTAATAACATACACGTTTCTTCCCGCTTCCCTTTCCTCTCCCCGTAAACATCTCTATTCATTTTCTCCCCTTCCGAATGTCCACTCTCAACCCCACTGGTTACCCATGCAGAAAAAAAAAATCATGGGTGGTCTATGTCCCTTTTTCTCTTTGTTCAGAATGGCTTCCATTGTTTATCTTCTGATTACGCCTGTCCGTCAATATGTCAATTGTAGGCTGTATGCGATGTCGATCTTAGTGTCCGTATCCATATGGCGGAAATGGTTGCGAATCGGTGATCCGCTAAGATGCGAATCTTTGTTTTTATGATTACAAACAATTGCGCGCGCATTAACGAACAGAGAGAGAGAGAGAGAGAGAGAGAGAGAGAGAGAGAGAGAGAGAGAGAGAGAGAGAGAGAGAGACCGACAGCCAGACAGACAGACAGACAGACAGATAGAGAGATATCCATTTGACTGTTATAACCGTCAATCAGTCAGTTTATAGGCCTATACGTACCCTACAAAGGGCGTTTCGCTATGCTGCCGATTTGCTGCCGTTTCCACCATACGGATGCGTACTCTTCAAAATAGATTGCTTCAATCACTACTGCTGTTTGGACTCTAGTGCGCCCCATATTATTTTGTTAACCCGATAATCAAGACGAAACTCCTACACACAGCGTTCCAAGCAGAAACAATAGTTGTTTTTTTCCCTTCTGTGTACCGGCTCGCTGTCTGTTTATCCAATAATCGAGGCAATCACACTATTCACGACGATCTAGGTAGACCAGTGCCCATTCTGATGTCCAGACCCTCTAAAGACTAGTCAGTGCAAAGACTGCTATTTCGGTCAATGAAATGACCACTATGGTGTATTTGTTCTGGGAACGGAAGCTGCCACGACCCAAGTTATGGCTAATATGTGTGTTCACAGAAAAGGTACTTTAACTTAACGAAGAGACTATCCGCTACCAGTTTTTCCTCGAGCGTAATTCCGTGTTGAAGAAGCTGCTTGCTATATTGCTGGGTAAAAGGAGGCTGCTGTAGTGGAATGTGGGTCGGGGAGGCAGGCGTGGGTTGGGTGTGGGGGCGGGATGTGTGTGTGTGTGTGTGTGTGTGTGTGTGTGTGTGTGTGTTATTACAGGAATTCCCTTCTCTGCCTATTTCTCTGTCTCTCTGTCTCTGTCTGCCAATCTCTCTCTCCCTCTCTCTCTACCTCTCTCTCTCCCTCTCTCTTTCTCTCTCTCTCACACACACACGTACACACACGCACACACAATGTTTTCTTTCTTGCTTTATACTTAACTATCTTCAGTCCTCCGCGACTTTTATTGTCAATGTCAATTAATATTGTTATTGTGATGTGTATTTGTGTTGACTCTTTGTGCAACATAATGCAATTTCTTGAAAGAGATTATAAGGTTGTCTTATCTTATCTTATCCTTTTTTCTTTCCTTCTTTCTTTCTTTCTGCCTGTCTTTTCTGACCTTAACATACTCAAATCCTAGTAAAAAATTTATTTTCCAGTACATTAATCACGAATGTCAAAGTACTGATTGTAACTGCTCAACCAGGAATATGTCATTACAAATTTAAAAGTTATTAATAAATACCAATTATATATTTTATAATATATTGGAAATATTTCTTTTCGAAAACGGCCGCTCGCATTAATTGGTTTGGTCAGTTAAGTGCAATCTAAATCAGAGATTGCGTGTGTGTGTGCGTGAGTGTGCGCGCGCTTGTGTGCGTGTGTGTGTGTATTTGTGTGTGCGTAAGTCCATCTCTGACTTTGTACTTATGTTCTTTTCCTTTCTATCTTTCTTTCGGGGTTTTCTCCCTTTTTCTTCTTCCTTTACTTGCTAATTATCATTTGCACCTGATTCACCTTCTTGCCGGTCAGCCAGTAAACTGTCTGCGGTATACGGTCTGCCATCGTTAACGAGCTATTTCTGAACACGTAAAATCGTTGATGGCGAAATTGCCTACCGCGGTAGCTTTTGAAAGAAAACACAAGTCCACATTGGCTGGCCTATAGGAAAAGACCCACTTATAGAATTGCCTTCCGACTGAAAAATGCTCAGTATTTTTGCCACCACCCCACTGGAAAAACGAAACAATTCACAGACTTTCGGGACACAATTCGAAGACTTTTGGTGGAAAATAATAAGACTTTCTCTCATCCTTTGCCGAACTTCTCAGGAAAAAAGAACAGGTCCTACACGTCCCAAATGGAGAGTATCGTCAATGGATGAGACGGGCTAGACTTTTCAAGGGTTCGATCGAAAGCATGTTTATTGTTCCTAAGGCGTATAAGTTCCCATATTGTATGTTTCTAGATCTTGCATCACTGGGCGAAAGTCTTCTACACAGAAGTCACGGGCCAGGACTAAGGATGCTTAGGTTAATACATGGTCAACAACCACGTGCTCGAGGCCAAGGCGAGCCACATTGTATTCGTGGATTTCGGCTATGGCCAACTGCCTGGGGAGGATTGGGCCCTGCCAGGTCTTTCTTGTGTGTATTCACACCGCATGATGAAAAGAACCACTCTCTCCATACCGGATCGGTCGTCTCCCGGGTCACCAACGACCGCGCCTTCCGTTGGCCACTAGGGCGAAGGTGATAAGTGTGCTACTGATGGACACTTGGCAAGATCCGCATGAGAGACAACATCGTCATAGGAGCCTGGAATGTGAAGACTTTAACTGCGGAGGGAAAATTAGAAGAACTGGCCCACGAGGTGGAACACTTTAGGTATCAGTGAACTGCGCTGGGAAGGTCTATGGGGAAACAACGACGACAAAGGCCACAAGCTTTATTTTAGCGGGAGAGATGACAGGCACGAACACGGCGTTGGATTCTTGGTTTATAAGAGACATTCCAGCCACTGGCATTGGTTGACGCCAGTCTCCAGTAGACTCATTACCATCGGTCTGAGAGCAGCCCCTTTCAACATCACCATCAACCATGGCTATGCCCCAACATCAGACAATGACGACAGCGAAGTGGAGGATTTCTTTAAACATCTACAGCCTGGATCAAGTGCTGAAGAAGGACATAGTCATAGTGCAAAGCGACTGGAATGCAAAGGTTGGCCAAGATGCGTACCACAACTGGGGAGACACATGTGGACCCCTTTGCAACAACGAGACAAATGACAGGGGTCTGAAACTCTTGGAGTTTGCCAGATACAATAATCAGATGCTAGCAAACACGCTTGGTCTTCACAAATAATCCAGACGATGGACATGGTACAGTCCCGGCGGGGAGCATCACAACCAGATTGAATACATCTTGATCAAGATACGCTTCAGATCAAGCATCAACATTGGCACGACACGCACTTTTCCAGGAGCAGACATTGGAAATAACCTTGATCTCGTGATGATGTTCTTCCGGCTACACTTGAAGATAGTAAACACAGCAAAGTGCACCAGACTGCAGTTCCACCAGGACAAACTGCAAGACCCAGAGGTGGCAGAAATATTCCAATCCACAATTCACCACTGCTCATTTTGGGTGCTGGTGAAGTAGATGTCAACACCATGATCACCACCTTCAATTCAGCTGTGACAGATGCCGCCACTGAGATCCTTGGCAACCACCGCCCAAAGAAGAAACCGTGGATCACACCGAAACTTTTGGACCTTTGTGATAAACAAACGAAGAGAGATGAAAAAGAAAAAGAACACCTCACAGGGAGCTGAAGCCTACCGAAAAAATCAACAATGACATCTTAAAAGGCATGCACACAGAAAAGGAGAACTGGATAGATGATCAATACCAGGAAAAAGAGAACAGTAAGAACAGCAAGAAGGCCTACCAGACTGAAGCGGCTGACAAGTGTTAAACAGTCCAAGGTCTCAACGATCCAAAGCAAGTCTGGCATATGCATTACAAAAGAACAAAAAGTCTTGGATAGATGCAGAGTACTGCTCTGACCTTTACAACCACACACCAAAGGGATACCCATCAGTTCTAGCATGTCCCCAGAAAAAAAAAACAAGAAAAAATTCTTCCAATTCTCCGAGAAGAAGTCGAGGCAGCAGTGCAATCGCTGAAGAAAGGGAAGTCAGCGGGAGTGGACAACATACTTGCGGAATTGCTTCAAGCCGAAGTAAAAGCGATGATTAACGCCCTCACCATTATCAGTAACAAGATCTGTCAGAATGGGAGTGGCCTAAACCATGGACCCAGTCGATTGTCATAACTCTTCCCCAAAAGTGTAACCTTCAGTAGTGTGAAAATTACCGCACCATCAGCCTCATCAGCCATCCCAGCAAAGTCGCTCTGAAAATAATACTCAACAGGTTGAAACCCCAAGCTGAACAAGTCATAGCTGAAGAACAAGCAGGATTCAGGACAGGGCGAAGTACCACTGAACAGGTTTTCAACATTAGAAGAATCTGCAAGAAATAGATACAGCACCAACATCTATATCAGGTGTTTGTAGGCTTCATGAAAGCGTTTGACGGAGTCTGGCATGCAGCTCCGTGGGCAACCATGAGAGTGTACAAAATCAGCCCTAAAATTATTGAAGTCATCAAAAGCGCGTATGACAAGTCTACCAGTGCAGTCCTCCACAACAGCGCCGTCGGGAACTGATTCAGAACAACAATCGGTGTGCGTAAACTCTTTAACATCTTCCTAGAGCGCATTATTTCAGATGCCCTTGCAGGCACTATCAGCATAGGGGGTAGAGCAACCTACAATCTCCGTTTTGCGGATTACATTGATGGATTGGCTGCACTGGAGAGGAACAAGAACTTGAACAGCTCTTACGGAGGCTTGACACCACCTCCAGAGCCTATGGAATGGAAATAAGTGCAGAGAAGAAAAACGTAATGACCAACAACACCAATGGCATCTACATGGACGTCACAGTCCGAGACCAACCCCTCAACAAAATGCATAGCTTTAAATATTTAGTAGCTATTGTATTAGATAATAGGTCCCGACAGGAAGTCCTCTCCAGGATCACACAAACAACTGCTGCCCTGAAGGGTTCGAAGGCCATTTAGAGAGACAGGACCATCGGTCCACATTCCAAGATAAGGCTGCTGCGCTCCCTTCTCATCTCCTTTTTCCTATACGCTTGCGAAACATGGACACTCATAAAAGATCTATAAAGAAGAATACAAAGCATGGACATGAGGTGCTAAAGAAGACTTCTGGGTTTTACCTATCCCCAGCACTTCTCCAACAACGAAGTCCGACAGGCTATCACACAAGCCATTGGACAACCCGATGACATTCTCACAGTGGTGAAGAAACGGAAATTCCGATGGTATGGCTACGTCACCAGAGCATCAGGCCTTGCAAAGACCATCCTGCAAGGCACAGTGCTAGGACGCCGAAGAATAGGGAGACAGAAAAAGAGATGGGAGGACAACATTTGAGAATGGACTGGCTTTACACTGAGCGAAGCCATGAGGGTTGCTGAGGACAGAGAAAGATTGAGTACGCTGGTTAAATTATCATTTGTGGTGCCTTAACTACCTCAGAGTTACGGGATAGGATAGGAATAGGACAGGCCTGCAGCATCCTCCGTTGGGATAACAGGAGTTACAAACACAAACGGAATATGTTGTCACAGCTGGCATATGGTAAAACAACCACGGCATCAGATCAGGAACATTGATAAACGAGCTTGAGCTCCAAGGTCAATAGGAGGAACTTCGTCTCAAGCGAGCTAGTGTAAGTCCCGGTGCTGAGATTTTAATGTAAGTTTTTGTAGGAGCGAATTAAAAATGTTTTTTTTTTTGTTTTTTTTTTTACTTCAACGAATAAGATGCTCTTTGAAGAAAAGAAATATATATATATATATATATATATATATATATATATATATATATATATATATATATATATATATATATATATATATATATATATATATATATATATATATATATATTTGTGATCGTTCTGATTCAGTCTCTCTGTCTGCCTCTCTGTCTGTTTCTCTGTCTGTGTCTGTGTCTCTGCAACAGTTTCAAAGGAGAACACAGTCTCGGCTCTATTTCCCATTTGAAGCGGATACAATTTTCAGCAACAATGGCTTTTCTGCCTTATAGACTTCGATATAGATAGCAAACTACTGCATTGTGGACGCTCGAGGTTCACACTAAGTAAGTAGGACTGCTGAAGGATACGTCTAAATCAAGCAGTCGGGGGCAGGCCTGTTCATCGCAGCTGAGTCTGGACGAGTATCTCTCAGATGTCAAGTCAAATCAAGGAGTTTACTGGTGGGGTGGCGAACGGCTAGTCTCAGCTACGTAGTGTGATCTCTGTTAATAGTAATCTCAGTTAGCGCGCACTAGACCGGACGGCAGGGTGATGGCATGTGGAAGCAGATTCAATCATTCAATCTTGCTCCACTTCGCCTGCATTCTGTAACGTCCCTTGCAAAGCAAAGCATGATACCTTTATACCTTTGTTACTTCTCAAGAACTTCCGTATATAAAAAAGGGTAATTAGCAAGAGAAAGAGCAGGAAGGAGGGTGGAAGAATGGGAGTGTAAAGTGATGGGAACTAAAGATAGATAGAACAACATTATTTACTTCGCTCAGTTTTCCCCCAAAGAATCATAATTTTAGGATAGTTCATTACCGGGGAATCAGAAGATTGAAAAAGTTAGGGGAGGAAAAGCACAAGACAGACTGGAAATGAGGGAAGGAGAGAAAAAGAGTGAGAGAGAGAGAGAGAGAGAGAGAGAGAGAGAGAGAGAGAGAGAGAGTGAGAGAGAGAGAGAGAGAGAGAGAGAGGATGTTACCAATTCAGAAGTTTTCCAGATTGAACTCTGTACAATGTTAACTAAAGAGGATGGCGAAGAAAATGGAAGCGGACAAGGGAGGAAGCGCGCGACGCATCGAGTTAATATTAAAAGCGACCCTTTGCAGATATAGTTGCAGACATACTTTATTCATTATTCGTAGGAAGAGACCTCGTTAGATGTTAACGTTTGCAGTCGAGAATTGCACTGGCACAACTACCTGCTTCTGCTTCTTCTTGTGCGATCATCATCATCATCATCATCATCATCATCATCATCATCATCATCATCATCATCATCATCATCATCATCATCATCATCATCATCATCACTTCTTCTTTTTCTTACTTCTGTGCTTGTCAACCAGGAATGTGCTGTTTGTTCAACGAAAGAGTTACAGAAGCACAATTTGGTTACGCAGATAGCTTTGCTGAGAAAGATATAATGACGCTTTTTTTCTGTCTGTCTTTCTGTCTGTCTGTCTATCTATCTATGTTATAGCGAGCGTTGTGGCCGAGCGGTCTAAGACGGGACTAACGTGCCCTGTCAACAGGCCAGAAACCAATGTCGCCTGACAGGTGTGGGATCGATCCAGCATCTAGGCGTTATGCTTCTCCGAATATTATTTACTTTCGACTCGGGCAATGTCTCGGGGGTTTTCTCAGTGCTTGTCAACCAGGAGTGTGCTGTTTGTTCAACGAAAGAGTTACAGAAGCACAATCTGGTTATGCAGATAGCTTTGCAGAGAAAGATATAATGACGCTCTTTTTCTATCTACCTATCTATCTATCTATCTATCTATCTATCTATCTATCTATCTATCTATCTATCTATCTATCTATCTATCTATCTATCTATCTATCTATCTATCTATCTATCTATCTATCTATCTATCTATCTATCTATCTATCTATCTATCTATCTATCTATCTATCTATCTATCTATCTATCTATCTATCTATCTATCTATCTATCTATCTATCTATCTATCTATCTATCTATCTATCTATCTATCTATCTATCTATCTATCTATCTATCTATCTATCTATCTATCTATCTATCCATCTACCTATCTACCTATCTGTCTGTCTGTCTGTCTGTCTGTCAATCGTGTGTCTGTCTGTCTGTCAAACTAACTAACTAACTAACTATTCCGTCAGCCCGCCGTTGGAGGGAAGCTGTCGCTGAGAGTTTTCGCCACTTTGCCATAATGACGCTTGCTTAACACTCTTATTGTTCCATGGTTTTCGCAGTTGCGGATGGAGGACGACTCGTGTTATCGTTGTGAATATGGAAATTAACGACGTATTAAATCGACATTCATCAGAGTAGGCAGGCGGGCGGATACCCAGATTGTTCCACTGCCTCGCTGAACTAGAATTGAATACAACTTTATTTACAAAAAGACAGTGAAAAGATAGTATCCCGGAAGAAAGTCAATTCAAAAGTCTGCTAAAATGTTCACTAGCCCGTTAAAAACTGTAACACTAACACGAAGCTGAAATTTGTCTTAACAGGGTGAGACAGTACATAATTCATAGAAGCTTGGCCAGAGCATCATCAGACATGAAAAGCTAGGAATAAGTGATTAAAAATAAATAAATAAATACATACTTAAATAAATAAATAAATAAAGGTCGCCAGTCCGGCGAGTGAGATGCACGTTTTAAGTCAAACGCGCAAGGTTTTACTCACATATAAATTAATGATCTGTCAATTGCACCCCTTTAGGTTGAAATACCTATTTTAAACGATTAGCAGCTCTGGTGAGTAAGCACAAGGGTGATGTCCATAAGGGATGAGTTGGTAGGGTGTAGAGGTCGTCGATCTAGAAGACCCGGTAGTGAAATTGTTTTTTTTTTTCCAAACTAGTTCTAGTCATTCGCCGAAAAAGGCAATCGCCGAATTCGAACGAAGCTTCCCGATATGTTACGAAATGATGGAAAAAACAAGTTCGCGACCCGGTAAAGGGTATTAGTCTGAAGGTGAGCGAAGGAGTGAGGTGAGGTGTCCTGAAAACGCTTTGTGTTCAAGCCCCCGAGCTGAGTTTCAGTAAATAACATTACTAATGGATGTAGGCGGCCTCGCATAGTTGGCTTCCACGTTTCAATGCTTGATGTCAGCATCCCTTCTGCACGCTTGCTTTGATGCTGTTGTTCAAAGTTGACGTCACTTGTGAACACTAGTCGTTTTTGCACACGGTTTGCACAATTTCTAGACCGTATATTTTATTTAATATAGAGAAAATGTCAAATATCGACTTAAACCGTCTTATTTGTGTAGATTGTTTTTGCTCATAATGAATGCAATTTATTTATTTAATTTAAGGCCTGTACACGTAGTGATTTTAGACCAACAACAACATTTAAATGAACTAATTAACAAAATTTTACATTAACATTGTAACAATTTCACCAGCTTGAACTCCTACTTAAAATTTACAAAATTCTTCACATCAAACGTATTTTTTTCTTACATGTGAAGGTAAACGAATGCAAACAACACACATTGACACATGCAACGTGCGTGCGCACGTGACATGAACGCGTACAAAACGCACGCAAACACAGAGATAGACCCACACTGACAGACAGAAAGACAGACATACTAACATACAGACAAACAGACACATTCAAAACTAACATGTCGGTAACGTCATTGTTTTCATTCCACATTGTGTATTAATACATATTACATTTGTTACATTGTTAACTGCACCTACATCTCTCTCTCTCCCTCTCTCTCACACACACACACACACATACGCACACACACACGCACACAAACACACACACCGTCGTTCCCCCCCCCTCTCCCTTCTCTCTCGTTCTCGCCCAGTTCCATCCCTCCCACGGCCCTTTCCGTCCTTTTCTTCTAGTTTCCTAACCCTCTACGTTAAATCTGTCCTTACATTCTTCAAAGCAAGTGTATCTCCCCACTGTTCAATCCCGGAGGACATGTGAATCACACGTTATGAATTTCAATTTTCACGATGGCCCTGTCCTGTCATGTTACAAGAAGTGACCCACCGGGAGGATTACCATAGCAGAAATTCGGAAAGCGCCGTTATCTGGACGAGTGGTGCTCAACGATGCAAGGCAAATAACGAGAAGTGCGAGCAAGATGACAAGCAAATGGGTTGTCAGCGGTTCGAGTCACAGCCCTAGCCTAACGGAGTCAAGAAGATTGAAGAACGCTAACAGAGAGAGAGAGAGAGAAAGAGAGAGAGAGAGAGAGAGAGAGAGAGAGAGATTGAATCAAGTTAACAGAGAATGTGAAGGTGGAAGCGGGAGGGAGGGCGCGCGCATCGAATAAATAAAAGCGACAGATGCAGATATATAGTTGCAGACATACTTTATTCATTATTCGTAGGAAGAGACCTCGTTGATGTTGTTAACGTTTGCAGTCGAGAATTGCACTGGCACAACTACCTGCTTCTGCTTCTTCTTGTGCGATCATCATCATCATCATCATCATCATCACTTCTTCTTTCAACCGTGCTGTGCAACCAGGAGTTGCTGAAACACAACGAAAAGTTACAGAAGAAATGGTTATGCAGCGCTGTAGGCCGCATTTTATTAAGCTGTCTGTTAAACTGGCCTAAAAGACTAACTTGCCCTGTCACAGGCCAGAACATGTTGCATGTGGGGTGTATCCAGCATCTGGGCGTTATGCTTCTCCGAAATTATTTACTCGGCAATGTCTCGGGGTTTTTGTCAGTGCTTGTCAACCAGGAGTGTGCTGTTTGTTCAACGAAAGAGTTACAGAAGCACAATCTGGTTATGCAGATTGCTTTGCAGAGAAAGATATAATGACGCTCTTTATCTCTCTATCTATCTATCTATCTATCTATCTATCTATCTATCTATCTATCTATCTATCTATCTATCTATCTATCTATCTATCTATCTATCTATCTATCTATCTATCTATCTATCTATCTATCTATCTATCTATCTATCTATCTATCTATCTATCTATCTGTCTGTCTGTCTGTCTGTCTGTTTGTCAATTGTGTGTCTGTCTGTCTGTCAAACTAACTAACTAACTATTCCGTCAGCCCGCCGTTGGAGGGAAGCTGTCGCTGAGAGTTTTCGCCACTTTGCCATAATGACGCTTGCTTAACACTCTTATTGCGTAGATAAGACGGTTCCATGGTTTTCGCAGTTGCGGATGGAGGACGACTCGTGTTATCGTTGTGAATATGGAAATTAACGACGTATTAAATCGACATTTGTTGTTACACAGTCATCAAAGTAGGCAAGCGGGCGGATACCCAGATTGTTCCACTGCCTCGCTGAACTAGAATTGAATACAACTTTATTTACAAAAAAGACAGTGAAAAGATAGTATCCCGGAAGAAAGTCAAAAGTCTGCTAAAATGTTCACTAGCCCGTTAAAAACTGTAACACTAACACGAAGCTGACATTTGTCTGAACATAATGAGACAGTACATAATTCATAGAAGCTTGGCCAAAGCATCATCAGGCATGAAAAGCTAGGAATAAGTGATTAAAAATAAATACATAAATAAATAAATAAATAAATAAATAAATAAATAAATAAAGGTCGCCAGTCCGGCGAGCAAGATGCACGTTTTAAGTCAAACGCGCAAGGTTTTACTCACATATAAATTAATGATCTGTCAATTGCTACCCTTTAGGTTGAAATACCTATTTTAAACGATTAGCAGCTCTGGTGAGTAAGCACAAGGGTGATGTCCATAAGGGATGAGTTGGTAGGGTGTAGAGGTCGTCGATCTAGAAGACCCGGTAGCGAAATTGTTTGTTTTTTCCCAAACTAGTTCTAGTCATTCGCTGTAAAAGGCAATCGCCGAAGTCGAACGAAGCTCTCCGATGTGTTACGAAATGATGGAAAAAAAACAAGTTCGCGACCCGTAAAGGGTATTAGTCTGAAGGTGAGCGAAGGAGTGAGGTGAGGTGAGGTGTCCTGAAAACATTATGTGTTCAAGCCCCCGAGCTGAGTTTCAGTAAATAACATTACTAATGGATGTAGGCGGCCTCGCATAGTTGGCTTCCACGTTTCAATGCTTGATGTCAGCATCCCTTCTGCACGCTTGCTTTGATGCTGTTGTTCAAAGTTGACGTCACTTGTGAACACTAGTCGTTTTTGCACATGGTTTGCACCATTTCTAGACCGTATATATTTATTTAAAATAGAGAAAATGTCAAATATAGACTTAAACCGTCTTATTTGTGTAGATTGTGTTTGCTCATAATGAATGCAATTTATTTATTTAATTTAAGGCCTGTACACGTAGTGATTTTAGACCAACAACAACATTTAAATGAACTAATTAACAAAATTTTACATTAACATTGTAACAATTTCACCAGCTTGAACTCCTACTTAAAATTTACAAAATTCTTCACATCAAACGTATTTTTTTCTTACATGTGAAGGTAAACGAATGCAAACAACACACATTGACACATGCAACGTGCGTGCGCACGTGACATGAACGCGTACAAAACGCACGCAAACACAGAGATAGACCCACATTGACAGACAGAAAGACAGACATACGAACATACAGACAAACAGACAAATTCAAAACTAACATGTCGGTAACGTCATTTTTTCATTCCACATTGTGTATTCATCCATATGACATTTGTTACATTGTTAACTGCACCTACATCTCTCTCTCTCCCCCTCTCTCTCTCACACACACGCACACACACACGCACACAAACACACACACCGTCGTTTCCCCCCCCCCTCTCCCTTCTCTCTCGTTCTCGCCCAGTTCCATCCCTCCCACGGCCCTTTCCGTCCTTTTCTTCTATTTTCCTAACCCTCTACGTTAAATCTGTCCTTACATTCTTCAAAGCAAGTGTATCTCCCCACTGTTCAATCCCGGAGGACATGTCAATCACACGTTATGAATTTCAATTTTCACGATGGCCCTGTCCTGTCATGTTACAAGAAGTGACCCACCGGGAGGATTACCATAGCAGAAATTCGGAAAGCGCTGTTATCTGGACGAGTGGTGCTCAACGATGCAAGGCAAATAACGAGAAGTGCGAGCAAGATGACAAGCAAATGGGTTGCCAGCGGTTCGAGTCACAGCCCTATCCTAACGGAGTCAAGAAGATTGAAGGCAGAAATCTAACCGGGGACGGGTAGCTCAGTTGGTAAGAGCGTCTTGCTAGTAACCGAAAGGTCGCTGGTTCGAATCCCGGATTGGTCAACGTGTGATCATATTATTTTCCCCTTTACCAACAACTGGCCCGCTGGTGTCAGTATAAATCGGTCCAGTAGTCACCTATATGCGAAAGTGTCGTGTGATTATAATCTACAAACAACAACGAGAGAGAGAGAGAGAGAGAGAGAGAGAGAAATATCATTCGATCAATCAATCAGACTGAGAGGTAGACAGACATGCTGATTTAAATTTTGCTTCGCTATGTGTCAGATTTCAGATTATTCATTCGGTGTCATATTTTCGTTCTTGTGATACTTAGCCGCTAGGCTGGGAACCGTTGGGTATTGCTGTACTGTCTATCGTAAATTCGTACACAGTATTGCAACTAAATCTCCCTCCCTCTCTCTCTGTCATGAATTGGCTAGTTTTAACTCTGCCCAGTGACTATTTAGCCATGTGTAGTACTTGTAACTTTAGAAGTTAGACTATAACACAGCAGCAATTAAATTACACAGCAGACCACACACCGCGAGCCCGACCCACGCTGCGCAGTGACTCAGCACTTGAGCTTTGAATCGGACCGTTTTAACCAATCAGAGCAGGCTCAGTGGGTAGAGCAGTTCTGACTGTGTCAGATCTTAGCGCAGTTTGAATCAGTCGTGTGTGAGACGAGGTAGAGTCAACATCTCCACAGCTAGAGAAATCTCTACACTCATAGACCAGGAAGCAGGACTTTGAAATCTTAGAATTATCTCAAGTCATCACGGGCCTGAACTTGTCAAACAGGTAAATGAACACCCTTCTGTTTCATCATGATATATTTATATTATTGTTGAAATTATGTTTGTGGACTTTGCTATGCATAAATGTGAATTGTTAATCCGAATTTGCGGGACCACGTGGAAGAGCCTACCACGAGGCGAAACACGACCGGTTGCGCCGCCATGTTGTATCCCGTACGGAACCACTGTTGTTTAACTTATATGTATGTTTGCAGACCAGTGGCTGTACCACTGAATGTTTATATTATTATTAATTCTGTATGTGTATAGTTAGACACGATTTATATTTATGTATGTATAGGAATTTAGAGTTGAGATTCCAGTGGAACCCGGAAGTAGCAGAATGTTCGTCGCTTATGTATAGAGATGTGGAGCTATCACTGAGGGCTACTTGGCTTTCAGTGAGACGCTCTGCACAAACCGATTATTCAGGGTTGTGCAGAATTTCGTCTCTTATATTACAGACGAGCAGGCGAGCTATCCTGTGTGCCCCACTCCACAGAAACGACAAGTTGGTCGAGGAGACTCTACCGCACAAGACGGAAAGAGCTGCCTTGAAAGACACCCTGTCAGACCCCACAGCGTGGCAAGGGAACCCAACTACACAACTACAAAGGTGTACCAGAAGCTACCTCACAGAAGGACTTCGACCGCACCATCAGAAAGTTAAGTGTAATCGACAAAGGTGCACTTAAACTGATCATAACAGGACCACAGTAGTCCAACTCTTCAGAAACTGTAAAACGGACCACAGTAGTCCAAATCTACATGAGATATTATAGCAAGTGCCCGAGGAAGATATAACAGCTGCCTAGACTATCAGCGATCGAACTATTAGCAGTGACTGAGACATTTTAAGTTAGATTAGTACTTAGAGAATCTTGTATAGAGTAGAAGAAATAAATGTGTGATTTTAACTGTTATCAAGTGGCTGGACTACATATGATTCATAGCCGTGTGAAAGCTAGTGTGACAGTAATCTTTTACCATTTTTCTATCTATTTCTGTACCCCAACCTTAACACAGAACGAGCTAAACAAATAAATTTATTAAAGTAATTCATAGGGTGACTTACTAGCAGTTCCCACCGAATAAACGTGAGGGTCCATAATTCCATTGTGCAGAGCCCATAAACCCCACGTGACACTATAATTGGCGAGCCTAGCTAGGATCTGTGTATAATAGGAATTGGGTATAACCGGACCTAAGTACAATAAAATTAGATAACAGTAGGAGTAGTAGAATAACTTAGAATAGTGTAAGGGTATAACACTGATCAGTTGTGGTGCACTATTCTTTAGTTAAAAAACTTTTTTGCTTCAAATATTTTTGTGCCTGTATGTTGCATTGTTCTTTTGCAGGTTTTGCTTAAGTAACTGTTGTATGCCATTTGACTCTTGTTTTATTCTATTATTGATTACGAATTTGATTGTCTTTGCATTGTTTTTATTGAATTGCAATATTGCTAGTGTTTTGGTATTCCACGTGATTCAGAGGTTGTTCATAGACTCTTTTGACAATGTCGGACCCAGTGGCCTTGAGATTGCGTTTCAAGGAACTAGGAGAAGCTTTACACTTAGCAGGGGGAGACCTAATTGCGTATATCAATGCAGAGGTAGAGAAACAGGAGGCTAAGGCAGAGAGAGCAGCCGAGAGAGAACAGAAGAAACTCGAAGCAGAACAGAGAAAAGCAGAACTAGAAGCAGAGCAAAAGAAACTAGCATTAGAAGCAGAGCAGAAGAAACTAGCATTAGAAGCAGAGCAAAAGAAAGCAGAGTTAGAAGCAGCAA
This sequence comes from Oncomelania hupensis, assembly GCA_036898135.1. Lineage (NCBI taxonomy): Eukaryota > Metazoa > Mollusca > Gastropoda > Littorinimorpha > Pomatiopsidae > Oncomelania > Oncomelania hupensis. The sequence continues at coordinate 113,537,020 of CM072512.1, forward strand.
GAGAACAGAAAAAAGCAGAGTTAGAAGCAGCAAGAGAACAGAAGAAATTAGAATTAGAAGGAGAACAGAAGAAGGCAGCATTAGCAGCAGAGAGAGAAGCAGAAGTTAGGAAATGGGAGTATGAGCGGGCAGAAAAAGAAAAAGAGAGGGAAGAAAAGGAAAAAGAAAGACAGCATGAGTTAGAGCTAAGAAGATTGGGATCAGGAGCTTCAAGTTCTTCCTCAACCCCTCCCCACTCAGATCAGCTAGAGGTAGCATCCAACCCTGTACAAGGAATGTCATTTCCACTGGGAACATTCAATGAAAGAGAAGAAGGTCTAGATCTCTATCTGACTAGGTTTGAGCGTCTAGCAACAGAGTACAAACTAGATCCCACTCATTGGTCTTTTAAGCTTAGTCAAGGGCTTAGAGGAAAGGCTTATGACATCTACAGTAAGCTACCGACTGACAGAGTGACTGACTATCACAAAGTAAAAGAGGCACTCCTAACGGGATTCGAACTAACAGGAGAATGCTATCGGCAAAAATTCCGCACCAATCGGAGAGTGAAAGGAGAGAGCTATGCGCAGTTCGCGGATCGGTTGTCCACAACGCTGGATAAGTGGATTAGCCAGTCAGCCACGGCTAAGACGTATGATGGACTGACAGAACTGTTAGTATGGGAACAGCTACGGGAAACCATGACCCCCGAGCTGAGAACATTCTCAGTAGAGCAGGGCGCGGAAAGACTAGAAGATCTGGTCAAGGTCGCAGATAGGTACGTGGCCGCACACGGAGAAGCCAAGAGCTTCAGGCGAGACCTAAAGCCTAACGGGAAAGAGGCACAGAAACGAAGCCCTACCCGGGAAGAGCGCACCGCGAATAAGCCGAATAACCCCAGACCTGGGCAAAATAAAGGACCCACCACGGAATTCGGGAAAAGAGGTCCCGCAGAACAGAGACGGTATTGTTCGTTCTGCAACAGAAACAATCACTCCACCGCAGAATGTTTCAAGTTGGCCGCACAACGTAGGGAAGAGCGCGAAAGCCGGCCAGCGCACAGAGTTCTAACTCAAAGCAGCGGTAACAAGCCACACACGATCGGAGATCACCCATCGGTGACAGACACGGTCAAGGTCAACGGAAAAGAAGCGAACTGTCTGTATGACACAGGTCTATCATACGACGCGATAGTTAGCGAATCTCTTGTATCGCGCGCGGACTTGACAGACAAGACAGTCGACTTACAAGGAGCAGACTTGACGAAACCGACGACTACTTGCCCAATAGCTTGGATCGAAGTAGAGAGTAGGTACGTCACAGGACGAATCCAAGCAGCTGTTTTACAGAAACCCCTGTATGATCTAGTGCTAGGTTGTAGGTATGTGTTCTTAGGCACGCCCCCTAAAACTGTAGAGATAGCTGCAGTGCAAACCAGGGCCCAAGCTAAAACCCAACCACCCCAGCCCGAGTTCGCTCCGAACCCAGGACTCGAAGAGATCAAAACAGCACAGAAAGAGGACACCTCGATAGCGAAGTGCTTCCAGAAGCTACCCAAGGCGCACACACCCCCGCACAAGGGAGACTTCTACATGGAACAGGGAGTTCTACATCGACAAGGAGATGGAGATCACACCCAACTAGTACTACCAGCCACCCTTCGAGCCCAAGTACTAGAACTAGGCCACAGCATGCCACTCAGCGGACACATGGGAATTGGAGCCACAGTGCAGAGAATCAGCGCACACTACTATTGGCCAGGAATCACGGAGGATGTCAAGCGCTACGTGAAATCTTGCCACCAATGTCAACGATATTCCCCGCGACATCACACAGTACCAGTTACCTTAGGACCATCGGTAGTAGTCGGCGTGCCATTCCAGCAAGTCTCAGTAGACATAGTAGGACCACTGCCCATGACCAAGAAGCGGAACAGATTTCTACTCACACTCGTCGACGCATGTACGATGTGGTGCGAAGCAGTCCCATTGCCAGCGATCGACACCAAGAAGATTGCAGATGCACTCATCGCCATCTTTACCAGAGTCGGATTCCCGGACAGCATTAGAACGGACAACGGATCTCAGTTCACCGGCCGCCTGATGCAAGACGTGTTCGAGTTGATACAAGTTCATCACATTCGCACACCACCATACCACCCAGCCAGCAACGGACAAGTAGAAAGACTGAACGGAACCCTTCTCACCATACTCAGGAAAGTCGCCGACGACAATCCAGAAGCGTGGGACACCTACGTAAATGCGGCACTGTTCGCATATAGAGAAACGCCCCATGCAGCCACAGGCTACACCCCGTCAACATTGCTATTCGGCAGACCTCTAGCAGGACCACTAGAAGCCCTACGCAGAAGTTGGACGGAAGCCAAGATAGACGACACACCAAGAGGTGCCACCAAGTACGTCGCAGACCTGCAGGAAACCCTCAAAGCAACGTGGAAGAAAGCTGGTGAAGCACTGAAGAAGGCAAGAGCCCGTCAGGCGAAGTACTACAACCGCCACGCGAAGGACAGAGAACGGCAAGTCGGCGATCAAGTGCTACTCTTACTTCCAAGTGGAACCAACAAGCTGGACATCGCTTGGAGAGGACCGTACCGGGTGACTGCCAAGAAATCCAAGACAGTCTACCAAGTAGAGGTGAACGGGAGAGCCCGATACCACCATATCAATCTCCTTAAGAAGTATACGGACCGACGAGCGACCCCCAGCACTCACAACTTGCTAGCCATCGCCATCGCGGAAGAAGGAGAAAGCATGGAGACCAATGCAGTAGAGTATCCCCTGCACTCCAAAGAAACCTACAAAGACGTGATACTCAACGGAGACCTAGCCGCTAAACAGCAACAGCAAGTACGACAGGTCATTCGCCAACATCAGACTGTGCTCACAGACCGACCAGGGAGGACAGACCTCGTCGAAGTAACCTTAACGGTGACCGACCCAACACCCGTCCGCCAGAAGCTCTACCCGATGCCACTGTCGCAGCAGCGAGCCATCAAGGAAGAGATAGACACCTTACTGGCAGCCGGAATCATCTCAGAGTCTACTTCACCCTACAGCGCAGGCACGGTATTGTTGCGAAAACCCAACGGAGAGGGAGAGCATCGACTGTGCATCGACTTCAGACTCCTGAATGCGGTAACGCAGTTCCAGCCAGAGCCACTCCCGGACCAGACAGACCTATTTGCCAAGCTACAGCGAGCAAAGTACTTCTCACGCATCGACCTCAGCAAAGGATACTATCAGATACCAGTACAACCACAAGTCCGAAAGTACCTAGCGTTTAGCACTATGGAAGGACACTTCGAGTTCAACGTACTTCCATTCGGACCATTCGGACTCCACAACGCACCCAGTATCTTCAGCGCCATGATGCGAAAACTCCTGGCACCCCTGAGCAGCGAGCACCTACATTCGTTTATGGACGACATCCTCATCGCAACACCTACGTGGGAGGAACATGTCACGCTCCTACAACAACTACTCGCCCGCCTTAGAGACACGGGATTGACGGCCAGACCCACCAAATGTCAGATTGGATTCACAGAGCTAGAATTTCTGGGACACACCATCAGTCAAGGAAGCCTGCGACCGGTAGAAAAGACGGTGAAACGCCTACTCGACGCGCCTAGGCCCAAGACCAAGAAGGAAGTGCAGTCGTTTCTAGGACTCTGCGGCTTCTACCAGAAGTTCATCCCCAACTACAACAGCATCGCCGTACCACTGACAAATGGAACCCGGAAAATCGCCCCGGACAAAGTAGTTTGGACAGCGGAATGTGAGACAGCATTCCAAACACTCAAGGACAGAATGACATCGGCGCCAGTACTCCACCTACCCGATTTGACTCAGCCATTCGTTCTTCGCACCGACGCAAGCGACTTAGGCCTCGGAGCAGTACTGCTACAGCGCGACCCCAAGAATGCAGAGACGCTATTCCCTGTCGCCTACGCCAGCAGAAAATTGAGATCCGCCGAGACCCACTACGCCACGTCGGAGAAAGAATGTCTTGGACTAGTCTGGGCCATACAGAAGTTTCAACTCTACCTGTATGGGACCCACTTCACAGTTCAGGTGGACCACCAACCACTATCGTTCCTGGCAGCCTCCAAGTCTTTGAACTCTCGCCTGATGAGATGGGCACTCACCCTTCAGGCATACTCATTCCAGATCGAGTACATCCCCGGCAAAGAAAACCACGGAGCCGACTACCTCAGTCGCCATCTCGTGGAGGACACAGCAGCTGTCGCCCACCCAACACAACTAAGGGCCACAGCACCAGAATTCGTCCCCGCCCAGTAATACCCTGTCACTAGTGTCCATAGCTACCTGGCACAGCATTGCAGCTCAGGTAGAGCAACTTAATTAGTTTGTAAATAGGACCCTAGGATAGTGCAGTGTTAAACTAGGCTCTGTAGTAGAAAAAGGTCGAATCCAGTAGTCATCGCCTTTTTTCAGTTGAGGGAGCCTGTCATGAATTGGCTAGTTTTAACTCTGCCCAGTGACTATTTAGCCATGTGTAGTACTTGTAACTTTAGAAGTTAGACTATAACACAGCAGCAATTAAATTACACAGCAGACCACACACCGCCAGCCCGACCCACGCTGCGCAGTGACTCAGCACTTGAGCTTTGAATCAGACCGTTTTAACCAATCAGAGCAGGCTCAGTGGGTAGAGCAGTTCTGACTGTGTCAGATCTTAGCGCAGTTTGAATCAGTCGTGTGTGAGACGAGGTAGAGTCAACATCTCCACAGCTAGAGAAATCTCTACACTCATAGACCAGGAAGCAGGACTTTGAAATCTTAGAATTATCTCAAGTCATCACGGGCCTGAACTTGTCAAACAGGTAAATGAACACCCTTCTGTTTCATCGTGATATATTTATATTATTGTTGAAATTATGTTTGTGGACTTTGCTATGCATAAATGTGAATTGTTAATCCGAATTTGCGGGACCACGTGGAAGAGCCTACCACGAGGCGAAACACGACCGGTTGCGCCGCCATGTTGTATCCCGTACGGAACCACTGTTGTTTAACTTATATGTATGTTTGCAGACCAGTGGCTGTACCACTGAATGTTTATATTATTATTAATTCTGTATGTGTATAGTTAGACACGATTTATATTTATGTATGTATAGGAATTTAGAGTTGAGATTCCAGTGGAACCCGGAAGTAGCAGAATGTTCGTCGCTTATGTATAGAGATGTGGAGCTATCACTGAGGGCTACTTGGCTTTCAGTGAGACGCTCTGCACAAACCGATTATTCAGGGTTGTGCAGAATTTCGTCTCTTATATTACAGACGAGCAGGCGAGCTATCCTGTGTGCCCCACTCCACAGAAACGACAAGTTGGTCGAGGAGACTCTACCGCACAAGACGGAAAGAGCTGCCTTGAAAGACACCCTGTCAGACCCCACAGCGTGGCAAGGGAACCCAACTACACAACTACAAAGGTGTACCAGAAGCTACCTCACAGAAGGACTTCGACCGCACCATCAGAAAGTTAAGTGTAATCGACAAAGGTGCACTTAAACTGATCATAACAGGACCACAGTAGTCCAACTCTTCAGAAACTGTAAAACGGACCACAGTAGTCCAAATCTACATGAGATATTATAGCAAGTGCCCGAGGAAGATATAACAGCTGCCTAGACTATCAGCGATCGAACTATTAGCAGTGACTGAGACATTTTAAGTTAGATTAGTACTTAGAGAATCTTGTATAGAGTAGAAGAAATAAATGTGTGATTTTAACTGTTATCAAGTGGCTGGACTACATATGATTCATAGCCGTGTGAAAGCTAGTGTGACAGTAATCTTTTACTATTTTTCTATCTATTTCTGTACCCCAACCTTAACACAGAACGAGCTAAACAAATAAATTTATTAAAGTAATTCATAGGGTGACTTACTAGCAGTTCCCACCGAATAAACGTGAGGGTCCATAATTCCATTGTGCAGAGCCCATAAACCCCACGTGACACTCTCTCTCTCTCTCTCTCTCTCTCTCCCTCTCTCTCTCTCTCTCTCTCTCCCTCTCTCTCTCTCTCTCTTCTCATCCCATTTTCAACCTCAACCCTTTACCTATTGTCCTACAAGATACGGTTAGCAGTCCATCAACAGCCAAAAGCTGTGGACTATCCTATCATATACTATCCCGTAACTCGGAGGTCGTAGGGGCACCACATATGATCATTTAACCAGTGTACTCCATCTTTCTCTGTCCTCAGCAACTCTGATGGCTTCGCTCAGTGTCAAGCCAGTCCAATGGTGCCTGACAGGTGTGGGATCGATCCAGCATCTGGGCGTTATGTTTCTCCGAATATTATTTACTTTCGACTCGGGCAATGTCTCGGGGGTTTTCTCCGGGTGCTCCGGTTTGTCCCCTTCCCATTTCCCTCTCCCTCCCCCAACAAAGTTTTAAAAACACAATTAATATTAGGTAGGTTGGATTTAGGCGCGCCACAATCGGCAACGACGCCTTCTCCAGGGGAGGCGGCCCAGAATTTCCAGATAAAAAAGAATAATAAAGTATCAAAAATTAAAAATAAAAATTTTTGATCATCATCATCATCATCATCATCATCATCATCATCATCATCATCATCATCATCGTCGTCGTCGTCGTCGTCGTCTTGGTTTGCTTTGTAAATTGTGATGTATTGACGTCAACGCCGATAACAGTGATGGTTTTAGTACTGATTATTTAATCTAGTAAAGTTTTCATTAATAAACAAACAGACAAACAAACAAACACATACACACACACACACGCACACACACACACACACACACAAGAAGGAAAGGAAAAGCACAATTAGAATAGTTATTTGCCCGCATAATTATTGTGAAATCGAAATTTGCCTAAAGGGAGAGAATAAGTGGAATAATATGTCAATGGTGACTGACAGTCTCATTCGCACACGATCGATTATTCTTGTGCCAACTGTCGCCCTTGATAACGGAAACTGTCAAGCCGCTTTACCGTGTTTTTGCCATTGTGTCCAGACTCCGCAAAGGCTGGCGAATTTTGGGTAACATTTTTTAAAAACTTTTCTTCCTCTCAAATAAAGCTGCTGTAGGTAGGTGGTGGAGTTTTAATGGTTTAGTTGGGATTTTAAGGTGTGTTTGAGATTGGATTTGCTCATGTTTAAAGGTGTTTGTGTATGGGGCACCATTTTGTTTCCCCTTCTCCGCCCCCATTTATGACCGCCCCTCCTAGGGGTGGCGTCAGGTTGGGCCGGGGGAGGGGAGAAGAGGCAATAGATGTTTTCACAATGAAGAAGCGGTTGCGGTAAATGAAGATAATGGTCTACCTTCATTGGAAGGTTCGTGTAGGTTCACGAACCCTTTATTCGAGGTTCCCAGATCCCGAACATAGATGCAGCCTAGCTTCTGTGAACCTCCACCAACCAGTTTGATTGATTGGTTGATTGATTGATTGATTGTTGCTTTAGGTCCAGCGGACTCTTCCGAGCCAAATCAGGACCGGACAACCCCCGATCCGCATAAAAGATCTGCTGAAACAACCCTAGTGGGAAAATTGAATGCCCTCCACCGGCCAGTCACTTTACAATAAAGACATCCCACGCAGGGGACGGCTGAGGCTTTACCCCAACTACTCGAACCCCCGGTTACAAAAACAAAATAGAATACAAACATCATTATAAATTATCAACAAAACACATACATAGAATATGCCTATAGTGCTAAATAATAACATCATAGGAAGCCCTAGTGACTGCACCCGGCAGAAAGCGTCCAACACTCCCAAGCTGATCCAACAGACCTCATACACAAACAAGGAGTCTTGTCCAGGAAGAGTTTTCAAGAAAAAAGGTAGGTCATTGATCTAGCGAAGAAGAAGATAGTATAGCAGAGTGATAGGACAGAGCAGGAATGGGAAAGAGTAAATGAGGAAGACAGCGACAGTGGGAATTTAAAGCACTAAATTTCCAGAAAGTGGGGATACTATTTATACTGAAACCCCCGGCACCCCAACGGGGGTACTGTTGCCGCAGTGAATTGGTCATGCCTACAAAGTCAAGACAGGTTTTCAACTGGGGCTTTCACTTTTCCCTTTAAAGGTTAGAACAATCTACAGTGGCAAGATTGCTCATGACCCCAAGGGGACACCAACCAGTTAAACCAGGCCATAATCGAATCACATGGTTATGGGTTATAACGTTTATGGTACATGGACATTTCTGCTGTTTTAAACAGTTTGCAATTTTCATGTTTTCGTTCTAGAGCAATCAAGCATTTTTCTTGTTTTCGTTCTATAACAATCAATAAACATGCGCAGTCGTGCCAAAATATACACTCTCAAAGACATGTTATAAACACAAATTTTGCTGCTTTTTCGATACAGCAGACACTCGTTTGCAATCGAAATAACGACTTCTTACGATTCTGCAAGCCGCTCGATCTTCTTGATGCCCAACTGTTACATATATTAGACGTGTTAGAATAGTCTAGGATCGCATGTGGGTTACATGTAGGAAAAAGAAAACATGTTTTCGTAACCTTCGTACGAGGGAGCTCCAGTTTCTAAGGGCCACCTCTAAGAGAGTTTTCCCGACCTTCTTACTTTCGCTGTATTTTTGTGTTCGGTTTCTAATATAGAGCCAATTAAGTGGACTTCGGGTGTCGTATGCACTTGTTCTCGACCTTTCTGTAGTTCAGTAGTCTCGTCAGCAGACATTCAGGGACCCCAGTGACGTCTTAAAGTTTTTACTCCCGTATACTTCGGACAGCTTTTACGTGATATAACGTGGGTTAATAATAGATTCTTCTATTTCCATGCCGTCCATTGTAATTGTTTGGAGGAAGAAAAAAACGTAACCGCCGAAGAAAAGGAAAATTAAGCCAAACAAGTCGTATACAAATTTCCAAATTTTCGCCTTTATTCATACCAGGCTTCCTCAGGGCCAAACGTTACAGCATATAATGAATCACACACAGTTCAAAAAAGTGAAAAATGTTCATCTTAGCACTAAATTGAAAGCATATCAGCAATAAAACTAATTGACCTTCCAAAATAACGTTACCTCGGACTCGACACTTTACCCTCGAAACAGCAACGTAGTCTCTAACCACTACGTTTCGATGTCACCCGAGGTCCAAAGTACAGAGTAGTAAACATGACCTTTCGAGATTTGTCTTGATTGCTGCCACGTTTTGAACGGTTTCCCCTGTATCTTTCAACCACGCGGACTTAGAAGATCAGGATCACGGGCGCTCGTATCTGGACACCAGAGCGTTTCTCTAGAGAGCGTGCCTTTCCTACATTCATACAATACAAGGTATATAATTGAACAGAGAGAATGGCGCGCTCTTTAGAAACGCCTTTGTTCAGCACTCTTGCATGCTAAGGGAAAGAACTCTTCTGCCTATAGTTTTCATTTTTGCGCATCCGGTAAACCTGCAGCACTGCGAGTGTCATAAAACGTAATAATGCAACTTTAATTTAATTTAAAGGTTCGCTGCTTGCGGTTGTCCTACTTAAGAAACCAGTTTGGCGGAATACCGAATGCCAAAACAAAGTTTATGGACTCGTATCCCACACAGGCCTAGAACGTCTGACTGAAAGCAGAGTTCTAAGTTTTAGTCGTAAAATTTGAGAAACTAGTTGACGGAAGTAAAGGGTTTGATTCGCCTTGAGTTACATCTTTTATCGACCAGTGCCTTGAGCAGCTCTTGTCATGGAAAGGCGCTATATAACACTGATGAAATACAATTTAGGACGAACTTCGAAAGCGAAACGTCGCTTGGGCGGAAAGCTTTGCCGTGACTCCAGTTTCATTCAGCTTGAGGATTGCAACACTCTTTCTTGATGACTATCAGATTATGTGTTTGACTGTATACATTGCCACGTCGTTGTTTATTTGTCTGGGTTGTAGAGATTACTTTGTTGCACTACATGATTGGTTTAAGATGGTGAAATCTCCGGCATAGTTTTGAAGTCGGTTGTATGATGCTTTGCATCACCATGCGAACCAACCCACGTGTTCGTCATCGCACTATGTACAGCAAGAACCTGGGCAAGTGCACGTTATTTGTTGAAACCCAAGTACATAAACGCCATCAAGGAACGAAGGATCAACATAAAGCACATCTTCGAGGACTAGCCTGTGCACGCACGTCATCCATCGCATGGACTTTAACAATCCCGACGCTCCATGACCTAGACTGGTGAATGCCGACTAAACAAATACTCCCAGCGATCACCAAGGCCTTCCCCCCCCCCTTCCCCTCCCCCCAGTCCCCGGTCGTTCAGGATTGTGCTCAGTTGTCTGGGCCTCAGGCGGTGCGCCTAAAGAAAGCGAATAGGAACCTCAGGCGGTTCGAGTATAACCTGTATCGGCCAGCGCCTGGATGAGCTCTTGAACCGAAAAAGTGCTATATAGGAACGCTTGAATACAATGAAATAAAATAATTAAGAAGTAGATATTTTTTTAGTTTCTGTATATTAGACCCCCGATTTACAGCTAAATCCTTTGTGGAATGCGACCTGCACATGGCACATTAAAAAAAAAATTCTTATCCCCAATAACTCTCTGCCATGTTCCTGGAGAATTGTTTGTTTCATTAAAAAAAAACAAATCTGCATTTTGGGGGGTATTTATTATTATTATTATTCTTATTATTATTATTATTATTATTATTATTATTATTATTATTATTATTATTATTATTATTTGTAGCCGAGCGGAGTATTTGACTTATGCCTCTCGGCCATCATCTTGTTGAGAACACGCCCCAATCCGAACTTCTAATTTTTATATATTCCTCGCAAGAGGGACCTAAAAATATTTGCCCTGCAAGGCGGTGAAGCATTTTGATAGCAAACTGGATTGCCGGTGCCACATCCTCAAAGTTCCGGGTAGCTCTTACTTTATCCGTGCGCCTTTGCGCATGCGCCAGGTCATGTCGGGCCGGCTTTTACACGATGTTCTTAGGCGCCGTAACCCTAACCCTAAACCCTAACCCTAACTCTAACCCTAATCCGTACTAAGACTACGATAGCACTAGCACTGTGCGCATGCGTCGAAGTTTGTAATGCGTCGACCAATCAGAATGCTCCCAGTCGCTCCCAGATACTAGGAACTTTGAGGATGTCACACCGGTTACTAGTGCCACTACGCTGTCAGCAGACCACTGCCACTGCATAAAATGCCTGCCGACATAGTAGTCCTGCTCACCATCAAAAGCAGAAGACGAATGTCAAAAATAATAAAGTTTTTTTTTTGTTAGTACAACCAAAACACATTATTAGTTTGGTTTTTTATTTTGTCGTTTCGTAACTGTTTGGTTAGCTTTAAATAGAAGTAATCTCCTAGAAGATCACTTGTGTATTTGAAGTCATTTGTCTTTGGACAACCACAATTTTTAGTAGGCTTTTCAAGTACGGCGTTCAAAGGATACCCTTGTTAAAAAAAATTCTAACCCTGCTGATGCATTATACATGAATACAGCATAAGTACGCGTTTGCGTGCGTGAGTGTGCCTGTTACAAACAATGTGCAACATGGCTGCTGTATTCAATACTTTGAAACTGCACTTTTTCGTCATAGCTAAACTGTTCAGTCCTTAACCTGGAACTGTTCGGCTGCTGCTCTGTATTTAAATACTTACACTAAGATACCCACTCCCTCCCCCGTATACACACACAAAAAAAGATCTGATCAAAAGATATGTAGCCTGTTTATTCAGGGATAGACCTGGTCAAAAAGAACAGTTTTAGAGACCTTTCACTGACCAGACCATAAAGAACATTGGAATCAGCAACAGACGTGTGATGTCTAATCATAACCGACGACTCATCTCCGCACTGAATTGCTCTTTCAAGACACGTTCATACTGTCTATCACTGGATTTTGAGAAGAAAAAAATCAATAGGATTTACCTTGGTTTGTCCTTTGGAAACCGGTGAAACGACTTTCCTCTGCAATCAAAATTATATCGGAAGCTGTGGCAGATGTTTATGCTACAATGTTCCCGCCCTTGCGCGATTTTGTCTTCTTAGACGCCATTTCATTGTCGATCACGGAGCAAGGAAAAGTCACTCCGCCGACAAGCTCTAGAACCGACGTCAAGAAAGGGCGTCAGTGTCACATCTCCCCGTACAAAATCTCTGGTGCTAGTCGGCAGTGTTTCAACTACTAAATTGTTGCGTTATACTATTAATTTTGGGGTTCTTTATGAGTGTATGTTAAACTGCCAGGTTGAAGCCCATTTGGAAAGACAGGATAATCAGTATACATTCAAAGGTAAGGCTGCGGCACTCCCTTGTCATCTCCATCTTTCTATACGCTTGCTAAACATGGACCCACGGAGCAGACCTACAACGAAGAATACAAAGCAAGGAGATGAGGTGCTACAGAAGACTTCTGGGCATTTTCTATATCCAGCACATCACCAACAACGAAGTCCGACAGACCATCACATAAGCGATTTGACAACACGATGACATGCTCAGAGAGCATCAGGCCTTGCAAAGACTGTCCTGCAAGGCACGGTTCAAGGAGGCAGAAAAAGAGGGAGACAGAAAAAGAGGTGAGAGGACAACATTCGAGAATGGTCTGGCTTGCCACTGAGCGAAGCCATGAGGGTTGCTGAGGACAGAGAAAGATGGAGTACGCTGGTTAAACGATCATCTGTTGTGCCCCAACGACCTTCGAGTTGCGGGATAGGATTTTAAACTGCAGAAAGGACTGTGTGTTAGCAACAAAACTAATTTTAAAGTTGTGCTCGGGTTTCAATAGGGGTTAAGGACGAAGGTATATGTATATATACATACACATCTATCTATATCTATATATATATACACACATATCTCTCTCTCTTTATCTCTCTCTCTCTCTCACACACACACATACACAAACAGACACATACACTCACTCTCTCTTCTCTCTCACATACACATAAACACAACTCTAATCTGTCGTTCTTCTACACACAAATCTCTCTCTCCCACTTCCCCTCTCTCCTTCCTTTCTACTTTCCCTTCCTCCCTCCTCTTCTCTCTCTCTCTCTCTCTCTCTCTCTCTCTCTCTCTCTCTCTCTCTCTCTCTCTCTCTCTATGCCTCTCTCTTTCTCTGGGTTAACTGTTCCAATACAAAATCTATCATACAATCATTAGCAACCCATCAATACGTCAAATATGGCATACAATTAAAACTAATTTTTTTAACAAACAACGAAGACGAGACGGAAAACGCATCACATACTAATTACCTAACTGGAAAAGCCAAATTGCTTCCGAAACCAATATTTCATATTCTGGATGGCACTCCTTCAAGGATCTATCGCTCACAGAGCATAACAGTGCTGTTGCCTACCCCGTGATTTTGATGACTGAACTTTGAAGTTTAATCACTATACCCACCTTGGGCGATCTGGTAGAGGGGGATCGCCATCCCTAGGAAGAAGGGTAGGGACCCCAATCAGCACTGAACCGCCAGAGCAATCATAACGCATGCCAGGAAGGTCAGTGACAATGGCCACTTTTATGTTACACACCACGAGATTCGAGCCTGGTTAGGCATCTGTAAGCCCCGTGATTTCAAGCATCCAGGCCCATGCGAACACTTGTAACACTCAGTACTTCAGGCGTACCAAAGGGGGGAAATTCTACACCGAGTATTATGAACTCTAAATCTCATATGCTGTTGTTGTTGTTTGTAGATTATAGTCACACGACACTTTCGCATATAGGTGACTACTGGACCGATTTATACTGACACCAGCGGGCCAGTTGTTGGTAAAGGGGAAAATAATATGATCACACGTTGACCAATCCGGGATTCGAACCAGCGACCTTTCGGTCACTAGCAAGACGCTCTTACCAACTGAGCTACCCGGCCCCGCATCATATGCTGTGGGCGAACGTCAGCGTCTATGTGACGCTCAACCGCAATTCGTAGCTGAGACTATCAGAGGCTTGCATTTGCCTCTCCAGTAATATTATAGTAAAGAGGCGAGCGACAGCTTCGGACAGTCTCAATTACGCAGTGTGATACTTAGCGTCAACCAAACTATCAAATCCTTCTAATGTCGCTTCAAAACGCTCCAGTCTGTGGTAAACCACATACACATGTAGTATATGGCATTTAGAGATCCTTTATTTTTTGACACAGGCGAATTATATAGCTGTACTTTTTTGTCCACTGAGCTAAGGCGGTAGGTCATATATTTAAGTAGATAGCGGCGGGAGTTAAAGTATTTCTGACACTTCGGTAGTGTGTCCCCTTTTTCAGTGTTCCCCCGGCCTGACATAAATGAGCGGGTTTTCGTCCTATTAGCCTCCATCTTTGACTGTGCATCTATCCGCACCTGACCCCAGGAAATTCGATCCTTTGCGACTCACTGGACACTGGGCTGTAATAGGTCAAAAGAAGAGGGAAGGAGTGAGGGAGGGGTTGAGGGAAGGATAGAAGGAAGAAGAGAGGGATAGAGGGAAGGATGTGTGTGAGAGAGAGAGAGGTTTCAGAGAAAGAGAGAGAAAAAGAGAGAGAAGGGGAAGGAGAAAGGAAGTTAGGGAAAGAGACAGGAATGAGGAAAAAAAAGAGATTCTACAACTAAGAATATAAAGCATAGAGATGAGGTGCTACAGAAGACTTCTGGGCATTTCCTATACCCAGCACATCACCTGTGGGTTCGGGCATTAAATAGAATAGACCCAACGTTTCCCGGCGTGTCGTAAGAGGCGACTAACAGGGGTGATGTTAGCACGGCATCACTGGGCGAACGTCTTCTACACAGAAGTCACCGGCCAGGGCGGAGGAACCTCACGTTACTACAGGTTCAACGACCACGTGCTCAGGGCCAAGGCGAGCCACACTGTATTCGTGGATTTCGGCTGTGGCCAACAGCCTGGAGAGGATTGGACACCGCCAGGTCTTTTTTGAGCAGCTATTGAGCTGAAAAAGCGCTATATAAGAATGATAAGATAATTTAATAAATAAAGGGAGATGTGTGGAATTCAACGGGAAAAGGACTACCGCTACACATTACCAGCTGATAACTCTTATTATAGACGGCCGTCTGCAACAGGACAGGATGAGAAGGAAAACTGAAGACACATCATTTGCAAGAGAATATTGGTGTTACATTACATTACATGATTATTGCTTTAGGTCCAGCGGACTCTTCCGAAATATTGGTGTAACAGGAAGTCAGCTAGGGTGACTGTTGAAGGCGAGAAGTGTGGAAGTCAAGAGGCACAGCCACACATTGCTAGTTGATAATTTAATTCTTATGATATAGTAGGCTGCTGACTGCAGCAGGACAGGACGGCAAACTGCAAATTACAAAAAAAATAGAAGCAATAACGAGAAAGACAGGCAGGTGATACAGTTCTGAATGTACTTTGTTGTAAAGTAACACAAGTTAGGTAGTTTATAACCAGTACTACAACAATACTGCAACAAAGACAAGATGTCAAATTTAAGTGCACATGATCAATATATGATTACTGGTATAATAGGATGAGACAAAAGTTAGGAGGCAGGGAGTATTAGATCTAGTAAATCAATACTCTTATCGCAGACTATAACTTAGTAGTAGAATACTCTGCCGTTAGTTCTTCACAATTAGTTTTAATATCTTCACCATAGCGATATAAACAAAATCATAGCAAACAAATTAATTTTAAAAACTAATAAAGAAATGATTAAACAAAAATGATGATGATGATGACGATGATGATGATGATGATGATGATGATGATGATGATGATGTCTTTTCTAATTATCCGGTATCCAACCCGAAGCATGCTCGTGTGTATAAGGAGACTAAAGCAAACGAAAACGACAGGGCAGCGTTAAATCTGGTGGGGGACAATAGGTAATGGAATAAACAGTGTTCGGCAAAAAACTGATTCAATCTGAAGCAAAAAGTTGCGTCTTCACTCTTTTCTTGATGGCTGTGGCAGTTTCAGCATTCTTCAGAGACACCAGAAGAAGGTACTTAAAATACACATGTATTTTACATCTAGCATGCGTTCACAATTCTAACGCATTTCTGTGTATCATAATACAGTCGATATCGAAGATTTTGTATACATTTTGTTTTATAACTACAACAATCGAATGATCTTTAAAACAAATTATTTTTAAAATAAAAATTAAAAACTTCTAGGCCTGAATTCCACAAGAGGCAAAATAAAGAAAATATTAGTTGCAAGCAAAATATTGGTATATTGAGAAGAGACAAGAGCGAAGAAGACAAGGAAGAGACGAATCCTTGTACTTTCTAGCTACAAACTACTAGTTATATTAATACATGTAACTCTATCATGAACAATACCGTTGAACTGCAACACTAGAACATGCAAGACGACAAAACTGAAAGGAAACTCAGTAGCTAGCAGAATATGTGTACAGTAGGAAGAAGCAAGTGTTGAAGGAGACAGGAGGTAAGAGACAGTACGCAGTACTCATTATGCTGTGGTGTACGGCAGGAAGCTATAATGGTAAGTCTATCGTGGACTACCGTGGAACTGCAAATGCGATAAGGACAGGATGGCGGAACTCGACACGCGTTAGATAGGAGCTAAATTGTTGACACGATTGCAAAAGACAACAGCGAAGATATATGAAGTTAAAGAGTTTCCTGATGTGCCTCAAGTTGTGTAGAGGAAAGAGGCGTGAGTCTGCCCTTTTTCGAGGGTCAGCTTTTCTAAAGAAAAAAACAAGGACCCATCCCCTCACCCTCGCTGCTTCACCCTCGACTCCTCCTTACATTGAAGTTTAACGTGCACACCCACCATTGGCGATATGGCAGACGGGGAGAACCATCCCAGGTAAGTGGGGGATATGGGCCTAAATCAACACTAAACCATCAGAGCAATCACACTGCTAAGATGGACAGTAAAAATTGTCACTTTTTTTTTAATCTTGCCGACCACCGGTATTTCAAAGATCGAAGAACCTCCCTTCTCTGAGGTAACATCAACACGTGAACAGGATGCTCATTCTAAAGTCATTTCAGTACTCATTCAAAGCTAAAGTGTAATAGGGAATGTGTGCGCGCTGTTTCTTTTCCGTTGAATTGCCCCGTCCAAGTTAGTATCCGGGCTTGGCGATGCTTATTTACTCTCGAAACAGTAGGGTGTGCCTTAGCGCTATAGCCACCACGCTATCGCGTCTCTCTGAAACTACAGCTGAGAGAAAGGGATGACAGCAAGGGGGACTATCAGTAAGAGGAACATTGGCATTGATGATAAGTAGAACCAACAGCGAGGGATGTTTAATAGGAGGAACCGAAGAGGCGCTAACTTTGGTGCCGCGCAGAGCAGGAAAGCCACGGAGAAGGGGTGAATCACTTGACACACACACACCCCCACACCCACACACATAAAGAAGAAGAAGAAGAAGAGGCGCATGTTTGGGGGGGCGAGCGAGACAGGACTTTAGCTCGTTGGCTCATCATTACATTGTGTAGGATCCGTTCGCTGGCGACTTCCTGCCAGTGTATTTCTCTGGATATGCCTATTAGGAGGATTGGTGTTCTTGTGGCACTGTTCTGATTCTTTCTCTTGATTATGTTCATATTGCACTGTTCCGATTGTTACTCTCGATTATGTTAATATTGAAGATTGAGCTAATATTGTTCGGAAGGCGTTTCTCTGATAAAATTCATTGAGAGAATTGTGCTGCATTCGCCAAAAGGAAACGTTTTGTACTGTTGATATTGTTTCGCTAATTATAATCTTGAATGAACCGGCGGCTGTTGTGACGATTTACACACCTAAGGATTCAAAATATACCGAAGTTCCAGTCGAGTGCTTTGCCACTATGTGGTTGTCTCGGTGTATTTATTCTTCTCACAGTTAGGACTGATGTATTAACTTCGCAGGTGTTGAAACTGTTTCTTTGATTATATATTTGTTATTTAATGGAAGTATTCAGTTGTCCTGCCCGGCGCCCGGACACTGTTTTTCTTCTTCTTTTAAAAAAAAATAGTGGCTTGTACGAAACTCTTTAAACTGTGTTTTTTTTCTTCTTTTTTTCTAGGTTATATGGATTGTACTGTAGTCCTATATTCATTGTTTTTTTTTGTTTTTTTAGAGATGTGTCCATTTGAAGGCTTTCTCGGTACTCGTTTTATAATAGTAAAAATAATAATAATAATAATAATAATAATAATAATAATAATAATAATAATAATAATAATAATAATAATAATAGTATTAATAGTAATTGTAATAATAATAATAATAATAATAATAATAATAATAATAATAATAATAATAATAATAATTATTATTATTATTATTATTATTATTATTATTATTGTCCTTTTTATTATTAAAATTGTTCTTTTATTGCGTTTTAGCAGTCATTGAGTACTCGCGGGGACTGATCAAAACCGTAATAATTTATCAGATTTTATGAGAATGATTGAAGTGCTGTGCTGTTCGAACTCTGTTTCTCTGATATTCCATGTTATGGAACTGTACTGTTTTGTGTTTTTCACTTAGTCCATTTTGTTCAGATGTTTGTATATGGAAGTACTTTTATAATCTTTTTTCGCATCTATGGAATTGTGGGTACGTATAATGGAGTTTGTGGAAGGTTGCATGGCGTACTATATATTTCCGGTGGTAAAAAGTTGCTTGAGTACTTTTATTTCCGGTGACGTGTTTCCGGAAGGTCCATTTAAACCCAGCAATTGTTCCCTTGTGCCTATTTCCTATCACGCGTGTGCAGGTTTTGCGGAAAATGTGTATTGATATATGCGTCTACAGTGGGTTGATCCGGAGTCGCTTTACTGTCATGCTATGTCGTTCATTTCAAAGCGTTCAGTTTCATTCTATTTGGTAGCAAATAAACGTAGCTATCGTCAAATACAATTGATAACTTTTTTTAAACTGAGCTTTACAACTTGTTTATTATGAACGTACGCGTACACACACAAGACCGCGCGCGCGTGCGCTCCTACGCATGCGCCAACACGCGCTCACAAATACACACACAAACACACACACACATACACATATAAATCACTGCTGCATTTGCAGACACTTTTGTGTGTTATACCCAAGGAATGCGAGCGAAATATGTTAGTTTTACCCTATTTTAGACATTTGAAAAAGAAACAAAAGAACGCCCACAAACAAACACTGTGTTTACATTGGCTTATATTGTGATTTTTAGAAAGATATCTTGGCACTCCAAGTCGGCAAAGTCAAAAAACAAAGGATGCATACAAACGTTTCAGAATCTGTACACAATGGGCTCTATGCACAAGTCGGCGGCATGGTCACGTGGCGCGGGAATAACAAAGCGGTCATGGCTTCTTTTAGCTCGCTCGCATGTACTCCAATGCTGCTTAAAAATTTTAAATTTACCGACATTTTGGGATATTGTGATGTTTTGAACATAGCACACTCGTGCAATAATGATTACAGAGCGATTTGTCACTGACATTCAGTTTAAAGTTGACGACATGTAGTGCTTCATCATTTGCGCTCGAAGTGGAAATCGATGAAAGGAAATGTTATTTTCTTTGCAGAAAGGTTTTACGTAGGAGTTAGAGCATCCAAACGCAGCACAGTACTTCACCATTTTCAAACTCGATCACGCTGTGTTATTCCCGCAGCACGTGGCCGCCACGCCTTTGTGCATAGCGCCCATTGTTAAAGCTAACGTAATATTCTTCGTGGTAAGGTCTGAAACCCAATCCAACCCAAACCATTGTCTGCATGCATAATGCCCAAATCCATGCTGTAAATACGTGCTCAGACGTTTGTAATAGAATTTTACAAGAGTTTTTTTTAGAGAACTTTAGATCATCCAGCGAAACTTGGTTGGTAGTGATCCCTTTCGTTTCCGGTTATGCAGTCGGGGAAATCCGCG
Organism: Oncomelania hupensis; assembly: GCA_036898135.1. Classification (NCBI taxonomy): domain Eukaryota; kingdom Metazoa; phylum Mollusca; class Gastropoda; order Littorinimorpha; family Pomatiopsidae; genus Oncomelania; species Oncomelania hupensis. The sequence continues at coordinate 113,556,886 of CM072512.1, forward strand.
CGAACGTTTCTTCGTGCCTGCGGTTCTGAAGCGGCAGCACCTTTAGTTGCAGACGAAGTTTTGTTCGTCCTTATCCAGGGGAGGTAAACGCCATCATAGCTCTCTAATTTGCGGAAGTTGTTTTCCTCGAAATAGCACGAGTCTTGAGATTTGGTTCATCAAGGGCTAAACGAAAGTTTAGTTGAAGTTTAGGATAGAGCATTGGGAATTTTTTTGTTCTCCCTTTAAAACCCCCCCACAAATTAGAGAGCTTCTATAGCCCCAACTTGCGTTCATTGCCTACGCTAGCCTACTAACTAGCCCGTTTAGGCTTACGAACCTAGTAGTATAGGGCTGATCTAAACCAAGGACTGTTTGTGCAGATTCATAAGAATACACCGGAAAAGTGATTTTTACATCTTCACCATGCCCATATAGGAGACACTTGGAACCTAGACATAATGCGAAACTTATGTTGAAAATCTCAATCGGAACCACAAACTCCTCTGCCATTTTACATCTGAAAGCAAAATCAGCCCAAGAACAGCACCCTTTTTTCGGAGCAAAGTACACCTATTTTAATGAATCAACAACAACAAATGGTGAGAGAATACAGTCAAAGCTTTTATTCAAGTTTTCGTTTAAAGCAACTGACCCGATATATGCAAAAAAATACCAGAAGCTTACATGAGAATCACGACTCGTCAAAATGATGAAAATTCCACATTTTGACTCAGCGAAGTTTTCTGCGTAAAGAGTTATTACGTAGACTGGAGTTTTCCTACGAAAATAGAACTACGAACCAAGTTTCTGTAATTTCTAAAGCTCTCTACTATCTATCGTATTCTGAATGTGGTTTTTTGTATGTGTTTTTTTTTTCATTTGTTTTTTCATGTATATAACCTAGTGTGGGCACAGCGTATAGAGGAGATTTGTGTTAGCAGCAACATCGCGCTTTATCATGTAGTTCACGTGGTTTGAGCTGTATCTGTAAACGATGTGTGCACTTTTGAAGACCATTAACACAAAAATCATGTTAGCACTGTTTTTTCTTCTTCTATCTGGCATTACATTACATTACATGATTACTGCTTTCTGTATAAATGTTTCTTTCTCTCTCTGTATAAATAGTGGAAAGAGTCTCCTCTCTGAAAATCCTTACGGGAAGAGAGGGGACTATAAACTGATAAACAACAAACAACGATTACTGCTTTAGGTCCAGCGGACTCTTCCGAGCCAAATCAGGACCGGACAACCCCTGATCCGCATAAAAGATCTGCTGAAACAACCCTAGAGGTAAAACTGAAAGCTCTCCACCAGCCAGTCACTTTACAATAAAGACATCCCACGCAGGGGACGCTGAGGCTGTACTCTAATTTATCGAACCCCCGTTTACAAAAACAAAATAGAATACAAACATCATTATAAATTATCAACAAAACACATACATATAAATACCTACATTGCTAAATAATAACATGATAGGAAGCCCTAGTGACCACCTGGCAGAAAGCGTCCTATATTCCCAAGCTGATCCAACAGACCTCATACACAAATGAGGAGTTTTGTCCCGGAAGAGTTTAACGAAGAAAGGTAGGTGACTGGTCTAGCGAAGAAGAAGATAGTATAGCAGATTGATAGAACAGAGCAGGAATGAGAAAGAGCAAAGGAGAAAGACATCGACAGTGGGAATTTAAAGCACTAAATTTCCAGAAAGTGGGGATACTATTTATACTGAAACCCCCGGCACCCCAACGGGGGTTTCTATCTGGCAAAACATTTTGTTCGTGTTTAATGCTATCTATAACAGATTATAACTATAGAGGAGGGAAACACTGGAAATCAGATAAAATTAAACTTTTTCGTTCCTCTTCATTTTTTTCCCCCTAGCATAACATTTTGTTTGCTTGTAGTGTTATCTATAAAAGACGTAAACACGGTAAAAACAGATACAAGTCCACGTGAACAACACGTTTATCTAACAGATTCTTTTGAGTGGGTTGTTTCGGATTTAACGTTTTCCCGCTCTCTGCAAAGCATACGTGTTTGTGATAACACACAGTGGTAGGAATTGGAAGTTATCTTCTTCTTCTTTTTTTACTTAGGACATAAATTACATGTACCTGCCACTGGAGGTAGCAGTGGCGTGACTTACAGCAAGATGTATATTTAAGATAAAATGTATATGCTTGGGAGTCAGAAGTTTAGGAGGAAGCACAGAGCAGAGAGAGAGTGAGTGAGAGAGAGAGAGAGAGAGAGAGAGAGAGAGAGAGAGAGAGAGAGAGAGAGAGGTGGGTGGGTTGGAACGTTAAGGAAAGTAAGAATGTCAAGCACCACTGGGTACACTATAAACAACGTAGCTGAACCGCCTGCTGCGACCCATAGGGCGTAGACCTGAGCAGACCAACTACGCTGTATAGTTACATAACACCAAAAGACCTACCCCCGTGGGGATGCCGGGGGTTTCAGTATAAAATAGTTTCCCCACTTTCTGGAAATTTAGTGCTATAAATTCCCACTATCGCTGTCTTTCGCCTTTGTTCTTTCTCATTCCTACTCTGTTCTATCAATCTACTATACTATCTTCTTCTTCGCTAGACCAGTCACCTACCTTTTTTCTTGAAAACTCTTCCGGGACAAAACTCCTCATTTGTGTGTTAGGTCTGTTGAATCGGCTTGGAAATATTGGACGCTTTCTGCCAGGTGGTCACTGGGGCTTCGTATGATGTTATTATTTGGCAATGTAGGCATTTTATATGCGGGAGGCACTGTGGTCTTATGGTAGTGCTTCGGCTTGCGGATCTGAAGGTCCCGGGTTCGAGCCCTGGCCGGGCCATTGTGTTGTGTCCCTGGGAAAGACACTTTACTCCTGTTTTTCTACTCCTTCGGATGAGAGTATAAACCGAGGTCTAGTCTGTGTGTCGCATACATTCCATCATAACGGACTTTAAAGATCCTGACGCTCATGTCCTAGACGGGTGAGTGCCGGTTACAAGAACACACCCAGCATGCACTTGGTCCTTCTCCCCCATCCCTGGCTGCCCAGGATTGTGCTCAGTTGTCCGGGCGTCAGACCATGCGCCCAAAGGCTGCGGGTGGGCGTCTCGGGCGGTTTGAGTTAGATCCTGTATCGGTTAGCGCCTTGATCCTTAGGCTAAGGCGCATTACAAATGACGAACATTATTATTATTATTATTATATGTATGTGTTTTGTTGATATTTTATAATGATGTTTATATTCTATTTTGTTTTTGTAAACGGGGGTTAGATAAATTAGAGTATAGCCTCAGCGTCCCCTGCGTGGGATGTCTTTATTGTAAAGTGATCGGCTGGTGGAGTGCTTTCAGTGTTGCCATTTAGGGTTGTTTCGGCAGATCTTTTATGCGGATCAGGGGCGAGTCCTCTTTTAGCGAAGTTGTGGTCCTGATTCGGCTATACTGGTCCTGATTTGGCTCGGAAGAGTCCGCTGGACCTAAAGCAATAATCATGTAATATACCAAAAGACCTGCGTATTGTCAATTGAAGGAACGGGAATGATGGGCTTTTAACTGCAATGGTTTGGCTATCCATATCGGCTTCCATGGCGCGGTAATGAGCTATCTGAACCCATCCTAACCACTGAAGCCATGATCAACTTGTACGCAGAAAGGACATATCCTCTGATCTTTTAATTGCGATGAAAAAATAATTATGTATTGTACTGGCACGGGAAACCGCATCCCCGACGGCGTTTCATATGGGTGGTCATTATCAGTGCTCAATATGTTTTAGTTTGGCAACCCAGCTGTGTTGCGCTGTGTGACCATATGTGCACGCAATCTTTTTTTGCTCAGGCATAAATTATATATACCTGCGAGTAATGGAGAGAGAGAGAGAGAGAGAGAGAGAGAGAGAGAGAGAGAGAGAGAGAGAGAGAGAGAGAGAGAGTCTCAGCAACTCAGGTGCGTTTTTGCAACAGGACTGTTCATTAGCAGAAACAGAAAATGTGGGTTAGCTATGCAAAGTCTAGGAATTTAGAACGTCCCTTCTGAGTAAATACAGTGATCAGCGCATGTACTCTTCTGTTATGATATAATGTACCTGCTAAAAAAAGTAACACATTCACTTGGACGCATGTCTGGAACAACAAATAGCAAAAAGGTTCGTTGAGAATACTGGGCTACAATCACTTTTCCACATATTGAATTAGAAGTCTTTAATTAGTGATTTGCTGAATCAGAAATTACCTTGGTGTGGTTTAGTCAACAAGATGCACGCTATCGTTCTTTGTTAACATATTAATTATATTCTTTGTACCTTGCGAAAAAAAGGCAGCAAATCCGGTTGGATGCATGTCTGGAACGAGAGGCGTTTAATTTACTCTAATGATCATTTGCTGAATCAGAAAATATAGGCTCTAGCCCAACTGAGTCCTGGGATGTGGACGTCATTCTTTTGGGTAAATATATAACCAGGAGATGTTGAAAATAGCCTTCCAAATATGGGTCTAGGAAAGTGCATGACTGTGCATTATGGTTTTTGGAGCAGTAGTTCTGGGTTTACTCATTGCCTGGAATCTGGGTTAGTTCATTGCCTGGGTTCTGGGTTAGATTATTGCTAAACGCAGCCCAGCTGGATACTCAGGATAGGATGCTGGCCTTATCTGTTTAGTAAGTTATACATTACCTGCGAGAGAGGGAGGGTAGCAACCAACCCAATTGTGATTCCAAACCCGAAGCAGCATTTTGTTGGCTATATAGCTGCGATGAGTATTCAACCCAACTCAGTGCGTATACCTAGGATAAGATTGTGTTCATGACAGTTTGCAGAGCTCCTGAGATATACATGTGACAGAGTGAGGATAGCATTGGATATTTAAAACAGAGTATGTACTCATATTCCTTTTTTATGGAACATGGTGTTTCTGTTGCTGTGAGAAAAAATGTCTTCTCAGTTGTTAGGCCTACCCAGAGCAAGAGAGGATAGGGAATTAGCATTACTTAATTTTGTATTTATAACTGCGCTGCACTCTTTCTCTTTTTCTTGTTCTCCTTTTTTTAGGTGCTCAACCCAGATCCCAGTGCTTTTCACGAGCACCCTTCACATTTCTTTATTTGAGATTTATCGTAACAAAAGCGATGTTTGATCGAGTGCATGTATTTTTATGTAATGACTATGTAAAGCGCGGTGAGTCTGGTCGTAGGCTGGAGTACCCGCTATATAAAAACCCGTTATTATTATTATTATTATTATTATTATTATTATTATTATTATTATTATTATTATTATTATTATTATTATTATTATTATTATTAGATCGCCAAATCTTGTTCATCTAACCGAGTCTAACCGCGAAACATGGACCCTTACAGCAGATCTCCAACGAAGAATACTAAAGCATGGAGATGAGGTGCTACAGAAGACTTCTGGGCATTTCCTATACCCAGCACATCACCAACGACGAAGTCCGACAGACCATCACACAAGCCTTTGGACAACACGATGACCTGCTCACAGTGGTGAAAAAACGGAAACTCCGATGGTATGGCCACGTCACCAGATCATCAGGTCTTGCAAAGACCATCCTGTAGGGCACAGTGCAAGGAGGTAGAAGAATAGGGAGACCGAAAAAGAGGTGGGAGGACAATATTCGAGAATGGACTGGTTTGACACTGAGCGAAACCATCAGGGTTGCTGAGGACAGGGAAAGATGGAGTACGCTGGTTAAACGATCATCTGTGGTGCCCCTACGACCTCCGAGTTATGGGATAGGATAGGATAGGATAGGATAGGAGTCTAACCGCATAAAACATACTTCAATTCTATTTATAACTAGAAACAGACTGATTGGTGCGAGGTGGGATGAACAGCCTGCTAAAACTCAAACAGTTGGCGGAACACCAAAAATTATTTCCGGTCTGGTATTGTCATGTTACGTTGGCGCCGATTCACCGGTTGTCATTACGCCGCCATCTGAAACGCCCCAAGACACGTTCATACGATAATAAGAAACGAATATGCACATAAGCCAAAAGACTGTCAATTTGGACAAAAATAAGACTAAACAACACAATGCCAATTTTCGAGCTAAGCATTTCGTCAGGCGGTCAAAACACAAAACGACAAAACAATACTTCCCAACAGAGATCCAAGAAAGAATGAAATCATATTTTTTTAAATGAGGCAATTATTATTCCAAGTTCTTATTTTATGAATCAAATTCAGTTTATTCCCAGTGTGTGAGATAATTATGTGCATTTTTAGTTGATTTTTTTTTCAAAGAAAGATGTCAGTAATGGGAAAAAAGGTAGAGTTTCGTTTAGATTCTTCTTGAAAAAAAACAAACACACAAACCAGAACATCGGGTCCTTCCGGGCAGTAGCGGATTTGGCAGAGCGGTCGGCGCACCTCGGCTTGCTGGTATTTCGATGTACAATCCCAAGTCGAGGAAAAATCATTTGGGTGCATTACTAGAACAAGGCGGTGTATAATGTGTATTTAGTATATTGTGTATCTATATAGTGTATCTATGTGCTCAAAAGCACTTAAAACCCAAATCCTAGTGCATACTATTTAACTTACTATCCTATCCTCCTATCCTGTCCCGTAACCCGGAGGTCGTAGGGGCACCACAGATGATAGTTTAACCAGCATACTCCATCTTTCTCTGTCCTCAGCAGCCCTGATGGCTTCGCTCAGTGTCAAACCAGTCCATTCTCGAGTGTTGTCTTCCCACCTCTGTTTCGGTCTACCTCTTCTTCTACCTCCTTGCACTGTGCCTTGCAGAATAGTCTTTGCAAGGCCTGTTGATCTGATGACGTGGCCATACCATCGGAGTTTCCGTTTCTTCACCTCTGTGAGCAGGTCATCGTGTTGTCCAATGGCTTGTGTGATAGTCTGTCGGACTTCGTCGTTGGTGATGTGTTGGGTATAGGAAATGCCCAGAAGTCTTCTGTAGCACCTCATCTCCATGCTTTGTATTCTTCGTTGGAGATCTGCTGTGAGGGTCCATGCTTCGCAAGCATATAGGAAGATGGAGATGACAAGGGAGCGCAGCAGTCTTACTTTGGAATGTAGACTGATGGTCCTGTCTTTCCAAATGGGCTTCAACCTTGTCAGGGCAGCTGTTGTTTGTGCGATCCTGGAGAGGACTTCCTGTCGGGACCTATTGTCTGATACAATGGCTCCTAAATATTTGAAGCTATGCACTGTGTTGAGGGATTGGCCTTGGACTTTGATGTCCGTGTTGATGCCATTGGTGTTGTTGGTCATCATTGTGGTCTTTTCTGCACTTATTTCCATTCCATAAGCTCTGGAGGTGGTGTCAAGCCTCTGTACCAGCTGTTCAAGTTCTTGTTCCTCTCCAGCCAATCCATCAATGTCATCCGCAAAACGAAGATTGGAGATTGCTCTACCCCCTATGCTGGCCGTGCCGTCATGATCCATTGATGATTCATTTAACTTACAGTTTCACATAAACTATTGTACTGCGAAGAAGCGGGAAGGGAAGACTGATCGGTGGAGGTGCTTAGGTAAAACCCCACAAACTGGATGCATATCTAGGACAAGACGAATAGGTCATCAATGGGTTGGGACGCATACCGTTAATAACTTGCGTGGGAAAGTAAAGTATCCCCAAATGGGTGCACACCTAAAACAAGATGCCGCATACGGAAAACCAAATGCGTTGAAGATTAGCACGGACGTAAAGATAAGAACAAGGGGTCTGAAGGTAAGCTTTCTATACCTTGCTGGGCAAGAATATATGAGGGGAATTCAGTGCGATGTAGCCACAATTTAAAAAGCAAGGTCGAGGAGAAGGTCTCGAGTGGTCTCAGCAAAGTTTTATGAGCGAATATCTCAGTCTCTTTCTTTCTGTCTGTTTGTCTGTCTGTCTGTCTCTATGTCTTTGTCTTTCTGTCCGCCTGTCTGTCTCTCTCGGTCTCTGTCTGGCTCTCTCTCTCTCTCTCTCTCTCTCTCTCTCTCTCTCTCTCTCTCTCTCTCTCTCTCTCTCTCTCTCTCTCTCTGAGATGCTCTGTATGTATGGGTATATATGTGTTTCTGTCTGTCTGTCTCTCTCTGTCTTTCTGTCTTTCTCTCTCTCTCTCTCTCTCTCTCTCTCTCTCTCTCTCTCTCTCTCTCTCTCTCTCTCTCTCTGGGTTGGTTATAAGGCAGGTTGGGTGTGTTTGTGTATTATTACAGAAATTCCCTTCTGTCTATATGTCTGACTGTTTGTTTATATGTCTCTCTCTTTCTCTCTCTCTTTCTGTCCCCCCGTGTGGGTACCGGGGGTCTCTGTATAAATAGTATTCCTACTTTCTGGAAAATTAGTGCTTTAAATTTCCACTGTCGCTATCTTTTTCTTTTGTTCTTTCTCACTCCTATTCTGTTCTATCAATCTACTATACTGTATTCTTCTTCGCTATGCCAGTCACCTACCTTTTTTCTTGAAAACTCTTCGAAATTTCCTCATTTGTAAATGAGGTCTGTTGTGTCAGCCTGGGAATATTGGATGCTTTCTGCCAAATGGTCACGGGGGCTTCCTATAATATTATTATTTAGCGCTGTAGGCATGTTCTATGTATGTGTTTTGTTGATATTTTATAATGATGTTTATATTTTGTTTAGTTTTTGTAAACGGGGGTTTGATAAATTAAGAGTATAGCCTCAGCGTCTCCTGTGTGGAAAGCCTTTATTGTAAAGTGACCGGCTGATGGAGTGCCTTCAGTGTTACAACTAGGAAAAACTAAGCTTAACGTCCTACTGCGTTAGCGTTAGGGACGAATCACCACGTCGCCACCTTAAGAACAATGATCATCATCATCGTCATCATCATCATCATCATCATCATCATCATCATCATCATCATCATCATCATCATCATCATCATCATCATCATCATCATCTCAAAACGGTCTTGGTTGTTTTAGCAGATCTTTTATAAGGGTCAGGTGCGGGTTCTTTTTCAACGAAGTGGTGATCCTGATTTTGTGGTATTGATTGGGCTCTTTACAAAGTAATGAATAACTAACTCTCTGTCTGTCTGTCTGTATGTATGTCTCTCTGTCTCTGTCTCTCTCTCTGTCTGTCTCTCTCTCTCTCTCTCTCTCTCTCTCTCTCGCTCTCTTTCTCATTGTCTTTGTTCGCCGAGCTTCAGTCTGGAACAACACTTTTCTGGAGATGTTTACGTTTCAGCCCTGTAATTGGTCGATAAATAATAATTAGTAACGGTATTTTATGAAATTCAATTTAAAAGCTGATTTAAAAAAAAAAAAAAAAAACTACGAATCTTAAACACTCTGTTGAATTTTCGAAAACACATTGATTATAGTTATATAGGTCAAAAAGGGCGTTGAAGATTTTAATAATTAAATCAATTCATGTAAAAGGCGGTAATTGCCTCTGCAGCATGAAGTGTCGAGGGCAGCGTCAGAATAATTTTATGTGTTGCTGCTGTTCACACTGCATATCTGAGACTCTCATTGATACTGTTGTGGTACCTTGTATATAGCGAAGCGGCTTTGGAGGAGAAAGAGAGAGAGGTAGAAGGTGTGTTTCTCCTCCTTTCTTCTTTTTTCCTCCTCCTTCTTCCTCTCCTCCTTCTTCTTCTTCTTCTTCTTCTTCTTCTTCTTCTTCTTCTTCTTCTTCTTCTTCTTCTTCTTCTTCTTCTTCTTCTTCTTCTTTCTCACCCTCTTCCTCCTTCTTCTCCTCCTCCTCCTCATCTTCCTTTCTCTTAGAATGATGGTTCACGAAGAGTGCAGTACATTCTATTCTGGAGGTTGGTCTGTCCTGACAACTGCACACCTTGTACCTGATGTCGTTCCAGGGCGACAAATTGTTTACATTACATAATATATATGCAGCGATAGGCTTACAACATGGTGTAAACCTTGTTATTTTTGTTACCCATATCCATAAATGATCTCCATCTGTCTTCGTGGACAGGGACACTAACATATGGAAGGATTTTGAAGATTTTTCGTTTTCAAGCTAGGAGTTTGCGGATGAGGTTGTGGGTGAGGGAAGGAAGGAAGAAAGGTGTAAGTAGGAAGAGGAAATTGAGGTGGGAGGAGGGAGAAAGAGCTGAGGTCATACCTGAAATTTCGTTCAATGGGCTAGACTCAGGCTCGGACCAAATGAATATAATTATTTTTTTAGCAATGCGATGAAGTTTCTCTAATTTCGTGTTTTATTTAGCCTAACCAGCTTGAAAATGCTGAAGTCTCATTGTGGCACGTGTTGGATGTGTGTGGAGGGAAAAATGTAAGAAGGAGCCGGAAAAAGATTTCAATATATCCGAGTAGGAATTATTATTATATACCGCAAGCCTACTAAATTGGACTAATGTACCATAGGTAGCTAGTGTTTTAGAAAGGGGTCAACATGTTGTATATTTCAGCAACCTTTCGCTGCCATCCAAACTATTATGCGTTAAAAAAAGAAAGTATCCAAGCCTTATTTTTATTTTTTATTATTGAGGATTTGTTTAGCGCACTTATCTCGCCGTACTTGACCAGACTCTGGGCGCTGGCCGATACAGGATCTAACTCAAACCGCCCGAGACGCCCACCCGTAGTCAAAGGGCGCATGGTCTGACGCCCGGACAACTGAGCACTATCCTGGCCAGCCAGGGATGGGGGAGAAGGACCAAATGCATGCTGGGTGTGTTCTTGTTACCGGCACTCACCCGTCTAGGACATGAGCGTCAGGATCTTTAAAGTCCGTTATGATGGAATGTATGCGACACACAGACTAGACCTCGGTTTATACTCTCATCCGAAGGAGTAGGAAACGGGCCGGGAGTAAAGTGTCTTTTTCAGGGACACAACGCAATGGCCCGGACAGGGCTCGAACCCGGGACCTTCAGATCCGCAAGCCAAAGCACTACCATTAGACCACCGTGCCTCTCGACTTTATAGCAGTCTCGGTTTTTAACGCGTCATTTTATAATCTACATTATACATAGGCCATAGAAAAAAAGGAGAAAATTAAGAAAGTCAGGAGTCTTAAAATTAGCTGTGCCTATGGTTTGTACTCTAGGTGTTTTTTTTAAAGTGTTGCAAAAGACCGAGCAGGGTAAAGTGTTGCAAAAGTCCGAGCAGGGTATTTTACCTGGCGTTGTATGGGTTTTTCAGATTTTTTTTTTCATATTTTAAGTCTTCAACTCAACTTGACGCCAATTTTTTTAAAAGGGAAAACTCATTATTTTTAAGTGCCGGAGCTGGAAGCACTTAACAACTTGACTTTAAGGCTTGGCTACAACATGAAAACTAAACACCGTGCCTTTACCACCAAGTCGTATATATACAGGATCAAACTGAATATTAATGCAAACGACAAGGTAAACGTAACCAATAGTCAGTCGAAAAACATACTTTTTTCGACCAAAGCATTATGTCTGCATAGAGCTGCGCTCTATGACAGTGGATTGGATTATTTTAACTAAACAGAATTGGGGGGGGGGGGAAAGTACCAAATCCCAAATATTTGAAGAATTTTGAAGCTGCATCAGTGTTTATAAAAGTCTGTCTCGGATACAGAGGCTAGTGTACTATATACCACGATCAAGAAAACGCCTACTTTCTAACGGGAAAGCGCCATCATCTTGACGATTCTGCAACCAGCTTAACACTGTCGGATCCCTATTCAACCCGACGGCTTAAGAGAGACAGAAAGATTTTAAAATAACTGGTGCACTCGGAAGGCCAATTTAACTTAACGAGTTTAGGAAACAAATGATAAGCACATTATTGTATAAGAAGCAAGGACTCACCCTTGTCTTAAGAACTGTCATTATTTTGAAGAGCTATTGTCGTACCGTGAGCCAGCCCAGGTTATATACAGAGAAAATAAATGCAGCAAAATAAACATCATAGTTTCTCAGTGCACGCATTTGGTTGGTTGGGTGTGGGGTGAAGGGAGGGTCGGCGCAAAAGTGAAATCAGCGAACTTTCTTGGCCACAGTATAAGCACCTGCAACGAATTATATATAGCCTAGAACTTAAACCTCTGCATGTAGATTTCTGAACTCAATCACGACTGTGAGGAAAGACAGAGAGAAATAAAAAAAACAGAGCGCACCCGGAAGGCCAATTTAACTTAACGATGCTAGAAAGCCAAAGATAGCAAATCTTTAAGACTGGAAGAAAGAAGACCGAAGGTGGCATTAAAGTGAAACCGTACGGAAAAATAAACAGCTATCATTAGAAGTGGATAAAAGGTTGGAGAAACATGACGGAAGACCTGCTAAATCTTGTAGAATAGCTAAAAGAAATGCTAGACAAGGGCAGTAATAAAGAGTAGTAAACCTATTTAACTATTTTTGGTTTAAGGTATATCTGGGTCAGTGGGGAAAAGTTACATGTAAGCATCTGATGAGGTTGGCCATGAAGTTAAATAGTACTTTGTTTATGCTGTGTTAGTAGGCTATATAATATATTTTACTAGCTATTGTAGTAGTAAATCACGTTCAATGTATTGTACATTACCATTGGCTTTTTTGAGTGTGTAAAACGTTTCCTTTTAACTTTTATTTGTTGAGGTGCAGCCTGATTTTGTCAGTAGGAGGGTGGTCATGAAGTCAGAGTGGGGGTTTCGCAGATATTCTACTATTTCAGTATCTATCTAACCTGTGCTTAGATTTCTACATGTAATAGCAAATCAAGTAAAATGGAGACGATATCAAAGGCGTCCGCAGGTGTGGTGGTAATAGTTTATTTTGAAACTGTATTTATTAACGGTGCAAAATATGTGTCCGCACAGGCAACACAAAAAAGACATTAGAGGTTCGCTTTGTAAGAAAATGCAGCACCGAACCTCTGGAATTCTCTTATAGTAAATTTAAGCAGAGCTCATCTCTGGGAGGCTTCAGGAAAGGACTGAAAACCCACATCATTTGCGCGCAGTGAGCATGACTTTGTAACATGAAATTTCGGTGCCCTACAAGTCATCATCATCATCATCATCATCATCATCATCATCATCATCATCATCATCATCATCATCAGCATCATCAGCATCATCAACTGTATACATAATTTAAAATAAAACAAACTTTATGGTTTTGTTGGACGAGGTGGATAGAAATGAAGTAAGAGAGTACAAATAGTTCAGTGGCCTCTGTTTTGTTAACTAGATAGGTTTAATCAACAAGATAGCAGCAGCGTGTTTGCAAGAAATTCGTGAACCGTTACAATTTAAAATTCTCTTATCACTACTGATTTTTTTTAAACTAGAATTTAGCCTGCTGTATTGGATAACCGTGCGCGTAGAGTAATGATATATACTACGGACATCAAGTCCGCTTGATAAAAATAACCTGAATATGCGAGTATCAGTCCCGCAGGTTTGCTGAAATAGTATTCCAGGAAAATCCGGGTGTGGTATGTAAAAAGGGACACTAAAACAATGTTTAAGAATCGATCTTGACATACAGACCGCTTTCAAATGTAGTTGGCTAGAAGATCCTTATGAGCTAAACGTTATGATGTTATGCTGCACAGTTTTCCTTGTTCTAAAAGCTTGAGGACCATTACAGATTGTACGTTGTGTACAATTCTAAAACGCTGATTATACAGGATAATCCTGTCTAAAATAATTTGTATGAAGGCGGGACTTTGGAATGTAAGCTAAGGGATAAAACTTTTTCTAATAGACTGATGGCTGACAGTCATCTCATTTAAACGCATCATTTGCCCCCCCCCCCCACCCCTCCCCCCCACCCCTCCCCCCACTCTCCCCCTGCCCAAATTAAGGAAAATGTAAATTTACCAATGAAGAACTAATGATGAACACTTTAAGAAAAAAAAAACACGTTTATTCAAATATGGCGAGTTTCAAGCTCAAAGAGTTTGTAAAGGCAGGGGTCCATTTTGCTGAAGTCAGGGTGGGAAACCCACGACCTCATAGACTTTACTCTAGTATTATCTTGCCACCCATTCTGACAGTATAAATAAATTAAAAGAGATGAGGTGTAAAAAGGGTGTGAGGTCCAAGGTAGAAATTCCAGGTGAGGTGTAGAATGAAGATGAGAAGTTGTTAACGCGACCATATCACGCGCATGGTAGGATAGCGATCCTATAATTTCAATTGCGTGGGAAACCCCAATGCTGGTTGTTACCTAAGTTCTTACCTAACGTATTCTGTGGTTACCAGCCAGGTATAGAACGAACGACAGGGACGTTTATAAATAGTATTCGGCTCTGTAAAAGCGCTATTTTTTTGGTGGTGAGAGCGGGGGGGGGTGGTGGTGGTGGTGGAGAGTTGAGCGAGGGTGAATCAGCCGCCAGAGGCTGTGGCATGCGCTTGGAGCCCTTTTCATTATCTGAGGAGTGGAAATTAGTGTCCAAACTGTGTGTGCTTTCACCCAGCAGAAATCCAGTTCTCTCCCTGGATAGTGATGCTGAGTACCTGGTAATTTCGTATTATGAGGCGCTCACATAAAAACAGTGGTCTAGTAGGCTTCATCAGTCTCCAATGTTCGGTTTTGAGTGATGGTACTGTCACAAATTGGTGATGAGTGGTAGAGGAAATGGCTTTTTCGTTTTTTTGGTTTTCACTTTTTCTTTTCCCCTTCTCTATTTCCACCTCATGTTCCTTCTATGTTTATTTGTTTACTCTCAGTTTTTCATCTTTTTGTATCTTGTTCTCTCTTTCCTACCCCACTCCCACTAATTTATCCACCCTCCACAACCCCTCTTATATTGCAATTTCTTCGTTTTTTGTTCCAACTTAAACGCTATTATCTCCCTTTGTACCTCCATTTTACCTAATTTTTACCTCCCATTTTCCACGAATTCTGCTGAGTGGTCTGTTTGGATTTAGTTAGGTGTCAGAGCTGCCGGCAGATTTGCTATGGGAGTGGGACTGTTTGCTCTGCTCTTGTATTGTCTTTGTCTTCTGCTATTTGGATTATTCCATTCTGTAATTGTGCTCTCTTTCTCTGAAACAGTGTGCTAGGGTGATGTGGTGATTTGTGTGTGTAATAGTAGTCTTGATGAGGTAGCGGTCATTTAACATCATCCTGGAGCTGCTATGAGTGGGACTAGACTGTTATCTCTGCTCTCTCGTATTGCTTTTGTTTTTTGAGTTTTTCGGATTATTCCATTTTTGCCATTCACCTCCCCTCCCTTTCAGTCAATGAATTATGTATGTTGGTGTGGTGTGGTGTTTCTGGCAGTCTTTATGAAGTGTTCATCCTACTTTGTCCTATAACTTACTCCATTACGATGGTCTACCATTTCAACTTTCGTATTGCGAAACTGTTACTGTGTTAGTTCTGCACTTTGACTGCCTATGTCGAATGATAGTGGTATGTGGTTGGCTATTTGTTCTCCGTTGCAGTTGTTAGTTGATGTTATATTAGTAGTTTTTTATGAAGTGGTCATCCTGCTTTGTCCCATAACTTACTTCATTACATTTGTCTACATTTCAACTTTCTTGTGATTGCTTATGTCGAATGCTAGTAATATATTGTAGACTATTTGTTCCCCGTTGCAGTTGTTAGTTGGTGTTATTTTAGCAGGTTTTTTTTGTTTTTTTTAACGAAGGGATCATTCTACTTTTCTCAGAACTTACTTCATTACATTTGCCTACCTTTTCAACTTTGGTATTGCGAAACGGTTAGTTCTGCTCTTTGATTGCCCAAGTCGAATGATAGTAAAGTTATGTTGTAGGCTTTTTGTTCTCCGTTGCAGTTATTAGTGTTCGAAGCATGTCGAATGATAGTAAAATTATGTTGTAGGCTCTTGTTCTCCGTTGCAGTTGTTAGTGTCCGAAGCATGTCGAATGAAAGTAAAATAATGTTGTAGGCTTTTTGTTCTCCGTTGCAGTTGTTAGTGTCCGAAGTTTCAAGCTACGAGAAACAATGGGATTGATAAGTACAGCAGTATTTCCGTGCCTATTAAGTATTACACTTGCGAGCTATGTCGTGGCTATTTTTAGCAGCGTATCCCAAACAGCGCAGCCTATGAAGTGTTCGTCTTAGTATAACGAGCAACCTATATATTTGACCTGGAGTTCTCGAAACTTCAAAATGGCATAAATTGTAACTGTTGTTATTAGTTCTGCTCTTGTATCCACTGTGCTTTCTTACCGTTGGAATGATTTATTACTTATAGTCCTAGGGGATTCAATGGTTATACTCTGACTATGCTTTTCGGACAGCTGATATCTTCGAAGTGATCATTTAACACATTCCTGCATTTTCAGAGTATGTTCGCGCGTGCGTGTGTTTGTATGTGTGTGTGTTTACCAACATCGGAGCACATTCCTTATGTAATGCCACTTCATTCTGCATCCTGCATGATTTAAATGTATTGACTATTAGTTCTGCTCTTGTGGAGCTTTTGTCGACTGCTAGTGATGTATTGTATCTGTGCGCAGTTGCAGTGTGTGTTCCTGCAGTTTTAGCAGCTTTTGTAAAGTGATCTTCCTACATATCGTCCCACCTTCCCGTTGTCTAAATATTTCAACGTACGACAGGGGGACTGTTAGCTCTGACTCTTGTATTGACCATTTGTCTATATACTGCTAGACTAATGCAGCAAGTGATGGGCATCTCGGGCGGGTTGAGCTAGATCCTGTAATCAGCCAGCGCCTTGAGCAGCTCGTGAGCTAGAAAAAGCGCTTTTATAAGAACAATAAAATGAAATAAAATAAAAGTATTTTAAACGGGCTCGCTGGTTCGGCGCTGTTTTCAGCTGTTACAGGCATGTGTATACTAGCTTTGATGCGGTGATCATCCGACGTCATCATTACGGTGTGGTATATTTTCACTTTAGTTATATACAATATTTGCTTGCGGTTTTCTGAATTGAGACAACAGAAAATGTCAGAGCTTTAGAGACCAAGCACGGTCTTTAGAGACCAAGATTACTGACATTTTATACTGAAATACTACAAACAGATCTACAACGAAGAATTATTCCAAGCATGGAGATAAGGTGCTACAGAAGACTTCTGGGCATTTCCTATATACAGCACATCACCAACGACGAAGTCCAACAGATCATCACACAAGCCATTGGACAGCACTATGACCTGCTCACAGTGGTGATGAAACGGAAACTCCGATGGTATTACCACGTCACCAGATCATCAGGTCTTGCAAAGACCATCCTGCAAGGCACAGAAGAGGGAGACCGAAAAAGAGGTGGGAGGACAACATTGGAGAATGGACTGGTTTGACACTGAGCGAAACCATCAGGGTTGCTGAGGATAGGGAAAGATGGAGTACGCTGATTAAACGATCATCTGTGGTGCCCCTACGACCTCCGAGTTACGGGATAGGATAGGACTACAAACATTTGTTTTTCTATATTTGAGAACGTGATTTTATTCACTCGTTTCTTAAACCCACTCAATTTTGACTTGAATAAAGACTTCGTATTTAATGTCAGCAGTCGTTTGATTGAAAGTATTAATTTTGTTTATGTTCATTTTGAGAAGACACAAAGTACAAATATTCTTCGGTTCTTTCAAAGCACTAGATATGTATACCTGTTTTGCTGAAACGTGTTGTTCTTGAAGATACAATATAAAATCTTGAAGATATAATATACAATCTGGTAAATTTGTATTCAAAGTTTTGAATTCTGATGTGCTAATGCAGAATTTCTTCAACTTTATACTACAGTTGCTCTGCCTAAAATCTTATTAAAGGTTGGAGTCTATCGTGTGACAGTTGTTTTTCTCCTTTCAAACTTAACAGAAAAAAAATCTTGTAAATTTGTATTCAAAGTTTTGAATTCTGATGTGCTAATGCAGAATTTCTTCAACTTTATACTACAGTTGCTCTGCCTAAAATCTTATTAAAGGTTGGAGTCTATCGTGTGACAGTTGTTTTTCTCCTTTCAAACTTAACAGAAAAAAAACCACAAAAACAATTCATTTATTTCAAAACACGAGAAATTAGGAGATAAAATTAGGATATATAGCATTTGATAATTCTTTCAACACTGGCTTCTTGTACGCGAGTACTTCCGAGACTTCACTTGCCCTATGTTAGTGTGACATTATTTCTTCGGAAACTGTGATCTGAATAAAACATGTATACCGAGGAAAGACTTATTTACCAACGGATTTGTGATATATGAGTATTTGTTTGGGGGATAGTGTGTGGCGACCATTCCCTGGATTGTGGGGATAAATGTGTACGCTAAGACAGCCGCCAGTGGATGGGATCACAGGTAAGTAATGGAGAAACAATTATGTGCACAGAGTTTTACGACCATTTCCGCTTTTCTTTCCGTTGCTCTAGCATCTATTTTTGTCCTCTTCTCTTATTTTTTTGTTTTTGTTTGGTCGGACTCTCTGTCTCTCTCTCTGTCTATCTCTGTCTGCCTGTCTCTCTCTCACGCTCTTACGCACGCGCGTGCGCATACGCACACACACACGCACACACATAGACACACTAATTGTCTGCTTGTAGGTGGGTGTCATGTTTTGCAACTGATGATGATGACGACGACGACTACGATGATGATGATTATGATGATGATGATGATGATGATGATGATGATGATGATGATGATGATTATGTGTGTGTGCATGTTTGTGTGTGTGTGTGTGTGTGTGTGTGTGTGTGCGAACGCGCGCGACGGTGTGTGTGGTCTTCTGTGCAATATGCTCTGCTTGCATGTGGGTGATATGCTGCTTGCATTGCTTACTCTGCTTTTGTTGCTGATGATGGAATCGCTTTCTTTTAAAATACATCCAGACCACCACGCGGTGTACTAGGCCTACTCATTCCTGCTAAGCGGGACAAGTTAAACAATACTAGCATCGTTGTTTGACGGACAGTTAAACAGTAGAAGGACCAAGGAACTATTTGATGAGAAACAGACTACGCAGATATACTAATTATTATTATTATTTATTTAATTTTTTTTTTTTTTTGGGGGGGGGGGGGAGGGTAACGAAGTGCTTGTTTTTTTATAAGAGGAAGTTATGCGTGCATTAATAATTCCGAACATTGTGTTTGTCGTTCCTAGAACTGAAGGAGTACATGTAGCCCTTAGGTTTGTGTTTGTAGAGGGATACTTGTTTATATAGATGAGAAGAGGGTGGGGGGATGGGGTCGGGAAGGATGGAGTATGGAACTGGAGAGAGCAAAACTTATCATAGCTGCAAAGAGGATACGACAGATGGGGTCGACAAACAGATGTAAGCTTATAAAAGACGGTCTGTTACAGGTTATCATTTTTGCAGAGAGATGCTTGTCCGGACAGCAACCCAAGAACAACAGCAAGCATGCTCAATAAGGAGAAAATAAAGGAAGATTAGCAGATTGGTGTGTGCCAGAGCGCAGATAGGCTCTATTTTTTATTTAATAGAGGGGTATGTTTGTTCATATAACTGAGGGAAACGCACCCGTAATAGCTGCAAATTGGTTTAACAGATTTGATCGAAAAATAGATAATTTATTGATGCCGTAGTTTTTTTTTCTTTCTGTTTTTGTAGCTTTATGCTTGTTCGTACATCAGCCAATAATAACATGAATGTACAATAATAAAAATAAGCATGAAGTAAAAGGGAGATGTACGCACGCAGATTACATGACTTGAGTCTAGCAGACGGTTACAGCAAACATCTTCGCTTACCATGGAGAGAAAAAAACACATGCATTTGTTTGTAAAATATACCCTAACAAATGGTTTTCTATGTTTTCACGATAACATGTTATTCGTATTGAAAATATGTCTGTACAGTTACAACAGAGTGTTACACTGTTGTCATTTTATCAATTGTTGATTCAGCCCCGATGCTTGAATCTTGATAAATGTAACTCAGGTTCGTTTATCCACGCAACCTGTTTATTCAGTAACAAGGCAGGAGTCGTATAAAGTTTTCCAAATTTATTCAGGATACATCAACAACTGCATACCAGATCGCTTTCCGAAAATCACTTCAATAATAATCATCAAAAATCTCCATGAATCACAAATCAATCACTCTTTCACTCCTACAAGCAGACAGCGCGTGACTTATAAAGCCTTTCTGCAATCGAGAAAAAGATCGAACATTCCAGCATGACGCAATAACACCCAATCAAACCTCGTTACCGGAACTATGCACTGTCTTACGTCATATAACTATATTTAGGTTAGAAGAGTGCTTATCAATCACCAGATTTATTGCAAAGCTTCGGGCGATAGTAAACAAGTAATTCTAGAAAATTCTCAACAATATCGACCGGCGAAAATTATGAACATTGTACAAAGCCTCTTCTAGCAACAACGCAAAATCAAATCCAAGGTAAATACAGCGGCTGTCGGTTTGACAGCGCATGCGAACGCTCTACCACTGAGCTACGGCAGTAGTAGTAGTAGTAGTAGTAGCAGTAGCAGCAGCAGCAGTAGCAGTAGTAGTAGTAGTAGTTTTTTGGTTAAATAAGGATCAACTACTAATTGGTTGAAGCCTCTTGTCTAGTGAGGATCAACTAATAATTGGTTGAAACCTCTTGTCTGGTGACTTGTTTCTAGAAAGGGCTCCTATCTTTATTAAAAAATATATTATTGCCAAATTCTACATATTTCATCTTTGAAGTCTTTCTTATACGTAGTAATTCACATAGTTCTAGTAGCTCTAGTACTATTATTTCCGTTCAATAATGGTATTGGATGCAGTCAATATAAACAAAAGACGTTCTATTTCCTTTCCGTCTTCTAATAGCGATCTCCCTGCCTTTACACCACATGTTTGAGTGATAGAAGTGTTTGTTGTGTGTGTGAGTCGGTGATACATATAAAAATGTATGTTGGTACTGATCGCCGCGCATTGAGCCGAATTTGTAATTCGGGGAAAAGGTTATTATTATTATTATTATTATTATTATTATTATTATTATTATTATTATTATTATTATTATTATTATTATTATTATTATTATTATCATTATTATTATTATCATTATTATTATTATTATTATTATTATTATTATTATTATTATTATTATTATTATTATTATTATTATTATTATTATTATTATTATTAATTCGTCGTTTTCCACCTCAAATAATAATAATAATAATAATAATAATAATAATAATAATAATAATAATAATAATAATAATAATAATAATAATAATAATAATAATAACTACAACAACAACAACAACAACAACAACAACATCACAACAACAATAACAATCATAGCGCGGTGATCTGAAGAGATCGCTATTATAGAAAGCAGAAAATACATCTTTCCATTTCTTTTGTTGGCATTTTAGATTACATTACATTACATTACATTATTGTTGCTTTAGGTCCAGCGGACTCTTCCGAGCCAAATCAGGACCGGACAAACCCCAATCCGCATAAAAAATCTGCTGAAACAACCCTAGTGGGAAAACTGAATGCCCTCCACCAGCCATTCACTTTACAATAAAGACATCCCACGCAGGGGACGGCTGATGCTTCACCCCAACTTATCGAACCCCCGTTTACAAAAACAAACTAGAATACAAACATCATTATAAATTATCAACAAAACACATACATATAAAATGCCTACATTGCTAAATAATAACATCATAGGAAGCCCTAGTGACCACCTGGCAGAAAGCGTCCGATATTCCCAAGCTGATCCAACAGACCTCATACACAAACAAGGAGTCTTGTCCCGGAAGAGTTTTCAAGTAAAAAGGTAGGAGACTGGTCTAGCGAAGAAGACGACAGTATAGCAGATTGATAGAACAGAGCAGGAATGAGAAAGAGCAAATGAGACAGACAGCGACAGTGGGAATTTAAAGCACTACATTTCCAGAAAGTGGAGATACTATTCTATATATTAATCGAGCAGCCTTTTCAGATCACGGGGGGCCGTTTTAGCCAACCAGCGGCTTTGTTGTGAAGTTAATTTCGAGCTTCAGTTGGCTCCAAGTTTTACAGATTACAGCTGAACTGTCCATATAATTGCTTCCACGCGAGTTTTGCCATTCGGCGCTCGATCACCCGCTGCCGATACAACGAAACTTAACATTCTTTTCGATCGCAAAACGGCTTTAGTTTGCATTTTACTGCCTCCAAAAACACTGTAAAAACACATGTGTGAGACGGTATTTTTAGAACCAATCATTTTTGTCCTTAGCCCTGCCATCATTTCCGCATACCATTTCTACCAAGGATTTCGTATTTTATTCCAAATCGCTTTTAATCGATCGGCGTTCGCTATATTGTTGTTTAATCCAGTTTCAAGTTTATAACACTAATAAAATCGAGGGGTTCAACATGTTTTATGATATGGGACCTAAAATCAGTTTAAAGAATTATAGCATCCCGTGGTTCAATGGATAAGGCGTTAGACTGTCAATAAGGAGACACGGGTTCAAATCTCACTTGGTCCTTTTTTTTTTTAATTAAAATTTAATAATACAGAGCGAGAGAGATATAAGAGAGATATAGATAATAAAAAAGAGCGGAACAGAGGCAACTGAAAAACAAAACGAGGTGCAAGTAAAATGCTAAAAAAAAAAATAAATAAATAAATTTATAAATAAAAATAAAATCATAGCACGGGTATTAATAACTGCTTCATATTCTTTTTTTTTTTCATTTATCCATGATGCGTGTACTTCTTAGAACACTTAACATCTTATGCTTTTTAAAAAAAAAATTAGGTATAGGTAGGTCTGTTTAAAAAAAAACATTTAGAAAATAACATTATAGTTTTATTGTAAATTTCATAGCATAATTAATTGTCATTCGATTCATCAGAAAAAAATATTAAATTAAGAGCAAACTTTACATTAAAAATAAATATTTAGAATCTAAATTAAAACTGAATTGTTTCCAAATAAATATCTGTAGGGACTAAAGGTCCATATTTACATTTACATGGCTTGGTGCTTTTTTTTTTTAATGATTGCCTCAATTTGGTATTTCATTGGTATGTATTATAAGGAAAAAAGTTCTTTGCATGCAGTGATAGCATTGCCTTATTGTTTTAATCACATGCATGTGCAATAAATCAGTAATGCTGTTCTCCTCAAATAAATGATTATTGTGTTTTATTACAATTATAAGTTTATTTTTAATCTATGTCTCTTTTTAGTGATTCACCACTGACAGTGTACTTCAGCCTTCCACTTCCAGAATCATAAACACAACAAAGATTATAATATCAAAGATACTTTTATACAATGTGAATTAATTTTCGAGCTAATGTTAATTAAAAGTATCTTTGATATACTGTATATCTTAGTTGTGTTTATGATTCTAAAAGTGGAAGGCTGAAGTGCACTATCAGTGGTGAATCACTAAAAAGAGACATAGATTAAAGATAAACATATAATTGTATTTTACTTTCAAAATACTTAGCAGTTCCTGTTGTGTTTACAATTTCTTCCACTTTCAGGCAATTGATATTTCCTACATGTAGTTATTGTACCAACACCACAACATAAACTATACACTATGTAGGCTACAATGGAACATTATAGTCTCAAATAAATTTGACTTCACTCAGTGGCTGACAGCTTGGACACCCAAAGATAACCTATAACGGGCATAAAAATCAGCAACACAACAACAAAATATAATAGATACTTTTAATTATACAACACTACAAGACAAATGAATTTTCGTGCTTTGCTCTTCTTCAGATTAAAAACAAACATAAAATGACAAAATGCTGCAGAATGCACAAAAAAAGTCACTTCCAGGAAAATTTTTGAAACGGGCATATAACATCAGGCCCAGCAATTGGGTCATCAAAAATTTATTTGGACGGGTAATAACTGCTAGTAATGATGATAATAATAATAGTAATAATAATAATAACAACAACAACAACAACACAACAACATCACAACAACAATAACAATCATAACAACAACAACAACAACAACAACAACAATAACAATCATAGCGCGGTGATCTGAAGAGATCGCTATTATAGAAAGCAGAAAATACATCTTTCCATTTCTTTTGTTGGAATTTTAGATCCACTGCATCCAATATTATTATTGAAGGGAAGGAAGAAACCGGAGTACCCGAAGAAAAATCCCGACCTGAAAAGTCTCGCATAATTAAGTAACATAAGTTCTTCCCGCGTGGGATTTGAACCCGGGACCTTCGCCATAAGAAACTAGTACCCTAACTAGCTGCGCTTCCAGGCTAGGCCACCCCAGACACACTCAAACGTATTCACACTTTTCTGCTATCCTATGCACCAACGGGAATCCCCTCAATGAAACATACTTCCGGTTTCTTTCTCCGCGTGTTTTAGTGAGTTATTTCCAAATATTCAAGAATAATAACATGTGTCACTGGCCACCAGTATCGTACCCTCACTTTTTTTTTGGCTGCAGTTTATTATCCCTTTCTATCGCCAGTGGCGCGCCTAAACCCTACCTACCTAACATTATTTGTGAATTTTTGAAAAATATTCGGAAAAACATAACTGGCTCGAACCCACACCTGTCAGGCGCCATTGGTTTCTGGCTTGTGGACAAGGCAAGTTAGTCCCGCCTTAGCCCACTTGGCCACAACGCTCGCCTAACATAGTCAACTACTTCGTGTTTTGTGAAGGTTGCGACGGCGAAGCTATGGAAAACTACAAGAGTCTTCAGGTCCTGTTTCACTTTCTGTCGATGATCGTCGCACCTCCGAAGTCGCCACAAATACGATTGTTTTTTGCATTCTTTCACTGAGCATGTACTTCCTCCACCGTTTTTATACTTATCCCACTCATTTTCTGGCTCTAACAATCGTTCTTTTTCGGCAATTTGCCATATTTAAAAGTCACGCATCAAGCTTTGATAAAAGCAAACCATGCCAGACCGGAACTTGGTTTCATTCTAACCTCGTTTTAATTTATAATGGCGATACCCACGAGTTTTTATGAGAGGTGCCGGAAAGTTGTGAATATGCAGAGAGGCGGAGGGAGGGGGAGGAGAGAGTGAGAGAGATACAGACAGAGACAAGAGAGATATTTTCCAATTCCCTTGAAATTAGCTTTTCCTTTCTTGTGTAGTAATGCCGCCGCAAGAATTCCATTGAGAGATCTTTTTCTGATAATGCTGTGTATGTGTGTGTTTGTGTGTACTTCTTTACACGGTGTTATTTGGACAAACCAGTGAACATCTACATAACTTGTTTTGACAGGCCTACTTGTTTTGACGCCAAACCACTGATCCGTTAGGGTTTGGGCTGTTACCGTAAGGGTTAGGGTAAGGGTAAGGGTTAGGGTTAACGTTAGAACACTTAAAAGTACTTAAAAAGGCGGACGTAATATGACCCATTGTCAACACAACGTATGTAGCGTTTCAAGAATGTCATAATAACACCGTGAAAACAATGTGTGTGTGTGTGTGGGTGGGTGGGTGGGTGTGGGTGTGTGTGTGCGCGTGTGGGTGTGTGTGTGCGTGTGTGTGTGTTTGTGTGTTCATGCTTGGACGGTTCTCCTCTTTGTCTGCATCGTTTTCATCCACAACGTCGAAACTTTATCGACTTTTAATCAACCCGACAATTTCGCCATAGTAATCCTTAGGACGTTGACCTTAAATACAGTTCTCGTCAGCACAATTTCACAATCTGATCTATCTCCACAATGTACACACACACACACACACACACAACCACACACATGCACACTCACAAACACTACGAGCACACAATAGAAAAGAGAATAGGAGTGCTGTCAAATGTTAGCGCTGCTGAATGAACCACGAAACAATGAAAGAGTCACGATTCGTTGAACACAGTGGCAACTACCATCTGGAACTGTGGCTAATGCACTAGCTGTCAATGTTACATTACGAAACTGTTGTCGTTCTCGACGTACCATGGAATAATTCATATAATGTGTTTATGTCTGTTTGGCAGACTTGGACAATGCTTGTGAAGATTGCTTGGTACATATGCTCTTGCAATAAATGAGAGAGAGCGAGAGAGAGCATTGTGATTCATGATATTTATTCATTCATTCATACATTTGTGTCATATACATACAATTAACTGATTTGGTGGTTTATTGATTGATATATTGATTGATGAAACACAATGAAATTATTCACATTGTTAATATTTGTATTTCCTATTGTTTGTTTCATGTGCTGTCTCGTCGCATCAGGTAAGGGAAATCTGGACTGTGCTTGTCTGTCTGTCTTTTTCTACTGAAAAAAAAGTCTTCAGTTATATCTCTTCTTTCTCCCTCCCTCCCTCCCTTCACCTCCACTCCTCTCTCTCTCTCTCTCTCTCTCTCTCTCTCTCTCTCTCTCTCTCTCTCTCTCTCTATCTCTTCATTTGATTTCAACATAGGATAACACTTCCTATTTTTCTTTTTAAGACTTATTACTTTTTGTGTGCATAAGATGGGTTTTGTACTGATTGCTTACTAATGTAGCGTTCTCATTGCATAACCACCGCACTGTAACAAATTCACTATATTATTTTATCACTTCACCTTTTGGACCAATTGTTTACAACCACTAAAACGTTTGGCCATTTCGTATTGAGCAGATCATGAAAGCGGTGAACAAGCCCTTAAATGAAAAAAACACGTATAAGCAAATAGATAATGATGAATGTGCGCTGAATTGATTGATTTATTGTTGCTTTAGGTCCAGCGGACTCCTCCGAGCCAAATCAGGACCGGTATGTGCGCTGAAATCAATCATACAGACAAATAGATAATGAAGAAGATGGGCTGAAATCAATCGTACAAACAAACAGATGATGAAGAAGATAGGTTATCCATTGAGTTCGTATGTTTAATGGCATGTCCTCTCCGAAATCTGTAAAGAACCGGAGATAGACAAAAACAAATATAGCGCCTCTGTAAGAGGCATCTTGTTGAGTTCCCAATTATCTTGGTTTCTATCCAATCAGTATCCCACTCACCGAATTAAGACCAAAACTCCCACTCGGACGACAGTTTCTCATTAAGGTAATGGTCAAGTTTCTTTTTAGTTTGACCAGTTCTTTGCATTCTTGTTGCTTTTTTGCGAACTTCTCCTTTCTGACAGACGTGGCTAAGTGGTTAAGAACCAATTGCGCAACTGTTCATATATATATATATATATATATATATATATATATATATATATATATATATATATATATATATATATATATATATATATATATATCGAGAGAGAGAGAGAGAGAGAGAGAGAGAGAGAGGGAGAGAAAGAAAAAAAGAGAGAGAGAGAGAGACAACGTCTAAAACAACAAGAGTATTAAAAAAATAGTCGAGTAATTTAATCAATGAAAACTAATAATGTTAATATCTTGATTAGTGTGAGGTATGTTCTGCGAAACAAATATTGAAGCGAAACTAATATTAAGTTTTAGTTTAATTATTAAAATAGTTGTTTTGCGTTTTTTTTTTCTTTGTACCATATCTCAACTGGAATTTCAGGTACTTCTTTCTGTCTAAAATAAAACAGTGTGTTGAGTTTCATCCCAAAACCTGGAGAATCCATCCAAACACAAAGGACAGTACGAATAGTTTATACAGAGGTCTCCGATAGAACACACTGAATGTTTGAGACTGGTGAAGCCAAATACCTAGAGAAACTTTACAGTATACTGTACACCTTGATCATTGTTTCTAAGCCTAGGTCTCAACCAAAGAGCTTATTACGGAAAGAGGGGGAACTTCCAGTATGTCATATATAAAAATGCGAGACGCTCTCACGGATTATTTCCCTTTGCTCGGGCTGGCTATATTTCAAAATCTGCTATATGAATGATATGTGCGTGGTAACTTATTGAACCTATGCCATTGCAAAAGAACATTTTCATGGCAACGTTTGCAAAAACCAAACTTTTAACCATCATTATTATTAATATTCCACTACTGCTGTCTTTTTTTTAATGTTTACTTATTGACATTTATTAGGTGCTTTTATGCTGCTTATGTGTGTATGTCATAGGTTCGTTTTCTGCCCTGGAATTTATTATTTTTTAATCAACGACAGATATTTTAAAATTAAAATATGCATAAAAACTGTTTCATTTATCCGAAACTGTTTAAATCCGTAATCGTGAGAAAGAGAGAGAGAGAGAGAGGGGGGGGGAAGAGAGAGCTCTGTCATTCAATCAATTAATCACAATAAATCACAATAACAAAATGTTTCACTAATAGTGTGAATTTAATTTATATCAGGTGTCCCCCTACCCTCCCAACCCTCTCACCTCCCACATCACTGGCTTAATAACATCAGTCGCTTTAGGATCAACGGTTTCTTTTCTCTCACATCTCAGTTACAGATTCTCCAGAAGAAGTGAAATCTTTCTGACGAGATGACATATTTCTGTTATAATACTGCATTCATGCCGTTACACTTGGATGTATTATTATTATTATTATTATTATTATTATTATTATTATTATTATTATTATTATTATTATCTGACATCTACTTTTGAAATATAAGCACAAATATAGTTAAAGAACCTAGCAGTAACGTAAACAGTGAGCGACCTGTTTAACATAAACTGTCAGTAAGCAAACTGTTTTGGATTTAGCACATAGGTATAACATGAATCATTCAAGCCGCTCTCCGATTGTTTTAACACTAACAGCACTGCAGCGGTCTTAGTTTAGGTCTACATAAACACAAAAAAATGAAGTTTTTCAATTGCAATTTACCTTTCTTTGTCTCTTGGAAATTTGAAAAAGGACTTGCCATCACAACTTTTCTTGTATCTGCCATTTTGGCAATTGATGGCTGTGCAAAAGTCACCACCCTGTTTCACTCGGTCGCCTTTTGACTTTCTGCCACGAGCCATTTTCAGCATGTCGACAAGGGCGCATAACTCGTACCTTTCGTCTCGCGGTTCTGTACCAAGTTCCCCCTCTTTCTATCATTAAGCTCTTTGTCTCAACTACTCTTGTGCCTTATTTGACAGCGAGAGCTGAATCCCACCCGTCCCAAGGGAGAGAGAAACAAAGAACAACAGGCCGCTTGCGTGCATGGAATCCTAATCGAATCATCTCGAAGTCTTTCCTCTAAATTGTGTACATCGCACTGTCGGGGACGAGTCTCTTGTATTGTGTTCTAAAGTTACAATGCAATGTTCTTTGCTTTTTATTTTGCTAGCTTTCAAGCTTCAGCTATCGCGAGGTTCAGCATGCACAAACTAGATTGCTGAAATCAAGATGGCGATAATTATTCAGAGAGCTTGCTAAATGGGGCTTTGCTGTTGATATTTATCTGGCCGAAAGTAGTTTGCTGTGGTCACCCACTTCAGCCAAGATGCGCGCCAGTTCCGGTTCGAGTTGTTTGTTTTTTTATAATTATAAATTTAAAGTCTTTTTATTGATGACATGATATTAGACGTTCACAAACATAGCTATAGTCTACATACACATGCATAACATGCACCCATAATTCTATCTATCTATCTATCTATCTATCTATCTATCTATCTATCTATCTATCTATCTATCTATCTATCTATCTATCTATCTATCTATCTATCTATCTATCTATCTATCTCTCTCTCTCTCTCTGGTCTCTTGATGCAATGAAAAACCGTGACACATTTAAAAAACAAAAAAGATTTGCGGAGTACAAGAAACAAAGAAATAGAGTCTCCACTATGATTCGAGACTCAAAAAAAAGTATCTTACTTCATTAGTAATGAATGACCATGATACAAAATCACTTTGGAAAGCAATGAATGAGATAACAGGAAAGTCTAAATGTACAAAACACACAGCTGTTATCACTCCATCAGCTGAAACTTTTAATAATCACTTTTTATCTATAACTGATAATATCGTTCAATCCACTTGTCATAAACCTGCGTACAGTCTTACAGCATTACTTGATAATTTTTGTAAAGACAGACTAACTCCGAATACTACATGTTTCATCCCCCTCTTAAATACTCATGAACTATCCAGATATATAACAAGTCTAAAAAACAAAAAGTCTTGCGGTTTTGATAATATTAATTCTTTGATTTTAAAACTTGCACTGCCTTACATCATTGAACCATTAACTTTTATCTATAATTTGTGTATTAAAACTGGAATATTTCCTGATGCTTGGAAAATGGCTAAAGTTGTTCCAATTCCAAAAGCAAAGGACACTTCTGATCCAAATAACTTTAGACCTATTTCATTATTAAATGTTCTGTCTAAACCACTTGAACAACATATGTATAAACATGTAAATACTTTCATGGAGAAACATGCTCTTTTTTATCCATTCCAATCTGGTTTTCGTAAAAATCATTCGTGCCATACTGCTTTGGTTAGATTATGTGATACTTGGCTCTCTGCAATTAATAAGAATGAAATTACTGGTGCCGTTTTTCTAGATTTTACAAAAGCTTTTGATATGGTTAATCATTCCGTATTGATCAGTAAATTATCTGTGTATCTGAACAATTCTGCAACTGTAAATTTTTTCCAATCTTACTTAAGTGATAAAGAGCAGACAGTGTTAGTAAATGGCCATTACTCAGCAAAAAGTACAGTAAAATGTGGCGTTCCTCAAGGCTCGATACTAGGCCCTCTTCTATTTTGTATCTATATAAACGATCTCCACCTCCAAATATCAGATAATAATGTAATCTGTGATTTGTTTGCGGATGACAGTACAATACATTGTTCTGGGAAAGACATTACGTCCATACAAACATCTTTACAAAATAGTTTAAATGATGTGATAAACTGGTGTCTAACTAATCAAATGGTTCTTCATCCTAAAAACACAGAGTGCATGATAATCACAACAAGACAAAAGCATCAATTACAGCCTTTACAATTACATATTACAATAGATAACACTTGTGTCCACCAAGTAACAGACCATCGTGTACTTGGAGTTACTATTGATTCAGAGTTCAAATGGGATAAACACATTAATCAAATATGTAAACGCCTTTCCCAAAGTACGTTTTTGCTTTCAAAACTACGATGTTTTGTTCCTGAATATGCCAGGAAAGTGTTCTTCCATGCACACTGTCTTTCACATATTAACTATGCTTCCACTGTGTGGAGTGCTGCTAGTCATAATCAAATACAAAAAATAAATTCATTGCATCGACGGGCAATAAAATTAATTTCTAACTGTACAACTATTTCAACAGATGAAAAATTTATAAAATTAAACATTTTACCTCTAAATAAACAATTTTAATATAATATGATCATGCTTATGTTTAAAGTTCACAACAATATTGCACCAAACTATCTAACCCGATTTTTAACTAAATCATCAAATGTATACCATTCCCAAAATTATCTCTTACCTAAACCAAGAATTGATCTATATAAGACTAGTTTTGGGTTCAGAGCACCGTCTTTATGGAATGAACTTCCTCCGATCATTAAACAAAACAAAACAATCAAATCATTTAAATTAATGCTTTTTAACCATATTTTAAATTCATAATTTTTTTACCCACAGGTCACCGTATTATAATGGTATAATATTATATTGTTCAGATGACGTTTAGATATGTTAAAAGTTATTGTTTTGAAATTATTATAGTTTTACTTTTATATGTGTAACATGTGGCAGGTTTAATTGATTGTATAAATGTATTATGCTTGAGTGGGTGCCTGAAACAAGGACTAATTGTAAGAATAAGCTGTAAGCTTAAAATTATTATCCTTGTAACATGTTGTAATTGCAATAAACGTTTAAAGTCTAAAGTCTGGTCAGGCTAATGAATTCCCTTCTGTTGTGTCTGAAGTAGAAACATGCATTGAATTGACAGTGTCCAGGCTTGGATGAATAGCAACAGGTTGATGCTTAACCCTGACAAGACCGAGATTATACCTGTAGGCTCACCTTCCCGTCTTCAGCTGGTCGGCAACGATTCTGTAAACATTGGCGGCAGCACCATTCCATTTAGTAATATTGTTCGCTATGTGGGTGTAAAGCTAGTTCTTTGTCCACGCATGACGGCATCAGTACCATCTGCAGTTTGTCCTTTCTTGAGCTTCGGCGTATTGCGTCCTTGAGGCAGTTTCTTTCGAGGGATGCATGCACACATCTGGTTAGCGCTTTTGCAACATCTAGACTTGATTATAGTAATCCAGTTCTAGCTGGTCTTCCCATTGATGAAGTTAGCCGACTGCAGCGAGTACAGAACTGGGCTGCTCTGCGTGTGCTTAAAAAACGGGAGCGTGATCATCTCACGCCTCTTTTAAAGGAGCTTCACTGGCTCCCTGTCAAGTTCCGCATTGAATACAAAATTGCAGTCCAAGCTTTTCCGTCACTTCGACCAGTCACTTTCACCATATCTGTCTGAGGTATCCATTACCTACACTATAACTCGTTCTTTGCGCTCATCAGATGAAAAGCTTTTGAAAACGCCCAAACGTCGGCTTAAAACAATTGGCGAGCGGTCTTTTAGTTTTCAAGCACCCAAAGTTTGGAATGCGCTGCCTGCCGGTTTAAGACATTGTAGAGACCTTGTTTTCTCCAAGAGCTGCTTAAAATGCACTTGTTCCGCAAGGCGCTTTCTGTGTAAATAGTAAGAACATTAATAATATTTTCTGAATGATGCTGGACATGATGTAGTGTGAATGTTGTGATCATGCGTACAAATGATGTGTGTGAGCGCATTGAGTTGTTATTCTAATGCAAAAAGCGCTGTATAAATGCAAAAAGCTTTGAAAACGACAAAATGTTATCCACTCAATTTGACTTGCCAAATTTTCGGTTTTTAATAACCTTCTCCAGGGCATTACAATGTCAGTGTCCCTCTATATATCTATGAGGACAACCTTTGACGGATCTGGGCAATGCTGGACTCGCTATGATGTGGGCAGCTTTTTGAGCTGGTAGGCGGCGCTATATAAAATCGCAAGCTAATGCTGATGCTCAAAGA
The DNA here is from genome assembly GCA_036898135.1 of Oncomelania hupensis. Lineage (NCBI taxonomy): Eukaryota > Metazoa > Mollusca > Gastropoda > Littorinimorpha > Pomatiopsidae > Oncomelania > Oncomelania hupensis. The sequence continues at coordinate 113,589,649 of CM072512.1, forward strand.
ACAATGGACTGCTATCAGGTCCTTATGCGTGAAAGGAGTTTATTCTCGAACAATCCATTAAGTACGTCGACACCAAATGAAACGGATGTAGTATAATTGGAGAACGGATCTGTGCCAATTTGATGTTGCAGATGAGAGGAGTTCAATCGCGGAATGGACGCAGTCAGTCGTATCAAATTGGTGGTATAGGTTGACGCTTTGCGTGCAAGTGTCGTATGTATGTCTGAAACGCTACACTTGTTACCGTGACACTCAGCTTTTGCACATTACAAGATACGATTGGAAGCTAGCCACGACAGTGAAGTGTGTGTGTTTGTGTGTGGTGTGTGTGCGTGCGCCCGCGAGTGTGTATATGTGTGAGTGGGGTAGGGGTGTTGGTGCTTTATCTGTAAGTCTCTTGTTATATGGTGTGTCCGGAGAGAAGAGGGAGAAAGAGGGATGGAAGGAGGGGAGGGGGGGGTTGTCGGAAAGAGAGGTAGTTGACAATTAGGAGAGGGCACGACAGTAGTAGAATTCCCTTTTGTAACTTAAAAGTGCCCGAGTTTGAAGAATGTCTGTTTATTGTTGTGAGTGACAATACGTTTTGTTGAGAAATTGTATTGTCTCATTGATAGAAAATACAGTAATGTTTACAACGCATGGAGATGAGGTCCTACTGAAGACTTCTGGGCATTTCCTATTCCCAGCACATCAACAACGACGAAGTCCGACAGATCATCACACAAGCCATTGGAAAACACGATGACATGCTCACAGTGTGAAGAAACGGAAACTCCGATGGTATGGCCACGTTACCAGAGCATCAGGCCTTGCAAAGACTATCCTGCGAGGCACGGTGCAAGGAGGCAGAAGAAGAGGGAGACCGAAAAAGAGGTGGGAGGACAACATTCGAGAATGGGCTGGCTTGACACTGAGCGAAGCCATTTGGGTTGCTGAGGACCGAGAAAGATGGAGTACGCTGGTTAAACTATCATCTGTGGTGCCCCAATGACCTTCGAGTTACGGGATAGGATAGTATAGGATAGGATAGGAGAGTAATGTTTAATCGCAGCCCAAAATCGACCGTCAAGTTTGGAATTTTAAACTCTTTTCCTCGTCCTTTTGGCGTAAAACAAACACGCGGTACCTTCTATACACTATCGCTGCGTTGATACTTTTTACAATGAACCTTGATGCCAGTAAAAGGCACATGAACAAATGACTTTATGGATTTATATCAAAACCCTACTTTTGACAGTTTTTTCTTCTTTTTATTTTTTCTTCGCTTTGATCTTTCCTTTTTTTTCTTTTTTTTTTCTGGTGTGCCATTTGAAAAAAGCTCTGTGACGCTGACGAGTGTGATCTAGGGGCCCTTTAACGTTACCGAGCCAGTGATGCGGAATCCTTGTCAGACTGTATCGGATTGTGATCGATGGATGGAGGGTGCAATCGAATCTGTATTGAGGCATTTCTACATTAGCGAAGAAGAAGGCTTAAAGAGGGATACTGGTATGGACGTAGATGAAGCACTGAATGCTGTGACGGGAACACCTAATTAACTTTATTTGTTGGCTGCTTCAAGCTCAGTCAGTGACATCAAACAGAGGTTAGCAGTTGAGTTGATAAGAAGGACGGACTTGTACTGAATTCTGCAGCGCGCACAATTCTGCGATTGAACAACAAATTATGCTTGAAATTAACGTTCAGCCAATTCGACCTATATACTATTCTAATATTATAATGTAATTGTGACGATAATTTCGGTCGTTCGGAAAAAAGAGAGAAAGAGAGAGAGAGAGAGAGAGAGAGAGAGAGAGAGAGAGAGAGAGAGAGAGAGAGAGAGAGAGATAGAGAGAGAGAGAGAGGAGTTTAGGACCTCACCTTACACTGGACCAATTTAAAGAGGGCGGTACCCATTCCCTCTCTCTCGCTGATAATTACCTTACCAGGTTCTTAACACACACTTAAGCCAGGTGTACAAGTACCCATTCACAGCTGGGTGGACTGTGATGTGTTTGTGCGCTTGTTGCGTTCTTGTTGTTTCTTTCAGTGTTTCCATCCAAGTAGTTATACTAAAATGCGTACGACAACTGGGTAAACAAATGTGGATCCCACTACAACAACGAGACAAATGACAGAGGTCTGAGACTTTTGAAGTTTGCCAGATACAACAATCTGCTACTGGCAAACACTCTTAATCTCCACAACAAATCCAGAAAATGGACCTGGCGCAGTCCCAGCGGGGAGCATCACATCCACGTTAACTACATCATAGTCAAGAAACGCTTCAGATAAAGCTTCAACATTGGCAGGACACACACTTTTCCAGGAGCAGACATCGGAAGTGACCAAGATCTTATGATGATGTCTTTTTGGCTCCACTTGAAGAGAGTAAACACAGCAAAGTGTTCGACATGGACAAACTGCAAGACCAGGAGGTGGCAGAAATTATTCCAAGCCACAATTGAAGACAAATTGCACCACTGCTCATTTTGGGAGCTGGTGAATTAAATGTCAACATCATGATCACCACATTCAACTCAGCTGTGACAGATGCCGCCACTGACATCCTTGGAAAGCTCCGAACAAAGAAGAAACCGTGTTCAAACCTGAACTTTTAGACCTGCGTGACAAACGAAGAGAGATGAAAAAGAAACCTAACAACTCACAGGGAGCTGATGCCTACCAAAAAATCAACAATGACATCGGAAAAGGCATACGCACAGCAAAGGAAAACTGGATAATGCCAGGAAATAGAGGACATTCTGAACAAGAACAACAGCAAGAAGGCCTACCAGACTGTGAAGCGGTTGACAAGTGTTAAACAACCAAAGGTTACCACGATCCAAAGCAAGCCTGGCATATGGCGTACAGAAGAACCAAGTTTGGGATAGATGGACAGATTACTGCTCTGACCTTTACAACCGCAAACCAAACGGAGACCCATCAGTTCTAGTATGTTGCCAGAATAGAGAAGACGAAATCCTCTGAATTCTCCGAGAAGAAGTTGAGGCAGCAGTGCAATCGCTGAAGAAGGGGAAGTCAGCGGGAGTGGGCAAAATATCCGCAGAATTGCTTCAAGCAGGAGGAGAAGCGATAATTGACGCCATCGCCATTATCTGTAACAAGATCTAGCAGAAATCCTACACCATGGACCCAGTTGCTTGTCATCACTCTTCCCCAAAAGGGTAAACTTCAGGAGTGTGAACATTACCGCACCATCAGTCTCATCAGCCATCCCAGCAAAATTGTCCTAAAAATAATGCTCAACAGATTGAAGCCCAAAGCCGAACAAATCATAGCTGAAGAACAAGCAGGATTCAGAGCAGGGCGAAGTACTACTAAACAGATTTTCAACCCTAGAATAATCTGCGAGAAATAACTACAGCGCCACCAACATTTACATTATGTGTTCGCAAACTTCAAGAAAGCGTTTTGGCCGAGTCTGGCATGCAGCTCTATGGGCAAACATGAGAGTGTACAACAACAGCCCTAACATTATTGAAATCATTAAAAGCCTGTATAACAAGTCTACCAGTGCAGTTCTGCACAGTTCTGCTTCGGGAGCTGGTTCAGAACAACAATCGGCGTGCGTCAAGGATGTCTACTCCCTCCAACACTCTTCAACATTTTCATATAGCGCATCATTTCAGATGCCATTGCAAATCACAGAGGCAAGGTCAGCATAGGGATTAGATCAATCTCCAACCTCCGTTTTGCAGATTGCATTGATGGATTGGCTGGAGAGGAACAAGAACTTGAACAGCTGGTACAGAGGCTTGACACCACCTCCAGAGCCTTTGGAATGTAAATAAGTGCAGAGAAATTGACCAACAACACCAAAGGCATCAACATGGAGACAAAATGCATAGCTTCAAATGTTTAGGAGCCATTGTATCAGACAATGGGTCCCGACATGAAGTCCTCTCCAGGATCGCACAAACAATTGCTGCCCTGACAAGGTTGAATCCCATTTAGAAAGACAGGACCATCAGTCAACATTCCAAGCTAAGGCTGCTGCGCTCCCTTGTCGTCTCCATCTTCCTACACGCTTTCGAAGCATTGACCCTCACAGCAGCCCTACAACGAAGAACACAAAGCATGGAGATGAGGTGCTACAGAAGACTCCTGGGCATTTGCTATCCCCTGCACATCACCAACGATGAAGTCCGACAGACCATCACACAAGCCATTGGAAAACACAATGACATGCTGACAGTGGTGAAGAAACGGAAACTCCGATGGTATGGCCACGTTACCAGAGCATCAGGCCTTGCAAAGATCATCCTGCAAGGCACGATGTAAGGAGGCAGAAGAAGAGGGAGACAGAAAAAAAGGTGGAAGAACAATTTTCGAGAATGAACTGGCTTGACACTGAGCGACACAGAGAAAGATGGAGTACGTTGGTTAAACGATCATCTGTGATACCCCAACGACTTTCGAGGTAGGGGATAGGATAGGATAGAATAAGATAAGCCAACTAACCAGTCCCATTAAGTCAAACCCGGTCCTGATTTGGCTCGGAAGAATCCGCTGGACCTAAAGCAACAATCAATCAATCAATCAATCAATTAAGTCAAACCGCGAATATCGTTTCTTTACTGAAATATTTTCTAGCGTGGGAATAATATAAAATAGTATCGATTCGGATTGTTTACAGGCCGTGTGAATACTATAAAGTAGCAAAAATTCTTCATTGTTGGCAGACCAAATTCTGCTTATAGTACACTGTTGCAGTGCTGAGGACGTTTCAAGCTTGAATCGTATTGCTACATTTTAGCAGACTCAATTTTCTTTCTAGCTGCTGACAGAACCAATACGGCCCATATTTATGTGCGTGTGATGTGGGTTGAATTGGGCCTACAATAATAGAAGAGTGCCTCGCGAGGGTTCTTGTATCGGAAGCTATTTTCTCCCATCAAAATTACTGTCACGCGAGTCCCCTTCTTATTGCCATGCAGCCCAGTGTTGTCCAGACAGAGCGCTACGTAACGCTACGTAACTGTTTTAGCGGAAAGTATGGGCAACCCTATCTTCGCGGAGAACGCTCCTTTGCGGTCACGAAAGGTTGTTTGCGAAGAGAAAAGATGGCGGGCAGATTGTTGGGCTTTCGATTTGCGAATGGCGATGTGTTCAACGGGGAAATAGTAAGAGATATTTTTGTCATTTACAATCTCGTACAATTTATGTACATGTAATTTGACGGAATAATTAGAGAACGTTAGATCGACCAGCAAAACGTGGTTCGTAGTGATCCATTTCGTTTCCGGTTATGCAGTCGGGAAATCCTTAGTAACTTTAGTTCGTGCCTGCGGTTCAAAGGCGGCATCGTAACTCTCTAATTTGCGGAGGTTGCTTTCCTTGAAAACGCACGAGTCTTTGGATTTGGTTTATCACGTGCTAAAACAGACACTTTTCCCAAAGAAAGTTTAGTTGAGGTATAGAGCATTGTTATTTTTTTATTCTTCAAAACACACACACACACACACACACACATACACACACACACACACACACACACACACAAATTAGAGAACTTTCTATAGCCCCAACATTGCCTACGCTAGCCTACTAACTAGCCCTATTAGGCCTACGAACCTAGAAGTATAGGGATCATCTAAACCAAGGGCTGTTCGTGGAGTTTCAACAGAATACATCAGAAAAGTGATTTTTACATCTTTACTATGCCCATTTGTCTCCTATGGGAATAGTAAAGATGTAAAAATTACCTTTATTAAAGCTTACTTTTATAACAATTGATCCGATATATGCAACAAAAAAAATAAAATAAAAAATAAAAACACCCAGAAACTTAACTGAGAATTACGATTCGTAAATGGTTATTTCCGGGCTCAAGCGGATCCAAACAACAACAAGAACAACAACAACCACTGCAATAACATCAGTAATTACCGTGAAAGTTTGAGCTTTGAAGCGGATACATACGCCATCAAGAGGTTGATTTTGATGTATAAAGGACAGGTTACCAGGTTGACACACTACCATTAACAAATAATTTAATTTTAATGAAGTAAAGCTCTATGAACGAGTCTTTGGAATGACCAAGTTTTGTGGTTCAAACTGCCACTTTTTGTGTCAAGTTGTCCCCCCTTAAATTAATCCGTTTTGTTCGGAGGCCTATTTCAATCATCCAGGATTGCACGCATCGGGTTTAAAACTGATTCTTTTTCCGTGCAATGGTTTAAAATGTATTCGGTGTTTTTAAAAAAAATAATTGTTTTGTTTCAGTTTTATGATACGGTCACATCAGTTTGGAGATTTAAACTTGCAAACTGGTGGCAGGCATGCCAGATCTCGTAACAACATAGAGGCTTAAGATCCATTGAGAGATTGTAATGCATTCTTGTGTTGTTGTTGGGGTATAGATTGTTGTTGTTGTTGGTGGTGGTGGTGATGGTGGTGGTGGTTTGATTTTTGGTGGCGCTACTGTGGAGAAAGGTGCTAGTTTGGTGTTAATAAGCAGTAATAGTTCGATGGGCGGTGGATTTGACGGAAGTGATGATGATGACGACGACAGCGACGACAACGAGGATGATCATGACGGTGATGAGGATGAGGACGATGATAATGACCTGGCCAAAACTTGTTGCATTCCCCATGTCAACAGAGTGCATACGCCTTCCCTCAGGAAGGGAGACAATTACGAAAATTAAGAGTAAGATGGGGAAAAACCCAAAAAAAGAAGCAAGTTAAAGAGAAGGGGGAGGAGATGGTGAGGGTAGGAGAGGGTGGGGGTGGGAGTGGATGGGGTGGGTGTGGGTGGGGGGAACAATCCACAAAGGAAACGAGTGAGATATAGTGTGCATACGAATCAGACGCCCTTTGTTTGATAGCATGGCAGTTGGGCAATACCGCCATTTACATGATTGTATTTTCTTGCCGTAACGTAATGTGCGAAGATTGTTGCGTCATTTTGTGTTGGTTGCAGCTTTCTTTAGGCACCTCTTTCCGCACGTCGCCAGACTCCTACCTTTGAACTTGCCCTATGCCCTATAGCCAATAGTATTGGTCCTCGTTCAGATTCAGCACGCGTGGTATGCGAAGGTTTGTCCCGTCATTTTTGAGTTCCAGAATTCCTGTTGCTTTATAGCTCAGTCTAGGCATCCCAAAACAGGTTTTATTTTTGAGGTCACCTTTGGTATGGGTAGGTAAGACGAAGAGTTGTGGAGGACACTAGGTAGTAAGAAGTTGTGTCGTCTAAAGAAGTGAGACTGGAGTTTATTGCTAGGATCTAGGATATGATCCTTATCAGATACTACTCTCCGAGGAATAAGTAACTGATAGGAAAAAGATCTATCTCCCGTTCTCTGCGGACAATGGTTTGGTTTGATGAAACTGTGCCATAGGTACAGATGGCCATTTCGCTGTGCTGTCAGCTCGTCAGCGTATCAGCTGGGCTGGTTGAAAACAAAAAAACAACAATTGATTGATCTCCAACAGGACAAGAGGACGCTTAGTTGAAGTCCTCACTATTGATTGATCATGTTTTGGTGTGAAGATCGCATCGATCAACGTTGGCCTGTAGTTTCTACAAGTATGCTCTTGATGTTTTGGAGGCGAGGGTTAAGGGTTAGGGATGAGAGAGGAGAGGAGGGTGGGAAGTAAATGTGAGTTGGTAGATCACAGTAGTTGCCATCTGCACTCGAGTGTCAATTGCCACTGGGTAATCTGCCCGCTTCGACGAAGTGATTACACTCTTTGTTGTCCATAATTGGGAATTGAAAAGAAGGTAAAGGATGCGCGGAAAAGCAAACGCTGGCGATAACCTAGCATTGGGGCTGATGATCGTGAAACAGTTTAGTTTTCATCTGATAGAAAAGAATGATTATTTCTTCTAACGTACTCAAATTGGCTTAGTCCCCGCACCTAATTTAGCATGCCTACTGCCTAATGTTCTTGATTTTTAAAAAAATCAGATACAACATTCCGGCAGCTGCTTAATTAGTGCTTATGATAGTGAAAAATATGAGTATACCATCTGATATACATGTACATGAATATAAGCAGTTTACTGGATTCATCATGTACTAGTCGCAGAAATCACTGTCACGAAGTCATTCTGAAGTCGCACACATAGTATACATCTTTCCCCCATTATTTATATAAAAAAAACAATAAAGTTTTCTTGCAAACGACTAACAATGTAGTGCTTCTTCTCTTACAACCCCAAAAGAATGGTTTGATCTGTACGTTTCCAATTTCGGCCATCGCTTTTTTTAATTTATCTTATTGCAGAAACAGCTAGGCCTAAATGTGCAGACGCTGCCTGGTCCTGCTGTTTGATTTAGGATCAGAGAAATATGATACAAAATGTCTACATCACGTCATATGATTCCAAGTAACACAACCAATCCTGCTCCGTACGTTCTTGTCATCAGTCAAAAACAGGCTTATGCCGGAAGTGCGGTAATTTTCGAGCTGGTTTATAGCAAAAATAATAAATAAATGTTTTCCTGTGCGTATACGTCTGCAAATTGGCCTGCTGCGTACACTACGTACTGAAATTGGCCTGCTTTTAAGCCTCAAATTAGCCTACCTTTTTTAACACATTAAACCTAGAGGGTTGCGGAAGATGCTAATAACCGCCCGATTCCATCTGCTCTATATTCATTACCAGCCAGACGTGACACTTGGGCCTTTGAAATTGATGGGAGTTCCGCCCTGTTTTCTTTTCATCCTTGTGACTATTTTCATTTTTCATGTCCAGCTAAATCGTTTTACGTCTTCCACTTAATCCGAGGTGATTGAGATGTGGGAGTTGCCTTTTAGCATTCCCAGACGCATCTGGAAATACCGTGAAATAGTCTGGAGGGTGGGTGGGTTTGGAAGGATGGTGTTACATCAGAACGAACCAAATGTCGGTCGGTGGGTCGGTCCGCTGGAAGGCATATCTCAAGCACCACTGAACGGATTTTAACCAAACATCCTAGGAACATTACCTAGGTTAGTGGCCAACATATTTGCTGTACCGCAAAGGTCAAGGTCACTGCAAACATTTAATTGCTAAACACGTTTTGTGCAATATCTCAGAAACGGATAGACCGATTTTGATGATGTTTAGTATACGAGTACTGCAAATCATGGGCCATTCTTAAGAAGCAGTCCGGTAGTCGATCAGTAGATCGGTCGGTTGGTGCCCCTACGACCTCCCAGTTATGGGATAGGATAGGATAATATGATATAGATCGGTCGGTTGGTCAGTCGCTCCGAATTTAACTTTTTTTGTCCCAAAACAAATGTTACATTATCTCAAGAATAACTGAACCGAACTTCACAATTTTTATTTTGCGGTCCTTTAACTACTTCTAAGCATGTTATACCATTCGTATGTGTACTTTCCCAAAGGTCAAGGTCGTTGTGTTGCGCCATTTTCTAAACCCGTTTTGCGCTGTATCTACAAACTGGCTGATTCCATTTACATCATTTTTGGATTTCAGATACTTCAGATCATGGCTAATAATTCTATGTTTCCATTTTGTAACGTTATGATAAAGCCGTCACAACAATGCAACAAAAGTTAACACTTTAATTAAAAACGTGTATTTTTTTGGCTATGAGTGTGAATTCAGCACATACGTTTGAATGGTTTGGCATCTTTTATTTTTTTTAAATCTTTTGAGAATATATTTCAAAGTATTACGTCGGCCACTAAATCGGTCCTTTTATCTGATTTTGGGTAGGTGCCCTTTTTTTCTTTATACAGTTGCGAACTATATCCAATGTAGATGATCTGCAACAGATTGTGACGGTGGGTCTATTGTTGCTGGGCTCTGCACAATGGAATGCTTATACCCACTCGTCTTTCGTCTGCGGGGATCGGCTAGTGTAATCACCCTATGACTAATCTTAATACATTTATATGTTTAGCCCGGTCTGTGTGCGGATAGGGTTATAGAGAGAGGGAGAAACTGGTAAAAGATTCACTGATCCACTAGCTCTCACACGGCTATGAAACATAGGTAGTCCAGCCACTTGTTAACAGTAGCCTAAATATCACACATTTATTTCCTCTACTCTATATTTAATTCTAATTACTATATTACTTTAATGTCCAAATTCACTTCGAGTTGTTCGCTCCTTGATGGGTCTATGATGCTATTGTTTTCGATATTTGCTACTGTCTCATCATTGGGCTATTTGTTCTGTTTGGCCTAATGTTCGTTTTTAGGAGAGTGGACTACCACACAGTCCTTCTAGATCAGTGTGTGTGTGCACGTTTTCTGTGGCACTTAGCTGGATCATTGAGGTGTATTGATGGTGTCTCCTCCTTGGTTGTTGACTATTGGGCTATCGGAGCTCAGTGCTCGATGCTCCACTGCAGGCTGAATGTCAGGGTTCACTCTCAGTGGTCTAATACCTGCATCGGACCAACAAGCCTGCTCGTCAGCAAAACATAAGACGAGTTTCTGCAACGCCTTGTATACTAAGGGTGTGCAGAGCGTCTCACTGATGGCATCTCACTGATGGCAGAAACAGCCCTCTATGAGAGCGTCCACTTATACAAACAAGAGACGATCAGCTTCTATGTCCGTAGTCCACTGGACTCTCCAAAATAATTCCTATACATATACATCATGGCTAAACTAACCACATGGAGAAATAATTAACAATATACACATTCTCCGGCACAACCACTGGTCTGCAATAATACACATAGGAGAAACAACAGTGGGTCCGTAGGGGCTACCTCAAGGTGTCGAAACCGGTCGCGTGTGTCAGCCACGTGGTCAAGCAAAGTTTGACTAACATTCACAATGATAAAACATGGCAAGACTTTCCAAACATAATCCAACAATAATATCAATAAATCGTGGTGAAACAAAAGATTGATCATTTACCTTTTTGACAATGTCAGGCTGTGGCTATACTGCGATGAATTGAATTTCACCCGTCACCTGCGTAGTCTACTGAGAGAGAGCTTTCCATGTGTCCATCTCGGGTGAGGTTTAGACAATGAATGACTACCTAGCCTTGTGGTTAGCCAAAGCTTGCAAAATCTCGTGAGATACCTGAGCGCCCTCTAACCAGGGTTGTGGATATAAATCAGCTGGATGATGTCACTGCATACCTTAGGGAGAGTTAGCTTACACATGCTTAGATCAAACCTTTAACTTCTGTCGTCTGCTAGGCATCGACTTTAAGTTGCAAGAGCTACAGCAGGATGAACTATTTGAGGCGTGAAGCCTTAGTGCTGGGTCCAAACTAGCCTTCTGTGACACAGATGAAGGCTGTATTTGGACGACCCATTACAATATTTTTTTTACTTTAAAGAAAATATCTTTATAATATCAGTTCTGAATGCATCTTTAGGTTCTATGTTCGTATCTAAATTGGAGTTTTTTATTTAGGTGTGTGTCCTATATTTCTTTAGTCAGTGGAGACTTTTTCCACGTATTATTTCCGCAACTAAATCGAGGTTGATTTGAGATTGGTAGTTGTTCCACTTCAGCGGTTGCGACCGCATGTTCGTTCTGTATTGGCAACTAGAGACCCCTTGGGGTCATGAGCAATCTTGCCACTGTAGATTGTTCTAACCTATAAAGGGAAAAGTGAACGCCCCAGTTGAAAACCTGTCTTGACTTTGTAGGCATGACCAATTCACTGCGGCAACAGTACCCCCGTTGGGGTGCCGGGGGTTTCAGTATAAATAGTATCCCCACTTTCTGGAAATTTAGTGCTTTAAATTCCCACTGTCGCTGTCTTCCTCATTTACTCTTTCCCATTCCTGCTCTGTCCTATCACTCTGCTATACTATCTTCTTCTTCGCTAGATCAATGACCTACCTTTTTTCTTGAAAACTCTTCCTGGACAAGACTCCTTGTTTGTGTATGGGGTCTGTTGGATCAGCTTGGGAGTGTTGGACGCTTTCTGCCGGGTGGTCACTAGGGCTTCCTATGATGTTATTATTTAGCAATATAGGCATTTTATATGTATATGTTTTGTTGATAATTTATAATGATGTTTGTATTCTATTTTGTTTTTGTAACCGGGGGTTCGAGTAGTTGGGGTAAAGCCTCAGCCGTCCCCTGCGTGGGATGTCTTTATTGTAAAGTGACTGGCCGGTGGAGGGCATTCAATTTTCCCACTAGGGTTGTTTCAGCAGATCTTTTATGCGGATCGGGGGTTGTCCGGTCCTGATTTGGCTCGGAAGAGTCCGCTGGACCTAAAGCAACAATCAATCAATCAATCAATTGGCAACTAGAGGACTTTCCATTGGCTTACTATTTGCTTTTTTTTCTTCTTCTTATCAATTTCCAATACTTATGTGTGTTATCTATTGCTACGTTTTGTTGTTGGTGGTGTTATCTATTTGAGGGCGCTTTTATTTGATAGAGAGAGTTGCATTTTTTTCTCTTTTTATCAGTTCGGAATGCATCTCCTTATGTCATGTCGGAAATTAAAATGAGACTTGCAGTTTAGTTTTAATTGCATCGCGGTGTCCTTGTATCCATGTAATTCTGTATGCAAATTAAACAGGTGTTAATTGAGAATTTATTGTGTCCTTGTAATTATATAAGTAAACTAAACCGGTGTTAATTGATAATTAATCCTTGTAATTATGCATGCAAACACTGGACCCTATAAACAAGAAATAAAATCAAATGTATACAAAATAACCCGGTGTTAATTGAGACTTTAACTGTTGTCATCAGTTCCAAATGCATCTCTGTGGTTGAGGTTTTCCTCTTCTGTCACTCATTCAGAGATTTCATTTAGATTGGATTTTGCCGTCATTTCTTTGATCAGTTGCGAATGCATATATATATATATATATATATATATATATATATATATATATATATATATATATATATATATATATATATATATATATATATATATATATATATATATATAGATAGATAGATAGATAGATAGATAGATAGATAGATAGATAGATAGATAGATAGATAGATAGATAGATAGATAGATAGATAGATAGATAGATAGATAGGTGTTTAGTGCCTGCGACTAAATCCAGGATTATATATATATATATATAGATAGATAGATAGATAGATAGATAGATAGATAGATAGATAGATAGATAGATAGGTAGGTAGATAGATAGATAGATAGATAGATAGATAGATAGATAGATAGATAGATAGATAGATAGATAGATAGATAGATAGATAGATAGATAGATAGATAGATAGATAGATAGATAGATAGATAGATAGATAGATAGATAGATAGATAGATAGATATAGATATATAGATAGATAGATATCCCCGTCTTACATTTCTGTCATGTATCTCTGGGAGCCGAATTATCTAAATCCATCGCGAAAGTTTCGGATTTTCTTAGTTAATCCTGATTTTGTTTTTACACCATCAGCATTAGCAAAATCGTTGTTCTCTTCCTCAGAAGTTGCGTTTCATCCTATCCTTGTTGACTTGTCTGTAAGCTGTTTTAGTGAAAAGACACAATCATCGCGGTAAATAATTAATATTATTTATATTAGATCCAACGTGAGCGCAGGACCGCAGGTAATGATATTGCATGAAAGTGAATGTCACAACGGACACAGTAGTCTAGTAACACAGGTAGTACAATGAAGTTAACAAAGGTTTTGCTAAGCTTAGCTAATTTATTTTTTTTTTAAATGTAGAAATCGGAGTGGACCTACATCACATTCGGAACAGACATTTAATATACCTGGACACGCGAAATATGCATTAAGCACAGAAGGAATCTAAATGTACCCTTTTTATTTATACTACCATTTCATATGTCCTCCCTTCGGTTTCATAACGGTCATTATGTACTATAATCACGATTTGCTTTCCTCGCGTTTTATACGAACAATCATATTCTTTCTAAAGTACAGTAATCGTAACTGCATTACTCCGGCGTTCAGTAATCTCCCCTTTTGACATATCGACGATCCGAGAGACATCGCACATTGGCCACATGGACCTATTACCCTCATGGTACATTTACATTCATTTATATTCATTGGCATTCAAAGCCTCAATTTCCTGATAAACGCCGCATCAGAGATTGCTCGCTACCTCCGCACCGTCATCATCGCCGCGATTGGCCATGTCATCATCCTACGAGAAAAGTGTTAGACTCAGAAACTTGTCAATATCCAAGACAGCTAAATCAGCATTATCCTCATCACCCACGCGAATCGCCATGTCATTTGCCCCAGAAAACAGAGTTAGACTCAGAAACTCGTCATCATCCCAGATTGCTAGATCAGCACTATTATTAGCACCAAAGCGAATGGCCATGTTATCACCGTTCAGAAAATGGTATACTCAGAAACTCGTCGTCATTTCAGATAGTTAAATCAGCACCGACATCATCATCGACACGAATGACCATATCATCACCTCTGGAAAACAGAGTTAGACTCAAGAAACTTGTCATCATCCCAGATAGTTAGATTAACACCATCGTCATCACCGACGGGATGGCCATGTCACCCATCAGCCCTAAAAACAAAGTTAGATCCTGAAACTCGTCATCATCCCAAACAGCTTGACCAGCACTATCATCATCACTGAGGCAAATGGCCATGTCATCACCCCCATAGAACAGAGTTAGACTCATGAACTCATATTGTTAGATCAACAGACACATCATTGCAGATTGCCCGATCAGCACCATCTTTATGATTGCTGGATCATTGATGCTTCATGATTGCTAGATCACTGGCGCAAATAGCAATGTCGTCTTCACTTTAAGAGAAGCCTATATAAAGAAACTCGTCATCACAGATTTGCCCGATCAGTCTGATCTCCACTGAAGCGTCATCAGATTGTTAGATAATTAATGGTGTAGGATCAAGCTGATCACATATTACTAGATAATAATAATAATTTAAAATAAAAATTAAAAAAAATAATAATGCATGCTATACGAGCCTTATTCCTAAACCAGATTCAAAAGCGGCGATCTGTAACCAACATATATGCTCACGTGTTACAGATAATCCTACAAACACAACGAACACACATTCATCACTCCAACGTCTGGTGTGAAAGCAAGTCGCTAGTAGAAAACACAAAGAAATTCGAAATTTCGGAATTTGAAAGTTTAAACAGACTGCATCCAACACTATTACTGAAGGGTTCACCTATACCAGCATCACTGACGCAAAGAACCCCAGCTGTCATTGAATCTTCATAGAAGTCATGTACCTTGAGATGGTTACATTAAATTAAGGAAGGATTCATAGTAAAATCATTTATGATTATGCTAGAGATACGGATGGTTATATTAATTGTTTGCTAGGACTTCTTCAAAGGTTCGAGGCAAGCGGTGAATTTCGACATTTGTTTACGTTAAAATGAAAAAATAAATAAATACATAAAATAACAGACTTGATTGTTATTGAGCGGAAATTTTTTTTATAGAGAATTGACAGATTGAAGAAGTTTTGTTATCAGCATATGTTGATGTAAAGAAAAAGGTTATATCAGAGAGTGCGAATTTGTCGAGGTCTCGTACTAGTTCTGTGTTAAGGACGTCATTGCATTTCAAAATGTAAAATTCGTAGATCGTGGTTTAAAAACACACCTTATTTTATAAGCAGCCATCGTGATTAAAGTGTTGCTAGAATTATATCGAAATAAATTGGTTCGCAATAGTTTGGGAAAATATGATACTGAATTTACAACCGTTTCTTCTTCTTTTGCGTTCGAATAACGGCCATGATAAGATAAAATAAAACAATCTTTCAAGAAATTTCATTGTGGTGTACAGGCAACACGAATATACATCACAAAAACAATATTAATTAATATTGTTGTGACAAATTCGACTATACGCGTCACTACTTGCAATCTCTCTCTCTCTCTCTCTCTCTCTCTCTCTCTCTCTCTCTCTCTCTCTCTCTCTCTCTCTCTCTCTCTCTCTCTCTCTCTCTCTCTCTCTCTCTCTCTCTCGTGTCAGACATACACCTATGCAAACTCGCATCCACAACATGATAACTTATCAAACTAATGCTGTTTCAATTCAGCGTCTACCAGAATATTATAATGGACAGTCGTCTTGCTCTCTTCGCTTTACCCTTTGTTGTTTTGTGAAAACCTTAATGTCGTTTTCTTTAGCCAAATGATCTTAGGGGGTGTGGTGTACACACTACTAGCGACCAAAGCTGTCAGCCAGTGTTTGCAGAGTCAACAAAGGTCTCAGGCTAACATGAGCCACATTGGCTCATTGGGAGCCACCCCATCTTTCCTCTCTGCCAGAAGTTGAATGTTAACCCCCTTCAACTGCTGTTCTCGCTAAGAAGCGCAATGGTATAATTTTTTTTTGGAATTAGTACAAGGGAGGAGTCTGTGATCTAACATGTCTCTTTTCTTTCTGGGGCGGCCTGGTGGAGCAGTGGGTTGGTTGCCGGATTCCTATGCCGAATGTCGCGGGTTCAGTTCTCGCAGGAACGTACGGACTTATATGACTTTAGGTCGAGACTTTCAATACACCGAGAGTTTTCTCCGGGTACTGCGGTTTCCTCCCTACCTTCAAAAATGGCTATCAAGAATGTCAAAAATAACAATTCAAAAGAATTCCAGGACCTACTCTTTACCTTACAATCGTTTCGGCAAGAAGAACATGGTCGCTCTCCACGAAGATCCGTATTTATAACCTTTCCTGCCATATTATCTCCTTCCCCCACCCCCATTCCCCACACTCACTCCTCCCCCCAAAAAAAAGATCTTGGTATTTTGTAGTCTCCGCGCCTGGAAATGCCCGACAACCCCCAACCGGAAGTGACGCCAGATTTATTGACCCTGACGGATGTGGATGGCGCGTGCCAAGACATCTGACTACTGATATATTTGTTTGATCTCGGAAACATCACACTGGGTATTCCACTCCGCTAAAACGGATGTTGAGTGGGAAGAGAGAGAGAGAGAGAGAGAGAGAGAGAGAGAGAGAGAGAGAGAGAGAGTACTTTGACACTGATTTCTCGCTCACCTATAGCGGGAGTCTGTGATGCCGGATGCTATAATGGAGATGTACGGAGTGTCACCATTTTCTGTTACATCTTTCAGCATCTTCTTTTTTTTTTTTTTTAAATCTATTAACGTCTGTTTAGCGTTTTTTTTTTAAGGACTTTGTTCTGACTTTTAAACATTCAATATACTACATTCTGCTGATGGCAATAACACTTTTATTTTTAATCTCTCTCTCTCTCTCTGTCTCTCTCTCTCTCTCTCTCTCTCTCTCTCTCTCTCTCTCTCTCTCTCTCTCTCTCTCTCTCTCTTTGTGGGCCTTAAAGTCCGATTCATTTATGTTGTAATCAGTGTTTACTAATTGTTCTTATTGGCGCTTTCCCAGCTCAGGAGCTACTCAAGGCGCTGGCCGTTTCAGGATCTAACTCCACCCGCTATAGTCGAAGGCCTTACCCACCCCAGATACCTGAGCGCAATCCAGGACGATCGGGGATGGGTACAGAAGGGACCTAGTGCTTACTAGATGTATATTTATGTAGCCGGGTGTGAACCCATCTAAGACGTGAAGACATGAGCGTCAGGGTTTTTGTAGTCCCTGGGCTGGAATGCGTGCGTAAAGCAGACTGGACCTCGGTTTATACCCCCATCCGTCTAATACATGTAGGCATATGAGGGTGAGCGATCTGTATAGTCCAACCGTGGGCTGGAATCACCGTGGGCGTGAGTGAACGGACTAGTCCTCGGTTTATACTCACATCTGAAGGATTTTGATTACATGAGTTTTTTTCTGTCCTTTATGTTAACAAGTTCGCTTTTTGCACTAGTACTCAAGTAAGCTAACTTCTGCCTGTTTTGCTTCCTTTTGATAGGGGTGTAAGAAAAGATGAAGAATTAAAGAGGGAGGGATTTGGTTTGTGAGGGCGATGATCAGGTTTAAGGTTTGTTACAATTATATATTTAAATATTCATGTAGAACTGTGACACACTTCTGTTAACTATCTTTCATTGCTTGGAATTTTGCATTGTCACGTACATTTAGTTATTTAAAATATTAAAAATATCTTGTTCGTGTATATATATATATATATATATATATATATATATATATATATATATATATATATATATATATATATATATATATATATATATATATATATATATATATATATATATAGACAGAGAGAGAGAGAGAGAGAGAGACACACACACACACACACACACACACACTAACAAGACATTTTTAATATTTTAAATAACTAAATGCAGAGAGAGAGAGAGAGAGAGAGAGAGAGAGAGAGAGAGAGAGAGAGAGAGAGAGAGAGAGAGAGAGAGAGAGAGAGAGAGAGATAACTCCTTGTTTATGGGAACGTGCTAAAACACTGTTTAAAAGTGATGGAAAGAGCGGAATATTGCAACAAGGGTTCGGGTAAGGGTTAGTTGTAGATCTATCCCTAGCCCTTGTCCTAACCATTTTCTCTACATAAATGCGCTTTTTCCGTCACAAAAACCCATTTGCCTTCTTGGATTCTTAAATTGTATGAAACCAAGTGAGGACACTATCCGGCGTCAATAAACGGTTCGAAAACATTCTCAAACGGTTCGTAAAAGACAGTTGACCTAGAAACAAATACAGCGTGACCTAATTCTTCGCCTACAGGAGACGAAACTTATTTTTTCTTGCGTTTTGAAAGTTACCTTGGATGTGGGGACATTCGCATGTTCCTAGATACTAAACTGTGTTCCCAGATGACCGTACAACAACAAATATACCTTGTTTCTGGGTACATTTATAAGACTATATATATAGTCTGTGTGGTGTGTGTGTGTGTGTATGTATGTGTGTGACTGCGTGTGAGCGAAAGAGAGAGAGGGTATGTGAGAGATTTAGGAGGATGTTTATTTGAGCAGTGTAAGTGGGCGCACACATTCCAACGCATGGACTTTAAAGATACTGACGCTCATGTCTTAGAAGGTTGAGTGCCGGCTACACAAGTACACCCAGCATGCAGTAGGTCCCTTCTCCCAATCCCCGATCGCCCAGGATTGTGCTCAGCCGTCAGAGCGTCAGACTGTACGGTGTGAGTTAGATCCTGTGTCAGCCAACACCTTGAGCGGATCTTGAGCTGGAAAAGCGCTATAAAAAAGTGATTAAATAAAAAGTAAATAAAAAATACGAACATGCGATTTCTTCTCTCTGATGTGTGTGTGTAGGTGTGTGTGTGTGTGTATGTGTTACGTTGAAACGCGAATGATAGTATGGCTGAAGCGTGTACGATAGATCTAATCGTTTCGATTTGCAAAGTATTCAATAATAGAGTTTATTTACCTTTGATTTGAGTTTGCATTGTTGTTAGGAGTGGTTTTGTATAACGTTGATAATTTTGGTTGGTCGATATTGTTGTAGAATCTTCTGGATCTGTTTGTTTACTATCGATCGAAGTTTCTTGATGGTCGTAGATAATGGAGAACATTCTTTTGGCAGGGAGAGAGAAGTATGACGTAAGTCAGTGATGACGATCTTTAGTTCGATTGGTGGCAGTACGTCATTTCTACAGTATACCAAATTGTTCCAGAAAAGAGAGAGGTTATTTAATCGTGTGCCGAGATTGCTGTAGAGAGAGTAAAGTTGTTGATAGTGATTTGGAGAGTTGCTGTGAAAGTTGTTGAGTTGAGTTGAGAACTGTATGCAGTTGTTGATGTGTGCTGAATAAAAGTGGAAAACTTCATACGTGGACTTTGTGACTTGTATGCAGATTTGAGCGGGTTGCGTGAATAAACGAATCTGAGTTACACAACTATCAGGAATTCAAGCATCGGGGCTGAATCAGATACTGATAGAAAAACACCATCATCAAACAGAGTGTAACATTTTGGGGGTCAAGCCGCGATTCACGCCATAGCCAAGGGTTCAACTGCTACAACAAGCGAGTCAACGTTACGAGAGGCAGTCATCGAGGGTAGCCGCCAACGAGTTGCGTCGAGAGGGGCCAACATACTGGGACTACATCACCGATAGATTCGGGTTGACTGCAAGGGCGTGTAGTCGCTGAAGAGTTGCTTCGTGAGCGAACAACAGATCGGGACTACGTAGCTGCCGTAAGACTACGTCGAGGGACAGTCTCGGAGCTACATCGCCAGTGTTACAGAGAGCGGCGAGCGGACGTCGCGTATACTTCAGCACAGGAGCGTATACATCAACACCAGCGTGGTGCAGCGTCGCATACGACGAGGACAGCGGGGCCTGCGTCAGCGAAGGCGACTAGTGACAAGCATCAGCGCTACTGCAGAAAGCGTGCTGTTCTAGAACAGTCTAGAAAGGTACAGCACAGTCAAGAACTTTCCAGAAAAAAAAGAACTCTACAGTCAAGAACTTTCTAGAAAAAGAACATTCCAGAAAAGAACTTTCCAGAAAAGCATTAAGATGGCTGACTTCTGGCAGAAAGGGATTGCACTGAATCTCAAAGGCAAACAGCTGACGGAGTACGTCAAGTCCCAGGAGAGAATACAAGAAAGAGAATTAGAAGAGCAGCGTCGCCGTGAAGAAAGAGAATTAGAGGAGCAGCGACGCCGAGAAGAAAAGGACGAACAGCGTCGCCGAGAAGAAAGAGAAGACCGGCGTCAAGAAAGAGAATTAGAGGAACAGCGTCGGCGTGACGAGATGGAAGAGAGACGATTAGAAGCTGAGCGTCAATACCAGCTAGAGTTGGCGCGTATCCAGAACAATCAGCATGCGCCACAAGCCACCAACGACCATACGGCTCCAAAATTGCCAGCTTTCGTCGACGGGAAGGACCAGATCGACAGCTATCTGGCGAGATTCGAAAGGTTCGCTGAAAGCTCTAACTGGCAACCTCAAGACTGGGCAATTCGACTGAGTGCACTTCTGACGGGGCAAGCTCTCGAAGTTTACACCAGACTGTCGAACGATGACGCCAAAAACTACGACGTCTTGAAAGAGGCCCTGTTGCAGTGCTACAACTTTACAGAGAAGGGCTACCGTAAACGCTTCCGTGAATGCCGGCCTAAGTCAGACGAGACGCCAAAGCAGTTTGTGGAGCGCCTGTCGTCATATCTACACAAGTGGGTGGAGTTATCAGGCGAAATGAAGTCTTACGACAGTCTCCATGACCTGATCGTGAAGGAACAATTTCTCAATGCCTGTCACAAGGACCTAGCGACCCACTTAGAAGAACAAAAGCTGCAGACGCTTAAAGATGTGACTGAGGCTGCTGAAAGATATCTCATCGCTCATGGGAAGACCCTGGGGCCACCCAGCGCGACGAAACATTTTCAGAAGACTGGAAACCATGGGAACCAGATCCAGGGGAGTCAGACGAGCCAGAGACATACTGACTCCACGCCACCTTCCAGGGAAGGGCAGTCAAGAGGCTGTTTCACCTGCAACGCTACAGACCACAGAGCAGCTAATTGTCCTCAAAACAAAAGTAGCGGACAGCGGAGCAGTACGGACAACGCAGCGGCGGGCAACCGGCAGAGGCGGTTCTCCAATCAACGGCAAACCAGTAGATCTGACCATCAAGTGTGCGGCGGGAGCGTCATTCTTCCGAGTGAGGCCGAGCGCACAGCTACCCCTGCGGACGTGCAAGAGTGCATGACTGATGGCCAACTCATCCTTGCCAACGGGAAATCCATCCCCGTCGTCGCCAGCGCAGCTGTGACCGTACAGAACATGCCTGTTTCCAAGGGACCGTCGGAAATCATGAAGTGACTGTTTTAAGAGACTCTGGCTGCAGTGGGGTCATCGTCAGAGAAGACCTAATCGCTAAAGAACAGTTCACTGGCGATTCAAAATGGACACTTATGGCCGACAGCAAATGTGTGAGAGCGCCAGTTGCAAAGATTCAAGTCAGCACCCCTTTCTACATAGGCGAAGTCGAAGCGGTTTGCCTGAAGAAGCCGCTGTACGATTTGATGATCGGGAACATCGACGGCGCGAGACGACCCGACGACCCCGATCCAGAGTGGAGTCCTGCCTCAACTCAACACGTCGAAGTTGTGGAGGAGGATCCATTGCCGTTTCCCGATGGAGACCTTACAGAGCTGCTACGGGACAATGTGGTTACTCCGGCTCAGCCCTGCCGACCAGAGATCGTCGGTGCTGTTACTACCAGGGCCCAGGCCAAGAGAGACAAGACGTCTACGCCACTGAAGGTCGCCGACAACTCAAAAGCTGCCATCGTGGACAGAGATAAGCTGATTCAGCTCCAGGAAGCTGATAGCACTTTAAACAAGTACAGGAACCGCCAAGATCACGTGACCAAACGCAGTGGCACGGTCTATTTTGAGGTGAAGGCCAAGATCCTGTACCGAATCTTCCAGCACCCGAGGGTCAACGGAGGGAAACCACTACGTCAAGTCTTGGTACCGTTACCCTTAAGGCGCCAGGTGATGGGAGTAGCGCATGACTCAATCATGGGAGGTCACCTGGGTATCAAGAAGACGTCGGATAGAATCCAGGCGGTATTCTACTGGCCAGGACTTCATGCGGACGTCAGCCGTTTCTGCCGATCATGTGACATTTGCCAGAAGACCATACCTCGAGGAAGGGTCCCTAAAGTGCCTATGCAGAGGATGCCTCTGATCGACCGACCTTTCAAGAGGGTGGCCTTAGACTTAATCGGCGAAATAAGACCTCCGAGTGAAGAAGGTCATCGATGGGTACTGACTTTGGTGGACTATGCGACTCGGTACCCAGAAGCAGTGCCTCTGAAGAAGATTGACACTGAGACTGTTGCAGAGGCACTGGTGGACATGTTCAGTAGACTTGGAGTGCCTGAAGAAATTCTGACAGACCTTGGGACGCAGTTCGTCTCTGACTGCATGAAGGAGGTCAACAGACTGCTGAGCATCCGGCATTTGACTACGACACCCTACAATCCAATGTGCAACGGGCTCGTCGAAAAGTTCAATGCTACGCTGAAGTCCACCCTGAAGAAACTGTGCAGCGAGCAGCCCAGACAATGGCATCGCTATATCAACGCCTTACTTTTCGCCTACAGGGAAGTACCGCAGGAGTCCACCGGCTTTTCTCCGTTCGAGCTGCTGTACGGAAGAACCATCCGAGGGCCGATGCACATCCTGAAAGAACTGTGGACGAAGGAAGTGGACACCCCAGAGGTGAAGAACAGTTACCAGTACGTGTTTGAGCTACGGGAGAAGCTGGAGCAGACTCTCGAGATAGCCAGAGAAAACCTGAAGAAGTCCCAGGACTGTGGAAAGCACTACTATGATCGTAGGGCTGTGAACAGGAAGTTCAAACCTGGCAACAAAGTGCTGGTGCTGCTACCTACCGATCACAATAAGTTGCTGATGCAGTGGAAAGGCCCGTACGAAGTGGAGACCGTGGTGGGAATCAACGACTACAAGGTGAAGGTCGGCCAGCATTCCAAGATATACCACGCCAACCTCCTTAAGCTGTACGTGGAAAGGCCATCAGAGACTGTGCACGCAGCCACAGCAGCTGTGACCGACGACAGCTTTGACAGCGAAGAACTGTTGGAACTGGGAGACTTCCACAGCAAAGAAGGCATCGATGATGTTAAGCTAGGACCGAGCTTGACGGAAGGTCAAACGTTGGAGCCCGAGGACCTTATGGGCGAGTTTCCCCCTAACTTCATTGATGTCCCCGGCTCTACGACTTTGGTCGAACATGAAGTCCACACCCAGACCTGGAAGGAGCATCTGCAGACCTTGAGGGAGCTGTTCCACCGTCCCGCAGAAGCCAACCTGACCGTGAGACCCAGCGAATGCATTCTGGGAGCTGACAACGTCGACTGCGTCGGACATCCGACGGAAGAAAAAGACAACGGAGGATGCACTGACTCCAGGAAAACCCACGTGATCGTCGTCTTTGACCCTGGGCCGATGACAACCGCAACTGACGAGGGCGACGTTTCCTTGCGGATGAAAGATCATTGACTGTGTGGAGAACTAAGAATATTGGTAATGACAGACTTGAAAATGAAAAACGTTGATTGGGTAAATGAACTGTGAACATTGACAATATCCAGATAGACTTGCGGATGGAAAAACATTGACTCTGTGTAAATGATCTGTGAACATTGACAGTATCCAGAAAGACTTGCAGATGAGAAACTTTGAATCTGTGTGAATGAACTGAGAACATTGACAGTGTTCGGACAGACTGAAGTAAGTTTTAATTCTGTACTTTGTTTGTGCATTACGTTTCAACGTTGTTGAAAGAAATTAGGTAAATTTCTTCTTGAGTGGGGGGTTATGTTACGTTGAAACGCGAATGATAGTATGGCTGAAGCGTGTACGATAGATCTAATCGTTTCGATTTGCAAAGTATTCAATAATAGAGTTTATTTACCTTTGATTTGAGTTTGCATTGTTGTTAGGAGTGGTTTTGTATAACGTTGATAATTTTGGTTGGTCGATATTGTTGTAGAATCTTCTGGATCTGTTTGTTTACTATCGATCGAAGTTTCTTGATGGTCGTAGATAATGGAGAACATTCTTTTGGCAGGGAGAGAGAAGTATGACGTAAGTCAGTGATGACGATCTTTAGTTCGATTGGTGGCAGTACGTCATTTCTACAGTATACCAAATTGTTCCAGAAAAGAGAGAGGTTATTTAATCGTGTGCCGAGATTGCTGTAGAGAGAGTAAAGTTGTTGATAGTGATTTGGAGAGTTGCTGTGAAAGTTGTTGAGTTGAGTTGAGAACTGTATGCAGTTGTTGATGTGTGCTGAATAAAAGTGGAAAACTTCATACGTGGACTTTGTGACTTGTATGCAGATTTGAGCGGGTTGCGTGAATAAACGAATCTGAGTTACACAACTATCAGGAATTCAAGCATCGGGGCTGAATCAGATACTGATAGAAAAACACCATCATCAAACAGAGTGTAACAGTATGTGTGTGTGTGTGTGTGTAGGTGTGTGTGTGTGTATGAGGATATTGTGTGCTTTCCGCCGTGTGCGTGTGTGTATCTTTTTCTCGGTTGTTTGTGGTGTGTTCACATCTCATTGAAGGAAATTAAATTGACCAAGGCCAAGGAGAAGGGGTTGGGATAAGGTGGGGGTGGAGTGGGAGTAAGGGGGTGGGTGGGAGGTAAACACAGCTATTTCACGTGCATATTCAGGATCTTATTTGCGTTAAATTGGCGCCAAGTGGGTGCAATGGGCACTTCACGTTCTCAATGGACAGACCAGGGAATTAACGCCTTTAGGAGACTGAGAAGACACTTTTAGATTGCCATAAAGCAACAGCAGACAGAGAAGAGGAAAAAGAAGGCAAAATAAGAAAGAACGCAAGAAAGAAAACAAATCGAGTCAGGAGAAAAAAAATACAAAATAAAAGAATGAAAAAAAAATAATAATTTTGAAAAAGAAATGCTCCAAAAATACTACGAATTCGCGTGACCCAAGTAGCGTCATTACGAGAAAAGAAAAGAAATATTTAAAGTGCACGACACACGAAGACGAGAACTACGAAATGATTATACGAAGAGGCAAAAGCACACCAAGATGAGGTGGATGAGATTATAATAATATTATTAATATCCTATTCTATCCCGTAACTTGAATCTCGTTTGGGCATCCTAGATGATCGTTTAACCAGCGTACTCCATCTTTCTTTGTCCACAGCAACACTCATGGCTTCACTCAGTTTCAAGACAGTCCATTCTCGAATGTTGTCCTCCCACCTCTTTTTCTGTCTCCCTCTTCTGTCCCCTTATACCGTGCCTTGCAGGATGATCTTTGGAAGGCCCGATGCTCTGGCGACGTGGTACCATTGGAGCCTGCGTTTTTTCACCACTGTGAGCATGTCATCTTGTTGTATAACAGCTTATGTGATGGTCTGTCGGACTTCGTCGTTGGTGGTGCGCTGGGCATAGGAAATGCCCAGAAGTTCTCTGTAGCACCTCATGTCCATGCTTTGTATTCTTCGTTGTAGGTCTGCCGTGAGGGTCCATGTTTCGCAAGCATTTAGAAAGATGACCTTAATCTTTGTGAGAGAACGCAGACGAATTATTGCTATATTACGGAAGCAGAAAAGTAGAAAAGAAGAAAAAGAAGAAGAAGAAGAAGAAGAAGTAGTAGTAGTAGTAGTAGTAGTAGTAGTAGTAGTAGTAGTAGTAGTAGTAGTAGTAGTAGTAGTAGTAGTAGTAGTAGTAGTAGTAGTAGTAGTAGTAGTAGAAATATTAAAAAGAAAAAGAAGTAGAAATAATATAATAATACAGGATGCTATGTACGCGCCTTTCCCCAAGGCTCAAAGCGCGGCGATCTATACCAACATACACGCTCACCTGTCTCATTTACCCTCACACACACCAAATACACATACATCACTCAAACAGGTGGTGTAAAGGCAGGGAGATCGCTATTAGAAGACGGAAGAAAATCGAATTTTTATTTTTGAAATTTTTATATTGACTGCATCCTGTACCATTCAGAAGAAGAACATCATCGTCAGCAACAACAAATATGATTTTGTCTCCAAAAAGAAGAAGAAACCAGTGAAAAAAAGTAGAACAAAAAGCAGAAGAAACTGAATAATACAAAGAAGAATTACGACAACAACAACAACAACCAAACGATGAAGAAAGTTAAGAAGAAGAAGAAATAACAACAACAACAACAAATATGATTTTGTCATGGAAAAGGTGACGACGTCAAGTAGAATAACAGCAAGAGGTGAAGGACAAAAAGCTAATTAAGATTTACCCAAGAAGATCAATAACTAAAGGAGGCAATAGAAAACCTATTGAATAGCATCTTCGATGGAAGTTTTAGAAAAAACAGGGTGTCCGAAGTCTTGAACACTCAGGAATTTCTCAGTTTAAGCAGGGATGCGAAATATATATGGCAGTACAACACAGAGGGAGTGAGGGAGGGGAGAGAGAGAGAGACAGAGAGAGAGAGAAGTCAAAGTCGATGTCGAAACCTTTAATAGGATAATAGCATTAGGTCCTATGGAGCTGTCTTACAGGTAGTCCTTAATAAAATTGTAAAATAAAAATAAAATAAAAAATAATAAAAATAAAAATAAAAATTCAGAACAAACAAAATAAATAACATAAAATTGATTTTAAACTAACACAAACCTTAACTATGGTAAGAATTAAAAAAATACTAAGAAAATTAATGTTCCGAAATACATATAGTCCCTCCCCCCACGTCCCTCCAATACCCCTTTCCTACTCCCAGTCTACCCACCCCCTCCACCACAACCACACACATACACAGGCTAATTCACAAATGAACAAATTAAACTGTCGCAAGATAGGAAAGAACAAAGTGTATACAATCATCTTAAATAATTATTAGGAGCAAGGGGAAATAGAAATTTTTGGAGTCTAAGTTTAAACAATGATAATGATTTACTTTCCTTGATCTCTTGTGGGAGAGAATTCCATATATTCTATATAAGAGTGAGTGAGAGAGAGAGAGAGAGAGAGAGAGAGAGAGAGAGAGAGAGAGAGAGAGAGAGAGAGTCAACCAATCACTGACGTAATTAGTATTAATCAATCAGGCTTCCCAAAATTCGATGAACATCAAAATAAAGAGTGTATAATCGAAATGTAAAGGCTTTATAAATAACAGTTTTAGTATTGCGTTTTAGAGTGAGTTTGCCATTCAAAATCTCTTCTCTTGTTAACCTGTAAAATAGGATCGTGCATTTTCAACATGTGACGATGTTTGATTTCACTCCATCAATGCAGCGGTAAGGGGGATAGCGGATTCTGCAAAGGAGAAAAGAACACTAAACCAGATGACAAGTCATTCAAATGTATTTTCATACACTCAACACACATAGCCGAAAAATAAGCATTTTCAAGTGTTACTTTTCTTGCCGGTGTTGGGTCTCGGCTTTATCTTAACGAGGAAAAAGGAAAACATGTAATGATAGGCCACTAACTACTTTATAAGCAAGCAAACAATTATCGAAATCGATTCAGCCAATTTTTTAGATACCGCGCAAAACGTTTTTTTACAAAGGGGTGAAGCACACTGATTTGAAGAAGAACAAGAAGAATAAAGAAAGTATTCTCAATGCTCATGAAAAGATGACGAAGAAGCGGAAGAAGAAGAGGAAAGAGGGGTAGAAAAACGAGAAGAACGAGGAGGACATAAACAAGAATTCCTTGTACTCGCGCTGTCATTGGAGGCCGCTGTAAAGCGTCAGAAGCTGGCTCAAGATAAAAGACGTAAATTAGGCCTTTACAGCTTGCCTGCGTTTAAAAGTGGAATCAAGAACCCCGATAGCTACCTTCATTCACAGAGTGTGCACTATTATAATGTTTCTACCTTCTGCGAAACTGAATTTGCATCCTTCTCAGCTTTGGGCGGCGCGGTGGTGTAGCGATTTGGCACACGCTAGCAAATGTTTTATGTTTAAGCAACGTCGGAAGGGGTTAGTACTTGGATGGGTGATCGGTGACTATGCCTGGAAGGCAATTACCAACAGGCACAACAGGATTGAAACAAGCGCTTGACACAGCCCAGTTCACCCAGCTGTGAATGGTATGTGCATCGATTTATTTAGAACCCGGGAGAGGAGATAGGCGCCGCCCTCAATAAGCTGGTCTAGAGAAAACTGGAAAGACCCAAACGTTTTCCTCCCCATCGACCGAAGAGTTACGGGGACACCTTTAGCTTTACTTCGGCTTTCAGTTCGCTTCACTCTTTACGAAAATAAACTCTTATCCATCAGTTTAACAGAAGGGGTTATCCCCGGGTGGTGGTGGGGGGGGAGGCAGGAGAAGGGGGGGGGGGTTTAGACCAAAGGAAAAAATTGGGGCAGGAGGAAGGGGGGAGGGTTAGGGGAAGTACATGAAACAAGCCTAAACACTTTTCATGTCACGAGCAATTCACCGTATCAACAAATCAATAACAACAACAAAACCGACCAACCAACCAACTGAAAGAACAAAAACGCAAAAAAAAAGAGAAATTATCAATTATCATTTACAACAAACTAGCACAAAATCCCTAGTTTTTTTTTCCCTTTCGTAATTCTAGTCCAACATGACCAGAAGGAAGCCTCAGACAATACTAACTGACGTTTACGCCAATAGTTTAATGTTTACCCTTGCAAATCATTATCATTTACTCCAACAATAAAAGATAGGCATTCAAAATTTGTTATAAATATCAAAATATGTTTTATGGGTACTTTTCCTCAAATCCTCCTATCCGGATAGGATAGGATAGGATAGGAGGGTATCCGGTTTCAACTGGCTGAACTCGTGCGAAACAAAACTCAAATCTTTCTCGGGTTTTCAAATCGCTTCAATGTGTAAATTGAAACTATTTTAATGGAGATGATGGTATTCCCATAAAATAAAATACACGAAGACTATTGGAAACTATGTGCAGTTGTTAAAGCATGGAACTTTGTCTCTTCATTATCAATATGATCTCTAAAGAAGTGCTTTGAAAGAGGTCATTTAGACATGTTTGGTGCTTTACGCAAATACTCACCATATTTCATAGGGTGCATACAAATAAACTCGAACTTCACACACTTCAAGCCTGATGAAGAAGCGATTATGTTGCACCAGAGATTTCTTGGTTGGGAAGATTGGAAAATGCCTGATACTCGTGGACTGCGCCATGCCTTGTGTTTGTAATGGGTTGCCATTGCGAAATTTCATTCGTCGACAGCTTCAACTGCTTTGGTTCTTGTTCTTCGTGCCAGACTATAAGGACCCTAAACTGAATGGAACTGGTTAATAGAATACGAAATGTAAAGACTTTTACGACTGCTGAAAGAATGAAAGACAACTGCTGGAAGAGTCGGATCGGGGCGAGAACATGAAGCTGAGAATGAGGAAGTGAATGGAAACTGAAAAAAGAAGGACAGGAGGAGGAGACAGATAAGCAAACTAAATATGGCACGTCACTGTCATAAATACTTTTGTACATTGCTGGTTCCCTATGTCGTTAGTTATTGTAATCAGTGAAATACCGAAAACCCCACAGCCATAATAAAATAAAAATTTAAAAGTCAAATAAATATATAAATAAATAAATCGTTGCAAAGCAATTGTTTTGCACTTACTAACACAATGCTTGGTTGAAGAACCATAGGGGAGAAGGAGGGGGGGGGGGGCGGTAGCAGGCAAAGCAAACGTACAATGACAAGAGTGCAGACATGTTCATGTACTTGACAGCGAGCAAAGGAGGTTGAACAAACAACTTAATCTGACGCTAACAGGCACTCTGTGGACAGTCTTTTGCTAGATTCCCAAAGGTAATGGAACCGTGGAACAAAAGCCTCCTTAATGGATCATTTGCTTTAATGCCCTGTTTGGTTATTGTTCTCCTGACGTACCTTGCCGGGGATGTTTATTGCTTTGAGTTTCTTATGTGTGTGGACATCACGAGAAAAAGGAGGAGCAAAGAGATGAGGGTGTAGGAGAGGTGGAGGAAGAGGAAAACAAACAAACAAAAAAGCGCCTAATTGATTTATATGCCCTTTTGTACGTTTATGCTCACCGTTCTCGGATTAATCCTCAGGACGATGATTTATATGATGAGTTTTGTTGTGTTTAAAGTGTGTTATATTACCTTACGCTACTGAAATCAAAAGAATGAAGGGAATAATAATAATAATAATAATAATAATAAGAAGAAGAAGAAGAAGAAGAAGAAGAAGAAGAAGAAGAAGAAGAAGAAGAAGAAGAAGAAGAAGAATGCTTTCTTTTTTAAAATTCTAAATCACAATTGCGCGCGCGACGATCTGTACCTACAAACACGCTCACAAGCTTATACACACTTACATATACAACAACACACATTCATCAATCAAACACGTGGCATAAGGCAGAGAGATCACTATTAGGAATGAAAATAGAATTTGATTTTAAAATGTTTGATTGACTGCACCCAACACCTAGGGCGGGAGAAATCAGATGTATACAAGGGGAGTGGGTGGGGATGGGACGTAAAAAATCTCGTACCTAAATCACAAGTTCGTCCATTTGCGGGATAAGGAAAACGGGGAAATTTAGGAAGATTCAGTGTGTTGCACGGTTTTTATCAATGATCGATTCATCCCCGATGCTTGAATCTTAATAAGTGCAACTCGAATACGTTTATCCACGCAGCCTTTTCACTCGGTAACAAGGCGAGAGTCTTCGTATATAGTTTTTCAGCTTTATTCAGCAAACATCCACAACTGCATACAAGATCGCTTTCCGAAATCACTACAAAGATCATCCATACAAGCAGACTGCATTGCTTATATAGCCTCCCTGCAATCGAGAAAAAGTTCGAACATTCCAGCATGACGCAATAACACCCAATCAAAATAAAACTCGTCAACGGAACTATGCATGATCTTACGTCATAGAACCTTATTTAGGTTAGAAAAATCGCTTAGCTATTACTAGACCTATCTGGAATCTTCGTTCGATAATAAACAAGTAGTTCCAGAAAATTCTCACAATATCGACCGACGAAAATTATACAAAGCTTCTTCTAGCAACAACCCAAAATCAAATCAAAGGTAAATAATACACGCTATCAATGCATGCTTTGTAAAACAAAATGATCGGATCTATCGTGCGCGTCTCAATCGTAACAGTGTGACCCTGTGACAAAGTTTCTGTTTTTCTTTTATCTCTTCAAACCAACATGCTTTTTAGACTAGTTCTGCGAAGATGTGAAGCCCGACTTACAGCGCGCTAGCGTACTGCTATGTAAATTAACTCACCTCTTTCCGTGCTCCCTCGTTGATATGGTTAAGGAGGGCCTGATTAGATTTAAAGTTGCGAAACTGTGGCAGTGATGGGAGATGTGGGAAATATTGAACTTCCAGGATGGGCCACAAGGGAAGTAAGTAAGGAAGGGAGAGAGAGAGAGAGAGAGAGAGAGAGAGAGAGAGAGAGAGAGAGAGAGAGAGAGAGAGAGAGAGGAGAGAGAGAGAGACAGACAGACAGACAGACAGACCGAGAATCAGAGAAGCGTATGAAATGGTAAACAGGGAGGACATTGTAAAAGACTTGACTGGTTAATGAGGCCAACAAAAAGGAATATAGCGGCGAAGAAGGGCTAAAAAAAAGAGGGTAATGTGTATGAACAATTGAAGCAAGACCAACAAACAAGGTTTAGTTTATTTTTTAAGTGTTTTCGCATTCTGTGAAAACTTGAATGATGTTAATTTAGAAATAAATAATTGGAATTGTATTAATAGAGTTTCCATTCCAAACAGTGTGACATAGCATGTGCACCGACAATCACATGTCAAATTGTAATCCAAGGATTCTAGTATACGTGGGAGTTTGAACACAATATTTTAAACAACATTAAGACGACATAAAAAATGTTATTCGTACAAAAATGCTATTTGGAAAAGTTATTCCGGACCTGCAAAAAAGAAAAATAATTAAAAAAAAAGAATGAAAGCAACTAAAAGAAGATTAGCAATGAAAAGAATTACAATCGATGACGACAACGAAGACTATGGTGACGATGATCGATGGTGATGATGATGATAATGATGATGATGATGGTGATGATGGCGATGATGATGATGGTGGTGATGATGATGATGATGATGATGATGATGATGATGATGATGATGATGATGATGATGATGATGATGACAATGGTATATGAGCAATTACATCCTATCCTATCTCGTAACTTGAAGGTCGTTGGGGCACCACAGCTGATAGTTTAACCAGCGTTCTCCATAGTTCTCTGTCCTCAGCAACCCTCATGGCTTCGCTCAGTATTTATTTAAAAATGGACGGTAAAGAAATTATTTCTAGAAATACAAAAATTGTTTCAAAGAGGTTATAGGTTTTAGCACTTGCTGTTCGGTCTTGCCTCTGTTCACTGTCTTTCTTGTTCTCCGTCGTCTGGCTTCATTTCTATCCGTCTGCTGCCTTGATGAGAGATGCCAGTGTTCTAGCCTGGGCTATATTGGGTCAGAATCAAAGAACGTTACCATTTTCGAAGCTTCGAAGCGAGAATTACCTTAAGAGACAATGCAAATTGGACAGACGACGCTTCATACAATCTGGGACCTTATGAGCCCAGCGACCTTTTCATAAAACCGGCCTCTGGTGACATCTCGATTTGGTAATTTTTGTTATTTTCTTTGCTGTCTGCTTTGCTAGGCTGGTAGTGTGTAGCGAATAGTATAGCGACTGTGGGGTATGCTTTATTTACCATTGTCTGTTGCACTAAGGAGAAATATTCTACTCTTTTAGGTGAGTGTATAAACTGAGGTCTATAAGTTTGTGTTCTCTCTCTCTCTTTCTCTCTCTCTCTCTCTCTCTCTCTCTCTCTCTCTCTCTCTCTCTCTCTTTCACTCTCTCTTCGTCTGTTTTGTGTATGAATGCAATGGCTCCTAAAGCAAAGAAGACGACGAACAATGTTGTAATAAGTTCATTTTTATTTCATGGTAATAATCATAGTTTATATATTATAATATATATGTATTCATTGAGGTAGAGAGTATATTTCTGATGGAAGGATGGAAGTGGATTATTAATTAATATTAACTGTTTTATTTTCGCTTAAACCTGTCGTCATTAGTGTAAAATGAGGTCTGTGATTTTTTTTCCATTAACCTGTTTAAAAGGATTTCAGTTGTAATTATAATATTCGATCAGGACGTATTAATTAATTTTTATATGTTTACACAGGGGTATAAAGGAGGTTAACATACTAAATAATATTGATTGACCTTTTTTGACTATAAAAATAACAATGACTGCGAGTTTTATTTGAAATTACATTGACAATAATCGATTAAACGAAAGAAACAAAAGTTAACTGTTTGTGTTGGTCTTTTTCCAGAGAACACCAACGCCAGCGCAAAAATGAGGTCACGAGAACTATCCTGATAGAATCCAATTTGTATTAATACCAACCGATTTTTTTTCCGGTGTGTGTGTTGTGTGTGTGTGTGTGTGTGTGTGAGAGAGAGAGAGAGAGAGAGAGAGAGAGAGAGAGAGAGAGAGAAAGAGAGAGAATATATACCTTTATAGAACTATTAAAGGTGAAATGAGGTCAGACGACTAAGAACCAAAATTAATTTTAGTCATAATTAATAACTGATCGTGTGCGTAAAAATGGGATCAGAACGATTCAATGCTGTGGGAGTTTTCGTGCTTAAATAAAAAGCAAAAAAAAAAAAGAAATAATTTTTTTAAAAAAGAATTAGAGACGCAGAAAGACACTGGTTAAGGAAAAATAAAAGAAAATAATTTTGTAGAGAAAGCAAACTGAAAACGAAAAACAACAAGGTTCAGTATATTCTTTCCCTAAAAGCTTCGATTAAGAACAATCGAGTTCTCCAACAAGTGTGGAAATAGTTTTACGATTTCCAGCAATTTTTCACATTTTCTTAATATATGATCTCATGGAGAAAATCAATATAGCTTTAACCGAACATTGCGCAATGGAGCACTATGAAAATCGATACAAACGAAAAGAAGGAAAAATTTGACTTAAGAGTGAATAATTTGTGGGTGTATTTACAGGAAAGGCTTAACTCCGACACCGTTCTGGAGCGTGCTTTCAAACTAATTTGAAAATACACAACGGAATACAAAGAGAACTTCCGTTTCTTTCACAGATTGGTTAACAATTTAACGAAACGTTGTACAATGTTATTTTCTGAAGTAGGTTTTAAATATTATACATTGCTATTGTGAACTGCAGTTTGCTCTTACAATATCGTGGCAGACACAGAACACACGAATTTAGATCGTACTTTGCTAGAAAACTTGTAGGACTACATGATCACTCTTTTAAAACTTGTTCCTCAAATATTTCCGAAATGTTAAAAATACACAAATTATTATGAAAATGGTATATTTCTTCATGGAAGGTGTTCTCAAAGTAATTCCGTAATAAGAAAGGGAATTCAAACTATAAGATTTATTCATTATTTCCAAAATGCGTTTACATTATCATTGTTCTGTTATAGTTTGCCGTCAAAATTGTTCCGAAAATATCACAGTAAAAACAAACTTTTTATACAGAGAAAAGGGTCAGTGTGGAAAACAGCAGCCTACGGAATGAATACAAAGCATTTGCTGTTTTGGTAGACACGGACGAATACATAGATACACACGTTAATGCGGCATCTTGGGAGATTACAAGAAGCAGAAATAATGTTGCTGGTTTTGGAAGAATTAGAAAGTACAGAATAATTAAACATTTTGGAAACTCTTTAGGAACAAAAACAACACATGAATTATAGACTCGCTGATTTTGGCATTGAATTGTTAATCACATACGAATATATAAAGATATTAAAGAATTTAAATGTACATTTTGTTCTTGGAGACATCTGGGAGGATACAGAGAAACTCACAGCATGACTGCGTGCAGCAGAGGGGTAAATAAATATTCCACAGATATTCACGATGCTGAAGATTCCATCAAACAATAAATGAATCAATAAGTAAATTAGTAATCAATAATATGTTTAGAAGGGCAGTATCCGATCCGACCTTGTTCACGGCGTCTACCTCTTTCTGTTTTCATTTCGTTTGTCTTGTGTAGACAGTGCGCTACACATTCCTTCGCACTCAATCAAAGGATCAAAAGCACGTGCTAAACATTCTGCCAACTTCCTTACGAAAGACAAATTGTTTGTCTGTCTCGTCTGGGACCACTTGCTCAAGGATTAACCTTTTCATCCTGCAACCTTCCTCACTGTAACTTTGCTCACTTCCGTAGCTCAGTGGTAGAACGTTCGACTGGCACGTAGATGATCAGGTTCCAAACCTGTTTGGGGTCGAAATAAAATGGCGTTATCCTATCCTATGCTATCCCGTAACTCGACGGTCGTTGGGGCATCAAAGATGATCGTTTAACCAGCGTACTCCATCTTTCTCTATTCTCAGCAGCCCTCATGGCTTCGCTCAGTGACAAGCCAGTCCATTCTCGAATGTTGTCTTCCCACCTTTTTCTGTCTCCCTCTTCTTCTGCATCGTTGCATCGTGTCTTGCAAGATGGTCTTTGCAATGCCTGATGCTCTGGTAACGTGGCCATATACTATCGGAATTCCGTTTCTTCACCACTGTGAGCATGTCGTCGTGTTGTCCAATGGCATGTGACGGTTTGTCGGACTTCGTCGTTGGTGATGTGCTGGGTATAGGAAATGCCCAGAAGTCTTCTGTAGCACCTCATCTCCATGCTTCGTATTCTTCGTTGTAGATGTGCTGTGAGGGTCCATGTTTCGCAAGCGTATAGGAAGATGGAGATGACAAGGTAGAGCAGCAACACTACCTTGGAATGTAGACTGAAGGTCCTGTCTTTCCAAATAGGCTTTAACCTTGTCAGGCCGCAGTTGTTTTGTGCGATCCTGGAGAGGACTTGATTTAATATGTTTAGACATTTTAAATATCATTTTAACTGTCCATTTTAGCAGTATGATTACAGTGGGGGTTCAGTGCTGATTTAGGTGCCTTACCCCGCCCCCCCCCTCCTTCTCCTTCTTTCATCCACAGTCTTCCATGGGAGGGCTTATCCCCACATGCCATAGTATCATCGCCAATGGTGGGCGTGTGCGTCAAACTTCAGCTCAGCGTTCATTCCCGTTCTGATTCCCGTCCCCGTTCATTCCTTCATCTTTCCAAGTACTCGGTAGATCACGAGTTACTAAGTTCGTAAATTGTTGGAATGTACTAGTTCTGCCAAATATCGGGTATATAACAGTGTACTATTATACTTTGTAGTCTTGGGTACTGCACCTCTCTCCTTGACACTCGGGATGCTATAGCCAGAGTCAACAATCGGTTGAGAGTATAAACCGAGGTCTAGTCTGTGTCGCATACATTCCATCATAACGGACTTTAAAGATCCTGACGCTCATGTCCTGGACGGGTGAGTGCCGGTGACAAGAACACACCCAGCATGCACCTAGGTCCTTCTCCCCCATCCCTGGCCGCCCAGGATGGTGCTCAGTTGTCTGGGGCGTTATTACGGTGCGCCAAAGGCTGCAAAGTTGGCGCCTCGGGCGGCTTGAGTTAGATCCTGTATCGGCCAGCGCCTTGAGCAGCTCTTGAGCTGAGAAAGCGCTGTATAAGAACGATTAAATAAATAAATAATAAATAACAACTTGAACTCGCTCTTTCAAACCTTACCCGACCCCCCCTCCCCACCCCTCCATCCCATCCCACTTCGCCTCTTAGTCTCACACACTCGTTTGATTAATGTCTACTCTCTTTCTTGCTCTGATCCTCTTCCCCGATCCCGATCCTTGATTCAGTTCTTTGAGAACTTTCTACATCATTTCCGTCGATCTGATCTAGCTTTATTTAACTTTAGTCAGTGCGTTACGACTTTGAGTTTATTAGGTGCGTCTTCACAAGAAAAGGTTAGTAAACAAAAGTAATTTCTTCAATGATAAGTTGAAAATACACAAGGAATACAAAGATATCTTCAGTTTCTTTCACACATTGGTTAATAATTTAGCAAAACGTTGTTCAATGTTATTTTCTGATAGAAGTGTTATATATACATTGCATTATTCAGTGTACAAAAGGAACCTTATACGTATAAAAAGTACTCTCTCTCTCTCTCTCTCTCTTTCTCTCTCTCTCTTTCTTTCTCTCTCTCTCACTCTCTCTCTCTCTCTCTCTCTCTCTCTCTCTCTCTCTCTCTCTCTCTCTTCCTCCTCTCTCTCTGTGTTTGTCTGCAGTAAATATCATATAGGAGACATGGCATTGATCTATTTAACTAATAATGTGTTTTTTTCTCTGTGCACATTCTCATGTAGAGGTATGCAGAGCATCCGTTTGAAATTGAGGTTATGGAACAGTGCATACTCAACGTTTTTGTTCATTTGTGTACTGCAATACAAATACGCTCTACCAATTGCGAAGTGAGGAAAGAGAGAGAGAGAGAGAGGGGGGGGAGCAGGCAGGCAGGCAGGAAGGCAGACAGAGAGAGAGACAAACAGACGTTGGAGAGAGAGAGAGAGAGAGAGAGAGAGAGAGAGAGAGAGAGAGAGAGAGAGAGAGAGAGAGAGAGAGAGACGAGAGGGATGGAGAGAGAGAGAGAGAGAGAGAGAGAGAGAGAGAGAGAGAGAGAGAGAGAGAAAGAGAGAGAGATGTCGAGAGAAAGAGAGAGACGTGGGGAGAGAGAGACGAGAGGGATGTGAAGAGAGACAAAGAGAGAGAGATGGAGAGATAGAGACAAAGAGAGAGAGAGATGGGGGTGGGGGGAAGGAAGTGGTAGACGGGGAAGGAGAGGAGAGAGAGGTAGGGCTGGGGGTGGATGGCTTAAATGAAGAACCAGAAAGTTAGGGTGGAGTGTAGGGGAGTGGCAGTGAACGACATCGTCGCTTTTGAAAAGCATCAAGCGCATGCTCCACAGGTATAAACCGTTCCCTTTTCGCACTTGATTGGCAGGTGCGGTTTCGAACCCAATGATAAATCGCTAATCCATTTTCGCACAGCCGGACTAATATAGTTCACACGGAATCAAATTCTGTGGGACCAAAGACCTCCTCCACACGACCTTTCGGGCGAACTTTACTCGTCAAGTTGCCCAATCAAGTTGGTCAGTTCAGTAGTGGTTTGGTCCATGGTGTCAAACATTGCGCAATAGCAGTCCTCAGCGTCACGCTGTGGAACAAGAAAGTGCGCGTTTTACCGTAATGTTGAAGTTGACCTTGAACTTCAGCGAACACAGCACACTATTGTGTGCGTTACAGTAAGTGATTGATATTTGAGTGCGTGTGTGTGATAAATGCAACTGAATGAGCATTTACAGAGTAGTCTTCAAATCTGATGATACTGTAGTAGGTCTTTGTAGTTACGTAGCTAGTGCTATTGTAAGTGTGCTTGTTGGGTGACATTCGATTTGATTCCGACTCTGACGAACTATTTTGTGCATGTTCAATCTTCGGTGGTTGTTGCTGTGGTGGTGTTGGCGTAGGGATAGGTGGTCGGGGCAGCATATATAGCTTACTGTATTAATAGGATTTGTTGTGTGTATTATTAGTATTATTACTACCACCACGGTAGTAATAATACTAATAATACACACAACAAGTCCTATTAATACAGTATGCTATATATTATGCTGCCCCGACCACCTATCCCTACGATCTATTCCTACTTAACCATCTGTAACCAACACACACGCTTACATGTTACTACCAGGTTACACACACAACGAAAATATTCATCATTCAAACATGCGGTGTGGTGTAAAAACGGGGAGATTGCTATTAGAAGATGGATAATAAGTAGGCTTACATTGGGTGTGGTTTTTGTGTGTGTTTTTTTTTAAGTTTAGATTGACTGCATCTAGTAAGATCATTATTTAGAGAGGGAAGAAACTGCAGTACCTCGGTGTCCTGTTAAGCCCTCATACCTACAAGTTAGACATGTCTCCCTTTACGTGGCTCGAACCCAAACCCTTACATTCGGCACTGGAAATGTCTGCATTTGGAGAACAGCGTCTTGCCTCGACTCTAACAAGCCAGTAGTTGTTATAGTTTTCGCTGGAAATAGCTAAGTATTAGATTTCACCACCCCCAGACAGGAAAACACATTGTGGAAAACATTGTTATTCATAGGAAGACTAGCACTCAGACGATTTTCAATCCGTAAGTAGAGACACGGGTGACAGTTGACAGACAGTTCCAAGACGATTTAAAATGCAACGACAAAACGACGACAACAACAAAAACAAGACGAAATAATAGGAAGAGGAGGAGGAAGAAAAAAGAGAAGAGTTGAGGACGAGGAAAAGGCAAAAAAGATGCTAATTGCTGTTGCTGCCGCTGATGCTGCTGCTGCTGACGACGACGACGATGATGATGATGATGATGATGATGATGATGATGATGGTGGTGGTGGTGAAAAGACGATGGAAAAGGAGACAGGAAGGAATAATGGAGGGAGGAGATACCGGTTAAATACTGAAAAGTTAATAGGTTTTAATAAGATTTTTTCTCGTTTTCTTTCCACTTGAGGTTGTAGTAGTGCTAGAAGTAGTGGTCGTCGTCGTCCTCCTGTTCCTCATCATCATCGTCGTTGTCGTCGCCACCATCGTCATCATCATCATCATCATCATCAGTTTGACGACGACGACGACGATGATGATGATGAGGAGGAAGAGGACGACGACGACGACCTCTACTTCTAGCACTACTACTACCTCAAGTGGAAGAGAAACGAGAGAGAAGCATATTAAAACCTATTACTTTTTTCAGTATTTAAACGGTATCTAAAAGGATCTTAATATCCAAATGAACGTGACACGCCTAAACTTCCCAAAGGAATTTCAGACACAAGGCTCTTTCCAGGGAAGTGCAAATGAGTTTGTCTGGTCAGTGCTAAAACGAAGAAGGACCCTCGTAAAACAAAAACTGGGATTTTCTTGTAACTAATCATCACAAACGAGGGAGGGGGTAAAAATATTAGACCCACCTAAAACAAAGAATGAGATTTGGGAAGGGATGACCAAGAAATACATAGACGATGACAGTACAGGACCATGTACTTTTGAAAATTTATTAATATATAGCGCTTTCCTCGCTCAAGAGCTGCTTAAAGCGCTGGTCGATACAGGACCTAATTAAAGCCGTCCGAGGCACTCATCCTGGGGGACCGGTGATGGGGAGAAGGGACCTAGTGCGTGCTGGGTGTATTTGTGTAGCCGTCACTCATCCGTCTAGGACATGAGCGTCAGGATGTTTAATGTCCATGCGATGGAATGCGTGCGTGCACAGACTAGACCTCGGTTTATACTCTCATCCGAATGGGCGCTGGTTTAATTTTTATTTTATATTTTGCATTTTATTTTTTTATTTATTGATGATGATGATGATGATGATGATGATGATGATGATGATGATGATGATGTTGATGATGATGATGATGATGATGATGATGATAACGATGATGATAATGATGATGATGATTTATTTTTTTTAAACTCCTAGCCGTCAACGGCGTTTGAACCACTGCATGTACAGGCTGCAATGTTGTCGCCTGACATTTGAGTTCGCTGCGTACACCACTGAGCTAAATATCTCTCCTTCCCCTGCTCTCGCCTCCGCTCTCCCTTTCTCTCTCCTTCCCTGTCCGCCCCCCCCCCTCCGATTCTCCCCCTCTTTTTTCCTCTCTCTCTCTCTCTCTCTCTCTCTCTCTCTCTCTCTCTCTCTCTCTCTCTCTCTCTCTCTCTTAAACGATGTAAACCGCGCGCATTTACACTTAAAACAAAAGACAAAAAGTGGTCGAATATGTACAGTTCTTTTGCACCGTGTATGTCTGTCTGCTTGTTTGAGTTCAAGAATGTTATTCTGTCTATCTGCCCATTTCTGTCTACTGTTCCTGAGCCGCTCGTGTACTTGAGAAAATGCATGTCCAAAATGTAAAGCTACTTGTAATCCATAGGGTGAAAATAGCCGCAACAATTTTGTAACCGTTTTGGGCTCCGAGGGGAAATTACTGTCGTTCCTATTTAACGGATAGCATTTCCTATCCTATCCTATCCTGTCCCATAACCCGAAGGTCGTAGGGGCACCACAGATGATCGTTTAACCAGCATACTCCATCTTTCTCTGTCCTCAGCAGCCCTCATGGCTTCGCTCAGTGTCAAACCAGTCCATTCTCGAATGTTGTCCTCCCACCTCTTTTTCGGTCTCCCCCTTCTTCTACCTCCTTGCACTGTGCCTTGCAGAATGGTCTTTGCAAGGCCTGATGATCTGGTGACGTGGCCATACCATCGGAGTTTCCGTTTCTTCACCACTGTGAGCAGGTCATCGTGTTGTCCAATGGCTTGTGTGATGGTCTGTCGGACTTCGTCGTTGGTGATGTGTTGGGTATAGGAAATGCACAGAAGTCTTCTGTAGCACCTCATCTCCATGCTTTGTATTCTTCGTTGGAGGTCTGCTGTGAGGGTCCATGCTTCGCAAGCATATAGGAAGATGGAGATGACCAGAGAGCGCAGCAGTCTTACTTTGGAATGTAGACTGATGGTTCTGTCTTTCCAAATGGGCTTCAACCTTGTCAGGGCAGCAGTTGTTTGTGCGATCCTGGAGAGGACTTCCTGTCGAGACCCATTGTCTGACACAATGGCTCCTAAATATTTGAAGCTATGCACTGTGTTGAGGGATTGGCCTTGTACTTTGATGTCCGTGTTGATGCCATTGGTGTTGTTGGTCATCATTTTGGTCTTCTCTGCACTTATTTCCATTCCATAAGCTCTGGAGGTGGTGTCAAGCCTCTGTACAAGCTGTTCAAGTTCTTGTTCCTCTCCAGCCAATCCATCAATATCATCCGCAAAACGAAGATTGGAGATTGCTCTGCCCCCTATGCTGACTGTGCCTTCGTGATCTGCAAGAGCATCTGACATGATGCGCTCTAGGAAGATGTTGAAGAGTGTTGGAGAGAGTAGGCATCCTTGACGCACACCGATTGTTGTTCTGAACCAGTTCCCGATGACGCTGTTATGGAGGACTGCACTGGTAGCCTTGTCATACAGGCTTTTGATGACTTCTATAATTTTAGGGCTGATGTTGTACACTTTCATGGTTGCCCATAGAGCTGCATGCCAGACTCGGTCAAATGCCTTCTTGAAGTCTATGAACACATGATATAGATGTTGTTGGTGCTGTAGGTATTTCTCACAGATTATTCTGAGGTTGAAAATCTGTTCAGTGGTACTTCGCCCTGCCATGAATCCTGCTTGTTCTTCAGCTATGATTTGTTCAGCATGTGGTTTCAACCTGTTGAGTATTATTTTCAGGAGGACCTTGCTGGGATGGCTGATGAGGCTGATGGTGCGGTAATTTTCACACTCCTGAAGGTTACCTTTTTTGGGAAGAGTGATGACAAGCGACTGGGTCCATGGTGTAGGCCATTCCCCACTCTGCCAGATCTTGTTACAGATAATGGTGAGAGCATCAGTCATCGCTTCTCCTCCTGCTTGTAGCAGTTCCGCTGGTATGTTGTCCACTCCCGCTGACTTCCCTTTCTTCAGCGATTGCACTGCTGCCTCAACTTCTTCCCGGAGAATTGGGAGGATTTCTTCTTCTTCTCTG
This sequence comes from Oncomelania hupensis, assembly GCA_036898135.1. Lineage (NCBI taxonomy): Eukaryota > Metazoa > Mollusca > Gastropoda > Littorinimorpha > Pomatiopsidae > Oncomelania > Oncomelania hupensis. The sequence continues at coordinate 113,632,593 of CM072512.1, forward strand.
CTCTCGGGACATGCTAGAACTGATGGGTCTCCATTTGGTGTATGGTTGTAAAGGTCAGAGCAGTACTCTGTCCATCTGTCCAAGACTTCTTGTTCTTCTGTAAGGCAAATGCCAGACTTGCTTTGGATAGTGGAGACTTTGGGCTGTTTAACACTTGTCAGCCGCTTCACAGTCTGGTAGGCCTTCTTGCTGTTGTTCTTGTTCAGATTGTTTTCTATTTCCTGGCATTGATCTTCTATCCAGTTCTCCTTTGCTGTGCGCATGCCTTTTCGGATGTCATTGTTGATTTTTCGGTAGACATCAGCTCCCTGTGAGGTGTTCTTTTTCTTTTTTAACTCTCTTCGTTTATCACACAGATCCAAAAGTTCAGGTGTGATCCACGGCTTCTTCTTTGGTCGGTGCTTGCCAAGGATCTCAGTGGCGGCATCTGTTACAGCTGAGTTGAAGGTATAGGTCATGGTGTTGACATCTACTTCGCCTGCCCCCAAAATAAGCAGTGGTGCAAATTTCCCTCCAATTGTGGCCTGAAATATTTTTGCCACCTCCGGGTCTTGCAGTTTGTCCAGGTCGAACTTCAGCCTAGTGCACTTTGCTGTATTTACTCTCTTCAAATGGAGCCGGAAAGACATCATCACGAGATCGTGGTCACTTCCAATGTCTGCTCCTGGAAAAGTGCGTGTCCTGCCAATGTTGATGTTTGATCTGAAGCGTTTCTTGACCATGATGTAGTCGATCTGGTTGTGATGTTCCCCGCCGGGACTGTGCCATGTCCATCGTCTGGATTTTTTGTGGAGACCAAGCGTGTTTGCCAGTACCAGATTGTTGTATCTGGCAAACTCCAATAGCCTCAGACCCCTGTCATTTGTCTCGTTGTTGCAGTGGGGTCCGCATGTGTCTCCCCAGTTGTGGTGCGCATCTTGACCAACCTTGGCATTCCAGTCGCCTTGCACTATGACTATGTCCTTCTTCGGCACTTGGTCAAGGACCGCCTGTATATTTTCATAAAAATCCTCCACTTCGCTGTCTTCATAGTCTGATGTTGGGGCATAGGCCTGGATGATGGTAATGTTGAAAGGGGTTGCTCTCAGACGGATGGTAATGAGTCTACTGGAGACTGGGCGGCAACCCATGACAGTGGCTAGAATGTTCTTGTGGACCAAGAATCCAACGCCGTGTTCGTGCCTGTCATCTCTACCGCTGAAATAGAGCTTGTGGCCTTTGTCAGTCGTTGTTTCACCTAGGCCTTTCCAGCGCAGTTCGCTGATACCTAGAACGTTCCATCGATAGTGGTCCAGCTCGTGGGCCAGTTCTTCTAATTTTCCTTCCGCAGTTAGGGTCCTGACATTCCAGGTTCCAATGACGATGTTGTTTCTCGTGCGGATCTTGCTAATTTGTCCATCAGTAGCATACTTTTCACCTCCGTCCTGGTGGCCAACGGAAGGCGCGGGCGACGACCGATCCGGCATGGAATTAGTGGATAGCCTCATCATGTGTTGTGTCTTGGGCAAAAAAGACCTGGCAGGGCCCAATCCTCTCCAGGCTGTTGGCCACAGCCGAAATCCACGAATACAGTGTGGCTCGCCTTGGCCCTGAGCACGTGGTCGTTGAACCTGTAGTAACGTGAGGTTCCTCCGCCCTGGCCGGTGACTTCTGTGTAGAAGACTTTCGCCCAGTGATGCCGTGCTAACATCACCCCTGTTAGTCGCCTCTTACGACACGCCGGGAAACGTTGGGTCTATTCTATTTGCCCGAACCCACAGAGCATTTCAAACCCAGTTATCTCCCGTTTGCATGGTTTTAAAGCTTTGGTGTTTGTGTAATAATGCACGTCCGCACTTGGTTTAATTCTATTTCCGTGCTGAAAGACATAGGAATATATCATACATTTTCCGAGGGTGTGAAGAAGATTCATTAATTTTGAATACAAATCAGTTCAGTTCAGTGGGTAGATTACCGTCCCCGGACACAATAGCGTATAGGGGACTTGAATACAAATGCTGCTGTAGGCAGTTTAAAAATACTGGCTCTAGGTGAAGAATGGTTGTGTGTCCTTCTTTTTAAGGAATGGTGTGGATAAGAAAACTGATGAAGAAGAGGTTCCTAAGAATAAACAATAAACTCTATAAATAAGGACTTTTTGTCTCGTCTTATCAATTGATTCCTACATCAGGCGCAACGACAATTGTTTTGCTATGGAAACGTCTAAAACTGACCAACGTAAACAAATATTCCCCAACAGAGAAGTAGTAGTAGATTGGAACTGCTGGACAATAATAACACCGCCAAAGCTGAGTCTACTTCCAGCTCAAAACTGCGTTTGAGCGGTCATCCGCCCAACATCAATAGGCTGGCGAGTTCACCCCCGTACGTCGTACTAATAATGCCAGGCTGCTGGGGCCGGGGTTATGAGCGCGACTTTCAGGTCAGCGACAAACAACTTTCAGTCTCGCGACAAGATGCGCGAGTTATAAGCCCCTATTACTGCGGTCGCCGGAACCGATAGTCGCTCAAACACAGTCGTGGCATCCCCCCTCGACTAGCGTCAGGGCACACAAAAGATGTATTCGGCCTAACTTTTGTTGGAGCTCCGTGTGCGAGTGTGTGCTAGTGTGCTTTTTTTTGCTGACAGCACACACATGTGCCGTGTATTATGCAGAGTTGCCTACCGTCCCGCTGTAGGCGGAATCGTCCCGATTTCAGGTGAAAAAACGAGCTCGATTCCGCTTTTTAAGTTTACGTCCCGCCAAATTAAAAAAAAAAATTTTTTTTTTTTTTTTTTTACCCGGTAGAAGTTTATTTTTAGCGCGTCGGCTGATGCAATATCGGTGGTCTGATCCGGTTTTTGCGCGGACTAATGACGCGCGTACAGTTTCAAACACAGAGTCACGTGACTTTCTTCAGCGCAACCTGCTAGTGTCCCTCCTAATCAAGCCATGTCCCTCTTTTTTGGTGCCAATGTCCCTCTTTCACGTTTTGGGGGGTAGGCATGTCTGATTATGTTATGTGGATTGTGATTGAATAGATTTAAATTGTTTTAATGTTTTTATCGTTGTATTCTTCACCGACGCGCAAGGCAAATGCTTATAATATTTCAAGCGAATAAAAGTTGTATGTCTTACTCTTAGGTCCATTTCTTTTTTCAAGTCTAATTTCAAATATATTTAAATAGGCTTTCAATAAGAAAATCAATCAATCTGTTGTTGCCATAAAGCTGTACTTATTTGTGTATTCTCTCTCTCTCTCTCTCTCTCTCTCTCTCTCTCTCTCTCTCTCTCTCTCTCTCTCTCTCTCTCTTTCCAAAGATGGTTTTCGAATTGGCCATCTTAATATATGTCATGCAATCAACAAAACACGTGAAATAGCATCAATTTTAAACAACCATAATACACCATTTCATATATTTGGCTTTTCTGAATCTTGGTTATGCACTCAGACTGTTGATTCTGAAATGGCGATACCAGGTTATTCTTTAATAATACGTCATAGAACAAGAAATCAAGAAACTGGTTTATTAATATACATTAGTGAAACGCTTAATTTCAAACGTCTACATTACCTTGAGCAGCATCAAGTTGAGTCTATTTGGCTTGAAATAAATATAAAACATTCAGCCCCAATCATCGTCGGATTCTTATACAGGCATCCTGATATACATGTGGACTGGATTAGTAACTTTACTTCAATGATCGATGAACTGTTATTAGAATCTAAAGATTAATTTTAGGGGATTTTAATATTGACCTGTTTAAACCTAATAAACACTGGACCGATACTATTAAACTGTGCAACTTTGAACAACTAGTGTCAGGACCAACCAGAGTAGCTGCGACTTCAAGCACACTCATTGATCACATATATACAAATAACAAGACGCATGTTGTAGAAGTTTGTGTTCCAGTCTTTGCTTGCAGTGATCATTATCCTGTTTGTTTGACCTGGAAAAAGAAAGGAGCTAAAATACCCAAACCAGGGCATAAAACTATAACATACAGATCTTTTTCCAAATTTATTACAGATGATTTTCTCTTTGACCTCAGCAACAGCGCTCTCTCAAATGTTTATAATTTTACTAACCCTGATGTTGCTTTAGCGTACTGGTATGACACATTTATGAATATATACAATAAGCATGCTCCTATATATACCAAAAGAGTTAAGTACTATTCCAAACCTCCGTGGCTAGACACAGAACTGCAAAATGCCATTAAATTAAGAGATTATTTAAAGAAAAGTGGTAAAGAAGATGAATACAAAAAACAAAGAAATGCAGTAACTTCACTCAAAAGAAAAAAAAAGAAAGCATTTATTACAAATTTAATCTCGTCCAAAAACAGTTCTAAAACGATTTGGAAAGCAATTAATCACTTAACAAACAAATCCAGTATATCACCAGTGATTAAAGATATTTCTCCTAATATTCTGAATTTACATTTTGTTAAAATGTCTGATAGGATTATTACCATTGACAAATCAAAAGAAAACAATCTAGAGAAATTAGCAAACTTTTGTCATTCTAAGAACATTAAAAGCAAACTAGACATTCCTTATTTGTCTACAGAATTTGTACACAAAGCACTAACAAACTTTAAGCAAACAAATTCAAGAGGAATTGATGAATTAGATAGTAAAATACTAAAATTGTCTGCGTCATTTATTACTGACACTTTAACGTATATATACAACCTATGCATAGACAAATCACATTTTCCTATAATGTTCAAAAAAGCTAAGGTTATACCCCTTTTCAAGAATGGTGATAGCACTGACCCATCGAACTATAGGCCTATTTCGATTCTTTCTACTCTCTCTAAACCTCTTGAAAAGCACATAAATAATAATATTCTTGATCATTTCACTGAAAACAGCCTCTTACATGAAAATCAGTCGGGTTTCAGAGCTAAACACTCTTGTCACACAGCTCTTACATCAATGATAGAACAATGGCTAAATAATATTAATAAGGGACAATTTTCTGGAACATTATTTGTTGACTTCGCAAAAGCTTTTGATGTAATAGACCATGACCTTCTTCTACGTAAACTAAACCTATATGGCATTCATTCCAAATCTCTTGAGTTTCTTAAATCGTTTATTTCGGACAGAGAACAGTGTGTTTATGTAAATAACCAAAAGTCACAATTTGAAATTGTTACAGCTGGAGTACCGCAAGGATCTGTTTTAGGACCGTTGTTATTTTCTATCTACATAAATGATCTCCCCCTTTATATTTCTACTTCTTGTGAACTCTTTGCTGATGACACTACATTACATTCTCAAAATAGAGACTTGAATAAACTCTCCTCCTCATTACAAAAAGGGGCTAGTGAACTACAGGAATGGACTGAATACAACCACATGGCCCTCAATCCAGACAAAACAAAATCCATGCTAATTACAACAAGACAGAAAAGACAAAATGTATCAATAAAACTTCTTCCATTAAAAATTGGCAATACAATAATTGCTGAAGTACAGTGTCATAAACTTCTTGGAGTAACTATAGACAATAATTTGTCCTGGGTAAAACATATTTCAAATATTAGTAAAACTATTTCTAAAAAGACTTACCAATTGTCAAGGATAAAGCATTTATTAAATTTACATTCTCGTAAACTATTTTACTCAGGTCATATTCAATCATTTATTGATTATTCTTCTACTATTTGGGATTCTGCCAGTGGCAATGCAATGAAACCTTTAATTAGAATTCACAAACGTGCAATTAAACTAATTTTGCTAAAACAAAAAATCTCTCCAGATGACTATAAACGGATCAATATTCTACCCCTTACCGACAGACTAAAATTTAATAAAGGCGTTTTCATGCACAAGGTCCTTTCTGGCAATGCACCTTCCTATCTTTCTTCTCTTTTTTAAAAAAAACTGCCAGATCGTCCACAAAATTAAATGTTCCAATTCCAAGAATTGATCTCTACAAAACTAGTCTAGCTTATTCCGGTTCCATTTTGTGGAATAACTTTCCTGAAGATCTCCGCACTCCAGCATCTAAATTTACATCATTTAGAACACGTCTCCTAAAACACATTAAAAATTAAATACACATTAATTGTTAATGTTGTTGATTGAGATTAACAACATTAATTTGATTTCAATTGTTTGAAAAGGATTTTATCTAATGATGACTTTGTTTATTTGTTATTGTTCCATGATGTGAATGTTATAACCTTGAGTTGTATTTAATAGTTATTGTTAAAGCCCCAAGGGCAAGATGTAAAAAAGCGCATCCAGCGCTTATTCTTTTACCCTTGCAAAATAAAATTGTTATCTTATCTTATCTCTCTCTCTCTCTCTCTCTCTCTCTCTCTCTCTCTCTCTCTCTCTCTCTCTCTCCTAGATAAATCTGATTAGTTATAGGTTTTAAATTGAGTTTTAGCACAAGCAATGTTTATGTCTTGTACTTTAAAAAAAACTAGGACCTGAAAGGCCGATTTTTTTTTCTGGGCACATCCAAGGTTGTTTTTAAAGGCTATAATAGTTTAGTAAATAATTAAAATCAAAAATAGTACTTTAATGTAAAGAAAAAAAACCACTTAAAATTAATTAGCAATCAACCTAGCCAAAAACATTACGCATTCACACGCACACACCCACCCTCACACACACACACACACCCACACACACCCACACACACACACACACACCCACACACACACACACACACACATACACACACAAGGATTCTTCCATGTTATGCAGCAAAATCAAAATCGAAAGTTGGCGGAATCCACGGGGCGATGCAATAGGAGTTTTTCCTAAAAAGCTGTCAACATGTATTTTGTACCGCACTTCATGGGAAGCAACTCTCATTGACCTACTTTCGGTTTATTTAGGGATAATGCCTGATAGTGGTAAAAATGGAACGGGTTGAGCGACCTCCTGATCGCACGCTCATATCCCGCACCCAGTATGCGGCACAGCTGACTTCATAGGCGTCCGAACTGAACTTCGTCCAACTATTGGTAGCGTTTTTTATAACCAGAGCCCCTAGTTACTTTGACCAATGTAAAGTGGATCGGTAGTAATGTGGATCCTCGATAGCAAAGCGGTAGATGCAGCCCTATGTATCAAAGATAGAAAATGGTGAGGACGGACTGTGTCTCTGGCGTAACATTTGTTTGTTTCTTTCTTTTAATGTCTTTTTCACCGAAATGATAAGACACACACAAACACACACACACACACCCATACACATACACACACCTACCTGCAATACACAACAACTGGGTACACTGTCACAGGTAGTACAAATGAGTTCCACTGTTTCTACAGTGCCCGAAACGCTAAAACCAAGCAAGTTGATTGACTCGGATCCCTTTATATCTGTAATCATCTCACATCTTCAAAAAAGATTATAGGTTTCCAGTACACTGAGACTTCGATGTGTGGATTATTTTGTGAGAGTGCAAAATATAACAAATGAGTTTCCAACATTATAGTACACTCAGTAGTAAATGCGTTTAAAACACACTCGCTGAGATAGCAAGGTTTGTACAAATCAAAACACTGGAGTTCAGCACACACAAAAATGAATGGGGACTTTACAAAATATTTGTTCCATGGCTATTTGTGGGGGCTCTGCTGCTCTGTATATGGTTTTTAAAAGGTGGGATACCCGGTGGTGAACCCACTTTTAAAAAAACAAAAAAAACCATTTATTACTGAGTATGAACAATGCTGGAAAGCCATATGTCATATTTTGCACGCACGCACGCACACACAAAATTAACAAAAACATTTTAAAACATTAAAAAATAAATAAAAAAAATACATAAATAAATTACCAACACTAAAGTTATACTACTACTACTACTGCTACTACTACTACTACTACTATTACTCCTACGACTACTACTACTACTACTACTACTACTACTACTACTACTACTACATAATAATAATAATAATAATAATAATAATAATAATAATAATAATAATAATAATAATAATAATAATAATAATAATAATAATAATAATAATAAAACTATAACATAAATATATTAAGAAAAGAAGTCATGTATAATTATGATTTTTTTTTAAAAATCAGTTTTCATAAATACTGGCATGACGCGTTGAGATTCAGATATATAAACGCCAATAAAATTAAAGTTATCGCCTACAAAGACAATTGTGACGATAATAGCCGCAGCAATCACCTCACGCAGTAATATCCCCTTCTGCTACATAACGAACATTATTGTATTAAGCATGAAGCGGGACTAAGGTGTCCTAATCAATCATTGTTGCCCCCAGTCAAATCGTATTGTAAGTGATCTCTTCGTCGCAGGCTTGGTTCCAGACTTCCTTTTGTGTCAGTCTAAATATGGCAGTACAAATAGCTCCATTTTTTATTATTGTTTTTTTTTTTAAAATAATAATATTCAGCCATCTAAAAGCTTTTAGGAGTTTTCTGCATGTGATAGATATGTCTTATAAGGAGGTCATTTTTTCTCTCTCTCATAATTATTTAAATAAGTCTTTGAATGTTTGGTGCCTGTCGTACACGTAGAGTATCCATGCCCGTCTGAAGTAAGCCCAATTCTGGATTTGGGCGTAAAACATGTACGGTCTTTTGATATCAAGTGTGGCCTTTCGTGTTTCCATAAGCAATGACGGTCTGCACTTTCATTTAATTAGCGGCCGAGCTAACCGATATCTGTCAGGCTCTTCCTTCAATACTGATTCTCTGTACGTGTACGTAGGTGCTAACAGAAATTTTAAAGTGCTGTCGAATCAGGGGCCGATAGATACCCTTAGCTTGTCGTGTCTGCGTTTCCTGTAAGCAATGAGTTGTTTTGCACTCTGTTTAATCAGCCGCGAGCTAGCAGCTGTCAGAGATCTTTCTTCAAAACTGATTCGCTGTACGTGGGTGTTGAAAGAGGCTTTCAAGCGCTGGCTGATATGTATATGCTTCCAGAGTGTGCCAACACACGGACAGTTTCTGTAGCATCAATAATCTTTGTGACGTAAGTCTCTTGCTTGCTAGACCTCCCGCAGAGTATCAACATCAGTTTCAGGGACCAGAGATGTTGGTGTTTTGTGTGTGTGTGTGTGGGGTGAGTGGGTGGGTTTTGGTCGTTTTTTATATTTAAATCTGGATTGATATTTTTGTCAGCTCAAAGAGCTGCTCAGAGCGCGGTCCGCCTATGTTTAACAGGCACAAAGTATAGCTGAAATCAAGATCGAAGTCAGCTAGTACACCCACAAACAGTATGTGCACGTTTTCAAGGTATGTCTAATGATCCAGCATACAACAAATGGTACTTTGCTGAGGTCAGAACCGACCGAGTCCTAATATACACACTTGCTACAAGCTGGCGCACTGTATGTAACGCCGTTGGACCACTGAACTACCCCTGCAACAAACAATTGCGTCAATACGTCCTAGGCGACCGTAAATCTCTGATGATCAGTTTGCCTTTGAACAACTAAAAAACAAAAATACTCAATGTGCCTCAGTTTACCTCTGATACTCAGTATGTACAGATCCAACAGACACAGATCGACACTTTGAAGTCTTGTTTTATTATATTGTACACAGCTGCAAGATTCACGTTCAACTTCAAAGTGGACACGACCCTTTTTCCGCGTGTGTTGTCCTTTTTCTGTCTTTGATGTCCCCGTTTCCTGCTGTCCTTTAAAAAAGGCCTTTCCCCTCTCTGGTCTGTGATATCGGAGCCACCAGAGGTTATTCCAGTTCTATTTAAGGTGTACATTTTACATTTAACAGAAAAATTAAATGGTGTTCTAGTTATCAAGCCCGCGCATGTTCGACTCCACAGCATTTCTTGGCATTACTGTTGGCTTGTCAGGATAACTGTCAGTAGGGTAGTCAGGATGGCCTGTAGCTCAGTGGATACTGAGCTGGTTTCCTATGCCGAGGGTCGCGGGTTCGAACTCCGCGTGGGACGAACTTACGTGACTTTGGTACGAAACTTTTCAGAACACCGAGGGCTTCCTCCGGGTACTCCGGTTTCCCTCCTCCCTTCAATAATGATGTTGGATGCAGTCAAACTAAAAATTTTAAAATTTAAAATTGGATTTCTATTCCGACTTTTGTTCGATTGAAGAAAAGGCGCGTGATAGCATACTGTATAATAATAATAATAATAATAATAATAATAATAATAATTATTATTATTATTATTATTATTATTATTATTATTATTATTATTATTATTGGTTGGTTGGTTGGTTTATTAATGTCTTGTTCACCAAAGATGATAAGACAAAAAAGGGGTGGGGTGGGGGGGGGAGGGAAGACAGTTAAACAAATCTAGCTACTGGTGTATCAATTAAGATTTTTGCCGCGACGGTACATAAATCTAAATCAAAGTCTGCTAGACTTGTTTTCCTGTCTAAGACTGGAATAAACAAGGGGGTAATAACATTGCAAAAAAAATATTATTATTATTATTATTATTATTATTATTATTATTATTATTATTATTATTATTATTATTATTATTATTATTATTATTATCATTATTATAAAAGCCTGTAGGATTGTCAGGATAAAATGTTAGTTGGGTCGTCAGGATCACAGTCTGTGGGTTGTCAGGCTCGAGATCTCCAGGGTTGTCAGGGCACTTGCGTGAAGTATTAATAGTCAGGGTTAGATTCAGTATACAATATATAGAGACTCACAAAACAAGGGAAAAACTCCCAGTCAGAACCGAAAAAGATAAAGTAAACAAAGTCTTCTAATTGGGACCTTTTAAACTGCAAATTACAGTTTCTACGTTATTGAAAGGTCCTGTGACACACATTATTGTAGCTTTGCCAGTCTAACGTTTAATATAACAGTTGACAAGATTCATAATACCAGGCGTTTTGAGCGTGATCCAAGTCAACTCACACATTTTGTGCACACCATACACTCATTGGAGGCAGGCACATGGAAGCCAAAATGCATTAAACATTAAAAAGAAAAAAATGTCACCACCGGATGCCGGACGCTGGTGCAGGACGGATGGACAAAGCCAAGAACAATAGTTCCCGAGCTGGAGCTTATAGCTCGGGAACTAAGAAATAACACTAGGTAAACACCAGTGCTGTCAAGCAACCCATTCAAATGCTGCATGTAACGATGTAAAGGCACTACAGCATGAATGATCATCGTCATCAACAAGCTACTATTTCAAATCAGTATGATGAGGTGAATGGGATTAATTAAGCAACATCGGCCCAGTAAGTATTTAGATGGGTAAGACATTAAAACCGATCGAACCACAAAAGCCCCGCGCCCGGCCCCCTGTCTACCCAGATGTGAATTGGTACAAGTCTCTCTCGAGTAAAAACCGATGAAAATAAAGCGACGAATGGGAGGAAGATGGTCCTCGTTTTTACAAAGCAGTCTCTAATAAAAGGGAAGTTCCTGCCACCTTTCTTTTCTCTTCCACCGATAATAACCCACCAACATACCCGCTCACATGTTTCACTCACTCTCACACACAAAACAAACACACATATATCGCTCAAATTTGTGGTGTAAAGGCAGGGATAAAAAAGACGGAAGAGGAAAAGGAATTGGAAGTTTTATTTAAAACATTTTAGATTGTATCCAATACCATTTATTGAAGGGAGGGAGGAAACCGAAGTACCCGGAGAAAACCCTCGGTGACCTGAAAATCTGGTACCTAGGTCACATAATTTCGTCCCCAGCGGGGATTCCAACCCGCGACCTTTGACATAAGAAACGAGCTGTCTATCAATTGAGTTACAATGCTATCCTTAATTCAGATTAAGATGCTTTAACTTGCCAAGTGACTTGCAGTAACATACAATTCGCCTGAAACAAATAAAATAATCACTGAACAGACGGCACCACCCTCTACAAGTGCCGTCAAAAAATATTTATGCGCTATGTCGTGTGACGCGCGCCAGTTATGCTAATGGATTTTGCTTATGCGTGTGCACTCAAAGTGCGTGCACGTTTCCTAATCCTTACAAAAAGACGGGAAGGGTTTTAATCATGAACGATGTTTATCTTTTTACTATTTAGCTTCTTTTTCCTCTTAAAAAAACCACAAAACTTTGAAGTGTATGAGTCTGCAGGCGAACCGTGCATCCTTTTTAAGACTTGTTTCCATCGTTCCTTTTTTATGCGTGAGAAATGTAAGCTTCCTTTGAGCTGATCCAGTGTTTCTTTGCTGCGACGTCTTTCTTCTTAAAGTCTAAGCACTAATTTTCTCATTTCCTATAAAGCTCTGCCTGCTCTTTCATGTAACGATTTACAAAGTCGTGCTGGGCTCTCTGGGCGCAACATTTCACCCAAACATCCCTTCACATGAGCGCGATACTGTGTAGCGAGCCACGTGCGGCATGCCTTGACTAAGTAAGAACACTAAGTCTTTCTTTCTTTCTTTTTAGTTTGCGCAAGTGTTTCTCCTTTTGCGCTTAATGAACTTCCAATCTCTGAATTCCTAGTCTGTAGTCTATAGCGACCCTAATCTGGTCGGTCTAATTGACTCAGTGGTTGCATGTGTAAGTGGTATAACTTATAAGGCTTCATTACTCAAATGTCAGAACTGTATAATCGGAGAGGGGAGGGGAGAGAGGGAAGGGAGATAGCCCTAAAAAATGGTTACTGTCGTTCAGAAGTTCATGGTTTTGCTTGACAAATGGTTTGAATAAATCACATCGCTGTATCATTTATAATAGTATTTGGTGTTTGACTCTTTAAGACTGTGTCGTTTTTTAAAATAAATATTTATTATGTAATTTGTGCTAGCGATGTTATCAGACTTTGATATCCATAATTAAAACTGCATGGGATATATGATTAAAGGCTATACGTGCTGCATCTAGGTTTCTATAAGATTGTCAGCTGACTTTCTGTAGGGTGGGTCTCCCATTATTAAGTCTAAGACAGTATGTGACATTGATAGAAAGCTCAGTATAAGAACGCCGATCTCGTGTGGCAGAAATTCCAGAATCGATTGTGGCTGCCATGCCTCGAACATTTCAATGGGTTGTGAGCAAACGTCTTACCATCATGACTTCAGCCGGCCAGGTGGTTATTTCACAGCGTTTGGCGAGCGAAATTTAAATGAGAACGAGATGTCTGGAGGGCGCTGGCTACATTGTGGCTGTCCTGACTTTACTAAGACAGCCTTGTGGCCTGTCAGCGTCGAGGTAGTGCGCTAATCTACAGTGCCGAAGGTCACAGCTAGTGCCAAACGAACGGGCATGTGCAGTGTTACATCCGGGCAAGGATAGGGAGTGGGGAGTGGGGAGTGGAGGATGAAGAGGCCAAACAAAAATAACTTAAATATGAGGCTGGTTAGGTCACCTATACTCTTGGAAGAGAGTGTAAACCGAGGTCTAGTCTGTGCGCATATGCATTCCATCGCAAGGACATTACAAAGATCCGGTCTTACGCTTATGTCCTAAATGGGTGAGTGCCAGTTGCACCCATAGACACAGCTAGTACTGGGTCCTTTCCCTTCTATCACCCCACATCCCCAGCCCCGATACCCAGGATACTCTCTATCTCGGGAACATCAGCTCGGCGCTCTAGGTCTACCGACTGAGAATTTGTGCATACATTAGGTAACAACTAAAGTATTTAAAATAAACAAAAAAACCCACATAAACTCGCGTTTTGACGTTTAAACCAAAGCTTAGGTTTAGTGAGAACTTCCATCCACTGGCCTCTAGATACTCTGTTGCTAGGGTGGAGCTTAGTTTTCGGAAAGACGTAAGAAAAAGATCCGTCCGTGGACATGACGGGCATGCTTGGCTTACTGCTTTACTTCGACGAGCTTGTGTGCCGGTGCTGAAAGCTGATCTACGTTGCCCAGTTTGGATGGGAGAGAACCGCAGTGAATGCCCAGACGAGGCTAGTATAGTATGAGGCTGAGTATGTCTCAAAGCAGTCACTGATACTCCGCGTGTGTGGGAACATGCCTGCAGGATGTGCCAAACAACAGAGGATGTGTAGGAACATGCTCTGAGCAGGTGCCAAAGCACGCGCCTGATATCCCGCCTCCATAAACTCGTTTCCTCCATCCATGCTAAGACTGTCCCAGACATGACACTAAAAAAACCTCTCCGTCATAAACTTCCCATTTATTGCCATCAACTTCACTTTTAAATTTAAATTGTTACTTTGGTTACCTTTAATATGGCTACTAGCTGAGCTGAGTTCCTTTCACTTGGATAGACTCCCTTTTTGTCTTTTTTCTTTTTTGGGGAGAGAAAGTGTGTGGCGGGGGGGGGGGGGGGGGGGGGGAAACGAGGCGGGAGGGGAGGGGCGAATAATCTTAATTTATTATTTAATCACAATCAAGAGCTCCCCAAGGTGCTGGTCGATACAGGATCTAATTCAAGCCGTCTGAGGTGCCTACCTGCAACCTTTGGGCGCATAGTCTGACGCGCAGACGACTGGGCGCAATCCTGGGCGACCGGGGCGGAGAGAAGGGACTTAGCGCATGCTGGGTGTATTTATATAGCCGGCACTCACTCGTCTAGGACATGAGCGTCAGGATCTTTAAAGTATATGCGATGGAATGCCTGCGTGCACAGACTAGACCTCGGCTTATACTCTCGTCCGAAGGAGTAAAATTATTACACCAACCTCGAATCCGTCGCCACTTAATTTTAAGCTGCCAGTTAAGTACGGACTCGGCAACAGACGGCAGTAGCTTAAACATGATCATTTGATAGCTCAGTTGATAGTGAGCTGGTTTCCCATGCCGAAGATCGCGGGTTCGATTCCCGCCAGAAGCTTAGGTATAAGACTATTCAGGTCACCGATGGTTTTCTCAGGGTACTCCGGTTTCCTCCCTCCCTTCAATAATAATATTGGATGCAGTCAATCTAAAAATTAAAAAAATACAAATTCGATTTACTGTCCGACTTCTACTAGCGATCTCACTGACTTTACACCACATGTATGAAAGTGGATGAAACATGTGAGCGTATATTTTGGTACAGATCGCCGCGGGTTGAGCCTGATAGTAATTTGGATAAAAGGACGTGTATATTATATATATATATATATATATATATATATATATATATATATATATATATATATATATATATATATATATATATATATATAGACATGGATTGGTCTGATGTGGGGCATTTTCCAAAATTGGAGTTGATTGTGGGCCATAAAAAAATTGTGGGGCTTGTAAAACGCCCCGCAATTTTAACCTGTTTACAATATTGCCGCGGGCTTGCTGATTACTGTCCTGTACAAATCTCACATCAACGTTTTATATAAAATTTTTCCCACAAAATAACTGGATTGCCTCCCTTGTTTTTTTTTTTTTCAATCTGTCCGCCATGGTGATTTTAATCTTCAATTTGAAAGGAGAGTTACTTATATTGATTGCAACGAGAATGGTGTCACGAGGATTCAGAGAGCCTGTGCTTAAATCGGTTAGTTTTTAATTTTTTTATATATATATAAAATATATTGCCCCACAACAGAATGCCCCACAAACCAACACCAGACAGAAAACCCCACAATAGGTGAGGTTCATGTATATATATATATATATATATATATATATATATATATATATATATATATATATATATATATATATATATATATATATAATCATCCATTATTATTATTATTATTATTATCATCATCATCATCATCATCATCATCCCCTATTCCTGATCCCTGATCCTTAGGCAAAGTACTCATATGACGGAACTAGAAGAACGAAACGGCAGCGAAAATTCTTTTTAAAATGATCTCTTTACTAAAAAAAACAAACAAAGAAAAGTTAAATTTATCCATAAGGGCGAAACGGTAACGGCGCGGCATGGTTCTTTAAGTCCCTGGCGCGCGTCCCTCCAAATGGATATTTTAACTGTCACATTTCATTTCCGATAAACTTCGTGTTTGTGGAGAAAACTTCATTTTTGTGGATTTCATATAGTCATCGTGTCTTTCAACTTCTTCTCTCTTATAAAGGAAAAGTTCACAATTTATTTAGGAAAACTTGATTATTCCTTTGCTAATTTTCTGTAAAGAATTATGCCTTTTAAGATGTTTGTTATCATTTTTCCCAGTTTAGGCTTAGACGTGGATGAACAGTTAGATGTATAAACAATTACGTTCAAGTTTTATGGCTTTCAACGTTTAAAATAACAATAGAACTTGCTCTTCGCTTTGGGAGGGATTTTCATTTTAACGAAACACTTTAGTGATTGCTTTAAAAAAAAACTTCCTAGGGGACGATAAACTTCACTTTTTTATAATGTGGTCTGCTTTTAAAAAAAAAATCCTTGTAGACGTTAAACTTCACTTTTTTTTTAAAAAAATGATGTCTGCTGGAGATGTTCTACTTCACGTGCGATAGACTTCAAACGTTTATCGTTTTGTTAAGACTGTGTCTGACAGTTTGATGTACGTTTCTGCTCTGTGCGAAGTCAGAGAACGTTTTCACGCTTACTTCCCGTAATCCATGCTCGAAACTCCTAGACTGCACAATGTATTTTATTACTGTCTCTTCGGAGAACTTTTATTTCACTTTTTGCTCTTAGATTCCGGGCAAGAATATTCCGACTCAGCGTGTTACGCGGATAGAAATAGATAGACATCTAGCTCCTAGCTCTTTCGTTATTAGTTGAACATTTCTGTTTCATCCATCCATCCATCACTCGTCACAGTCCCGCAGCCCATCAGGCCGTTGGGGGAGAAATGAGGGATGAGAACGCAGAGGGCTTTGGCCACTTCCCTCTGTCTGCAGCTGTTGTCAGGAGGCGCGGCGTGTCCAGATTCGTCCATGTTTTGACATGTTTGAACAGGATTTTTGTTACCAATTATCTTGGGTTGGTCCATAAACCCTAGGTTGAATGTTCACAACAACAAAAAAGGAATAAAAGAGAGAAATGAATCTTTTCATTTTTAGTTGTACTTATTGTCTCCACACCACAGGATTTTTGCGGAGATGTCGTTTCCACGGCGGAAAACTTAGAGTTTGGACTATTCATTTACATACAATTTTAATTTATCGAAGAATGTGAGTGTCCATAATACAAGGAGCGATTGTAAGATTAGGTCCCCGCAAAAAAAACGGGATCCTTGTTGTGAGTAAAATTTCTTCTTCTTCTTCTTCTTCTTCTTCTTCTTCTTCTTCTTCTTCTTCTTCTTCTTCGTCTGTCTTCTCCTTTTTGTCGTCCTCTCACCCACACCCTCGTGCTTCTCCGTATTGTTCTATTCGTCAACTTGCAAAACACATTCAACTTATTTGAAGTTGGCTACAGTCTGACCAATTTGTGACCTGCCGTTCTCAACATAGTCTGTCCAACAACCAAGCTTCACCTATCGTTTTAAAGGTTGAGATTCGCGCTGTTTTCAATGGAAGTTCCAAGGCATGCAGAACATCTTTAAACTTCTTTTTTTTTTAACTGACGGATATACAAGTGTATCAATACTTGCCATCAGCGTGGTTTTTTTTTCCCATGGTCATACCAAATTGACTAAAATCTAAATGCTGGCTTTTAGAGTGATTGCCTTTAAATACGCAGCTATCGGATTAATCGAGTATTTTCTAGTACCGTTCTGGGTCCCACAGACACGTTCCTACTAAGCACGGATCCTGAGAAATCTTCTTGGTCAATCTTCTTGTTACGTGCGTACGAACAGCTACTGGAAACTTAGTCTCCTCATACCAATCAAGAGTAAAAGTGTGTCTGTGGAAATGTACTACTGTTAATATTTTTGTTGTTGTTGCTGTTGTTTGGTGCGGTTTTCACATCTCTATCAAGACCCTAGTTGCATATTTGTGTGTCGATTCAGTGAAGACCTTTAGAACCTATGTGATATCTCTCTTTCTGTCTGTCTGTCTGTCTGTCTGTCTCTCACTTTCGGTCTTTGTCTTCCTTGGTTCGCTCTCGTTCACACTCCATCTTTTTGTGCAATCAAAATTTATGGACATCCTGAGTTGACATTTATTTATTTTTTTATTTAACGGATATTTACATCTGTGATATTAGACCAAAAAAATCTATTTGATAACTGAATTGATACCATTTATAATGAACTCAACTTCCTGTGTGTACGTAGATTGTGGAACTCGTCCAAAAACAGTTCTTATAAAAATATCAGTGCATTCGAAAAATTGTCCCTGTCTTTCTTTCGCATTTCTTCCGTTTTCTTCTTCTTCATCAGGCACCTTAATTGTCTTTGTTTTTATTCTCTCTTTATGCTTTTTGTTTGTCTTTTTTACTTGTACATTGTAAAGCGGTGTGCGCTCACTTCTAGACTGCGATACCGCGCTATACAAATCCCTATTATTATTTTATTATTATTATTATTATTATTATTATTATTATTATTATTATTATTATTATTATTATTATTATTATTATTATTATTATTATTATTATTATTATCTTCATTCTTCTTCCTTTTCATTTTGCTCTCATCACATCTCTTGTCTTGTTCTCCTTCATCAACTGAATATGTTTTCTCTTGCGTACGCCATTCTAAATACACCATATGTGTACCAGTTCCTCACGTTCACTTAGCTTTTCTTTCTTGGACTGTTGCAGACAGTAACTTCGTGCTGGGCAATGCGCAGGCGCAGGGCTGGCCAATCGTGTACTGTTCTGACGGTTTCTGCGAGCTTACCGGATATGGCCGCGCCCAGGTCATGGCCAAAGGGTGTGCGTGCAAGTTCTTGTACGGGGAGGAGACGTCGGAGGAAGAGACCAAGACCATTGACGAGGCACTGGAGGAGAAAAAGGAGCACAAAACCGAGCTAGTGCTGTACAAGAAAAATGGTGAGTGATGTGTGGACGTTCAACAGAGATACTTGTTGGAGCTACTTGTTGAAGATGGCGGGAAGAGAAGAGGCTAGGCTACTGTTTGAAGAACTCTGCCCCCAAAACAATAGTTTGGCATTTAACGGCCGGACGAATGGTTGTAAAGTTTAATGTGGCAATATAAGAACTTCCACTTCGCTTTGAGAGGGATTTTCATTTTAACTGAAAAAAAAATACTTTAGTGAAGCTAGAAATCAACATTATTCTTGTTTATATGTCTGTGGAGTTGTTCTGCTTCACGTGCGATAGACTTCACACTTTTATCGCTTTGTTGTACACTTCTGCTCTCTGCGAGGTCTGAGAAAGTTGTCACGTTTACTTCCCCTTCTCCATGCGTGGAACTCCTAGATTGCACAATGTTTTTTAGTAGCGAGGTACATGTATGGAGAAACTTATAATCTGGTGTGCTTTATCTCCTTTGGCCTTCAGCACTCTGGTTCACCTTCTTGTAAACGATATATTGTAGAAAGTGATTGCTATTGTGCGCTCTCTCTCCACCTCCAGGGACTCGACCTGAAGATGGTCATCTGATCATTTCACCGTTTCGTAATTATAGCAATTGCCTCACGAACCAGTTATCGGAAAGTTTCTGGTTTATTTAGTTAAATTGCCTATACTTAAACATAAAAGGGTGACCTGATGTTTTATTCGAGGGCGATTGTTGGGGATGGGGGAAGGCAGTTGAGAATCGTCTAAAGAGTCATTACCGCGAAGTCGCCACAGACAAATTACACCGACAATTTCAATAGTGTGAAAGTGACACGCGTGGCTACTATTGTTCTCATAGCAGCTGATGTTCATCACGCATGATTTGTATATAGAAGAGTATGCATAGCCTATGATTAAAGATCAGTGATGGTACTGGAGCTTGTATATATAACAATTGCAAGAAGACTGTAGGCGGGCCATTTTCTACAAAGTCTTTGTAAGCGAATGTGTCGAAGAGTTTGCACTAATGGGTATGCCTTTGTTTACACCGCAGAATACTAATTATGATTTTTTGCAATAAGAAATACCATTTATTAATTCTCTTTCGATCTCTTTCTCTGGCTCTATCTGTCTGTCTGTCTGTCTGTCTGTCTGTCTGTCTGTCTGTCTGTCTGTCTGTTTGTCTGTCTGTCTGTCTGTCTGTCTGTCTGTCTGTCTGTCTGTCTCTCTCTCTCTCTCTCTCTCTCTCTCTCTCTCTTTTTTTTTCTCTCTTGGAGGTGATAATCGTCAACACATTTTAAATCATTGTATTCATAAGCAACAGAGCATCATCTTCATCAACACCACCACCACCATCAACAACAACAACAGCAATGTTCATCTTTGCTCTTTGACAGGGAGTCCATTCTGGTGCCTGATGGACATTGTCCCCATCAAGAACGAGAAGCGCCAAGTGGTTCTCTTTCTGGTTTCACACAAAGACATCACCAGAGAAAAGAGTACCACCACACCGGAAAACGGCTCCACAGACATCAACGGTAAGTTCTTGGAGGGATTATTAATTCCCCAAAAGTATTTTCTCCGATTGGCAATAGTTGCTATCCTTCTTCTTCGTCTCACACAATCACACCACCAAGGAAACGTTGGAGTGTCGCAACTCATAAGTACACGATGATATCAACGGTAAGATTTTGAGACTCTGTTTACGTCTGTTTTGTACATTCGCGAGATTGTATTTAGCAGGGAGTGCTGCCACAATTGTACACAAAATGGTATTACAACTTACAGGTAATACGTTTTAATTTCTTATTTCCTCTTCGTAGCTGGGTTGTAATGGGTTGTCAGAAATTCGCTCTTCTCTGCGTGGCCAGAGCTATAGCTTTATGTTAAAGAATTGTGTCAGTTTTGCCTAAGTTCGGGTAATAAGTAGGTTGTCAGCACGAGAAAGTAAGAAGGAGGGCGTTGGTAAAGAAGCAAAGAGAAAGAACAAGAGAAACCACAGGCCAAACATTAGCAGGGATAGTCACAGGAATCGCAGTTGCTGCAGGATAATAATAGTGGAAAATTAAGTAATTTTTTCTTCTTTGTGGAGCATGTGTTTATGAAGGTTGGCATTGCATTGGTCGTACCAATTCTGTGATCAGTTTGTTGCTAGTTATGTTTTTAGAAATAGTGGTAAAGAATATATCATATTATGCAACAGTTGTCAAGTGCAGTTTTGGAAGCCTTGCTATGTACATTGTTTTAATTCTGTTATTTATTTGGACCATTTAAATGTATCCAACCAGAAACTATCAGTTAAAATTCATACTCAGATGCAAGGAAACCATATTATATTATACTATATATTTGTGTTCTTTCCTTCGAAATATGCGTATTTCAAAGTTACGACCTGATTGTTTCTAGTTATACCGGTCTTCATATATATAGTGATACAACAATATTCCCTACATGCAACAGTTGCTGTCGGCTGAGCTATCGGAAACTCGGCTGTGTATGAATGTTCACTCCTTGCCACCTTTTGACAAGCCAAAAAGATACAATAATACTTTTGTTGTTGTTGTTGTTTGTAGATTATAGTCACACGACACTTTCGCATATAGGTGACTACTGGATTTTTTTATAACCGAAGCTGGCAGCATTTCCCCTCTTTCACAAGAACAACTCATTAATATTTCACGGGATTTGTGAAGGCTAAGCCATGCAATGAGACATTGCCAGCTGTATTCTAGACAACCGTTGAATATTTCATTACTATGCTCTACAGTCGATACTGGCTTTGTTCTATCCAGAATCCATATAGACTTATACTACTCACACTGTCTTCAGTTTGTACACGTTTGTTTTCCGCGAGTTTGTTTCAAATGCATCCAGTTGGAAAGCTTAGTGTTTGGCTTGTGGATAATTGCAGAAGATCTTCAGTTTCGTAGCCTATATTCTACCTGCGTGGTGCTACCAATTGTTGCTTTTATGTTATATTCATGAACCACACCAATAAAATGGTGTTTAATGTGTACACGTTTATTTTCAGTTTAAGAGAATGTAGGAGTCGCGATCCAATTGGAAAGTCCTTTTCTAATTCTGGATACTTGCGTGCTGCTGCAGATCTTCCGTTATTTCGTGTTTTTTTTTTAAATCTGAATAGCCTACTTTTGCCAATGTCGTAGTCTCATAATGTAGGATCCATTCAGCAGCGAAATAAAAACGATAGTCATGGGGTTGGCATTGCAATACTTCAATAGGTTTGTGACGGGTTTGTGATTAGAAACACAATGAGTATCGTAATCAGTAAATTCAAATTCCCAGAAGTGTACTCGCCCAATATACTGGTCAATAGTTCACAGCAGTTTCTTCCCCATCATTGAAAGCGAAGTAGTTCCGGAAATGTGTGTGACGCAAGTTCCGGTTGGCAAAGCAGTTGTGCAAACAGTTCCCGGAAGCAATGGGTTAAGGCTAAAGGGGTAAAGGAAATTGAGCGGAAGTGTATTATTAACCACAGTGCGGGTATGTTTAAATTAAAGTACATCATGACAGAAAGGTTGTTAGTAACTTAAGCTGTGGACAACCTTGGAGAAATACATTTTAGATGAATTTCTTTAACACCGACTATTTGCGATACACGTGGCGTTTTTGTTTATTTATTTATTTATTTATTTAATGTATGCATGTAATAGTTCTTATGGATTCACGAACTAGAATGAGGATATGGTGCTAGAAAAAAGTTTCCTTTATTCAAATCAATGGCTATGTAATTTTGGAGCTATACTCTAAGCTTCTCAACTTTGGTAGCAACAGATATTAACTCCGCTTTTCTGTAACGCAGCTCAGATGGATAAAAAGAATGCTCAAGGAAATTCATGGAGTGCCAGAAATAGCGTTACATAGACACGGGACACCTTTTTATCAGAGGGTCTCTGGCCACTGTAATGCGTTGCCGCCCAGTCTCCAGTAGACTCATTACCATCCGTCTGAGAGCAGCCCCTTTCAACATCACCATCAACCAGGCCTACGCCCCAACATCAGTCTATGACGACAGCGAAGTCGAGGATTTCTACAGGGCTTGTAATTATCCGCGGTTCTGCGGATTTCCGCTATTGTAAAATATATTTCCGCCGCGAACAATATGGTTTTCCGCGGAACAAAAAGTTTGACAACGATTTTTCTCCAATTAAAATTTCAAGTCAAACTCGGAACTGCGCATGCGCGTGTCCCAATCGTAGCCGGTAAAATGGATGCGACACATTGTTCAGCGTGGCGAGGCAGTTGATGATAAAGGTGTGGAAAACGCTTGGAGGTGGAAAGGGATGGAAAAAGAAATGGGTGAAGAACGACTAGGATAACATTTGAAGAAGATATCAAGAAATGGAACAGCCTTTTATACAGTGTGCCAGTCGGAAATCAAATACGAGCAATGGAGAATTTGCTGTCTGAGGCTACAAAAAGCTAAGCAGTCTCATGCAACTATGAAACAAGTGTGCAGCATTCAACCTTCAGTGAGTGTTGCTGATGCACAATCTGTGAAGCCAGTGTGCTTCACCCAGCATTCAGTCAGTGTTGGTAAAGCACCTCAAAACCTGTTTAGAGAAACTGCAATCGTAAACAAACCAATCCCTCTAAATCCTTTAAACATACCAAACTAAACCATTGCCAGTGAAAACACTGTTTCAAGATTTAGGTTCTGCATCAGAATGTATGAAAATTTTAAAACTAAATTTGGACTTCACTGGTGAATAGGGACAGTCAGCTGGGCACCAATATGTGTTTAAACTTACATTTGTAGTTGGACTTTGTTGGCAAATAATAACTGTAAGCTATGCCTGGATAAAGACAGGCTACTTCAAGAGTTCAACTGTGTGTAAGCAAGCAAGACTTTCCTTCATTATGTTATGCTTTTGATCCTCAAAAAAGCACTATTAAAATATATGCGCCGGGGATGGGGCTAGGAGAAGAGTGGAAGGAGGGAGGGGGCATTCCCCTGAACTCTATACCAGCGGCTAAGCGGTCCCTGAACCTCGGCCAATTTCCTCGTTTTTTACTCCAGACCATTTCAAGCCCTATTTCTGTGAACATCTGCAGGTTGTCCTTAACCAAGTGCCGAGGAAGGACATAGTCATAATGCAAGGCGTCTGGAATGCCAGGTTGGCCAAGATGCGTACCACAACTGGGGAGACACATATGGCCCCCACTGCATAAACGAGACAAATGACAGAGGTATGAGACTCTTGGAGTACAAAAATTCCACACGGTGGACCTGTCACAGTCCCAGCGCGGAGCATCACAACCAGATCGACTGCATCATGGTCAAAAAACGCTTCAGATCAAACGTCAACATTGGAAAGACACGAACTTTTCCAGGAGCAGACATCGGGAGTGACCAGGATCTCGTGATGATGTCTTTCCGGCACCACGTGAAGAGAATAATAAAAGCAAAGTGCAACTTGGACAAACGGCAAGACCCGGAGGTAGCAGAAATATTCCATGGCATAATTGGAGGGAAAGTTGCACCACTGGTCATTTTGGGAGATGGTGAAGTAGATGTCAGCACCATGACCACCACCTTCAACTCAGCAGTGACAGATGCCGTCATTTGGCAAGATCCCTGGCAAGCTCCGCCCAAAGAAAAAACTATGGATTACATCTGAACTTTTGGACCTATGTGACAAACGAAGAGAGATGAAAAGGACAAAGAACACCTCACGGGGAGTTGATGCCTACCAAAAATCAACAGTGAAATCCAAAAAGGCAAGCACATAGCAAAGCAGAACTGGATTGAAGATCAATGCCAAAAATAGATAACACTCTGAACAAGAACAACAGCAAGAAGGCCTACCAGAAGGTGAAGCAGCTGACAAGTGTTAAACAACCCAATGTCTCCACGATCCAAAGCCTGGCATGTATCTTACAGAAGAACATACAGTCTTTGACAGATGGACAGAGTACTGCTGTGACCTTTACAACCACATACCAAACGGAGATCCATCAGTTCTAGCATGTCCCCAGAACAGAGAAGAAGAAGAAATCCTCCGAATTCTCCAAGAAGTTGAGGCAGCAGTGCAATTGCTGAAGAGGGGGAAGTCAGCGGGAGTGTACAACATACCCGCAGAATCGCTTCAAGCAGGAGGAGAAGCGATGAGTGACGCCCTCACCATTATCTTTAACAAGATCTGGCCGAGTAAGAAGTGGCCTACACCATGGCCCCAGTCGCTTGTCACCACTCTTCCAAAAAGGGTTAATCTTCAGGAGTGTCAAAACTACCTCACCATCGGTCTCCTCAGCCATTTCAACGAAGTCCTCGTGATAATAATACTCAACAGGTTAAAACCCCAATCTGAACAAATCATAGCTGAAGAACTGGAAGGACGAAGTACCATTGAACAGATATGTAACCTCAGAATAACTTGCGATAAATACCTGCAGGACCAACAACATCAATATCATGTGTTTGTAGACTTAACGAAAGCGTTTGATCGATTCTGGCATGCATCCCTGTGGGCAATCGTGAGAGTGTAACATTACTAAGTCATCAAAAACTTGTATGACAAGGCCACCAGTGCAGTCCTCCACAACTGCACCATCGGGAACTGGTTCAGAACAACCATCGGCGTGCGTCAAGGATGTCTACTCTTTCCAACACTCTTCAACATCTTTCTGGAGCGCATCATGTCAGATGCCCTTGCAGATCACGAAGGCACAGTCAGCATAGAGGAGAGAGCAATCTCCAACCTCCGTTTTGCGGATGACATTGGTGGATTGGCTGGAGAGGAACAAGAACTTTAACAGCTGGTACAGAGTTACTTATTTAGTTATTGCTTACAGGGTCCAGCGGGCTGCAAAGAGCCGAATTAGGACCACAAAATCAAGAGCTCAACTTGGTTGAAAGATGACTCCTCATCCGTATAAAAGATCTGCCGAAGCAACCCTAGTAACACTGAAGGCACTCCACCAGCCGGTCACTTTACAATAAAGACACCCCACGCAAGGAACGCTGAGACTATACTCTAATTTATCGAACCCCACGTTTACAAAAAAACAAATAGAATGTAAACATCATTATAACATATTAACAAAACACATGCATATAAAATGCCTGCATTGCTAAATAATAATATCATATATCATATTTGGCAGAAAGCGTCCAAAATTCCCTCTCTGACCCAACAGACCTCATACACAAATGAGGAGTTTTGGAAGAATTTTAAAGAAAAAAGGTAGGTGACTGGTTTAGCGAAGAAGATAGTATAGTAGATAGAACAGAATAGGAATGAGAAAGAACAAATGAGAAAGACAGCGAAAGTGGGAATTTAAAGCACTAAATTTTCAGAAAGTGGGGATACTGTTTATACAAAAAAAACTGGCAACCTCACGGGGGCTTGACCCCACCTCCAGAGCCTTTAGAATGGTAATAAGTGCAGAGAATACCAAATTGATGACACACAACACCAGTGGCATCAACACGGACATCAAAGTCCAAGGTGAATCCCTCAAAACGGTGCACAGCTTCAAATATTTAGGAGCAGTTTTATCAGACAATGGGTCCCGACAGGACGTCCTCTCCAAGATAGCACAAACATCTGCTGCTCTGACAAGGAAGCCCATTTGGAAAGACAGGACCATCAGTCTATACTTCAAGGTAAGATTGCTGCGCTCCATTGTCATCTCCATCTTCCTATACACTTGCGAAACTTAAACCCTCGCAGCAGACCTACAACGAAGAATACAAAGCATGGAGATGAGGTGCTGCAGTAGACTTCTGGGCATTTCCTATATCTAGACCATCACCACGAAGTCCGACAGACCATTACACAAGCCATTGGGCAACACGATGACATGCTCACCGTGGTAAAGAAACGGAAACTCCGCTTGTATGGCCACGTCACCAGAGCATCAGGCATTGCAAAGACCATCTTGCAAGGCACGTTGCAAGGAGGCAGAAGAAGAGGGTGACAGGAAAAGAGGTGGGAATACGATATTCGACAATGGACTGATTGGTACTGAGCGAAGCCATTATGGCTGATGAGGACAGGAAAAGATGGATTAAGCTGGTTAAACGATCATTTGATGTACCCCGACTTTTGAGTTACGGGATAAAATGATATGATAGGTGCTAAAACTACGTTTGATCATTTTCGATAAGGTTACATTTTTAGCAGAACCGTGAATACAAACTACTTGCAGTGTTGTTGTTATCGCTGGGTTTTGGGGTTTATTTTTGTTTGTTTTTTTTCCCCCAAGATTTTGTTTTCTGTATTCTCTTCATGTGGATATATTCTAATTGATCATTCCGTGCATTATTCTGCCAATTTGTGGTAGGTTATTCAGTGTTATTTCTTGTCCAACTTAAAACAATGCTATGTTTAACATGGAAAGGATGGCACTTCATTAACCAAGTATGTGAGTCGTCTGCCTGCAGAAAGAGATATTTACTTTCATGGAAGTTTATAAACATAGTTTTGAAACTTGACGTATTCGTCATGGGTGTCGGGCTTTACTGATGTGTGTGTTACTGTATGAAAGTTCAACCGTGACTTACTGTAAAGACTGGTTTGCTGATGATGTACCCGTACTATCATCAAATGAAGACTGTGACAGAGAGGCAGGTATAATTGGCATTTATTATGTTATATTTATAACACCGCAATTTTACGAGTGTTATTTTCCTGTGACAATTTCATAGTGTGATGTCTTCCTTCTTCTCAAAGGGAGATTACGTCGCGTGAAATGTATCCTGTTTGGGCTACAAAATGTTCTAATATCATTCATTGTTAATGTTAACAATGTACAAAATGTTCTAAAATCATGTATTTTTATTGTTAACAATGTTAATCCCATAGAAACAGTTTCTCGGCGAGATTACACAGTTGTGAGCCGATTGAAACCTTCACCACGGGATGTTTTCAAATTTTGCATTGTTTAGGTAGAATAATCAGTTTGATGCATTTGTTGAGTCTTTACAGGTTCTTAACCATCTCACATGAAAATTCCCTGTCTGAGAGTTTTCGTGTGCCTGTTTTAATTTTTTTTGGGGGGTCCCAGAATTGTTGTTCGGAACTATGAATGAATGGATGGAAATTTATTAAATTAAGCGCCTAATTATTTTCATTAAAAAAGCATAATGGTGTATGGGTTATTATAGTTATATTTTATGTCTTATTTTATTCAGACAATAACGGCAGCATGGACAAGGACGACTCAGAATCGAACAAGGACGACGACGACGACAATGAGATGCCCGATAACTACAACTACTCCAGGCGCCGCAGCCGCGCTGTCCTGTATCACATCTCCGGACAGCTGAACAAACAGAACAAGGCCAAAACAAAACTGCAACAACTCAACAGGGTATTACAGGGCTTGCCGAATTTTCAAATTTCTGTAATTCCCGGGGTAATGTAAATTTGATTTCTGTAATTCCCTCCAATTTTTTACATTACCCATGACTTTCTTTCTAGGTCGCCGGCAAATTCACCGGATGTTTATTGAGTTTACGTTACTATAACAAACTCTTAACTGATCCCCCATTGGCTAAAATATCGACAATGCACCAATGAAATTTTATGAAGGAAAACACGTCGGAAGGTGGCCAGAAGGGAAATAACTCTTTACTAAAGCAGGCAGACGACACAAAGCAAAACAAACAGATGTTCGCGGCGATGGAAATCTCGCAGAAAAAAAATTACTTTTGGTTCATGGTAAAATGTCAGCTCACAGGAAAGCGAAAATAGTGAAGCACTGAAGCTCTATTTTTTTTTTACTTTGTGATTTCTGTATTACCCGCGGGAAATGTACTTGATGAATGTGTACTACCCGACGAAATTTTACACTTCCCCGGGTAACGGGAAGTGGGATTTCGCAAGCCCTGTATTAATTTTTACGGGAGACAAAAGATGGGACTGTTTTTTTTTTTTTTTTTTTTTTTTTTTTTAATAGCAGTTTGGATATAATTCCTATTAGATAATGTCCTCCGGGGAAGTGAGGGAACGATAGAAAAGAACTTTTGTCCCCGTATCTGCTGCCGTTCCCCCAGGGGGATGCCGGAGGTTTCAGTATAAATAGTATCACTATCCCCACTTTCTGGAAATTTAGTGCTTTAAATTCCCACTGTCGCTGTCTTTCTCCTATGTTCTGTCTCATCCCTGCTCTGTTCTATCAATCTACTATACTATCTTCTTCTTCGCTAGACCAGTCACCTACCTTTTTTTTTCTTGAAAACTCTTCTGGGACAAAACTCCTCATTTGTGTGTGAGGTCTGTTGGATCAGCTTGGAAATATTGGATGCTTTCTGCCAGGCGGTCACTGGGGCTTCCTATGGTGTTATTATTTGGCAATGTAGGCATTTTATATGTATGTGTTTTGTTGATATTTTATAATGATGTTTGTATTCTATTTTGTTTTTGTAAACGGGGGTTCGAATAAATTAGAGTATAGCCTCAGCGTCCACTGCGTTGGATGTCTTTATTGTAAAGTGACCGGCTGGTGGAGTGCCTTCAGTGTTGCCACTAGGATTGTTTCGGCAGATCTTTTAGGTGGATCAGGAAAGAGTCCTCTTTCAGCGAAGTCTAGTCCTGATTTGGCTCGGAAGAGTCCGCTGGACGTAAAGCAATAATCATATAATGTATCTGCTGCCCTTATGATTTGCATTTTGTGCCATAGATACAGATGGCCATTTTGCTGTGTACTCAGCTCGTCAATGTTGTCAGCTGGGCTTGCTGAAAATCAAGTGACTGATGTTTTCCAAAGCACAAGAAGATGCCTGAATTGTGTCTTCCAATGGTGGAGTTTTAGATTAATTGAAATGAAATTAATTATATTCTCATATTGCGTTTTACCAGTTTAGAGAGCTGCTCAAGACGTTGGTCCGAACACAGGATCTAACAAGCCGCCTCATATGCGGCAATTAGCTGTTTTATGCCCCCAGAGAAGTTTGTAAGAAATCCTGATTGATCTTTATCTCTTGTTTCCCCTCCACAAGCGCAATGAGCATGAACATTGTCATCGTGGATACCTGCGCTATACAAGTCTACATCATCATCATAGAGAAAATTTGAGGTTTGAGGGGACGTGTTTATGTCTAGGAAATGAGGGTCAGGATCTTTAAAGTCCGTTCCGTGGCATTCAAGCTTGGACAGACTAGGCCTAGTGTTGTTGTGTTTTTTTTTTTAAAAACTTTCGTCCGAAGAGCGAGGTTAAATACCTCTTCAAAGAATGAGTTTTACACTTTAATCGATATGCGATTGCAGGCAGACTACTGCCATACGTGGTAGTTTGTATCTGTCATGCTGTATATGTTGGTAAAAGCTATGTACCATACGTACTTTTGTGCAGCTGCAAATGTAATGAGCCTGTCAACGTTCATAAGAGTTGTCACTGGGCAATCAGTCTCTGTCGCGAATGAAATATAGGTCCACATTCCCTTTCTCAAGAAAACGAAGAAATACAGCAAAAACTTAGAGAAACGACTTAACATTGCTGACATTTGTAGTTTTGTACATGTGCAGCCCGTGATGCATCGGAATAGTTGAGATTCCTATTAATCTTTCATCTGCTTACCACTCTATTTCTTGCTTGAGAAAAGGGGAATATTGTACGGGAACCCGAGAAGGTCTGATCGGATAGAGTGTAGCAGGCAGAGAAAAGACCGCTCCATCAAATCTGATGTCTCTCATAATGCACATTGCTGCGACAAGAAACTGGCTTTCCACTATTCATTCAGCATCCCGCACCCAACCCACCCCGATGCCCCTCACTCCTACCATCCTCCCCCTTCCCCCTATCTCCACTTTCCCTTCCTCACTCTATGCTGTTAATCGTCCGTCTGCGCCGTCTAATAGCACTATGGTGAAGACATTGAGTTTGGAAGAACTGCACTGCACAGTGGAAACGACAACCCTAACAACAAATGGGATAGAATTACAAGGTTATTGGAAGAACACTTCTCCATCAGTACTAGCAGATGTCTTGTAACAATGGCTGCAAAATAGAGACTGCTTCTGTTATTATATTCAGGCCCTCCTAGATCCTACAAGACCCACTCTATATTTTATTTTTGTTTTTTTGCATTTCGTCGTATACTGCACAATGGGAAGAAAACCCTCGGACACAGCTGAGTTGATAGGAAAGACCTTTTCCATCATTGTTGGCAATACATTGTGTACCTATAGCTGTGATACGAGTGTAGCCCTTAATCTTTCACTTTACGTTCGTCGTACCCCGCACAGTGGAACATAACCGAATGACAGAAGACAGGTGGTCAGTTTTGGGATTGAAAAGAAATCCCTTTTCTGTCAAAGTTGGCAGTTGTCTTATGTACGTACAAAGAAGCTGCTTGCACTACCTATTCAGTCTGTCGATGACGTAAATCGTTTTGACAACAAAAACAATATCAACAATAAATATTACAGCAGGTGATTGGAAGTATAGACCTGTTCTATCAATGTCTTGCAGCTGTTTTATACCCACAGCGTACAAAGACTGCTTCAGTTATAAGTATTCCACCCATTCCGTCGTATTTCCATTCACTACCCAATTAAACCTGGCTTAAAATGACAGTATATAAAACCACTAATATCAATAGTCTACTATCACTTTTATTGTGAAAAGACTTCAATTGAATTGAATTAATTAAAAGGATCCACGTCAGTATGATTGGTAGACAAACTCCATCAAAATGTGCATTTTTCGTAATTTTGCACCTTTGATGTTGCTGAAGACTTTTATGCTTTCTTTCTTTCTCTAGTTTTCACTCACTGTCGCGTTAGGACTAGTTTTAACTCTGCTTGTTGACTATTTAGCATTGTGTAGTCTTTGTAATAGTAGAGAGTCAGTCTATTACACAGCAGCAATTAAATTACAGCACACTGCGAGCCTGAGCCACACACACAGCGCAGTGACGTCAGCACTTAAGTTTTGAATCGGACCGTTGGAACCAATGGGAGAGCTTAGGCAAAGTGGTTCGAGCCAGTTTGACTGGGTCAGAGCCTAACACAGCTTTGGTCAGTTGGGAGTAATACACCGAAGTGGTAACAGCTAGAAAGCTGGCAGAGAAATCTCTACACACTTAGACCAGGAAGCAGGACTTAGAAGCATAGAATTCTATCAAGTCACAACGGGCCTGAACTTGTCAAACAGGTAAATGAACACCCTTCTGTTTCATCGTGATATATTTATATTATTGTTGAAATTATGTTTGAAGAATTTGCTATGCATAAATGTGAATTATTAATCCGAATTTGCGTGACCATGTGGGAAGAGCCTACCACGAGGCGAAACACGACCGGTTGCGCCGCCATGTTGTATCCCGTACGGAACCACTGTTGTTTAACTTATATGTATGTTTGCAGACCAGTGGCTGTACCACGGAATGTTTATAATATTATTAATTCTGTATGTGTATAGTTAGACACGATTGATATTCATGTATGTATAGGAATTTAGAGTGAGATTCCAGTGGAACCCGGAAGTAGCAGAATGTTCGTCGCTTATGTATAGAGATGTGGAGCTATCACTGAGGGCTACTTTGGCTTTCAGTGAGACGCTCTGCACAAACCGATTATTCAGGGTTGTGCAGAATTTCGTCTCTTATATTACAGACGAGCAGGCGAGCTATCCCGAGCTATCCTGGGCGCACCACTCCACAGAAACGACTAGTTGGCGGAGTATCCTCTACCGCACAAGACGGAAAGAGCGACCCGGAAAACTCCCTGTCAGACCCCACAGCGTGGCAAGGGAACCCAACTACACAACGACACAGGTGGACCAGAAGCTACCTCACAGAAGGACTTCGAACACCCCACACATGAGTTAAGTGCATAAGGCGAAGGTGCACTTAAACTGATCATAGCAGGACCACAGTAGTCCAACTCTTCATAAACTGTAAAAAGGACCACAGTAGTCCAAATCTACATGAATTCGAATAGAAAGTGCCCGATGAAGATATAACAGCTGCCTAGACTATCAGCGATCGAACTATTAGCAGTGACTGAGACATTTTAAGTTAGATTAGTACTTAGAGAATCTTGTATAGAGTAGAAGAAATAAATGTGTGATTTTAACTGTTATCAAGTGGCTGGACTACATATGATTCATAGCCGTGTGAAAGCTAGTGTGACAGTATTCTTTTACCATTTTTCTATCTATTTCTGTACCCCAACCTTAACACAGAACGAGCTAAACAAATAAATTTATTAAAGTAATTCATAGGGTGACTTACTAGCAGTTCCCACCGAATAAACGTGAGGGTCCATAATTCCATTGTGCAGAGCCCATAAACCCCACGTGACACTTTAATTGGCGAGCCTAGCCAGGATCTGGGTATAATAGGAATTGGGTATAACCGGACCTAAGTACAATAAAATTAGATAACAGTAGAAGTAGAATAACTTAGAATAGTGGTAACAAGGACTAATCAGTTTGGGTGCACTATTCTTTAGTTAAAAACTTGTTTGCTTCAAATATTTTTGTGCCTGTATGTTGCATTGTTCTTTTGCAGGTTTTGCTTAAATAACTGTTGTATGCCATTTGACTCTTGTTTTATTCTATTATTGATTGCAAATTTTATGGTCTTTGCATTGTTGTTATTGAATTGCAATATTGCTAGTGTTTTGGTATTCCACGTGATTCAGAGGTTGTTCATAGACACGTTTGGCAATGTCGGACCCAGTGGCCTTGAGATTGCGCTTCAAGGAATTAGGGGAAGCTTTACACTTAGCAGGGGGAGACCTAATTGCGTATATCAATGCAGAGGTAGAGAAGCAGGAGGCTAAGGCAGAGAGAGCAGCAGAGAGAGAGGCGAAGAAACTCGAAGCGGCAGAGAGAGCTGCAGAGAGAGAACAGAAAAAAGCAGAACTAGAAGCAGAGCAAAAGAAACTAGCATTAGAAGCAGAGCAGAAGAAACTAGCATTAGAAGCAGAGCAAAAGAAAGCAGAGTTAGAAGCAGCAAGAGAACAGAAAAAAGCAGAGTTAGAAGCAGCAAGAGAACAGAAGAAAATAGAATTAGAAGGAGAACAGAAGAAGGCAGCATTAGCAGCAGAGAGAGAAGCAGAAGTTAGGAAATGGGAGTATGAGCGGGCAGAAAAAGAAAAAGAGAGGGAAGAAAAGGAAAAAGAAAGACAGCATGAGTTAGAGCTAAGAAGATTGGGATCAGGAGCTTCAAGTTCTTCCTCAACCCCTCCCCACTCAGATCAGCTAGAGGTAGCATCCAACCCTGTACAAGGAATGTCATTTCCACTGGGAACATTCAATGAGAGAGAAGAAGGTCTAGATCTCTATCTGACTAGGTTTGAGCGTCTAGCAACAGAGTACAAACTAGATCCCACTCATTGGTCTTTTAAGCTTAGTCAAGGGCTTAGAGGAAAGGCTTATGACATCTACAGTAAGCTACCGACTGACAGAGTGACTGACTATCACAAGGTAAAAGAGGCACTCCTAACGGGATTCGAACTAACAGGAGAATGCTACCGGCAAAAGTTCCGCACCAATCGGAGAGTGAAAGGAGAGAGCTATGCGCAGTTCGCGGATCGGTTGTCCACAATGCTGGATAAGTGGATTAGCCAGTCAGCCACGGCTAAAACGTATGATGGACTGACAGAACTGTTAGTATGGGAACAGCTACGGGAAACCATGACCCCCGAGCTGAGGACATTCTCAGTAGAGCAGGGCGCGGAAAGACTGGAAGATCTGGTCAAGGTCGCAGATAGGTACGTGGCCGCCCACGGAGAAGCCAAGAGCTTCAGGCGAGACCTAAAGCCTAACGGGAAAGAGGCACAGAAACGAAGCCCTAACCGGGAAGAGCGCACCGCGAATAAGCCGAATAACCCCAGACCTGGGCAAAATAAAGGACCCAACACGGAATTCGGGAAAAGAGGTCCTGCAGAACAGAGACGGTATTGTTCGTTCTGCAACAGAAACAATCACTCCACCGCAGAATGTTTCAAGTTGGCCGCACAACGTAGGGAAGAGCGCGAAAGCCGGCCAGCGCACAGAGTTCTAACTCAAAGTAGCGGTAACAAGCCACACACAATCGGAGATCACCCCTCGGTGACAGACACGGTCAAGGTCAACGGAAAAGAAGCAAACTGTCTGTATGACACAGGTCTATCATACGACGCGATAGTTAGCGAATCTCTTGTATCGCGCGCGGACTTGACAGACAAGACAGTCGACTTACAAGGAGCAGACTTGACGAAACCGACGACTACTTGCCCAATAGCATGGATCGAAGTAGAGAGTAGGTACGTCACAGGACGAATCCAAGCAGCTGTTTTACAGAAACCCCTGTATGATCTAGTGCTAGGTTGTAGGTATGTGTTCTTAGGCACGCCCCCTAAAACTGTAGAGATAGCTGCAGTGCAAACCAGGGCCCAAGCTAAAACCCAACCACCCCAGCCCGAGTTCGCTCCGAATCCAGGACTCGAAGAGATCAAAACAGCACAGAAAGAAGACACCTCGATAGCGAAGTGCTTCCAGAAGCTACCCAAGGCGCACACACCCCCGCACAAGGGAGACTTCTACATGGAAGAGGGAGTTCTACATCGACAAGGAGATGGAGATCACACCCAACTAGTACTACCAGCCACCCTTCGAGCCCAAGTACTAGAACTAGGCCACAGCATGCCACTCAGCGGACACATGGGAATTGGAGCCACAGTGCAGAGAATCAGCGCACACTACTATTGGCCAGGAATCACGGAGGATGTCAAGCGCTACGTGAAATCTTGCCACCAATGTCAACGATATTCCCCGCGACATCACACCGTACCAGTTACCTTAGGACCATCGGTAGTAGTCGGCGTGCCATTCCAGCAAGTCTCAGTAGACATAGTAGGACCACTGCCCATGACCAAGAAGCGGAACAGATTTCTACTCACACTCGTCGACGCATGTACGATGTGGTGCGAAGCAGTCCCGTTGCCAGCGATCGACACCAAGAAGATCGCAGATGCACTCATCGCCATCTTTACCAGAGTCGGATTCCCGGACAGCATTAGAACGGACAACGGATCTCAGTTCACCGGCCGCCTGATGCAAGACGTGTTCGAGTTGATACAAGTTCATCACATTCGCACACCACCATACCACCCCGCCAGCAACGGACAAGTAGAAAGACTGAATGGAACCCTTCTCACCATACTCAGGAAAGTCGCCGACGACAATCCAGAAGCGTGGGACACCTACGTGAATGCGGCACTGTTCGCATACCGAGAAACGCCCCATGCAGCCACAGGCTACACCCCGTCAACATTGCTATTCGGCAGACCTCTAGCAGGACCGCTAGAAGCCCTACGCAGAAGTTGGACGGAAGCCAAGATAGACGACACACCAAGAGGTGCCACCAAGTACGTCGCAGACCTGCAGGAAACCCTCAAAGCAACGTGGAAGAAAGCTGGTGAAGCACTGAAGAAGGCCAGAGCCCGTCAGGCGAAGTACTACAACCGCCACGCTAAGGACAGAGAACTGCAAGTCGGCGATCAAGTGCTACTCTTACTTCCAAGTGGAACCAACAAGCTGGACATCGCTTGGAGAGGACCGTACCGGGTGACTGCCAAGAAATCCAAGACAGTCTACCAAGTAGAGGTGAACGGGAGAGCCCGATACCACCACATCAATCTCCTCAAGAAATACACGGACCGACCAGCGACCCCCAGCACGCACACATGGATGGCCATCGCCATCGCAGAAGAAGCTCATCCACAACTACAACAGCATCGCCGTACCACTGACAAATGGAACCCGGAAAATCGCCCCGGACAAAGTAGTTTGGACAGCCGAATGCGAGACAGCATTCCAAACACTCAAGGACAGAATGACATCGGCGCCAGTACTCCACCTACCCGATTTGACTCAGCCATTCGTTCTACGCACCGACGCAAGCGACTTAGGCCTCGGAGCAGTACTGCTACAGCGCGACCCCAAGAATGCGGAGACGCTATTCCCTGTCGCCTACGCCAGCAGAAAATTGAGACCCGCCGAGACCCACTACGCCACGTCGGAGAAAGAATGTCTTGGACTAGTCTGGGCCATACAGAAATTCCAACTCTACCTGTATGGGACCCACTTCACAGTTCAGGTGGACCACCAACCACTATCGTTCTGGGCAGCCTCCAAATCCTTGAACTCTCGCCTGATGAGATGGGCACTCACCCTTCAGGCATACTCATTCCAAATCGAGTACATCCCCGGCAAAGAGAACCACGGAGCCGACTACCTCAGTCGCCATCTCGTGGAGGACACAGCAGCTGTCGCCCACCCAACTAAGGGCCACAGCACCAGAATTCGTCCCCGCCCAGTAATACCCTGTCACTAGTGTCCATAGCTACCTGGCACAGCATTGCAGCTCAGGTAGAGCAACTTACTTAGCTTGTAAATAGGACCCTAGGATAGTGCAGCGTTAAACTAGGCTCTGTAGTAGAAAAAGGTCGAATCCAGTAGTCATCGCCTTTTTTCAGTTGAGGGAGCCTGTCGCGTTAGGACTAGTTTTAACTCTGCTTGTTGACTATTTAGCATTGTGTAGTCTTTGTAATAGTAGAGAGTCAGTCTATTACACAGCAGCAATTAAATTACAGCACACTGCGAGCCTGAGCCACACACACAGCGCAGTGACGTCAGCACTTAAGTTTTGAATCGGACCGTTGGAACCAATGGGAGAGCTTAGGCAAAGTGGTTCGAGCCAGTTTGACTGGGTCAGAGCCTAACACAGCTTTGGTCAGTTGGGAGTAATACACCGAAGTGGTAACAGCTAGAAAGCTGGCAGAGAAATCTCTACACACTTAGACCAGGAAGCAGGACTTAGAAGCATAGAATTCTATCAAGTCACAACGGGCCTGAACTTGTCAAACAGGTAAATGAACACCCTTCTGTTTCATCGTGATATATTTATATTATTGTTGAAATTATGTTTGAAGAATTTGCTATGCATAAATGTGAATTATTAATCCGAATTTGCGTGACCATGTGGGAAGAGCCTACCACGAGGCGAAACACGACCGGTTGCGCCGCCATGTTGTATCCCGTACGGAACCACTGTTGTTTAACTTATATGTATGTTTGCAGACCAGTGGCTGTACCACGGAATGTTTATAATATTATTAATTCTGTATGTGTATAGTTAGACACGATTGATATTCATGTATGTATAGGAATTTAGAGTGAGATTCCAGTGGAACCCGGAAGTAGCAGAATGTTCGTCGCTTATGTATAGAGATGTGGAGCTATCACTGAGGGCTACTTTGGCTTTCAGTGAGACGCTCTGCACAAACCGATTATTCAGGGTTGTGCAGAATTTCGTCTCTTATATTACAGACGAGCAGGCGAGCTATCCCGAGCTATCCTGGGCGCACCACTCCACAGAAACGACTAGTTGGCGGAGTATCCTCTACCGCACAAGACGGAAAGAGCGACCCGGAAAACTCCCTGTCAGACCCCACAGCGTGGCAAGGGAACCCAACTACACAACGACACAGGTGGACCAGAAGCTACCTCACAGAAGGACTTCGAACACCCCACACATGAGTTAAGTGCATAAGGCGAAGGTGCACTTAAACTGATCATAGCAGGACCACAGTAGTCCAACTCTTCATAAACTGTAAAAAGGACCACAGTAGTCCAAATCTACATGAATTCGAATAGAAAGTGCCCGATGAAGATATAACAGCTGCCTAGACTATCAGCGATCGAACTATTAGCAGTGACTGAGACATTTTAAGTTAGATTAGTACTTAGAGAATCTTGTATAGAGTAGAAGAAATAAATGTGTGATTTTAACTGTTATCAAGTGGCTGGACTACATATGATTCATAGCCGTGTGAAAGCTAGTGTGACAGTATTCTTTTACCATTTTTCTATCTATTTCTGTACCCCAACCTTAACACAGAACGAGCTAAACAAATAAATTTATTAAAGTAATTCATAGGGTGACTTACTAGCAGTTCCCACCGAATAAACGTGAGGGTCCATAATTCCATTGTGCAGAGCCCATAAACCCCACGTGACACTCACTAGTCATGATAACTTGGTTTTACCCAAAGTCTGCAAAAGAAAACAGCTAACAACTAAGCAGCCAACATATTAGTGATCCGTCAGTTTGAGACAGTTTCTGCATTCAATCCTCGCCGTACAAAGAACGGCTCCGACATTACCGTACATTCTACAATGTAGATCTTTGAAAATAAATGAAACAGAGCGAGGTCTCACTAGGAAATGAATCAGCCATTATTAGGCAGTTTCGGAAGTCTCCTGTTTGGGCCGAATATGAATTAAGAGAATGTTATACAATATTTGATGTCGGGTAAGTCAGTCAGTTGTATAGGTTCGAGCTCCAGATTCATTTTTTAGGTGATGTTGAAGTTTTATTTATCGTTTTACCGTTGGCTTCTGTCTGTTGCATTATGGACTGATACATTTTCTAGTTCTTACTCTAGCATTATGTGGCTAGATAGGCCAAATCGTCACCTCTGGCCAGTCATCTGCCTGAGTACAGATTGCGAGTGAAAGAGGGGAAGATAGAGAAGTAGAAAACGATGGATGTAGTGCGCATTGAGCAACAGGATTCTGCCTTGTAATGGCTTTGGGTTCGTCCCTGATTACGATCAGCGCCATGAGCAGCTCATGGAGTTAGAAAGTACGCTACATTGAATTCATAACAACTTATTCAAAGCATACAATCTGCCACACCCGCAGGGCATGCTCACAAGCGCCTTAATAATTATATTATAGATGCCCATTTATTGTTAATTTATGATTAACGTATTATGTTATCATGTCTCTTTGTCAAGCAGCTGGGTTCTCAGATGCCGGAGTACAAGGTCCAGGAGGTGAAGAAGTCCAAGCTGGTCATCGTCCACTACGGGATCTTCAAGATCGGCTGGGACTGGCTGATTTTGCTGTGCACGTTCTACATCGCCATCATGGTGCCTTTCAACGCTGCCTTCCGCAAAGAGGGCAGGCACAAAGACTTCATTTACATCGACGCTGCTGTGGAGATCCTTTTCGCTATTGGTAAGGACTTGTGGCCGTCTTTATGGACAATATGTTATTAATTATTGCCTTTTACTTTGACTGTTGTTACTTTGGGGAGTGGGTATAGAGAAAATAATAATCGTCATCTTTGCAAGTGTAGTAGTAGTAGTAGTAGTAGTAGTAGTAGCAGTAGCAGTAGCAGTAATAATAATAATAATAATAATAATAATAATAATAATATCCTATCCTATACTATCCCGTAACTCGAAAGTCGTTGGGGCACCACAGATGATCGTTTAACCAGCGTACTCCATCTTTCTATGTCCTCAGCAACCCTGATGGTTTCGCTCAGTGTCAAGCCAGTCCATTCTCGAATTTTGTCCTCCCACCTCTTCTTCTGTCACCCTCTTCTTCTGCCTCCTTGCACCGTGCCTTGTAGGATGGCCTTTGCAAGGCCTGATGCTCTGGTGACGTGGCCCTAACATCGGAGTTTCCGTTTCTTCACCCCTGTGAGCATGTCATCGTGTTGTCCAATGGCTTGTGTGATGGTCTGTCGGACTTCGTTGTTGGTGAAAGGAAGATGGAAATGACAAGGGAGCGCAGCAGCCTTACCTTGGAGTGTAGACAGATGGTCCTGTTTTTCCAAATGGGCTTCAACCTCGTTAGGCCAGCAGTTGGTTGTGCGATCCTGGAGAGGACTTCCTGTCGGGACCCATTGCCTGGTACAATGGCTCCTAAATATTTGAAGTTATGCACAGTGTTGAGGGATTGGCCTTGGACTTTGATGTCCGTGTTGATGTCATTGGTGTTGTTGGCCATCATTTTGGTCTTTTCTGCGCTTATTTCCATTCTAAAGGCTCTGGTGGTGGGGTCAAGCCTCTATACAAGCTGTTCAAATTCTTGTTCCTCTCCAGCCAATCCATCAATGGCATCCGCAAAACGGAGGTTGGAGTTTGCTCTACCCGCTTTGCTGACTGTGCCTTCGAAGCTTCGTGATTTGCAAGAGAATCAGACATGATGCGCTCTAGGAAGATGTTGAAGAGTGTTGGAGAAAGTAGACATCCTTGACGCATGCCGATTGTTGTTCTGAATCAGTTCCCAATGGCGCTGTTGTTGAGGACTGCACTGGTAGCCTTGTCATACAAGCTTTTGATGACTTCAATAATGTTAAAGCTGACGTTGCACACTCTCATGGTTGCCCACAGAGCTGCATGCCAAATTCGGTCAAACACTTTCTTGAAGTCTACAAACACATGATAAAGATGTTGTTGGTGCTGTAAGTATTTCTCGCAGATTATTCTGAGGTTGAAAATCTGTTCCGTGGGACTTCGCCCCGCCCTGAATCCTGCTTGTTCTTTAGTTATGATTTCTTCAGCTAGGGGTTTCAATCTGTTGATTATTATTTTCACAAAGATTTTGCTTGGATGGCTGATGAGGCTGACGGTGCGGTAATTTTCACACTCCTGTAGATTACCCTTTTTGGGAAGAGTGATGACAAGCGACTGGGTCCATGGTGTAGGCCACTTCCCACTCTGTCAGCTCTTGTTACAGATAATGGCGAGGTAGTCAATCATCGCTTCTCCTCCTGCTTGAAGCAATTCTGCGGGTATGGTGTTCACTCCCGCAGACTTCCTCTTCTTCAGCGATTGCACTGCTGCCTTAACTTCTTCTCGGAGAATTGGGAGGATTTCTTTTTCTTCTCTGTTTCATGCTAGAACTGATGGGTCTCCGTTTGAAGTGTGGTTGTAAAGGTCAGAGCAGTACTCTGTCCATCTAACCAAGACTTTTTGTTCTTCTGTAAAATATATGACTTGCTTTGGATCTTGGGCTGTTTAATACTTGTCAGCCGCTTCACAGTCTGGTAGGCCTTCTTGCTGTTGGTCTTGTTCAGACTCTGTTTCCTGGCATTGATGTTCTGTCCAGTTCTCCTTGCTGTGCATGCCTTTTAGGATATCACTGTTGATTTTTCCGTAGGCAGCATCTGCTTATGAGGTGTTCTTTTTCTTTTTCATCTCTCTTTGTTTGCCACACTGGTCCAAAAGTTCAGTTGTGATCCACGGTTTCTTCTTTGGTCGGTGCTTGCCAAGGATCTCAGTGGCGGCATGTGTCTCCTCATTTCTAGAGCGCATCTTGGCGAACCTTGGCATTCCAGTCGCCTTGAACTATGACTATGTCCTTCTTCGGCACTTAGTCAAGGACGACCTGCAGATGTTTATAGAAATCCGTGTAATAAATTCAGTTTTTTGATATCTCATTCCGCTATTCCGCTTTACCTCTTCAAATTCCGCTTTGCCAGCTGCTAAAATTACGGTGTCATCACTCTTCCCAAAAAAGGTAACCTTCAGGAGTGTGAAAATTACCGCACCATCAG
This sequence comes from Oncomelania hupensis, assembly GCA_036898135.1. Classification (NCBI taxonomy): domain Eukaryota; kingdom Metazoa; phylum Mollusca; class Gastropoda; order Littorinimorpha; family Pomatiopsidae; genus Oncomelania; species Oncomelania hupensis. The sequence goes on from CM072512.1 coordinate 113,674,663, forward strand.
CCTCATCAGCCATCCCAGGAAGGTCCTCCTGAAAATAATACTCAACAATTTGAAACCCCAAGCTGTACAAATCATTGCTGAAGAACAAGCAGGATTCAGGGCAGGGCGAAGTACCACTGAACAGATTTTCAACCTCAGAATAATCTTTGAGAAATACCTACAGCACCAACAACATCTATATCATGTGTTCATAGACTTCAAGAAGGCGTTTGACCGAGTCTGGCATGCAGCTCTATGGGCAACAATGAAAGTATACAACATCAGCGCTACAATTGAAGTCATCAAAAACCTGTATGACAAGGCTACCAGTGCAGTCCTCCAAAACAGCGTCATCGGGAACTGGTTCAGAACAACAATCGGTGTGCATCAAGGATGCTTACTCTCTCCAACTCTCTTCAACATCTTCCTAGAACGCATCATGTCAGATGCTCTTGCAGATCACGAAGGCACAGTCAGCATAGGGGGTAGAGCAATCTCCAATCTTCGTTTTGCGGATGGAATTGATGGATTGGCTGGAGAGGAACAAGAACGTGAACAGCTGGTACAGAGTCTTGACACCACCTCCAGACCTTATGGAATAGAAATAAGTGCAGAGAAGACCAAAATGATGACCAACAACACCAATGGCATCAACACGGACATCAAAGTCCAAGGCCAATCCCTCAACACAGTGTATAGCTTCAAATATTTAGGAGCCATTGTATCAGACAATGGGTCCCGACAGGAAGTCCTCTCCAGGATAGCACAAACAACTGCTGCCCTGACAAGGTTGAAACCCATTTGGAAAGACAGGACCATCAGGCTACATTCCAAAGTAAGACTGCTGCGCTCCCTTGTCATCTCCATCTTCCTATATGCTTGCGAAGCATGGACCCCCTCACAGCAGATCTACAACGAAGAAAACAAAGCATGTAGATGAGGTGCTACAGAAGACTTCTGGGCATTTCCTATACCCAACACATCACCAACGACGAAGTCCGACAAACCATCACACAAGCCATTGGACAACACGATGACCTGCTCACAGTGGTGAAGAAATGGAAACTCCGATGGTAAGGCCACGTCACCAGATCATCAGGCCTTGCAAAGACCATCCTGCAAGGCACAGTGCAAGGAGGTAGAAGAAGAGGGAGACCGAAAAAGAGGTGGGAGGACAACATTCGAGAATGGGCTGGTTTGGCACTGAGCGAAGCCATCAGGGCTGCTGAGGACAGAGAAAGATGGAGTATGCTGGTTAAACGATCATCTGTGAGGCCCCTACGACCTCCGGGTTACGGGACAGGATAGGATAGGATAGGAAAATTACGTTTTCAGCAAATGCTGCTTGAGAAAAAAAATTTAATTTTCGGTTATTAGCCCGAGTTTAGTCGTATAAATGTTTCCGGTTGCGTTTCCGTTCGAGGTTATTCAGGAATATCGCGGATTATATCTATTTTGTGGTAGCAATAAATAATCATTTACCTATTAAAAGAAATGTACCCGCCCGTAACCCCATATATTCAATACTCGAAACGTTTTTATAGTCTCGTGACCTCCGTAGGAAATCGGAGTTCCGTGTAATCGGAGGTCGGAGACCGCGTGGTAGCGTTTTCGACAGTGCTGTGAAAATGGCTTCTTCAACTAGATCGAAAGGTCTGCACGAGATAGATGAATCGCATGATGTTGTGGACACTACAGACACTGTTGAAACAGTTTAAAAAAAAAAGAGAGTCATGCAGAAATTCAAACATTCCTATACTGAGAAGGATGCTTGCATCATAAAGTCGAGAAAAGGTGCTAATTTTGCACACTGCTTTATTTTATTTTTGTATGTTTATGATGTGTTACTGATGATTTAAAAGAAGTAAAAACCAACTTAAACTAAAGTGATTATCTTTTCTTGAGCTATTATTTGATTCCTATTTAGACCAAAATTGCGCGACAAAGAGATTCCTCTTTGGACTCTCAAAATCCTCTTTTTGGCCTTCTGGATTCCTCTTGGTTTTGCTTGGGTGTAAACAGGTCTGATTTTCCCTCCGCAGTTAGTGTCCCGACATTCCAGGTTCCTATGACGATGTTGTCTCTCGTGCTATCTTGATAAGTTGTCCATCAGTAACACACTTATCACCTCCGTCCTGATGGCCAACGGAAGGCGCAGTCCTTGGTGACCCGGGCGACGACCGATCCGGTATGGAGTGAGTGGGCCCAATCCTCTCCAGGCTGTTGGCCACGGTAGAAAATCACGAGTGCAATGTTGCTCGCCTTGGCCCCGAGCACATGGTCGTTGAACCTGTGGTAACGTGAGGTTAGTCCGTCCTGGCCGATGACTTCTGTGTAGAAGACTTCGCCCAGTGATGCTGTGCTGACATCACCCCTGTTAGTCGCCTCTTACGACACGCCGGGAAAGGTTGGGTCTATTCTATTCAGTGCCCGAACCCACAGAGCCAACATACAACATACGCACTCACATGTTACAGACACTCCTACGTACACAAAAACACACATCCATCACTCGGGCATGTGTAAAAGATAGCCACTATTAGAAGACAGAGATCGAAACCTAATTTTATTTTTGAAATGTTAGGTAGACTGCGTCCAATACCAGTATTGAAGGGAAGGAGGAAACCGAAGTACCCGGAGAAAAGCCTCCGCGTCTTGAAAAGTCTCGTACCTAAATGGCTTGAGTTTGTCCCACGTCATGCGGGGTTCGAACCCGCAACTTTGGGCACAGGAAACCATTACCCTATCAACTGTGCTACCAGGCCAACTCTTGGCCGCTGTTTTCCACGAAACAAATCAGCCGCAACGAGCGAAAGGTAGAGCATGAAGGATTAGACTCCCACCAACCCCATGTAGTTGCCGAGAAGAGCCAGTGGTTTTAAGTCGTCAACGGAGTTCCCCTTCCTTCCTAACTGTATGTAAAAGGACACAAACATGAATATTGTGCAGCCCACCGTAACCTTGACGTTCTGGGGCATTAAACACAATTTTGCAATGGACTGACATGTATTGTTTGCTAAAACAACGATCCACTTTTCTCCGTGGCGTTTGAGCGGTACGTCAAAGAACACGATCGCAGGTGCTGCATAGCTAGCCCATGTAACGGGACGACTGCATGCATTCTATAACGAATTAAGAAATATTCAGAAACGGTGGCGTGTATTGTTTGTCGAGACCGTAATCCACTTTCCTGTAGAGACAGTAATCCATTCCACCCCCCTCCTTCCTCCTCCCCCGTGTCACTTGATCAACACATAGAAGAACACGGACGTGGATGTTTATTGCTCACATCTAACTGGACGATGGCAGCCTCTTTAGCTCATGAAACAAAATTAAGGCACTGACAAGGATTGTCGACTTGTCAAATCACTTCTAGTTAGTATTATAAGCTTTGGCATTGGGCTGATATTGCTCATCGCTACAACAAAATCTGACAGTTTCAAAACACCATAGCCTTTTCCATATGTATTATGTACTTGTCATATCACTTCTTGTTAGCATTTTAAGCTTCCTCCTTCATAAGATGATAATGTTACATGTAACTGCAATACATGTGGTAGTTTGTCCAATGTTAAAACAACATCTGATAGTATCGAAGCTCTCAAGCAAGTTTATCAGACGCTCCTGAGATAAATGCTTTACTTTACTCTGAAAGTTACGGTTTTTGAATACTGGTGAATGCAGAAAATCTTCATCTTTACTCTACAGTTGCTCTGTCCTAAACCTTATTAAAGGATAACGTTTAAACACCAATTGTTCTCCTTTCACGTTTTATGTATTCTTTAGTTGTCAAATCACTTCATGTTAGCATGTTACACTGGATGTTGTTTTTCTATCAGTAGTTGATTCAGCCCCGATGCTTAAAATCCTGATAGGTGTAACTCAGATTCGTTTATCCACACAACCCGTTCAATCATCAACAAGGAGTCGTCGTATGAAGTTTTCCACTTTTATTCAGCACATATCAACAACTGCATACAATCGCTCAATCGCTTTTTCCACTCTACAATTCTCCAGAGGCGGATCTTGTTCTTGTGCCACTTGTGCACGTGCACACCCCCCTGGCGGTCCAAAAAAAAAAAAGAAAAAAAAAAGAAAAAGAAAAGGAGGGAGAAGAGGAGAAGAAAGAAGAGAAAAAAATTACTAATTCTCACTCACCACACAGTTTCATGTACCTCCAAATTAGGTTGTTGTTTTTTTTTGTGTGACCAAACTTGTACATGCATCAGGTCAGTTTTGAATAAAACTGATGTGAGTGGCTATTTCTTGTTTTATTTGCAGTAACTTTATCTGTCTTTGTATAAGCCTTTATGCAAGATGTTCTGCTATTGTAAATTTTATCATCAGAGTTTGCAGAGGGGTGTTTGTGTGTGTGTGTGGGGGGGGGGGGTTGGGGGAAATAAACTTAAAGTCCTTTAGCACAAAACAATACTATTTTCAGTCCTTAAAATAATGCCCAAAATGCACCAGATTGCACAGATTTTAACCATTATTTTCAAGTTTTTCCGGGGGTGCATGCCCTTGGACCTCCCTAGTACACTCGCCTGCTTCGCAGGCTCGCGCTTGTGGCTATGCCACTTCGCATTAGTGCACTGTGCACACCCCCTCAACAATGGAAAGATCCGCCCCTGTTCTCGACTATCAACTTTCCACTTTTTACAACTTTCTCAACTCTAACACAACAACTCTCTCTATTTTCAACTCTCTCTCATTTTGAAACAGTGCGGCACTTATATAGTCTCTACATACTCCAGAACAGGCGAGAATACCCCCGCACGACACACCACAACCAATCAGAATGAATTTCATCATCACTGCCTCACGTCATACAACCTTATTTGGGATGGAAGCTTCTATAGTTACCACTCGAATTATCCATACGCTTCGATCGATAGTAAACAACCAACTCTAGAAAATTCTCAAATAATATTGAACAACTAAAATTACCAACGTTATACAAAGCTTCCTCCAACAACAACGCAAAATCAAATCAAAGATAAATACACTCTATCACTGCATGCTTAGCAAATTAAAACGATCTGATCTATCGCGCGCGTCACACACGCAAGCCTACTATCGTACGTGTTTCACACGTAAGCCTACCATCGCACGCGTCTCCAACGTAACATAGCATTTTAAGCTCTTTGTCTCCATAAGCTGAATGCTATAAATTTGGTAGTTTCAAAACGGGACATCTTTCTGTGTTTGTTATCAGTGTAACGAAAAGAGGTATTTTCAAGAATGTGTGTGCATGTATGCGTGAAATCTGCGTGTTCTACCACCGTCTCACAACTTCTCTGACTCGTAACAACAATAAACTAATTGCCGCACCCTCTATTAAACTATAAACATAAATCAACACATTAGCAAAACTACAAAATTTAAAAGAATGAAATGGAATAAATGCAATTGCTTCTACTCAGGTCATTTCGCAGAATCAATCCGCTGAAAGAATTTATATATTAATAGCTCACAAATAACATACAACGAATCATAGATATATGATTAGTATGATATATATTTGTATGTATGTGTGTGTGTGTGTGTGTGTGTGTGTGTGTGTGTGTGTGTGTGTGTGTGTGTGTGTGTGTGTGTGTGTGTGTGTAGGCATACCGCAGTTACGTTCCCATTCGATCGCTAATTTTCTGAGACGGCGGTAACTCGTTCTATAGTCTCTTATCTGTATATGTCGTCTTCTTCCTATGCCTTCTCAATCTCACCACCCGTCTCCTCCTTCCTTCTCCTTCTCTCCTCCTCATTCTACTCTCCTCCGCCTCTTTCTTCGTCTTCTTGTCTTCTTTTTCTTCGTCCTCTTCTTCTTCTTCTGCGTCCTTTTCTTCTTCTTCTTTCTCCTCCTCTTCTTTGCTCCTCTTCATCCTCCTCTCCTCAGTCTCCTTCTCTCATCATCGTTCTCCTCTCCTTCGCCTCTTTCTTCTTCTTCTTCTTCTTCTTCTTCTTCTTCTTCTTCTTCTTCTTCTTCTTCTTCTTCTTCTTCTTCTTCTTCTTCTTCTTCTTCTTCTTCTTCTTCTTCTTCTTCTTCTTCTTGACCTTTGAAGTCCTTTCATAAAGCTTTTGAGAGTTCATTCTCATTTTCCAATTTCGACTGAACACACGGTAACTTTGAGTTTCCATGCTATCAGAGAATGTCGTGATCTACGCAACAATTATTTCAGGTTGAACGGAGAAGCCTCTGACACTATGTGTCACTATTGTAGCTGGTATAAATATAACTGTATTAATTAGACCAGCATTACAGCCATTTTGTGTCTTTTAACTCTGGTGGATTAAAATGATTAAAAAAATATTTTCTGTTATAAATGACAAAACGTCACGTAATGACAAAGAACACAAAATGGCAATCTTGAATAAAAGCTTCCCTGAACTAGGTTAGTTAAGTTCGAATTATAAACTAGTGTTACGAGTTGCATAGATGCATAACTAACAACTAATTAACCAAAGGTCACAGATAAATAAAGCTTAAATAGGTGTTACTCTAGAATAGTTTAGTTGCGTTTGCCTTCGAATTTATTTTATTATAAATATCATGTTTATTTTCCATGCTTCGAGTTTTGAATTTGGTGGTCAATTTTAACAAAAGTCGTGTTTTGAAGTTTCCATTATTTTTGTGAAGGTAGAATGTGCTGTATTGAATTCTTTCCAGTAGATAATGCAGACTTGTTGACGTAATGGCTTGATTTTGCTGCTTCATCCTTGCCTCGGGTAATTTCGAGTTTTAGTTTCTGCAAACATGATACTACTTTGGTAGACTACACAAAATATAGGCTTTGAAGTCTCTGGGACGTTAACATTGTTTTAAGGGTGTGCGGACAAGCAAGTGAGTGGAAGCTAAGAGAATAATAGCGGAAGGTAGTGAGGGAAGGAAAAGGAGAGAGAGAGAGAGAGAGAGAGAGAGAGAGAGAGAGAGAGAGAGACATTTTTTTGACATTTGGACATCGTCCGTTTACTTTTCCAAAAAGCATAATTACACATTACAAACACAAACTTCTTCGGGCCACCAGCCCATAGAAGAAATGGTTGGTCACGTGGTAGGTAAAAGTTCAATGGGCATATAATTCTGCCATCATTATAATGGTGTATCCTATTATGTCATACTCTCATAAAATTCGGTTCTTAACTTTAGGGCATGAAAAACGAAAAGGCTTAATCGCCACATAAAAAATTTTGATCCTCTCTGCAAAACATGTTGATAAGACTGGACAGAAAATGTCAAATACTTTGCTCTTAAGTCATCATACAGAGAGCAATCAGAAATAAAATGATCTTCGCTTTCCACAACATTGCAGTATGTACACAGTGCATTTCCTTCTGTTTCGTTAAACATTATTCTAAAGAATGAGGCCTTCAAAGGTAGAACACCAAGTCTCAGCTTAATTATACAATCTCTGAAACATTTTATATGCATAAAATCAAGATAATCTTCAGTCTGATACATTTCTTTAAACATTCTATAATTCTTATAAGCTTCTTTTGTCAACACAGAGCTATCCCATTCTTGTATAAAGGTATCTTTCATTCTCTGTTTCACTAGGCTAACAAAAGTTTTTTCGCACCCAACGCTCTGTTGTGCCCAAGCATAAGCGAGACCAAGAGAAAATAAGGTGTTTTTAACTTTAGTTACCCAGCATAATTTTCCCCTATCATCTAAATTAATTAGCATCTGGTATGCTTGCTTGGGTAGCCTATCTGAGTTTAATTTTAGAAGCTTTAGCCAATATTTTATGCACCTTACACCACTGTTAACATACAGTGGGAAGCGTCCGGTCTCTCCATAAATAAACTTGTTGGGTACTCCTAAGGGTACGTTGAGAAATCTTTTGCAAGCCAAGGTATGCACCCTCTCTATATTTTCTAGCCTGTTTAAACCCCACAACTCTGACGCATAGAGCAAGATTGGTTGTACTTGTGCGTCAAATATTTTAAAATAGCATGTTCTGGATATTTCTTTTAGCTTTGAAATGTTCCTAACGCATTCAAAACAAGCCCGCCTGCCCTTCACTGCTAGTGCATTCACACCTTTGTTAATACTCATCTTTGTGGTAAAAACAAAACCAAGATAGTTATATTCGTTGACTACCTCTAAATAATTTCCATCAAGATGCCATTTTTCAGATTTCCCTAAAAATCCTCCTTTGCGAAAAACTATTACTTTAGTCTTGTCTATATTAATATTTAGGTACAATCTTTTGCATGCATCATTTAAAATATTGATCTGATTCTGTAACCCTCTTGGAGTGATGGACATCAGCACAATATCGTCAGCAAATAATAACAGGAAGAGATCTATCAAGTTAGGTAATAACTGAATGCCATGCATACCATCACTGTTCACAGCTGATGCTACTTCATTAATAAACAAGGAAAACATTTCTGGGCTTAAAATGCAACCTTGTCTCAGGCCCACTGGGCAATCAAAAAAATCTGTGAGCTTGTCTCCAGTACGTACACAAGATAACACTGTTTTATACATAGAAACAACAGCTTTCATAAATTTCCCATCAATATTATTTTTATGCAAAAGAATTTCAAACAGGGGTTGGTGTTGCACAGAATCGAAAGCCTTCTTCAGGTCCACAAAACAGGCATACAATTTTCCTCCTTTTTTACTTAAATATCGCTCAACAATAGCATTTAAGGTGAAAATGTGATCGGTGGTTGAATAACCTTTCCTAAATCCTGCTTGCGATTCTGTGATTTTACTATGTTCCTCCACCCATTCCACTAGTCTTTTATTCAGCACAGACGTGTAACATTTACTGACTAAACTTAGTAAAGATATCCCTCTGTAATTATCAGTAACACCGGAATCTCCCTTCTTGAAAATTGGTACTATAATAGCTTTCGCCCAGCCAGCTGGGTAAGTCCCGCTATCAAACAACAAGTTGAATAATTTAGTGAGGAATATCACAGTTATTTCCCCTGTCATCTGTAACATCTCCGCTGTTACTTGGTCAACACCGCAGGCCTTGCCTGGTTTAAGCTTTCTGATAGCGTCTCTTATTTCTTGTGCCGATATAGGCCTATTTAATTCAAAGCAAACGTCATTTTCGTTAAGTATACGAATGTCTATGGTTTCTTCAAACATTTCGTCCTTTTCTACCACAATATTTCCATTAAAAAGATTCTGGAAATGGTTGAACCATTCCTCTTCAGAGATATCAATACAAATTCCACTTTTCTTTACGCCTGAGATTTTCTTTACCTCTCCCCAAAACAGTTTCCCATTTGTTTCTAATGAAGCTAAGTGTTCTGCTCTTTTTCTTCCAAACTCAGATTTCTTTTTGATTATCAATGACTTATACTGTTTTCTGGCCTCTACGTACAGCTGCCTATCATATGCCTGCCTCGTGTACCTGAATGTAGCTAATCGCTGTCTGGCAACACTCTTGGCTGTGGCACACTGACAATCAAACCACTGCACTTGCCGCGTGGCTCCGCCCACTCTCACTCTCATCATCATACACTCGCTCGCAGTGCGTAAAACACCTGTATACAGCGCTAGGGCATCATCAACATTATGGTCAAGCAACGCGTGGGCTCTGTTACACATATCCTGCATGGGTTGTGAATTAAAATTAATTACAAATTCTTCCTCTTTACTTTTATCCCAGATTGTTTTTGAAATCCATTTGTCATTATTTTTCTTTTTAGTTACATGTTGGGCTTTAAAAGTCGTCACAACAGGAAAATGAGGGGAGTCTATAAATGGTTCAATCTTGAAATTTACTATAAAATCTGATGTACATAAATCTCTAGACAAAATAAAATAATCAATCACACTTCCACCATTTGCACTCACAAAAGTTAGAGCATCATCAAAATCAAATTTGCATAATCCGTTCATAATAACACAATCAATCATGGAGCACAACTCGAGCAAATTTCTACCAAACACATTTATATCTTCATCATCAGACTTTCTCTCCCATTCTTTCCTTTCATACTCATCATCAAAATAGAGAGAGAGAGAGAGAGAGAGAGAGAGAGAGAGAGAGAGAGAGACAGAGAGAGAGAGACAGAGAGAGAGAGACAGAGAGAGAAAGAAAGAAAGTAGTCCTTTCAGTGGAGAGAGAGAGAGAGAGAGAGAGAGAGAGAGAGAGAGAGAGAGAGAGAGAGACAGAGAGAGAGACAGAGAGAGAGAGACAGAGAGAGAAAGAAAGAAAGTAGTCCTTTCAGTGGATCTCTATGTATAACGACACCCTATTTTTAACATAGTTTCTCTGCTCATCATCAAAGCATTTTATCTGTAAATATTGTGGAAATGAATCCAAATACTAAAGTTATAGATAAACATTGACTTTCCACTGGCGTTCTTTGCTGGTACATTGTGTTATTTCAGTTCTTTGCTGACGTTTTGTTTGTTTCACGAAGTGGCTTGGAATCCTTGCGAACTTGTTTCACTTTTAAAGAAGCAACAAACGCGAGCCTTTACAAACTCAGATAAACACGCGCCCGCCCGTCAGCACCCACGCACACAGACTCCCACTCAAACACGCGCGTGCGCTCTCACACACTATCACCCTCACCCACGTTCAAAGCTGGATGTAATTCCAGTCATTAAAATGACTTCGCTGTTGATCCTATTTCCCCCATCGAATCTTTCATTGCAGCATTTGCCTTGTTTTTTTTTTTTTTTTTAAAGGGCCGAAACAATTGAAACATAAAAAGTTGCAAACGTTTGGAAATACAGTCATTTCTTAATCGTCACACTCACAGAGACACAGCCAAAGTCAGACGGACGGTCGGACACGCACATACATACAAAGATACACACGCGCGCACCATACAGTCAGACATATACAGACACACGCACATGCACAGGCTCATGCGAAAATGTTAAAGATGTTCGTTGTTCGATACTTTGATCAATGAGGTTTTTTTCCAAACTGTCAGGCACACACGCACACGCTTACGCACACACAGATCTACATCTACACACACAAACATAAACACACACAAACACACACACACACACACACACACACACACACACACACCCAAGGCTATGAAGAAGCACACTGGAAAATGAGGCAATAACGTTGCTGAAATATTGTAGTATTGTTCCTGGAGGTCCCCACACAACTAACATGAAAATCAAAGAAATGATATATTTTCGGTATCCAGCATTACCCTTTAATGGAATTGACTGCTAATCCGGGAAGTATTTTGTTTTTGTCTCTCTCCCTCCTCCCTGACACAAGTGTGTGCGTATGTGAGTAGTTTTTTCTCTGTGTATATGTGCGCGCAGGCGTGCTTTGTGTAGGGTTGGAGGTGGAGAGAGAGAAGAGAGAGAGAGAGAGAGAGAGAGAAGGAGGGAGGGGCGAGGCGTGTGGATGGGTAACGGAGCGAGTTCGGGTCAGAAAATAAGGGAAACAACCACTAATCTTTAGCGTGGTTGACGCTAACAAGGGACGTAACAAATGGGAGGCATAAATAAGTTGCGGCCCATTGAATTACTTTTTTTTTTATTAAACTTTTTTTTTTGGCTAAATATTCGTTACGCAGTGTTAGCGTTACATTGATTGATCGATTGGCCGTTTGGCGACCTTTCGTCTAATGTACCGTGCCTTGTTCGTGTTTCATTCCGTCATTATCCCCTCCGCTTCCCTCCCACACTTTGTTAAAGTGAGTCTGAGGTCTTATGTTTTTTTTATAAAATTAATTCTAGATAGTATGGTCATTAAAGACTTCAACAATCCACACTATTGAATAAAAGCTCTCAAATAAGTGTGCAAGCAGTTTAAAAAGACATTCGGTTCCTCGATTAACTTCACCTCGCGAGTTTGGTAAAAGAGTCCTTTATGCGTGCATCAAGCGTTACTCGATACCACAGGCACTCAATCCTCTTTTCTTTATCATCCACAGCTAACACAATAAAACATGTTTGTCAGACTCCGCTGATTTTTATTTGTTTGTGCCTACACAGATTTTTTCTAAACGAGATATGACATGTAGTGTTTCCTAATCGGCGATCAAAAACGAAATGTTTAGATTTGAATTTGGCAAATATCACAGTCACTCAAAGCATGCGCAAATATAATTATAAGCTAGTATAGTCATCTCTTAGGCCTTTCTTGCGCAGATGTTGACCTCGAACTCAGATGAACTTTTTATGCTACGGACAATGTTACGACAGTCGGTTTCGATAAAAGATGGATCGGCGTTTTTTTTTTTTTCAAATGCAACTTATTACACTTTGCCAAGTGCCGCTTTTACCTTAATAGATGCAGATCAATGTCAGTTAGCTAAGATCCTCGAGTTTCTAAATGCGGACCAAGTTCTAGTAGGAGCTGTAATGACAAAGAGTTACATTACATGAATTAAACATCATTTGAGGGTATGGACAACCGAAATTATGGGTTATGGTCTTGTCGAGACTGATCCTAAATCTAAACTCGGTGTATTATTTAAAATCATAAATTGGACGTTGCAGATTGATTTAGGTCTATTCAAGCCATTTAGAGTGCGACACTTCTGCTAAAATTATTCTATGAGTCTCCAATGCTTTTGTGCGTTCAATATTATACGTTTTTTTATATCCAAGTTTTGTGCTACTAGAAACGATGTAAATCTTATATTATGGCTGGAAGGACTCAGATTGTATGTGCACCCATGCATTTTCAACACTACCGCTCAATTTTCTGTTCATATCGTGTCTGCGGTGTTTTAAGGCCGAGAGTTTGTAAACTACTACGATGTCTTGCTTTAGTGGATCTGAAACTTAAAACAAAATTCTACTTGCACTTCAGCGAGCAGCGAGTCATTTCAGTTGAAAATCCCCATATTAGTCGCGCCTGAAGCTATAGAGGATTTAGCTCCCATGTATGGACGCATTTAAATTGGAACGGGAGTTCAAAGTGATGAACATGTCATCCTGGATCTGGAATCTGGACATGGTAAAATGTTTTGCTATGGGTTATAATACTACTTTAATTATCTCATTATCTATCTATCTATATCTATATCTATCTATATATCTATCTATTTATCTATCTATCTACCTGTATATATATTGAGATTTAGAATTTTATTACGAAAAGAAATTGATTTTAGCATTAATTTGCTAATCTTATGTAGCCGTGCTGGCTACAAAGAATTTCTGACCTTACGATAACGTTTAGGCTGTACTCTGTCTCTGTTATGTTTAAACTAACTGTATGCAATAACTGGAGATATATACTTTTCAGATCCTTTAAAGCATATAACCGTTAACCGCAGCATTAAATTCTCTATTAGAATATATACACTTTATTTGTGATTTATGTAGCAATTTTTAATTAGAGCGCGATGTTTAGAATAGCGCGATGCCTATCTCGTTGATAAATACACCGCGCTGTTGGGGGCGAAGCCACCGCTGATACGTACTTGGCCGGTCGCCTCAGCTCTTCCCGCCTTGTGTAATCGTAGATTAACATACGATAAGAACATAATTGTCGTTGATGCGATAGAAAAGATTTTCCGCTGTAACACCTTAAGTGGGATATTTTCCGATGCCTTAGTTCATTCTCTAATAGTGAATACTTAAATTAAATATTAGTTTTATAGGGACATACATCGGAAGAGAAACAGAGGAAAAGTTGTAAGAAGAGGTTAGAGATAATTATTGTTGTTGTGTTAGGTGATGTCATAGTCGGAACCCATAATAGTAACCATGTCATATTATATATCGTTGGAAAGGGGAGACGTTGTTCTTTCTTTGTCATTATTATTATTATTATTATTATTTATAATTGTATTAATTTAAAGAGTTTTTGCGAGTTTAGACTCGTGACACTCTTAAATGCAGCAACCAACTCCCTCTTAAATTGCGCATTAGTTTTATTTCCTAGCAGATAGGTCCGATATTATTATATCAGTAGAAAGATCGTATTTCTGCGTTTCCGCCCATTTATAATTTGTATAGTATTCGTTAGCGTTTCAAGCATTCTACGTAAAATAAAGATGAACGACTAACACAAATTACAGAGAGAGCGGAACATTTTGAGGCGCGCGCTGCACGCGTAATCATCGGTTTTAGTGGGGCTTGCGCCCCCACATAAAAGCACGCACCGTGCAATGTTTCGGGGAGAACGAGTTAGAGTCAGAGAGCTGGAGCACGCAGAAAGAGAACAAGAGAACGGGAGAAGAGCAGAACACACAGCACAGGGCCTAATGTAGCTGTTATCTCCACGAGCATTTCCTTTTGCTCTCTCTTAGTATGATGCACTTCGAAATAAAACTTTTCAACGGTCATCAACGAACTGACGTTGGGGGGGGGAGAGAGAGAGAGAGAGAAAGAGAGAGAGAGAGAGAGAGAGAGAGAGAGAATGTGTGAGTGAAAATTCTTTGCCATAACCGCCATCATCCTCACTTCGTCTTTTCTCTCCAAAACAACATCCAACACCACTACACGTACACTATTTGCTAATCGTACAATCGGCCATTCTTTCAGTTACTCACACATTTAGTTTAATCATACATCCGCATTTATGCTTAGACAAACATAGATGTAAAATTGGAGGGAGGAAGGAGGAAACACATTAAATAACTTACTTCGTAACAAGGAACCCAACAATAATTAATATGAAACCTTTAACTGCAACCATTTAATTGAATAGAGAGAGGGAGCGGGAGAGAGAGGGAAGACGGGGGTGGGTGGTGGGTGCGAGAAGGTTGCTGGATGGGGTGTTGGGGAGTGACGAATAGGGTAGAGTAGAGGGTCAGAATTATTTTAATTTGGTGAACGCAGTTAAGCGTTTCATTGAATGTTTGCTCAAATATGTTTCTTATTCCTCGCCGCTCCAATGTCCCCCTCCCTTTCTTTCTCAGTTATGTCAGCTTCTCTTCTGTCCTTTTGAATTAAAAAAAATACAGTCAACAACACACACAAAGAAAGTCTTGGATAATGTTGAATCTAGTATTAATACGGATTTTTTTTTTCTGGATTTGTTTAAAAAATGATGTGTTTAATAAGGTCGCCTATAGCTAGTATTCGTAATTTCTGCACCTCTTTTGTCGACTTGAAAGGTTTTGTGTTGTTTAAGAGATTTGTATCAACATGTACTGTGTCGGACAATATTCTTAACAACGACATATTTATTATCAACAAAAAAGGGTGTTTTGTATAGTGTACAATAATAATAGTAGTAGTAGTAGTAGTAGTAGTAGTAGTAGTAGTAGTAGTAGTAGTAGTAGTAGTAGTAGTAGTAAAAGAAAGAAAAAAAGAAAGAGATTTCTCTTATATAGCGCACTTACAAGCTCGGAGAGCTTCTCAAGGCGCTGGCCCGTAATATCCAGCAATCACACAATAGTTTGCTGAAGTCAGGATTCGAACCCACGTCGCCCAAGACGCACTCACACAAGTCGTGCGCTCTGACCACTGAGCTATCCCTGCCGTAGTAGTAGTGGTGGTGGTGGTAGTAATATTAGTAGTAGTAGTAGTAGTAGTAATAGTAGTATACTTCATTTAAAAATCCACGCTTGTCTCTCACACACCCAGGAAGTTCCAAATGCGTTACATATATCAAAGTTAGCTCACACCATGACACACACTGATATATTTATAGTGCATTGTTTAAGAGATCTTGTGTTTTATATTGGTTTCAGATGTGGTGTGATTGGTATTATTTTATGTATGATATTGTGCTAATTGTATTGTTTCAGATATCGGTATTATTTTTTGTATGATATTGTGCTAATTGTTTCAGATATTGTTCTTAACTTCCGCACCTCATTTGTGAACAAGAATGGCCAAGTGTGCTACGACTCCCGGTTAATAGCTCTGAACTATATGCGGGGCTGGTTTCTCCTCGACCTTCTCGCTGCCATACCCTTTGACCTCTTGTACGCCTTTGACGTCAACACGGTCAGTTACACGTGACATACGTGTTGTGTACGGTGTGTGCATGTGTGTGTGCGTGTATGTGTGGGTGTGTGTGTGTGTATGTGTTCAAAGATGATGTGGGGTGGGTGGATAGTGGATATTTTGTGTTTGGGTGCGTGGGTTTATGGATCTGTAGTCCGTGTGTGTTTACTGTGTTTGTGTATCAAGGGGATGGGGTATTCTATGTGTTTTGTACCCATGTATGCGGGAAGTTTTATATTCTCGTGTGCCTTAACTTACCGTTAAGTGCGATTTCAATTTACTGTTAAAATTAATTAAAAAGAAAACAGGTCTGTCGTTATGTTTACTAATATCCAAAAGCATGGTCTGTGTGTTCAAGTAACCTTTCGCTTTGCATTTATTGTTGTGAAGAGAAATTTTTTTTTGGTTGCTTCGACCTGATTGCAATGTTATTGTATTTAATTATTGAGTGTTAAGCAGTGTTTCATATAGTATTAGTTGTTTTGTAACTGTACAGTCCTGCACTATAGTTTGCAATGAAATATAAAATTGTTGTCGCTTTAAGGGACTCTTTAAATTGCAAAACCTGTAATGTTTTCGTACTCTGATGTATCGATCACTGTATACCTGTAGGAATGTACATCCTGTTAGAACCAGAAGTGTATTCTTCACAGGCCTTTGTTTTTATCTAAGGCCAAAAAAATATCTGTTTACGGTAACATAGGGAAGAAAAATAGGGTCGGTATGTAGGCTTTTTTCTGCCTATACCTTTCTCACCGTGGGTGCAATTTTTTTATAGCTTTTTTCTTTTTTTTTACAGATGATCCCCAAAAAATGGGTCGGGCCAATATATTACGGTCGGTCGGGATACCGTAAACAGACATTTTTGTTTTGGCCTAATAGATCTTATTGCTCTACTGTACATATATTGTTTTAGTGCAATAAACTAAAGCATGACTTTTTCTTTCAGTTTGAGTGTTTGCTGAGAGAATTAGTAGGGCTTATATTTGGACGATCGTTTGTTTGTTTCTTTCATTTTTAAATGTTTGGGGAAAAAACTCGTTACGTATTAAATGTTTGGAGAAAACTGTTTCATTATTCAATGTTTGGAGAAAACCGTTTCATTAATAAATATTTGGAGAAAACCGTTACCAGTTGTATTTTTTACACATTTCTCCTGTTTCATAAAAGACACATTGTGCATGTGTGTGGGGATTTTTTTCCCCATTGCTGTAAATTAATAGAGCAATTAAATATTGTTTTAAACTTGATTTCTATCCCTTGTGGTGTTTTTATTTTCAGACATTCTCCAAGGTACTTACTTGAAGCCTTTATTTTTACGATTTGGTATTTTATGATTATGCAAAATGTTTTACATATATATCTTCACCATACTTTTTTTTTCTTCTCCTGTCGATTTCATAATAAGGGAATAGATGGTCGGGGATGGAAACGTCTTTTTAATTACGGTGTCACAGTGCTTAAGGGTTCATTTGGCCGAGTCATTCTTTATTCGTTTTATTTTGTAATCTTCTTTGTCAGCTGTATTATGTATATTTTGCCGCTCTCTTAACCTGTATTTATGTTTATTTTATTTTACTGAGGAACAACGTAGTGGTGTTTTTTTTCTTAAACTCTGGAATACCCCGCATTCCGTCGTCCCCTTGATGTCTGTTTTAGGTGTTGTTCTGTACTTAAGTGTTACTAATGTCTTGTTTGTTGTAAGATTTCCCCTTAATTGACCATCTAAAACCTGTTTGAGAGAATTTATCGGGTTTTTTTTTTGTTTTTTTTTGTTGTAAAGGAGTAGGTTTATTTTCTTAACCGAAACAAATATGTATTCAAAAATGTGTGAATGGAAATAAAATGTATTTCCAATATTTTATTAAATTTAGTTATGGAAAAAGCCTATTTGTCGCTGTATTAATAATAATTTATTATTATTATTATTATTATTATTATTATTATTATTATTATTATTATTATTATTATTATTATTATTATTATTATTATTATCACGTTTAACTGTCGGAATCCATTTTCCAAGCGACAAATTCTCATCGTCAGTACTAATTGTATTTAATTGTATTAATACCTACTTCAAGTAATTGACCTTGCTTTAAATGTGGCTTATGTTGTGTTGTGTTATTTTATTATTATTTTTTATTTCTTCAGGGAGAGAGAAAGGCAGCTGTGCACATGGTAAATGCATTTTTGCGCACAAGACAAATTGCAAAGGGTCATATCAGCTTCCTTCCATTTCCCTTTTTAAAGTCTTTTTCAACGACAGCTTTTCACGACCTTAAGAAAATATTTATTACATTTTCAATACTTGTGTATCTCTAGTCTTCACTAGGTTCACGGATGTATAGAGCTTTTTTTTTAAAATTTAATTAGATATTTGCATAAATTGATTTGCAGCTTCTAGTAGTCAATAAAGGAAATGTATACCTGGCTTTTTTTAAATACTTGAATGACCTGCTTTATGATAATATAAATCTGTGCATTGCTTGTTTGGGTAATGTTAAACATTTGTAAAGCTTCATTGCGTCTACAAGAATTATAAATTCCTACAAAAACATTCACGGTGCATGGTGTTTTTACCTCTCAAAGAGAAAGGGAGAAGAGAAGAGAGGGTTATTTTGCCAAAAGCAAACAAAAATTATTTTAATACATTTTCTTTCTTTTTTTCTGCATGAAATAATCATTGACGTACTGTCTTCACTCATGTGCTAGTTCCCACGCATCGTACCTCCTGGGATTCAGTTTCTATTGCCATCATCTAACCTTTTTTTTTTAAAATTCATTTGGGGGGTGTTGATGATTTAGTTGGAGGAACTTGGCTGAAAAGCTTTATCAATTCTGTCTTTACTTCTCTTTCATTTTGCATTTATCACCGTGGGCTGTTTTATACTTTCATTTTTGTTTGGGGAGTGGGGCATTACTAACAGTTTTCTTTTCTTCAATTTCAACCTTATGCAGACTAACCATGTATTTTACTGTTGTCCAGGTTATTAATGAAAACTAATATATATCTTATTGCATGTTAATGGGAATGTTGTTGTATTTGCATGCTGTTAGGAACAAAGTTGTCGTCTTCTTGTGACAGGCTAACTAACAGGGCATTCCTTTATGAGAGTGCCTGCACTATATGTATAGTTACTGTAACTGAATACCTGAATTGTTGGACATTGGTTTTGATGTTCTAAAGAATTAACATGTATTAGATTTGGATAATATTGTTTTAGCTATTTACTAAACTGAGATTGATGGCTTGACTAAGTCTTTCTTGTTGCTAAAAATGTGCTATACATTTACGCAGCAATGAACAATACTTTTTTTCTTTTCTCCCCTCTGTTGCTGCATTTTGTGAAACCACGACCAATAATCTATATTTAAACCACTGGGGATGAGTTTTACTGAAACTGCTAAAACGTCCTATCATGTTTCGTTTATGAGGGCCGTTTTGTTTTCCCAAACCTTTCCAACCAGCCATTGCCATTGATCACTCTCAGAATATATCTCCAGCTTGAATTAAAGGAACATAAACAAGTAAAACTTTCCACATCGAGTAATCCAATGCGAGCATCATGTTGCTATATGGTTCTGTGTTTCATTACGGGTCGCAAAGGAAATCATATGTATATATTTCGCATCAGGTATTTGATTGTTTCCACATGCATCTGCTCCCTTAGCATTATTGTTAGATTTTATTGCATTTTAGTTTCTTTAAAAATATCATTTGATATATATATATATATATATATATATATATATATATATATATATATATATATATATATATATATATATATATATATATATATATATATATATATATATATATATATATATATCCATGTAATATATATTTACTAGTTACTGTTTATGTATTATTTTGTTTATTATTTTTGCAGGGTACTCTTATCCATCTGCTGAAAGTAGCCAGACTGCTGCGCCTGGCTCGGCTGTTACAGAAGATCGAACGTTATTCACAGTATTCTGTTTTCATTGTCGCCATCCTGATGTGCATGTTTGCCTTGTTGGCGCACTGGTTGGCCTGTATTTGGTACGCCATTGGCAAGGAGGAGGTGCAGAACAATCCAGCTAACTGGACTGTCGGTGGGTGAATTTATCATAAATAGTAGTAGTATACAAGAAGACGAGACAGCTCAGCGGGCTTGAAGGCCAAAGGTGATAAAACACACCAGATTATCAGTTGTTCTATACATGTATTTCGCTTTTTAAAAACATAAATAAATAACATACTTCTTTAGGAGTTAAAAGGCAAAATTAAAAATCAAACCTCTAAGTCCGTGGAAACAATGTGCTCTCCTGTATGAAATTATTATTAAGGACATTTAGTTGAATAGATGTTTCTCGAATTCAAATTACCTTTTCAAAAAAAAATACTTATGTTGTGGTAGCAAATGCAAGTTATACAGTTTAATTCAGTATTTCAGTTTTAGTCTGTTCACTCTGGGTGATACTGGACAACAAAAATAAAATACAATACAATAAATGTATAACATTAACAGTTTACCAAGTGTTGACTTTAAAAATAACATGAACATTATTAACAATGTCCGGATGATATATTATAATGCCAGTTATACTTTTATTGTAATGAACCGAATTCGCATTTAAGAGTAAGCGAATGTCCATTCATCTCATTCCTAACTGCCATAACTTCTCTGGTGCATGCTTTGAATCCACGCAACATTACCAGAAATAATCATATAGACGAATGTGTCACATATCATTATCTCTAGTAAAGATCATCCGCAAACGAGCATGTCACAGTGATGTAAACTGTAGGGATAATGATGAAAGGAAAAATTGGGAAGAACTGCCAAACAAGAACGAAACAGAGAACCATAAACGGGAATTGGACACATTTTGGAAAACCGATTCTGGATTGCTGGTGTTTGCAGCGAGAGTGATGAGAACACAAGAAAAAAAAATTGATAAAAGATAAATGGACTCTGCGAATGCTACGACTTGAAAAAAATCGCTGTTTTGGTGAAATGATGGCAGGCAAATCAGAGAGATGTGTTGTACATGTATTGAGCAAAAAGTAAAGTTGAAGTATTAATTTATTGTTTGTTTGGTTGGTTGGTTGTTTTTTTTATAAGACTCTTACCTAATAAAACGCTAAAATTTGCGTAATGTTAGATAGTGTTTGGCTATTTGTCTCTAAGACCCGATTGACGGCGTAGGAGGAGGAGGAGAAGAAAAAGAGGAAGAAGT
Source organism: Oncomelania hupensis (assembly GCA_036898135.1). NCBI lineage: Eukaryota > Metazoa > Mollusca > Gastropoda > Littorinimorpha > Pomatiopsidae > Oncomelania > Oncomelania hupensis. Next base: position 113,695,733 of record CM072512.1, read on the forward strand.
AGTAGTAGTAGTAGTAGTAGTAGTAGTAGTAGTAGTAGTAGTCCGAAAGCTGGTCTGGTTCCACATTTAGCGCCAGAGTTTGTCAGCCTCCGTGCATGCTGCGAGCATGCAAGTGGCGACAAACCCAGAGAAAAACGTGAAATTATGTTAGTTGAATGCTTTTTATTTCATTTATTTATTTGGTTTTTGCTGTTGACTCAGTTAATTGTATTGTCCTGAATTTTGTTGCAGGTTGGTTGCACGAGCTGTCAGACAGAGTGAATATGAACATCACCGACGACACCATGGCGTGTTACGTCACAGCTCTCTACTTCACATGCAGCAGCCTTACTAGCGTCGGCTTCGGTAACGTGTCGGCAAACACCAATGCCGAGAAAATCTTCTCCGTCTGTGCGATGCTGGTTGGAGGTAAGATACACAGTGGATACATTATTAGGATTCTACTGTTATCTGTGTTCAAAATCTATACAGTAGAGTCGACATTGAAGTTAAAAACGACTTCAGTGCTTTCCCCGCAAATGTATGTATGTATCAGTTTATTGTCCCCTCTCTTCCCGATAAGGATTTTCAGAGAGGAGACGATATACCAGCAGAATACAAAGAAGAGCTTTTCCATTTATTGTGTAGTTGTGGGAGGCACGTTATGCAAAGGAACATTTAATTATTTATATACTTGACTTACTTACTTGGCTTACTTACTTATTTATTAGATTTATAAAAAAATGTTCTGTCTCTTTTAAATTTTTTTTATTTTAATAAAATGATTGGGGAATCCCCGGGTGCATTGATTTAGTCCAGCTGCTCAAAGGAAGCAACTTTTCCAAGACTGTGGATGTTCAAGGGAAGCAAGCGATTCAAAGACATGCAAAATGAGACTGTTAGTGTCCCCTGACAATGTTTCATTCACAAGAGTAGGGCATATTGCTGCTGTGAAACATTAGCTTGTCTATGATTTAAGCCCATATCCTTATTCTGATGATGAACTGTCCATCAACAGATTGACTCACTGAAAGTCAGATTGATTGACGTGACTTGACTGATTGATTGTTTCCTCTTCTCTTTTTACTCAGCCATGATGCATGCGGTGGTGTTCGGTAACGTGACCGCCTTCATCCAGAGGATGTATGCCCGCAGAGCCACATTCCACGCCAAGACGAAGGATCTCAAAGAGTTCTTCCGGTTCCACCATTTCCCCAAGCCCCTCAAGACTCGCATCCAGGAGTACTTCCAGACCATGTGGTCCGTCAACAACGGCATTGACGTTAGAGATGTGAGTTGTGCGTGCAACGTAAAACAATAGAGAGGCACTGTGGTCTAATGGTAGAGCTTCGGCTTGCGGATCTGAACGTCCCGGTTCGAGCCCTGGCCGGGCCATTGTGTTGTGTCCCTGGGAAAGACACTTTACTCCTGTTTTCCTACTCCTTCGGATGAGAGTATAAACCGTGTCGCATACATTCCATCATAACGGACTTTAAAGATCCTGAAGCTCATGTCCTAGACGGGTGAGTGCCGGTGACAAGAACACACCCAGCATGCACCCAGGTCCTTCTCCCCCATCCCTGGCTGCCCAGGATTGTGCTCAGTTGTCCGGGCGTCAGACCATGCCGCCCAAAGGCTGCGGGTGGGCGTTTCGGTTGGCTTGAGTTAGATCCTGTATCGGCCAGCGCCTTGAGCAGCTCTTGAGCTGGAAAAGCGCTATATAAGAACGATTAAATAATAATAATAATTGTAGGTGCAGAGCACTCTTATCCAGTTCATAGAATTGCTGAAGACGTGTGCTTTTTGGTATAAGATGATTGATGGTGGAGATCTCGTCAACGTTAAAGCAAATCTTCCGTCTTCTTATCATCACTGCCATTAATATTTTCAGCAATAGTTATCACTCTTATCTTTTCCCTCATCGTCATCAGCACTGTCCAACGTTTGTCATCGTTATTTTCCTTCTCTTTTGCCTCGTCATCCATCTAACACCCTGTAACTATTTGTACGCAGTAGGCCCAACGTTGAAGAACCCTTTGGAGCAATAACTGCTGTTTGGACGCTAGTATGCATTCTCATGAATCTTTGGTACACTATTTTGAAAATGTAGGTGTAACATCCCAGATGAAGATTTTCTCCCTAACTCAGATGACGCGAATGTAAACGTCTAAAATTTACTTTACGAAAATGTATACGCAGATATTACTATGGATGAAGTGAAGCAATGTATAAAGAAACTTAAAAATCTTAAGTCTTGTTGCTATGAGAACATCTTAAATGAATTTTTAAAGACATCTTCTAGTAAAATGATTTATATAATAACCTCCTTGTTTGATCTTATTTTGCAATCTGATTTTATTCCTGACGACTGGTCTGTGGGTTTTATCAGTCCATAAAGGTAAAGATGATAATTTAGTCGCCATGGCTAGTGGAAAAAAAATTGGCGACTAAAAAAAAAACTTTAGTCGCCAAATGCTAGTGCGCTAAAATGAACTTTTTTTTAGTTTGGCTAGTAAAATTTTTAAGTTACTAGCCAAAGGCTAGTGGGACCTTTTTTTTATTTTCAGGGCTGATACTAACAACGTTGACAACTATAGAGGAATTACTATTTTAAGCTGTTTTGGAAAGTTGTTCACTAATATGGTAAATGAAAGAATACATGCTTTTCATGAATGTAATGATCTCTTAGGTCAGGCAGTAGCAGGCAGGATTTAGGAAAAAATCTTTTATGGTCGACCATATCTTTGCTCTTTATTCTCTAATCGATATTTACCTTCAACGTAGAAAGAGATAGATAGATATTCAATGTTTATAAGATCCAGCGGACTGCCAAGAGCCGAATCAGGACCACAACGTAGAAAGAAAGTATACTGTATTTTTGAAGTTAATAGAAAGTTCTTTGACAGTATTCAGAAGAATTTGTTGGGGAAAAGACTCTTTTAAGTTCTGGTATCTGTGGAAAGATTTTAACGGTTATAAAAGACATGAACTTTAAAGCCAAGTAATAATAATAATAATAATAATAATAATAATAATAATAATAATAATAATAATAATAATAATAAGTAGGCTTGTATGGCGCGGTACCCCCGCTCAGGGCTGGGCTCACCGCTCTTAACATAGGATATATATTAGATAAGATAGTACACCGATCAGAACAGACAGATGAACAATAAAAACAAAGTATGCAAGCAATCACACCAACCGTACTCGCAAAAGCATATAAGGGAACAACATAATATACAATACACTTAACATGCATAATAAAAAATATTAATTTTAAAATACAAATGGCATATTAGACAATAATAAGATAATAAAATCTGAGAATTCACCATACAAATTTAAAAATGTAACAAAACATTGTTACATCTAACAATAATTAATTAATACAATGATCAGATTTTTTTTTAAAAAGACAAGACCCGCCTCATCCCTGTTGCAGAAATAAAATTTTATCAGTAAAATAATGCATGAACTAATGCCAAATAATTATGTAAAAATAATTATATCCAAAAACAGTCCAAGTCCTATGTAAAAACTAGTAAAGGCATATTTCGGGTCTTTTTACTTGCAATATTGGCCTTCGACAAGGTGTTAATTTTTCACCAATTCTTTTCGCATTATTTTTAAACGACCTTAAATTATTTCTTGCCCAACACATTAGTGGTCTAGATCTGTCTAAATCCTTTGCTGAAGATTTTAACTTCGCTGATATCACTCATTATGTTCACCTTTTTCTTTTGCTTTACGCTGATGATACATTTATTATGGCAGATTCAACTGAAGACATGCTGCAAGCTCTGGAAGTGTTAAGTAGTTATTGTGCAAAGTTTGGGCTGAGCATTAACGTTAATAAATCTAAGTAACAATTTTTTTCACGTGGGAAAATACGTAATTTACTTAATTTATTATTTACCGGTGAGATGTTTGACATAGTGAGGGGATATAGACACTTAGGTATTATTTTCAATTATAATAATAAGTTTAACAAATCAGTTGTATCAAGCGAAACATTGCCAGTAGTGCTATGTTTTCAATATTAAAGAAATGTAGAAAATTGGGGCGGCCTATTGATTTACAATTAGACATGTTTAACAAATGTGTAGTGCCTTATTTCTTTGCCGCAGCGAAGTTTAGGAGTTTGAAAAAAAAACAACTGCATGCGACAAATTGCATCTTAAATTTCTTAAGCTGTTGTTAAATGTGAGACCTAGCACCCCTTCTTGTATGATTTTCGGAGAAGTCGCTCAATTCCCTGTGTCACTATATGCAAAATGTAGATTGTTAGTTTTGGGTACAAACTCTGGCATGAACTTTTCGTTCAAGGCTCATGTAAAATCTCAGTGCTTATGTTATGTCTATGCCATGCCAGGTTCTGTATAGTAATATCGGTACAAATTACCATGGCTGAAAACTGTGCGTTCAACCCTAGACGATTGTCGTATGTCTCATATTTGGCTAGATATTAGAGATTCTATGAGCTTTTGTCATGAGATCAATTTAAAAGTTTAATTACATTGGAAGATCAGTTTATTCAGTCTTGGCAGCTTGATGATTTTTAATAGTAAGTTATGTGTAACATATAGAAGGTTCACACATGATTTTTGTTATGAAAAATACATTTGTCGAAAAATATGCGGAGAAGCTTTATAAAATTCAGATTGTTGCAATAATATGCCAGTGCCAGTGCAGCAGCTGAGATACTCCGATGTCTTGATGGAGGAGAGAGGTAGGTAGGTAGGTAGGTAGGTAGGTAGATTACCGTCCCCGGACACAATAGCGTATAGGGGACTTATAAGAGAGAGTCTGCACATTGTGTAACTTGAATGAAATTGGCGAGGAGTTCCATTATCTTTTCTCTTGTAAAATTCTATTAATAAAAGACAACCGTAAAGCATTGCTATCAAATTATTATAACCACCACCCAAATGTACATAAACTTAATGATCCAAAGAAAACAATTTCTTCAAAGAAGAGGAAAAATTTATGTCGATTTATTTATATTATTTTTTCACTGTTCAAATAGTATGATTGGATTGAAAATCCTCTTTTTGTATCTTTTAGTGTTTTTTTTTAATTACTTTTATAACTTATATAAAGTGTGTGTTTGTGCCTGTCAGAATTGTTATAGTATTCATATTGTGTACGTATTGTTTTGAATGCATGGTATAATGTCATCACAGCTTTTGATCTTGCTTCTTCTATGACGTTATGTTTGTCAGAGTTGGCTGAAAGCCCCTCCGAGGCTAGAGCCCTAAATAAACTTAAAACTTGAACTTGGAAGACTTTTCGTAACTTGAGTACACTTAAAATATTTGTGTTTTTTAAAATTACATTTATATCATTATATTGTTTAATGGATCAAAGTGTGTTTCGTTCACAGTACAAAAGGTATTTTTCTATTGAAGTAAAATACAGTTTTGAATCTCGAGTCTTTGGTTGATCAATCCACTTATTTCTTCTCCAGGTAATGAAAGATTTTCCAGAGGACCTTCAGGGAGAAATCAGCCTTCATCTACATCGTGAAATCCTATCCTTACCCATCTTTGAGTCAGCAACACAGGGCTGTCTCCGTTCTGTAGCACTGCAGACAAACAGGTCAGATTGTTTTCAATGGTTTTACACTGAACAAAAAGCCAACATTATTTGGGATTTAATTCAGCGCAAGGAGCACGTTTTCAGCGCTGGATTCAACAAAATGTCACTCCCATGCGCACGCATAGTCATTTATTATAATGATATAATCTTCACTAAATACTAAAAAGAAATATATAAACTGGTAAATCGATTAATAAAATTCACTAATTCTTGAAATTATAATATAAAAGAAATGTAAAGAAAGATACATGTATACTATCGCTTCTGATTATAATATAAAATACCCGACTATTTATAAAGGCTTCGTCGTATGCTGTTTAATGATTTTAGCACTTTACATTTTAGGAGTTTAACAACTGTCATATTTTACAAGGTTTAACTGTATCTTTTACTCCCTAGGGTATTCTTCGGGCCAGGAGAGGTGCTGATACACAAAGGTGACGCCATCAGGAATATCTACTACGTTTGCAGCGGCTCTCTTGAAGTCCTCAAGTTGGAGCAGGTCGTCGCCATCTTAGGTGAGTCTGAAATGGATCTGCCATATGATTCAATCCGTAGATAGAATCCGTGTTATTTCGGTTAACTTGCCGTCAAGTATACTCCTGGAAAGTATAATCGTCCACAATAATTTTTGAAGAGTGCTTTATCTTACAGGCAAAGGAGACCTGTTCGGCTCAGATATAAAGTTCGAAGAACCCATCACCATCTCAGGTTGTGATGTCCGCTCGCTGGCCTATTGCGAGCTGCTGTGTATCCACACTCAAGGGCTGGTAGTTTGTCTGCAGCCTTACCCTGAGTTCTCAGAGAAATTCCTGTCCGAATTCCCCAACGATCTCACCTACAATCTCAGAGAAGGGCACGAAGACTTCCAGGTAAGATGGGCAAGAGAAAACGTTAGAGGAGAGAGAATAATTAAATATTAAAGCTTAATGATAATAAAATGTTCAAACGTACGTCCCACGTGAAGTAGCATTGTCTGTGTGGTTTTAGATCTAAATATAAAAGATAATTCTTTGCTGAAGAAAGTGCTTGGAAAAGTTTAACACATGCCAATTTATAGAATATATTGTAGAATATTATGTCGAAAATCTCTTGTTGAATTGTTTCTGTTTAATCTGCCTCGAAAACCTCGTGTTCCAGTAACTAAATTTGTACAATTTATTGTTTATTTGTGAGTGGTTTCTGCAACAAGGCGTCCTTGTGTTTTTTGTTGGGTTTATTTGCGTGGAAAACTATAGATTTGTAATTGTGTAAGTGTAATGAAACAGCAACTGAGTGGTTTCGCGTTAAGTATCGCGCGCTGTTAATGTTTTATGTGTTGACATAATTTTAAAGCAAGCACATTGCTTTTAATTGTATTGCATGGTTTAGTAGCTTCGTACTTCTAATTAAAATTGTTGTGGCCGGATTAGCTGCATGAACTGGTTAAAAAACGCAAAACAGTTAGGTTAATTACAATTTCGTAAGGTTTTAAACAGAAACGATTCCATGAATCATGCATTTTTGGTTTTAAACAGTAGCATGAGTGTGCCGCCTTTGTTCCACAAAAAGCACACACAAATATCAGGATTTTTGATGTTTATACACAAGCGAATTTGAATGATGAGATCCTGGTAGAGAAGTATGATTAAGGTTCTTTCGACTGGATGAACAATTTAATCTGTTAATACATATTGGAGAAAAGCCACAACAGTGGGTTAAAAAAAATCCGTAATAAAACTGACTGCAGAATCATAGGACAGATAACAAGTTTAAAGGTTATGAATATATTTCAAAAGAAAGAATATCTCTGACCCCTTAGTAAACTGACTCCTTATCTGAAATCATTAGCTCTAGATGACAAGTATGTCACTCAAAACAATTGAGCACACACATTATCAAGGAACTTGTTTACCACATAATTGTTGGAAGCCGCACGTGTTGTTTATATTTGATGATCGTACTAAAACATTTCTTTATATTATGGAGCATTAGACATAATTATGATTTCCTTGCTTCTATTAATTTTTTCATGAAACCTTTCTGAGTTGTTAGTGTAATTTTGTCCTCAGCCCGTGTTTTGCAAATCGCGATTTGAGCGCATTATAAAGAGGGTAAGAAATGTAGTTTGTAATGCAACAATTATATACAAATTTTCGTTTCTGCACATTTCGCTTACATTTCATTCTTCACGATACATACTATTTCACCTTTTGCCGTGTGATTCTTGAAATATTTCATTACTTTTTTTTAATATTATATTTTTAATCATTACTTTTCTATATTCATACGACATTCTTTCAGTTTGTATGCATCTTCGCAAAACATGTATATTCGTTTAAAGAACAGCACCAGGAGTTTTAGGGGTGCATATGTTTAAATTATCTAAACAGCTGCAGTTGTCTTAGTAGTAGTTTTGGCAATAGGCGTATTCACGAGATGAACGTGTTCTTCGTGCATCGGGCGCCCCTCGTAGTCCATGACAATAACACAGGTGCCCGATACACGAAAACGTCATGCACCTGTGGTCTAGCTTGTTTCTTTCCAGACGATTTACTACGTTTATTTCTGCATGTTTCTTCTATCTGGAATATTATTAATAGCATACCTGAAAAATGTAATTAAAAAATACAATCTTGAAAGCATGGGATTCAAATCAATTAATTATTAAATAGGAACGCATGGTTTGATTTTTTAAAATTTATTTGTAACATTTTGATCTTTCCTCCATTAGTTTTTACATTTGCTGCCGATTATATCTTCTAGTAGCAGTAGAATTGAACACTTCTTTTGTTTTTACTTTTTAACTTGGGATGAAAAGGCCTTCTTGTACTTCCCTTTTTAATCAGTCATACTTACCCTTTACATTAAAAAAAAGTTTTGGAGAATATGGTTTATTTTGCAATATGATTTCTTAAGAAATAAATCAATATTCACGTGTTGTGAACGTCTGTGAGAAATTGGTATTGGTTTGTTTAAGGTAATGCTTGTACTGCAGTAACGTGTAAACATACTTATCGTATTGTTGGGATAAGTACACATACAATTTGTTTGCTTTCAGCACAAAACGCTTTAAATACTCAAACGAGCATGAACAAAGTAACGAGCTTGAACAAAGTAATGATTTTGGTGCGGATTTTAAATTTTAAAAAAAGCTCTTAACGTGCTGATCTCGATTACCAAGCATCCATCTTCTGATATTTTGTCTTCTTCAGAAGAGATTGTTTCAGAATATAATTTAAAAGCATGAAGAGGTCTTGAGAGTATGGTGAATGTAATTCATAGTAGATGAATCAAAACGTTCCTTTGCATTCATTATTTTATCACGGTTATGATTTACATGTATGTTACTGGTCTAAAATTGACCATCATCATCATTATCATCATCGTCGTCGTCATCGTCGCCATCATCTTAACCAGGGTGGTTATAATATTTGTATCATCATCATCAATATCATGATTATATATATATATATATATATATATATATATATATATATATATATATATATATATCTCTTTCTCTCCATCTACATACCGTGGAGGTATTAAATTCCTTTCGTGCTGTATGAACATTAACGTTTAACGTCTACACCCACCATTGGCGATATGGCAGACGGGGATAACAATCCCAGGAAACAAGGGGTAGTGCCTTAAATGAATACTGAACCTCCAGAGCAATGATACTGCTAAAATGGATAGTGAAAAAGGCCACTTTTATTTTGCACATCACGGGATTTGAACCTGGGTCATCGGTGCGCCAGGCGAACGCTCTACCACTTGAGCTAGGTGGTGGGCATTTTCGTGCTGTCTGTCAAGTTTAATAGCTAAGATTGTTGTAAATACTCTATTGTATTGCTATAGTCTGATACGTCAGAACCTAACATATTCAGATCTAATAATTGTGTGATGTAACATACCTCCCTCAGGACGATGACACTTTGCTGCCTGCTGTCAATACTTTGCCAGTCATATCAGAGGATGAGGAGGAGGAGGAGGAGGACCATTCCGAGAAGGATGTCGTCAGCCCCCTCCCCACCCCTAACAAACTCCCCACCAACGGGGAGGAGGATGAGAATGAAGGCCCAGAACATTCCTCTACCTCACCGCTTCTCAACAAATTCCCAAACCGAGCGAACTTTCCCAACGGCGACATTATGGGCAGTTTAAGGTATGGATTTGAGACTTGGCTTGATGTGTTTATTTTATTTTAAGCAACGCATACTGTATATGGTCATTTCATTGTTATGTAATTTCGCTTCATCGTCATGCTAGCTTACATATATATATATATATATATTATTCTACGCCTGTGCTTTTTGAAAATACGCAGAATATGTATTTATGTAAATGTACAGTAGAGATCTGGTAGTTTTTGATATTTGAAAGTACACTTTTTTCCCATGTCAGTTTCATCACATTGTAAGCACATTTCATGATTCATCATTTTATTGTCATGTTAAAAAAAAATTCCAAATCAAAATTTGGAATGCTGTCATTTGTTAACTGTTTTGCATCCCAGTTTTTATTTCATTTCATGTCAGCATGATTGAAATGACTATACGCATCACATAGTAGATAATAGATTGAGTGTTTTGTCCTAGTTCTTCAACCCTTTAATCAACTTTTTTCCCAACAATTGTTTTAACATTTAAAAAACGTAATGATTGCTTATCTAAATGAAATATTGTTTTAAAAATCATAATGGTTTCGATTGGTACAGTGTTATTGTATCGTTATTTCCCCTGGATTTATTTCGGATTATGATAAGTTATTAACTTCCTATATTGTCCTTACTTTCATAGTGAAAAGCTTGCCCAGACTAGAAATGTATAATAGTTTTAAAATCATTATTAATTATCAGTGATATCTCTGTATTCATATGCATTGTTAAAATAGTGAATTGTACTGGTTTGTTCTAGCGTATACTATAAACTGTCAGGTGTATGGTATTTCAGACAATTTATATAATAGCTGCTTTAATGGGAGGCACAATTTATACTTACGGATCGTGCCTTATTAAAAACAATCATATTGCACTTGATCACTAGTCTTTAAGTGAAACTATGATTTTATATTAGATCAGTAGTCTTTAGTAAACTGTGATTGTTATGTTGGATGATTCGTTCACATAATACTGTGATTTTAGTTTCACATGAGTTTGAATTTGAGCATGCTCTGGATTTATAGTGGGTTTTTTTCATACTAACCTTTTTCACTTAATCTTGGTTTGCTTCACCACAGACTGGCTAGGAATCTTCGCGAGTCTAGGCTCGGCCGCCTCTTCCGTTCCAGTAGCTTTGGCGGCAGGTACACACTAAACCCGTGTGAATCGTGCAGTTAGAAGTTTTGCTGTGCATAGACGGGTTTTCAGCATAACTTGGTTCGCATGCCTTACAGGTTTCGGTTCGGACACCATAGAGATTTCAGCTAGCATATAATGGTGGTTCCAGCTCGTACATTTTTATAATGAAATGCTTTTTAGACTGACATTTCATATCTGGATCAGAAATTTGAATTAAGCTCTTAATGTTTTTCCTTCTATTTGAACATACATACATACATTTTGTACTGTGTGAGACAACGCAATGTGAGTGAGGCATATGATGATAATTTAAGCACCTGGTGCTGGTATGAGAACCAAGTTTCACTGAAGCCTACCACTTAACACTGCAAGTGGATGGGTTTTCTGTGTGTTTTCAGTTTTAACCAGGCACTAATATTTAATTGTCCTTATTGTAATGGTGACTAATTGTTTGACTAGTTGACTAGTTGTTTTAATTTTGTTCCAATGCCATTTGCCTGCAGCCTTACAGTTCCGTGTGAATGCAGAGAAACCAGCAATGTATTTTGTTAAGAGTGAATTCCAGAAAGCAGCTGACAATTTTAAACTTCTGTGTACGCGTGGTCGTGTTAGTTGGTCATTTGTGTTGGGTTTTTTTGTTGTTGACATTTTCCATATTATTATTATTTTTTAAATATCGTTTTCTCCTCTCCTCACCTCTTCATGTTCTTCTAAAACAGGCCTAATTTGTGGATTTTGAATGTAACGTAATTTCATAGGCAAATTTCCATTAGTATTTCATGGAAAGACGTTTCGCATTTATGAGATAGAGTTTCCATTATTTTGCTTTGTGGATCTTTAAAAATTTTAATTTATGTAATAGAAGGTCCATTATTGTGCATTTTTTTAATTTTTAAAGTTTTGATTCTCCCTTCTCTCTTTTAAAAAAAAAGTTTCCAGTGAAAAATATATAATATTATACTTACAAGTTACTTTTGGAGTAAGATATTTGTTGAGCATTTGCATTTGTTGAGCATGCAAATGACCAGGCTTCCTAGCGTTCTGCCATCTCCCCATTTGCTTTTCTACACTATTTATAAATTTGCATGGATAATGTTGATGACTTTGGTGGAATGTCGGCAAAGATAGATTCACTGAATTTAGTATTTTACAGGGCGTGCTTCCAATTATTCTGCAGCAGCTCATAATTTTAATATCTGCCCATGGACAAACAATAATTGTTTAACCCATTATTTGCAGTGCTTTAATTGCGGGCTTCTACGGTATTAATTATTAATAATATGATTACCATCTGTATTGTTTGAAGTTGAAACTTGATCTGTTAATATAGATATGTTGCACGATGTTTTACAAAAATGGTTGTAGTGGATTTAAAATGACGTCAACGTCGCACGTTATTGTAGTATGATGAAATGCTTTTTTTTTCAAGTAACTTCCTGTTGTGTTTACTCATTAGCATTTTAAAATGGAGGTGAATGCACGTAGTTTGCATGAGTAATTATTATTGTTTTTGAACGCATGTTCATCATTTCACACCCAATTTGGTGTAATTTTATCCATATTTCATTACATGTGCACATGGTACACAATGCCAGAAACATTAGCTATTTTTTATGTACTTCGTGTTTCAGGATAAATTTGTAATTTTATTCGAGTTCATAACTTTTCTTTCCATCTCATTTTGTCAAGTTGTGGATGGGCACAAGGATAGTAAGGTCGTTGTACAGTTCCAACCTTAACCGTTTTCTGCTTTGAGTAGACTGGTTAGAATCCAATGTTCTAAATTCCGTAGTTTATAATTGAATAAGATAATTAATAGTTTTAGCCAGTTTTTTTTTACCTCTTCCCCCCCCCCACCCCCCACCACCTCCTAATTTCACTCTCTTATATACTTCTTAGATCACCTCATTTCCTTAGAATCTGTTTAAACTTTCTGTGTCTTTAGTTCTTCATAAGGGTAATTTATAAATGTCTACCTTCACTGTTTTTCAAATAATGCTATTTCCCCTAGTTTTGTTTAGTTACTGTTTCGAATTTACTCTTCAAGAGCTTGTTCATAGTCCATTCCCCAATGGTGGTATCTTTTTTTTTGTTTTTTAAATCTATCCCCTAATGGCTGTACATTTTTAGCAATCTAGCAGAGTATTATGACGTAAATATTCTAGTCCTGTAGTGTATATGTATTACCTATTTAAAATAATAAAATAAGTTTAATCATTGTAGAATATTGACCTTTGTTACTGATTTAACATAATATATTTATGTGATACCGTTGTGTGAAAGTGATTTTTAACTGCACTGAAAATAATTATGACAAATTTCCAGATTTACTGAACTGGTTAGGTTTCGTTTTGTGCAGTGATTATCTCTGACTAGCGTAAAATAAATTAACATTAACCTTTTCGTGTTTGTGACATTTTAAATATTTGAATAACTAACAATTGTTTGTGTGTTTGATTTATGTTTGAACATTAATGACAAATATCCGATTTTCTTTAAGGGAAAAAAAACTATTCTTGCATTCATTCGCACAAAAACACACACATACACTTCAACAAACACATCATATTAATAATATAAAAACAAATTAAAAAAATATTTAAATGTTCCAGTGCCACGATAAAATGAAATAAATTCGTAAGTGTGGGTGGATATTCGTGGGAGGTGCATTTTTCAAGTAAACCTCATTATTATTATTATTATTAGTAGTAGTATTAGTATTAGTATTATTTTAATTAATTTTTTTTAGGTTAATAGGTTTGTCGTGTTTGAGGCACCCAAAAGAAGCCCTATATAAGACTGCACATTATAACCAATAGAAGGGCGTCTTGAGATCAATGAAGACCACAGCACCGACTTCGTATTTCAGAGATCAGGTTCAACATAAATTAGATTACGTAGTTTGCATCAGGGGCCATAGTTAAACCTGGCTTTGAGCACTAACCATCTTATTACTTGGAATAACCAGGTGGTTCTACTCATTATCATTGCATACCGATTTAGTAAATGATGTTAAATATAGAAAGGACTGATTGTTGTTCTATTACACAGTGTGTTGGCTAGCAATATGTTGTGACTAATGGGTAGTGGTGGGAGGGCTGTTGTGGTGGGTTTTTTTTTTGGTTGCAATGTAAAACATTCTAAATTTCAATGAGGTTCAGTATAAATAGGATTGATTGTTCTATTATGCTGTGTTTTTGATTAGTGATAGGCTGTAGCCGGTGGTTTGTTTTGTGCAAACAAATGTGTTTTACATTTCACTCACGCGGTGACATGCTGTATGTAAAAAAAAATCATAGATCTGTAGAAATAACCCGTGTAAATTCGGTACATTAATTTATGTAAATGTAACATAGCTGCATGTACTCTAAATCTTGATGCTACCTACAATTATTTTCTAACTTGTGATTCTCAATTCAGGACTGGCACCACAGACTCGCCCAAAGAGAACAACAGTAACCCACCCAGCTCCTTAGCGACGAGGAGAGGAGCAACAGGACCCCAGTTCCCTAGAGGAGGAAGAGCGGGAGCAGGAGTAGGGCGGTCGGCAGTGCCTAACCCAGCCTTTTTGAGAACGTTGTCTACATCAATATCCACTGTGCAGGCTGGGCCTCACTCCGTACCGACAGGACCTCGAGATCTCAAGTCTTTGAGACCCTTCGGTGCAGGTATGAACTGATTTCATTGGAAATTGAGCGCCATGCGCGCTGCGTAATGAAAGTGCAATGTCGAATGATGATGATGATGGAGATGACGATGATGCTGCTGATTATGAGGATGGGGATGATGCGGATGGGGGTGATGATGATGATGATGATGATGATGATGATGATGATGATGATGATGATGATGATGATGATGATGATGATGATGATGATGATGATGATAGAGGAAAGGCTGTTAATATCCACGGTGCTATATAGTTTGCTTAGGTGAAGTCAGTATTTCACGTTTGTGTAAATCACCAGACTTTTCAAACTGTATGCAATTATTCGTTACACTGCATTATGGATCGCGCAGTTACTTATGTATTCCTATCCTAACCTATCCTGTAACTCGAAAGTCGTTGGGGCACCACAGATGGTCGTTTAACCAGCGTATTCCATCTGTCTCTGTCCTTAGCAACCCTCATACTGTAGCTTCGCTCAGTGTCAAGCCAGTCCACTCTCGAATGTTGTCCTCCCACCTCTTTTTTGTGTATCCCTCTTCTTCTGCCTCTTTGCACCGTGCCTTTCAGGATGGTCTTTGCAAGGCATGATGCTCTGGTGACGTGGCCATACCATCAGAGTTTACTTGTGTATTGAATTTTTACAATTCATTATGTAATTAAAGGTGTATGCTTAATATCTCCATAATGTAGATAATTAAATAACGTTAAAGAATTGTTATTGGCCTGTTTTGCTTGAACGTGCCTCTCGTAATCACTGCAACCAATATAATTGTATTTCCTTATGTTTCCCTCGCAGGGAATCTAGACGGAGTGTCCGTGGTGGCAGTTCATACCTTGCAGCAGGAGATGGAGGGCACACGCAGCACGGTGGACAAGCTGGAGCAGCGCATGGACTCACTGTGCAAGGACGTTCGAGATATCGGAGCCACCTTGCAGCAGATCCTCCTAGTCATGGGAGGGACCAAAACGTTCCCCCAGTTAGCTGCAGGATTGTCATCATCGGGACCGTCTTCGTCATCGTCAACTGGAGGCAGGAACAAGCTGGCGGACCTGATAACCTCGGTAGTGACTGCTGAGAAAAACAGTGCCAAACCTGTCAGTGTGGTAAAGACCTACATGCGGCACGATGGACCCACGCAGAGAAGAGTGGTGGACAGGCAGCGATCGGTGCCAATAGGATTAGGTGGTGGCGTTGGAAGTCGAGGACCTCGACCTTCGTTATCACCCTTAGCACGGAGATCGTCTCCTCCGGCGTCATCTCCAGGTTCAGCGCCATCCACCTCTCGGCCTCAGTTCTTCTTCGGCAACTCTCCAGAAGTGGAACACTTCGAGGACATATTCACAACGGCCTGCACCGAGGAAATGTGCGGAGCCGGTGGAGGCAGCGGGGAGTGTTCAACTTCCTTCGGTGGCCGGAGCTACCTGTCAGGTGGATCCCGGCAATCCCCTACCCCGATCTCCCCTATCTCCCAAGGGTCCGTTAACAGTCACACGCGGCTGCTAGGCTCAGAGGACGAGAAAGGCTCGCCCAGGTTGCTCCCCTTCAGAGAGGGTGGGGGACGCGGGGCGGGGGACCAGTATTACGGGGGATCAGACAGCGAATTTGAACACGACCAAGTAAGAGGAGGAGGGAGCTCCAGCGCTAACGGACAGCATTCCTCACACAGCGGGTCACCGCAAACGCCTCGCTCTCCCTTCTCTCCGCACAGGTTTAACGAACCTCGCTTCCCCTCCAACGCTGTTCGGTACCCTCCTGGCCTCAGGACAGGAAGCAGAGGGTCGGGACACGGGGAACTGTTGCGACAGGTCAGTGTGTCCTTCCCTGACCCTCCCCCTGTGCTGCTGGACCTCAGCTCCGGCAGTGACGGGGAGGATGACCGTAAGTCGGATTCTCTGCCTCTTCGCCCGCTCATCAATTCCAACAAATCAGAAACGTTGTATCTGCAGCCTCTGACGAAGCAGGATTCCATTAAAAATGTTGCAGACTATTCACTCTCCACGGTATCTACGACAGCTTCAACACCATCATCCTCGACAACAGCAGCAACAACACCAATCACCAGCGCTGTAGGGGAACCCAATTTATTAGACATCCGGGCTCCTTTGAGCAGTGCTGAGTCTTTGGATGACTTGCCATCGCCACAAGACTCCACTGAAGTATAGTGAAGCAGCCTTGAGTTTGCTGAAGTTGCCGCTGCATTTGAGATTATTAATTCATTGTGCAATTTGTTGCAATCCCAGACCAAACGCTGAATTGAGATTCTGTTTATCATGTGGCGTTTTTCCCTCTGTGTGAGCCTACTTGAGCGTCTTTGTTGCTGGACATCAGTTGCCGATAACAGTTATTCTCATTGGAAATTGTCATTCATGGAATAATCAATACCACAGAAATAATTAATTTACTGCCTGGAATCATCAAAGTGGACATGATCAGTTTCATAAACACACATTATATGAGACAGTGAATTTCTGGTCAATCGGATTAACGGTTCAGTACTTGCATTTTACAAACGAGGTGGTAATTTATAATTTTTTTTAATTGATATTTTCATTTAAAAAAAAATAAAACTTGTCATAGTTTTTTAATTTCAGATATTGTATTAAGAAATACACGTTCTGTTTTAGTATTTATTATTCGAAAAAAAAAGATAACTTTTAGCAATAGTTAGCATCATTGTATTGGTCGTCATCTTCCTTGTTATCATCTTTCGTCGTCCTCATTGCAACACCATCCAATCTACAGGATCAGCAACAATTTTACAAAAAAAAAACCCAATGAATAATTTCTTCTTCTTCCTTCTTCTTCTTCTTCTTCTTCTTCTTCTTCTTCTTCTTCTTCTTCTTCTTCTTCTTCCTCTTCTTCTTCTTCTTCTTCTTCTTCTGCTTCTGCTTCTGCTTCTTCGTCATGGTCTTTACCAGCATTGTTATCATCAACATCATCGACAGCATCGTCCTTTACGTCTCCGACACTCTTTCGTGGAAGAAAACGTCTTAAATAATATATGTTCGTACAAATGTTCATTGCATGTCGCTGTATTTATTTCTTGTCTAATGATCTCGGTGTCTCATTGTACACTGTTTCACAAGTCACTAAAATTGTTTAGCCGCGTTCCCCTCATTGTGGAATTCACTTCGTCCATCATTCAGGTGAACCTCCCAGGTGATCTGTAGTTTGTTTTGGAACAACTTAAGTTCCTGTTTCATAAGTTCTTGATACGTTGTTTGACAGCATTTTGAATTAAAATATATAATTTACCAGCGGATATTTTTTCATGTAATTTTAATTCAAATACTTATGTTTAATTCAAATAATTATGTTTGATGCTGACGAAATATTGCTTGTAACAATGAATTATTTCGTTGCATTTCTGTGAGATTTAAACGCAAAGACCGCATTTACCAAGATATAAACCAGTTGTGTTGGTTTTTTTTAATTCCACGTTCTTTCAAAATATATTTTTTGTGTACATTTATAGGTATATATTCAATGTAAATTCATTGTGACATTCGACATCAAAATAATATTTCGAGTTTTATTCCTCTATACTCATGGATGTATTGGCTAACCAGTACTTGACAATGTGTTAGGCATGACTAATGTGTTTTAATTCTAAGCAGTATTAGTAATTTCAGTTACAGCGAAATAGATATGTTTGAGAATTTTTGTTTTCGAATCAGAGAAATCTTTGTTTGCTGTATTGTTTTTTATTTTTTACAAAGCTTTTTTTTGTTTGTTATGATTTCATGCAAATCAGACTTTTAAAGATTAATTCTTTAAAGTTGATATCGGTGACGTTAGTTTTTATCAGAAATGAAGAGGCTTATATGTTTGGTTTTGCTCCAGTCCATACAGGTTTTCACCAGTGTGTTGTTTTCTTAATTTGATTTATTTTACATTTGCTTTAATTTAATTTAATTTAGGCCTATCAGTATATTTATTTCCAGTTAAGTTGTGACTTTCTTGCTTCTTAACAAATTCCAGTGAAGAATACCTCAAAGAGTTATCAGCAGTATTTTATTTTACTAATACAGTCAGGCCGCTACTGTGCTAGTCAGACGAATCTACGAATACAGTAAGAGCCTCTTGGTCTAATGCATTTTCATGTTTATTCAACCTGTTCATATGATGATTTTACTAATACGGTAGGAGTCTCGTAGGCTGTTTTCCTTTGTTTAGCATATTAGCTGCCCGCTTAAGGTGACTTAGTATAAAGCTTTAAATGAAAAGAATTGTGTGTCCGTAAATATATACCTTGTGTTTACCTTTTCTTAGTACTTACATTTGTAGTGCTGCTTTGACATTTCTGAATAATGTTTGTTGATTCATTATTTGTTTGAGGACTGTTGTAAAGCCTGCTGAAATTTATGGCTTCTGTGCTCAGAATAACCATTTATAGGAATTCAGTTAACGTGAGTTTAGGATATTTGTACTTGATTCAAATATGGCCTATAAGATTATTCTAACATGTTCACTAATGTGAAGTTTCATTTATCGGTTTGTAATTATTGTACATGGTAACTGCATAAATAGTCCTCTAGATATTTATTTTGAGTGCAGTATTTGCTCTACCAAGTCGTGAATGTGAACCTAACGTTTTTATTCGAATTAACCGGGTATCACATTTCGTATAACATGTCTCAGTTTTACCTACCATTATGATATTTAATTTTTCCTTCTTATTTTCTTGCTATGTATTTTACATGACACCCTGATATTAATTTTGTTTTAATTTGTTTTGATTTTGTTATTTAACAACATTGTAAAGACGTTTTCGTTTGCTATGTATTTTACATGACACCCTGATATTAATTTTGTTTTAATTTGTTTTGATTTTGTTATTTAACAACATTGTAAAGACGTTTTCGCTTGGAATCAAGATTTCTTGATTTGACTTGAATCGTACGAAGTACTATGTGTGTGGTTTGTAGTATAATGTAGCATTATGATTTGATTGTAAGGATTGAAATGACGTACGAGTAGGAATGCATGCTACAAAAAAGGGGAATGTACAGTATAATGATAAAGGTGAAAGCAGTATTGAGTATTGTGTTTAACATTTGATATCTAAATCGAACATCGATAATATGTTTAATATGGACAGTATTTTTTTTCCATTTCAAATCCGTGGTAGGGTTTGTTGCACACCATGCTTTAAAAAAAACACCTTGGTTTTTAAAGAATTAGCATTTATTTATTTATTTATTTTCATTTATTTTTATTTATTTATTATTATTATTATTATTATTATTATTATTATTATTATTATTATTATTATTATTATTATTATTGTTGTTGTTGTTGTTGTTTTTATTGTTTAATATTGTTCCTTCTCCACCCACCCCAGTCATTCCAGAATAGTCAAATATATTTTCCATTCCCTGTTGCAAATGGTAATACTCAATTGCAGAACTAATGATATTTCTGTGATGCATGAGATTAGGGCAGATTCAACTGATATAGACCTGAAATTTCATTTACTGCATTTTCCAGTAACTTTTATTGCCATTGTATGTATTTATTCTAAGCAGTTTTAATAACCTAGAATAGGTTTGCCACTAAAACATTGATGAATTGCTAGTAATGTTATTACCAAGTACAGTCGATTTAATACCGTTTCCACAAAATCAAATAATGCAGATATTGTTGTTTTATTTTGCATCACAAACGATTGTTTGCGACTGTTGATTCTGTTTTGAGGTATTATTATAATGAACAAGACTATGAACCGATCCTTGTCTGGCCTATCTAATCAACACACCAGTAGTTGTGTAACCCATACCAGAGGCCACAACGGTATTCTACTAGAATGGCTGAATGGTTTACATATTATTGTTAAGCACTGATGTCATCAGTTTTGAAATCTCATTGTTTTATTTCTGAAAGCAATACTAGTCAACGCAATGTTTGAGAAATATATGTATATAAACTAGGAAGAAACCTCACGACAATCTTTGATTTACGTAAACATTTAAAAGCTGAAATGGCAAATTATGATAATTATTAATGTCACCTGAAACCTTTCGTTTTGTTTTTGAAAGCAATACTAGTCAATGCCGATTTTGATATGTTTGTATTGCCTGAAAGATCCGCACAACCGCAAATTACGACTCTTTGAAGTACCGAAATGTTGGAATCCTGACAGGGCACATTTAACTTCTGATAAGCTTTGATTGTTCTTGTTTAGTAAGCAATGCTTGAATGCGGCTAGGGGAAAATTATATGAATGGACGTTTAAGTTATCTTGTTTTGTTTTCGCCACTCGTGGGGGAGCCGGGGGTTTCAGTATTAAAGTATCCCCACTTTATGGAAATTTAGTGCTTTAAATTCCCACTGTCGCTGTCTTTCTCCTTTGTTCTTTCTCATTCCTATTCTGTTCTATCAATCTACTATACCTTCTTCTCCGCTAGACTTAGTCACCTACATTTTTTCTTGAAAACTCTTCTGGGACAAAACTCCTAATTTGTGTGAGATCTGTTGGATCAGCTTGGGAATATTGGACGCTTTCTGCCAAATGGTCACTGGGGCTTCCAATAATAAAAATGTTTGGCAATGTAAGCATTTTATATGTATGTGTTTTGTTGATATTTTATAATGATGTTTGTTTTCTATTTTGTTTTTGTAAACGTGGGTTCAATAAATTAGAGTATAGCCTCAGCGTTCCCTGCGTGGGATGCCTTTATTGTAAAGTGATCGGCTGATGGAGTGTCTTCAGTGTTACCACTAGGGTTGTTTCGGCAGATCTTTTATGCGGATCAGGGGTGAGTCCTCTTTCAGCCAAGTTGTTGTCTTGATTTTGTGGTCCTGAATCAGCTCTTTGCAGTCCGCTGGACCCTCTAAGCAATGAATAACTAACTAACTGTTTTGTTTTATGAAAATAATGCTAGCCAACGCAGACATATAAAGACCTAATATTCAGATAAACTGGGAATTAAGGCAGATATATACAGCCCGTTTTGTATTTCGTGATTTTGTTTTGTTTCGTTTCTCAAAGTAATGCTGCTACTAGTCAATGCAGAGTGTAACATTATAACCCTGAAAGAGCCTCGCAGTTTCTCAAATATAAGAATGCCGACAAGTAATTTTGTTTGAAAGAGAGGCCATTTTAAATATCTGATTTTGTTTTGTTTTCTGATAGCCTAATTCTTTGTATTGGAAATATTTTAAGCTCTTGGAATTTCGGAAAAGCCTATAAGCGCTGACAGCATGAATTGTTACAAAAGGTGCAGCTTACAAATCTGTTGTTTTTAATTCTTTACAACAATACTAGAATCTTGGAATTCCAACAAAGGCTTCAATGCTGACAGAGCAAATTAGAATACTGATACAGCTTTGAAATCTCTGATTTTGTTGTGTCCTTGCGTGATAGAAATGTTTGATAACAATGGTTTGAGGATTATAGATTAAACGGTTTGGCTGGTATTTATATTTAACTTCTTCCACACTGTATTTTATTTTCCCGGTGGGATGCCGGGGGTTTCAGTATAAATAGTATCCCCGCTTTCTGGAAATTAAGTGCTTTAAATTCCCTATGTCGCTGTCTTTCTCATTTCTACTCTGTTCTACAAATCTACTAGTATTTTCTTCTTCGTTAGACCAGTCACCTACCTTTTTCCTTGAAAATTCTTCTGGGACAAAACTCCTCATTTGTGTGTGAGGTCTATTGGATCAGCTTGGGAATATTGGACGCTTTCTGCCAGGTGGTCACTGGGGCTTCCTATGATGTTATTATTTGGCAATGTAGGCAGTTTATATGTATGTGTTTTGTTGCTATTTTATAATGATGTTTGTATTTTGTTTTTGTAAACGGGGGTTCGATAAATTAGAGTATAGCCTCAGCGTCCCCTGCGTGGAATGTCTTTATTGTAAAGTGACTGGCTGGTGGAGTGCCTTCAGTGTTACCACTAGGGTTGTTTCAGCAGATCTTTTATGCGGTGTCGTGAGTCCTCTTTTAGCGAAGTTGTGGTCTTGATTTTGTGGTCCTGATACGGCTCTTTGCAGTCCGCTGGACCCTGTAAGCAATGAATAACTAACTAACTGTATTTTAATATCACTGTGATACGGTGAGATAAAGTAGAATAGAATTAGTTATGGATATTTGTTTTTTTAATGTGATTTTAAAATATATATTATAGGTTATAAATCTTTATTTACAAACTATATATAGACTATGGGTAAGGATGATTGTTTATTTTTTTTCTTAAATGGATATTACAATTCATACGATGGATCTTTCATTGCATCAATGCAAAGAGACATCAAGCACATCATGTTTGTTTCTGTGATTTGTTTAAAAAAACCAAAAAAGATCCATTTAAACTCTTTGCATGCAATGGCCAATTATCTCACGGTTGGAGGGGTCGATGGCGCAAAACATTGCGCCAGCTTTGCTGCAAATGCGCCTAGCTCTGGGTTCGATTCTGGCTTCAAAATCTATTTTGTACAAGCTGAGTCTCAAAAGGCCATGCTTTGAGCAGCGCTTTGTTCTGGAAGTGCACTGTTTAAGAACCATCCGAAATTGTTAAGTTTTTGAGTCATAAGATCTGTGGAATGGTTCACAAATCGTTTTGCCGTGTTATTGACAGATACTCAATCAAAGGAATGCAGAGATCTATAAATTATGCTGAAACTCACTTAGGCACGTGTTTAGGCACAAAGAGAATAGTGTGCTTACCTCGCTCTACACAATCTAGGCGTATGCGAACATCATTATGTGATTATGGAATTAACTATAGGTATTGTATATGATATAAAATCGTGCTATTGCGATCACAGTCGATTCACAGATGGATGTCCAACAATTTACGTAAAAACCATGCTGATAATTTCATTGCAGAAACTGCTATCAGAAATGGTCCGCTAGTCAAAAATGATGCGTGTAACTAAATTCGTTGTGTTACGGATTGATTTGAACAGCATATAGTGATCATAATTATGTAAATACGCTGATGAAACAGTGAACTGCAAGTTTCTATAAATCCTCTTTCGACTTGCACTATATAATTGTAATAAAGATTCTTGCATGATTATGTATAAGTCTAAAAACTCCGTATGGCCGCTCTTTAACTTTTATTCAGACGTCAGTGTGTAAGCCTAACTGCCGTGTTCGCGCGCGCTGGTATATACAACAGTGTGTGTGTGTGTGTGTGTGTGTGTGTGTGCGCGCACGTGAGAGAGAGAGTGTGTGTGTGTGTTTGTACATGCATGAGTGCGCGCATGCGCCACTTTTGTCAAGTCCAGCTTCCACAAAGCTCAAAAATTGAGTTTAAAGACAGGCGTTTACCATTCCCGTCATGTTCCCCTCCCACCTTGGGCAATTCCTTAACTTTTACTTTTAGCAAAACGGTAGCAAGTCTTACTTTGTGTTTTTTACTAAGCCAATGCTTTGTAAGTACTTTAAAAAAACCTTTTAACCGAAAATTGTGTTTTTACCTTGAGGGCAATGGGGTGCTTTTTTCATGTCTTCTTTTAGTAAGTTTTAAATATTCGTCAATTCAATCTTATACCATAATATCGACATTTGTTTTCATTTCATTTTATATTTGTAAATAATGTTGTCCACTCCGAAATATGGCCATCACAGATTAAAAATTTGTGTCAAAATAATTGTTTTTGTTTTTATATGGTTGATCACACTTTACATTCACTTAAGACGATTCCTAATACCTTATGCCTGTGTCAGGCAAAACACAGATCATAGCCTCCCGGTCCTTGAAGTTTTGTAGTGGCTCTTTTTTAAAATTTATTTAAATCACGTTTTTAAGAATCGTGTATTGAACACACATAATTATATGCGAATTGGCGTAATATAGACGTTGAAAAAAAAAACTCACCACTTCACATTTTTAATCAACGTCCTCACAATGAGAATTTTGCGTAATAGACCGATAAGCGTTGATTTAAAGTGTAACTCGTTAGAGTAAAGTCTTTTCAAGTGATAATAGGCGTTGAGAAATAAAACGTTTAACAACGCCTGAGTAATATCGTTAGTTTAAATGTTTGTTTCCTTAACGTCTTTCACATCATACGAATATTGCGTACCATAGACGGTGATTATAGACGGTCACATTATGAGAATATAGCGTCATATAGACCTAGATGCTTAAAATGTCAACTCGCAAGTTTACATTTTTAATCAACGTCGTTGTTAAAATTTAACTCAAAATATGTTTAAATTTGCATCGACGTACGTCACGCTGTTTATAAGCGTATTGCGTAATATGATCAATTTAACTCTCCAGGTTGCATTAATTTCCTATCCGGGTTTGCATTACGTTAGTTTGATGCTCTCTTTAGATACTAATTATGTGTTATGATTTTTGTTGAACGGGTTTTTAAATCGGAGTGGAGTGACGTGCATTTTAACCAAATCCGATTATGTGATCGTGGATAAAAGGAAAGTTATATTTATCGATTTAATCCAAGTCACACATTCAATTAACATATTGTTTTCTTGCAATATTTCACTGAACCCTTGTGAATTTTATTTTTTTCTTCTTAAAAAAAAGGAATAAAGAATGTTATTCATCATTGACTGTTGTTCGTATTATTTATGCTTGCGGCCCCCTCTACCTCACCACTTCCCTCCCATCCCCCTCCCCCCTCCGTGGGGGTGCCGGGGTCCCCACTTTCTGGAAATTTTGTGCTTTTAATTCCCACTGTCGCTGTCTTTCCTCGTTGCTCTTTCTCATTCCTACTCTGCTCTATCAATCTACTATACTATATCTTCTTTGCTAGACCATTCACCTCCCTTTTTTCTAGAAAACTCTTCCAAATCTCCTCATTTTTGTATGAGATCTGGTGGGTCAGCTTGGGAATATTGGATGCTTTCTGCCAAATGGTCACAAGGGCTTCCTATGATATTATTGTTTAGCAATGTAGGCATGTTATATATATGTGTTTTCCTGATATTTTATAATGTTGTTTAAATTCTATTTTAGTTTTGTAAACGAGGGCTTGGGATGCCTATTGTATTGTGACCGGCTGATGGAGTGCCTTCAGTGTAACCACGGTTGTTTCATCGGATCTAATAAACGGATCAGGAGTGAGTCCTCTTTCAATCAAGTTGTGGTCCTGATTTTGTGGTCCTGATTCGGCTCTTTGCAGTCCGCTGGACCCTGTAAGAAATGAATTACATTACATTACATGATTATTGCTTTAGGTCCAGCGGACTCTTCCGAGCCAGATCAGGACCGGACAACCCCTGATCCGCATAAAAGATCTGCTGAAACAACCCTAGTGGTAAAAATGAAAGCTCTCCACCAGCCAGTCACTTTACAAAAAAAAAAAAAAAACATCCCACGCAGGGGACGCTGAGGCTATACTCTAATTTATCGAATTCTCGTTTACAAAAACAAAATAGAATACAAACATCATTATAAATTTCAATAAAACACATACATATAAAATGCCTACATTGCTAAATAATAACATCAAAGGAAGCACTAGTGACCACCTGGCAGAAAGCGTCCAATATTCCCAAGCTAATCCAACAGACCTCAAACACAAATAAGGAGTCTTGTCCCGGAAGAGTTTTCAAGAAAAAAGGTAGGTGACTGGTCTAGCGAAGAAGAAGATAGTATAGTAGATTGATACAACAGAGCAGGAATGAGAAAGAAGAAATGAGAAAGACAGCGACAGTGGGAATTTAAAGCACTAAATTTCCAGAAAGTGGGGATACTATTTATAATGAAATCCCCGGCACCCAAACGGGGGATACGAAATGACTAACTAACTAACTAAGATAACTATATAGATTCAGCCGTGTTTGGATTGTATAGTGCTTTTGGTTTGTTTAAGTCTGTGCTCAAAGCAAGCCCACGTGCACAAATACACACACACCATGCCTTTATTGCTATTAGTTTCCAAAAGTGCATTACTAAAGTTTCGTACATCATCGCTAGCACAGGGGGTAGCAGTAATAACGGCACCGCTATGCTATCGAGGATCCACTACCGCTTTGCTATCGGGGATTCACTACCGCTTGGCTATTGGGGATCCACTACCTCTTTGCTTTCGGCGATCATCATGCCGATGTGCGTGTTTGTCAGTCTGTCCGTGTCTGGCAGTATGTTTAGGTCTGTCTGGATGAATGTGTATGTGTGTGCGTGTATTGGGCGTATATGTACATTATATATATCAAAGTTAACTCATTTGAATCTACTTGCACATGTTTTAATCCACAATTTGACTACAAAGCTCCCGCAGTCAAACTAGCAACCGATCGGCGTATTTTTATTCTCGCTCAATCTTTTCTTCCTTCCACAAAACAATTATTTGTCATGATATATAGTATACTGTAGCAACACTGAGGCAATAATAATAATAATAATAATAATAATAATAATAATAATAATAATAATAATAATAATAATAATAATAATAATAACAATAATAATAATAATAATAATCAAACATTAGGTTTGACAACAATAATTGACTCGACTGAAAAATAATCAATGTCGTTAGAAAGGAGTGCATTAACAAGATTTTCCTCTGATCTGTTCCTTGCTAATAATTACAGCTCAATCACGTTCTCTCTCTCTTTCTCCCTCATTCTCTCTCTCTCTTTCTCACTCTCTCCTTCCCTTCTCTTCGAGAGCAGCTAAGGGAGAATACCTAGTATCATACCTAATTCTGAAGAAGTTGCTTCCCTTTATTCATACCAGAATCCTCTGCCTCTCACATCACGCATGGGATCTCCTTATGTCTTGTAGAAAATAGAACGTAATCGATCAGATACTCTTAGCAAAGCAGATGGTTTCCAGAAACGAAGCCCATCTTTACCCACTTAAAATGAGGTTCAACTTTGAACACGCCAATACCACTTCTTAATTTTTCTTAACCAAACATGACACATTTACAAATATGCAGAACAACAGTGTTCTACAACCAAAAATTGTGAGACAAACGTACACTAGACGTGCTACATGTATAGCGCAACCCAATAAGGCAAAACAACGTACAAATTATGCAGGTACCAACATTTACCAACCGTATTATGTGGTAATATCAATAAAGTCATCATTGAGACCATACTTCATCATTTGTACATGCACATAAGATTTATATCTATTGCATAGACTCTAGCTGCAAGATAGCACTATAAGGATTTTTTTTTTTAAAACGTCAATACTCGTTAGTAATATTTGACGGATTAATAAAATTAATAGATTTGGGATTCCAAACTAAAACATCCTAATCCAAATTTAATAGCTTATTAAGACAAATTCAATGCGCAATTGTTATAACATATAATAAAATCGTATTTTAGTACTAGAATATAAATAACCTGTCCTATTAAATTCGCAAATAGAATTTTCTCTGACGATGTTCTAACATTTTGTTGTGTTGTTGTAGCTGTTGTTAGTGTAGTTGTTGTTATTGGTGGTGTTGTAGTAGTTGTTGTCGCTGTGGTCGTCAATTAAAATAAACTTTACAGACAATTATTTATAAGTACATATTTATATTAACACTCAATGTAGACTGGCTAAAATCTATCATATAGTTCAACAAACAAGCAGACCCAACAATATTTTTAACATATTTTCTTCTGACGCCCTGATATACCCGAGGTAAACAAGAAGGCACCTTCAGACTTCTTTTTTAGTGACAAAACCCACATAGTATATAGTAATGTAGGTCTACTATGTACAACTTTGAAGCGTCACCAACAAAAAGGAACAATTCGTACATACATATTAAACATTAAAACTGTAATAATACACGCTTTCAGTCAATAATGGAAACCGAACAGTGTTGTGTGAGCGATGTGAAGTCAAGTTGAACATCTAAAATAAGTATTATATTACGAATATCTATTAAACAAGTCAAGTTCAACATCTAAAATAAGTATTATATTACGAAAATCTATTCAACAACATGAAGGTACATAGAATAATAAGATTGACCAAAGAAACAAAAAACATGTTCTCTTTTATAAAGAGAAGTGTCAATAACACTGCATGAGGGATTAAGCTGGCTTTGACCGACTTAAACTACTACCTACACCAGTAATTTTGCATTTTTCTATAATGCTCACACGTTTCAAACTAAGCTAACGTCATTTACATGACTTAAGTTTTGGGTGTTGTGATGTCAAATGAACGTATTTAAACAACTAACTAAGATATAAAAAAAAATTAAAAAACCACGTTTGTGTCAAACCTATTCAGCAGTCACTTTATAAACAAAGCATGTATCATATCCAAACGTCAATAAAGCCAACATTAAAATGTTCCTTTGTTTGAAGTTACGAAACGCTAAGTCGATTTCTGAAGTGTGCAAAGCAGGCAGGGAATATTGTTAAACATGAAAACCAAAGACAGATATATATATATATATATATATATATATATATATATATATATATATATATATATATATAGGCTTATAAACCATTGCTTCTGGGCACCTTAAAAGTCACCAACCGGTCATTTGGGTACCCGGCTTTGGATCTGGGGACCCAGCTGGGTCCCCGGATCCAAGGCGGCTCCCAGAAAACGATCTTAGGGTAAGCGCAGTGCCTCGTCGATTAGGGTAAGGCAGTGCCTCGACGATTAGGGTAAGGCAGTGCGCTCGAAACGGGTTAGGGTTAGGGTTAGCGGTCCGTCTACAAGTGATAATTTACATGTAATTATAGTGGGGGTACCCAAAAGCAAGGGGGTATATCTATATATATATATATATATATATATATATATATATATATATATATATATATATATATATATATATATATATATATATATATATATATTTCTTGTCCGGCTTAATATTCACACGGATTTTGTTTGACTGTGTGCAAATGCAAATAGAAGGAGTCATTCAGCACAAAACTTTGCCGAACTTGGCCTTTGGTCGATTTCAGCATTTGCACTGTACACACCCCTTCGCTGAGTCTCGTGTCACTAACACGAGGAAAAGAATGAGTCACGTCACACACTGTAAAAAGCGTATCTCTCATTGTAAACTATGCGCAATGAGCATGCACTTTTCCGTAAATATCTGCACTGTACAAGATTACGTCATCGTTATCATAACGAAATTCGTGGTTGTATTTTCCCCCATTTATAGTTGCAAGAACATCTTCAGCAGAATTAATACGATCTGGTCACATGCGCATTCTACCTGTGTGAAAATTGAAGTTGACACTACAGACCTGAGGAATACAAAATATGCCAAAAGATATCAACGTCACAATGTTTGACAGAATCTCCATGCTAGTCACATCATTCACATTCGAGATCTATTATGTCTGTTCAAACTTTCATTGTAGATATTACAGGTCTAAACACTAGTTACCGTCTATTATTAGTCCAGATCCAACTTTAAAAGAAAACAAAATTAAACACGTTGGATTTGTTTATCCGACAAAACAGACATTGGTGGGATAAATAGCAGATTCGACGAAGACGCCTTCTCTGTTTAAAACAAATGCACTGATAAACAGGAGGTCGTCGTATCAGACTCGACTAAACATGAAGTCAATTTCTGTCATTTCGACGAAACACTAAGTCGATTCCGGTAGTTGCGACGAAACATAAAGTCGAATTCTGTAGTTTCGACCAAACAAACAAGGGGTTCAGTTAGCAGATGAGAACACTCCTATAGTTGGTACTTTATTTTTGACGAAAGAAACACGAGGTTGGTTTGTGAACTTTCCTACAAAATACCTACATATTCGATGCTGTTGATCCAACGAATCAATAGATTCCTGAAGCCACTGTTTCACAGCACTTTAAGCTTAATCTGTTAAATATTTTCAGCAAAACTCATATATCAAGAAGTCGAACACAAATATTTTTAACATGCGAATATCAACACAGGACTCCACTACAAAACAGTCTTTTCTCAATTTCCTCTAATTCATGTAAACATTTTGGGTATCTTTTAATTCCGTATTAAACATTAGTATTTGGATACTAACTTGTATCTGCAGACTGCGACCCACTCTTGTGAATGTTATCCGCACTAATCTGCAGACTATAACCAGCCTCTTTAAATGTTTGCGTGTTAAATACTCTTATTTGCAGACTGTGACCCACTCGTTGTAGGTACAGACCTTGCACTCAACGTAACAACACCAATAAAACTTGCAGTGACATCGCTCCGACCGCTTCACTTTCAGTGTATTGTATCCTCGTCCGCAGCAGAGCGTTTCACAGTTGTCAATACCTGTAGATGGATGAAAGAAAATGCGGACATTAATATTTAATTATACATAATTATTGCTCTTTTTAAATGTCTAACCTACTTCGGTGGAAACTGACAATAAATTAAAATCTGTAACCAACATACACGCTCAAACGTTTTACACACTCCTACTTTCAAAGCAAATACACAGTCATTAATCAAACGTGTGGTGTAAATACAAGCCGCTATTAGAAGGAACTCGAGTTTATTTTTAGAATTTGGATAAAAAGAAGATTGATTGCATCTAATAATAATAATAATAATAATAATAATAATAATAATAATAATAATAATAATAATAATAATAATAATAATAATAATAATACAGGATGCTATCACGCGCTTTGTTTTCAGTCGAAGACAAAGCGTGGCAATTTGAAGAAATCGCTAATACAAAAGTCGGAACAGAAATCTTTTTTTTTTGTTGTTTTTTTTTTTTTTTGGGGGGGGTGGAACATTTTAGATTGACTGCATCCAATATTACTATGGAAGGGAGAGAGGAAACCGGAGTACCATGAAGAAACCCTCTATGACCTGAAAAGCCTCGTACCCAAGTTCTATTCCCCGCTCCCTCTCCACTTCCAACCCCACTCCCATGCAGGGCTTCGAACCCACGACCTTCGGAAATCAGTGCCTAATCAACTGGGTTGCCAGGCCACCCACTACTTCCAGGCAGTATTTCATTTACCTGTGCTCGTTTTGTTGCAGAGTCTGCCCGTGGTTCCAGGTGAGTCGACTAGTGGGTTGGGGTCGCAGAAATTAGGGGAGGGTTCGAAGTACAACAGTTCCATCTTGCGTGGACGTTTGCCGTTTTTCTTGAAAATTCTCCCGTGTGCCTTGTTGGTCACATCCACCTATAATAATAATAATAATAATAATAATAATAATAATAATAATAATAATAATAATAATAATATAATATAATATAATATAATATAATATAATATAATATAATAATAGCAATGATGATGATAATAATAATAATACTAATAATACTAATAATACTAATAATAATAATAATAATAATAATAATAATAATAATAATAATAATAATAATAATAATAATAATAAATGTTATATAGAAACACGGGAAACAGAGTTAAAATACAATAATAGTACAAGATTTCAAAACCACAAATGTTGTTTTTTTTTAGCTATTATTTGTTTATTCGTCAGGATTAGTTTCAAGAGTACCCAAGAAATTTATATAATAAGCTTACTTAATTTGGGCAAAGAATATCTACTACGCAAAGAACGGTCATAAGGCCTAGGATAGCGAAACGATGAGCGCGAGCGCCGCCAAGCGGATGAAATGATAATTACGTCCCTTTGTTGAGCTCAGTGATATGACTATGCTTGTGGTAGGTACTAGGATAATGGATTGTGTCAGTTGTAGAGGATTGTGTGCCTATATGAAGATTTGACAACTCCTATACAAGTGTGGTATTAAAAACACTTTATTTAAAGTGTAATAGATCTAAATGCATTTCAAGGAATGTGAACGAGTTTTTGTTTTTTTTTAATGTTGAAGTGTGTGTGTGTGTTTGTATGATAGATTCTTAGTTTGTGTTAAATAACTGAGTTATTCTCCTTAGAGTGGATTTTTTGTTTAAATGTTCTTTGCAGTCAATAATTAATATTTGGCATTATTAACAGATAACTAGGTAGTAAGTTTAGATTTTAATACTTGATCTAATGTTTTACTTTTTTCGCTGTGGTTTTAGTTACAGTCATGCCTTGAAAAAGCTTAATAAAGCTTTGAATAAAATGTCGTAGGTCTGACTGCTGTTGTTGTTCTTGGTTTTTAGTTTTAACTTTATTTATTTTTAGTTATTTATTTATTTTATTATTATTATACTAATTGTTATTATTACTTTATTTTTAATTTTGTACATCCTTTTGTAATGTTGTCTTTTCTGATTTTTTTTTCTAATGTGTGAATCATAAGTGTGTGTGTGTAAAGTTCTGAATAGTTTTGAAATCATGTTTGTAGCAATGTCTATCTGTTCCTTGCAAAATGTTATTGTTGGCATGAGTTCAAAGTCTATCATAATCCTAACCGAAATGCAATAAGAGCTTGAAAATCATCACTACCTTATTTCATTTTGCATCAACTATGGTAGTTAAAAAAAGTTTGTATGTATTATTGGTTGTTTGTTTTTTTTAAGCCTACTGGTGTGAAACATTTCTCTCTCTCTCGTCATATCGTCATAGGAACCTGGAATGTCAGGACCCTAACTGCGGAAGGAAAATTAGAAGAACTGGCCCACGAGCTGGACCACTATCGATGGAACGTTCTAGGTATCAGCGAACTGCGCTGGAAAGGCCTAGGTGAAACAACGACTGACAAAGGCCACAAGCTCTATTTCAGCGGTAGAGATGACAGGCACGAACACGGCGTTGGATTCTTGGTCCACAAGAACATTCTAGCCACTGTCATGGGTTGCCGCCCAGTCTCCAGTAGACTCATTACCATCCGTCTGAGAGCAACCCCTTTCAACATTACCATCATCCAGGCCTATGCCCCAACATCAGACTATGAAGACAGCGAAGTGGAGGATTTTTATGAAAATATACAGGCGGTCCTTGACCAAGTGCCGAAGAAGGACATAGTCATAGTGCAAGGCGACTGGAATGCCAAGGTTGGCCAAGATGCGCACCACAACTGGGGAGACACATGTGGACCCCACTGCAACAACGAGACAAATGACAGGGGTCTGAGGCTATTGGAGTTTGCCAGATACAACAATCTGGTACTGGCAAACACGCTTGGTCTCCACAAAAAATCCAGACGATGGACATGGCACAGTCCCGGCGGGGAACATCACAACCAGATCGACTACATCATGGTCAAGAAACGCTTCAGATCAAGCATCAACATTGGCAGGACACGCACCTTTCCAGGAGCAGACATTGGAAGTGACCACGATCTCGTGATGATGTCTTTCCGGCTCCATTTGAAGAGAGTAAATACAGCAAAGTGCACTAGGCTGAAGTTCGACCTGGACAAACTGCAAGACCCGGAGGTGGCAAAAATATTTCAGGCCACAATTGGAGGGAAATTTGCACCACTGCTTATTTTGGGGGCAGGCGAAGTAGATGTCAACACCATGACCAATACCTTCAACTCAGCTGTAACAGATGCCGCCACTGAGATCCTTGGCAAGCACCGACCAAAGAAGAAGCCGTGGATCACACCTGAACTTTTGGATCTGTGTGATAAACGAAGAGAGTTAAAAAAGAAAAAGAACACCTCACAGGGAGCTGATGTCTACCGAAAAATCAACAATGACATCCGAAAAG
Source organism: Oncomelania hupensis (assembly GCA_036898135.1). Taxonomy (NCBI): domain Eukaryota; kingdom Metazoa; phylum Mollusca; class Gastropoda; order Littorinimorpha; family Pomatiopsidae; genus Oncomelania; species Oncomelania hupensis. The sequence goes on from CM072512.1 coordinate 113,729,762, forward strand.
GCATGCGCACAGCAAAGGAGAACTGGATAGAAGATCAATGCCAGGAAATAGAGAACAATCTGAACAAGAACAACAGCAAGAAGGCCTACCAGACTGTGAAGCGGCTGACAAGTGTTAAACAGCCCAAAGTCTCCACTATCCAAAGCAAGTCTGGCATATGCCTTACAGAAGAACAAGAAGTCTTGGACAGATGGACAGAGTACTGCTCTGACCTTTACAACCATACACCAAATGGAGACCCATCAGTTCTAGCATGTCCCGAGAGCAAAGAAGAAGAAGAAATCCTCCCAATTCTCCGGGAAGAAGTTGAGGCAGCAGTGCAATCGCTGAAGAAAGGGAAGTCAGCGGGAGTGGACAACATACCAGCGGAACTGCTACAAGCAGGAGGAGAAGCGATGACTGATGCTCTCACCATTATCTGTAACAAGATCTGGCAGAGTGGGGAATGGCCTACACCATGGACCCAGTCGCTTGTCATCACTCTTCCCAAAAAAGGTAACCTTCAGGAGTGTGAAAATTACCGCACCCTCAGCCTCATCAGCCATCCCAGCAAGGTCCTCCTGAAAATAATACTCAACAGGTTGAAACCACAAGCTGAACAAATCATAGCTGAAGAACAAGCAGGATTCATGGCAGGGCGAAGTACCACTGAACAGATTTTCAACCTCAGAATAATCTGTGAGAAATACCTACAGCACCAACAACATCTATATCATGTGTTCATAGACTTCAAGAAGGCATTTGACCGAGTCTGGCATGCAGCTCTATGGGCAACCATGAAAGTGTACAACATCAGCCCTAAAATTATAGAAGTCATCAAAAGCCTGTATGACAAGGCTTCCAGTGCAGTCCTCCATAACAGCGTCATCGGGAACTGGTTCAGAACAACAATCGGTGTGCGTCAAGGATGCCTACTCTCTCCAACACTCTTCAACATCTTCCTAGAGCGCATCATGTCAGATGCTCTTGCAGATCACGAAGGCACAGTCAGCATAGGGGGCAGAGCAATCTCCAATCTTCGTTTTGCGGATGATATTGATGGATTGGCTGGAGAGGAACAAGAACTTGAACAGCTTGTACAGAGGCTTGACACCACCTCCAGAGCTTATGGAATGGAAATAAGTGCAGAGAAGACCAAAATGATGACCAACAACACCAATGGCATCAACACGGACATCAAAGTACAAGGACAATCCCTCAACACAGTGCACAGCTTCAAATATTTAGGAGCCATTGTGTCAGACAATGGGTCTCGACAGGAAGTCCTCTCCAGGATCGCACAAACAACTGCTGCCCTGACAAGGTTGAAGCCCATTTGGAAAGACAGAACCATCAGTCTACATTCCAAAGTAAGACTGCTGCGCTCTCTGGTCATCTCCATCTTCCTATATGCTTGCGAAGCATGGACCCTCACAGCAGATCTCCAACGAAGAATACAAAGCATGGAGATGAGGTGCTACAGAAGACTTCTGTGCATTTCCTATACCCAACACATCACCAACGACGAAGTCCGACAGACCATCACACAAGCCATTGGACAACACGATGACCTGCTCACAGTGATGAAGAAACGGAAACTCCGATGGTATGGCCACGTCACCAGATCATCAGGCCTTGCAAAGACCATTCTGCAAGGCACAGTGCAAGGAGGTAGAAGAAGGGGGAGACCGAAAAAGAGGTGGGAGGACAACATTCGAGAATGGACTGGTTTGACACTGAGCGAAGCCATGAGGGCTGCTGAGGACAGAGAAAGATGGAGTATGCTGGTTAAACGATCATCTGTGGTGCCCCTACGACCTTCTGGTTATGGGACAGGATAGGATAGGATAGGTGTGAAACAAACGGAATAATAAATAATTGTATTGTAACAGTACTAAATTTTATCATTGTTCATTGTCAGTGTGTGTAAAAACACTTTGCGCTCTCTCTCTCTCTCTCTCTCTCTCTCTCTCTCTCTCTCTCTCTCTCTCTCTCTCTCTCTCTCTCTCTCTCTCTCTCTCTTATGTATATGTGTAAGTGTATCCTTTTGTGTGTGTCTATCATCTGATTTGTGTGTGTGTGTTTAACATAGTTCTTGTTATTTGCAACACACATACATACAAAAAGTATGAACTGGAAACTAGCTAGTAAAGTTACTGCCATGAATCATATCAAGTGCATAAATTGTGCATAATATTTCTCTCTTCTATGTTACTAGGGATACAGTGTAAACACATACCACACACACACAAAACAACTATCTTTTTACAGTTCCAATGTAAAATGTACAAGCAAATTATTATCTCATGTCAATGTGTTTCCCCACACCAACTCCCTCAAACAATTATCATATTTTATAGGTGTTAAAAATTTTTTTTTAAAAATCTCTTCATTTAGAAGGTGACAGGCATGAACGGGGCTCGATCGTTTCAGCTTTCACGTTTTAACATTCGGACGGATTTTTATTTTATTTTAAGAATTATAATGACTTGTGATATGTTGATGCATCTAAAGACATATTACAGTATGCTTATATGCAAAACTCCATGAATATCGGCCAGGAAGCGATGGTATGGCGTCCGGCAAAGGAGGCTTGTTTACAGATCGCTAAGCGGACGGTTATCTCCCTTGAGTTATTTATCATCATACTCGTTGGAGGGCGCTGCGCGCTGACCGTCTTGTAACTTTATAGAAGGGAATCTCCTTATGACCGTTCTTTGCGTAGCCTACCTTCTTTGATTTGGGGGAGAAAAAAACATCAATATTACAGTTAGTCATATGTATGGATGCGTCAAAAAATCGATGACTCAGTTTTGTGATGAAGGTCAATAGATATATGGTATCTTTCTGCGATCTTGATGTTAAATATATTGATAAAACAGATTCCCAATTCAATGTAATGTAAACCCGAATGAGATATAATTAAAAGACACAGGCGAATGACTGAGCATTAAATTACATTTGTTTTATTGTGTACTGCATATCGACTGACGTGTTCTGTGTTTTTGTTTTCTCTCTGTTTTTTCCATGTCTATTACTACTACAACTATTTTAACCACCACCACCATCTCCGTCGCCAAGATCAACACAATGAAAGACAAGACAATAATAGCAACAATAATTATATAACCATATAGGCTAATCATAAGTTACAAAGCAACATAAAACACTATATAGCTTATATTAGCGGCCTTTATAAGAGGTGCAGAAAACGTAAACTCATTTAACAACATTCTAGAGGGCCATCCAAAACTTTCAAGTTAAGCTTTAAGAATATGACGCTTAAGTGTCATTTTATTTCAATCGCGCTAGTTTGACCATTACTGGAAAGTATTAAGGAAGTGGCAGTTGACACCGTCCACAAGTCCTAAAAAACGAAGACTCTACGTACTAAACGAAACTAAACCAAACTAAACGTAAACTAAAACTAGACTTAAACTAAACTACATGACACACCCATCAATATAAAACACGCCAATACATACATGGAGAAGAAGATAAAGATATTGGTTTGTCTGTACCTGTACCTTTGTGGCGTCTTCAAACTTTCGCTTCAGAAGCCTGCCCACCTTCCTGAACTCTGGCGTGGCTTTCCAGCACGTCTTGAGCTCACAAGACCCCGACATCCCGTGACACTTGCACTGTTTTTGAACGTTCTTGATAACTGCCTGGTAGACAGACAATATAGAAGAGATTATTGAATGGGTACTACACTATGGAGAGAACCGTCACTGTTAAATGAGAGAACGTAATTCTAAGTTCACCTGAGGTAATCTGATTGAACCTTGTAATAATATTATAACTGCAAATGGTCACACGAAGACACATTTCAGCGTCGTAGATTCTTGTAAAAGTCACATTAAGTGTTGCCCCACCAGAGAAAAAATTAATACTAGACATAAAAAAGCAACCTCTTTCAAAAGTACGGTTTAATATAAAATCGATATAGATGATTAATGATGATGATAATGAAGAACAAGAAGAAGAAGAACAAGATGATGATGATGATGATGATGATGATGATGATGATGATGATGATGATGATGATGATGATGATGATGATGATGGTGATGATGATGGTGATGGTGATGATGATGATGTTCAACATGAACTACTAAACCACGACATCCACATGTTACGGCTCTACACTGTACTCACCAGCCTGCCAGCTCTGTTGTTGTGGAGGTTGATCTGACTATGGATGTCTCTGGCTTCTTCTTTATAGTCTAAGAATTTTCTGGCGTATCTTTCGCCAAAGTCCACATTGTGACTGCACCCTCCCCACTCAAACGACTGCCCCACCGCTTTGGGGCCAGCTTGGTTATGGGCAGGGTGCCCCACTGCCCCGGCCTGTCGCGCGGCGTGATGGTGGAGAACGCTCATGTCGCAGCCGCAGGATTTCAACTTGCCCATGCTGCAAGCTTTGGACACCTGGTGGGTTACTCCGGCTGCAGAGATGGCGTAGGCAAACGCCGTTTCTTTATAACCTGTAGGACATTTAAAGAGTATCAAGGTTAAGGATTCAAGGATACAACAAAGTGTATTGCCAAATGAACTTACACAAGGAATATACTTCGGTCAATGTTTCCAAGTTAGTATTAACCAAGGTTATTTTCAGGTTGATTTTGTTTTTTTCCTTAACGAAGGTTTGGCAGATTCTCAAAATGGGAAACTACAGACCAGTACCAGCTTGGATATTCCAAAAATATTGGAACATGCCTATTAAATTCATTCTTTCAGCGAATAATTCCGAAGGGCATAGACACCATTTGACATTTTGCCTCTATGATTGAAGTTCAGTTTGCTGTATGAGAAGAAGAAGAAGAAGAAGAAGAAGAAGAAGAAGAAGAAGAAGAAGAAGAAGAAGAATAAGAAGAAGAAGAAGAAGAAGAAGAAGAAGAAGAAGAAGAAGAAGAAGAAGAAGAAGAAGAAGAAGACATAAATAATTATTATGTTCTGAACACTTCTGGATATTATACAAAGCATTCCCCCCAAAATCGTCAGATGGTTTTCTACCCTTTCGTGTTACATGTATAATCTTAAATAAGTGTCATCAAAGAACATCTAAAATCCCGATAAATAAATTAAAATAAACCCACGTGGTCTGAAGATCATGAACCATGCAATGTGCATGTTTGTTTACATTGAACATGTTCCTGGCTTCCAAACATGCTAACATGTGGCCATGGAGAAAGATACAGCGGGCACCATTGCCTTTCCGAAAGGTCACGGGTCTACTCAAGGGACGGAACTCGAGGGGAAAGACCTCTCTTAATGACACCGGTCTGTGTTGTCTTTTCCTGAATCGTCGTCTGAGAGACCGAGACAGGGAATGCTGGGAGATATTATGGGGCGTGTCTGATGGATTTCTTGGGATTGGGCTCGCTGAAACTAACATGTGTGAAGCTGGTTAGTGCAAATTCACAAATTTTGCTGTTTTCTTCCTAGACCCCATGCTGTGGAAATTCCCAGTCTTTCGGGACTCATTACATTTCATTTAAACGCAAAGAAAATAGTTTGATATTACTTTCTGAATCACAAAATGAATAATAAGGAAAAGAGGTAAAGAATCAGGAACGCACTAGTAGTTTCTGGGCAAACCCATGGACTGAAAGGTCTCCATGCCAAGTTTACAAAGAAATATGTGTGTCTAAGTGCACATTTCATGTCTGTGCATCTTCTGTTGGAGATATAAGGACAGCAATATTAGGACAGCAATATTTAGGCTATGTAAAGCGACGTAGGATTACCATCATTACCATCTAGCGATAAAAAAAGGAAGAGAAATCTCAAAAGCAGCGAGCAATCTTTGAAGGACTGTTGTTCTTTAATATTCAGAGGAAACAAGGCCCAGAATTGAACCAAGACACCTGCGTCTCGCTCCAACAGGTGTCTGATATTCAGAATGAAGCTTAGGCTTTGCAAAACATCCGTTATTTATCCAACTACCCAAAACCCCTTCGCCATCGCCACCTCTTCCCTTGCTTTTCCCATCGACTATCGCAGCGGATCGGTGCTATGCTATCAACAGTTTCAGACCTAAGAATTGCTTATCCATCAACTGGCGACTGCTTATGTATCAACATCATCAGGCCCCAAACTGACGACATATCAACAGGCCGCGTGTATTTAAAGGTAAGAAACAAACCCGTCATTAACTCCTAGTTGATGGGTAATGATGATATCGGGAGTGGCCTAAACGCTCATTGGACGCCAGTTTTGCAACCTCACCAGCAGCCCTCAACAGGTAAACATCTGCTGTAAGATCAACAACCATCAGACTTTAACCTGGGTGCGGGGCGCAAAGCCAAAAATGAAGAATTTACTGAAAACTGCTGTATACGGACAGAATCTCCTGATTTACCTGTGCAACCTCGACGTACAGCAAGACAAAAATTTTAATTCTCTAAACTTGCTGTTTCCAGCATCAGGAATCAAAACTGCAGATTAGCATGTAGATTTGAACTAAAACGAACAACAGAAACGAAGAATGTCGAGAAAATTTGTACCAGTGTGTAGCATGCAGCAAAAAACCGAAACGCAGAAATAATAGAAGCTTCTGCCAAACTACACACGTCCATTGGTTTTTTTTTCATAAACAAACTTAACTCAAAACCAATAGCCTTAACGTCTTGCTTATGCAAGACACTGGAAAGAATGGTTTATTCTCGTTTACTGTGGTATCTCGAAACCAATAATATCTTATCCAACACTCAGTGTGGCTTTCGAAGTGGTCGAAGTACTGTTGACCACCTGGTGCGACTGGAAACTTTTATCCGTAACGCGTTCGTCCAGGGTGAACATGTCGTTGCCATCATGTTTGATTTGGAAAAGGCTTATGATACCACATGGAAATATGGCATTCTTTCAGATTTACAAGAAATGGGTTTGAAGGGACATTTACCTCTGTTTATATCCAATTTTCTAACGGACAGAATTTTTCAGGTTAAGGTTGGGGGATCTTTGTCAGATACGAGAGAACAGGAGATGGGAGTGCCTCAGGGTAGCATCTTATCTCCCTTGCTGTTTAATATTAAAATAAATAACATTGTTCGTTCCGTTAAACGGGGAATTGACAATTCTTTATTTGTCGACGATTTTGCATTGGTAGCCAAAGGTAAAACTTTGGCATCTGCAGAACGTCAGCTACAGTTATGTGTCAAGGCCGTTGAAGACTGGGTTTTACAAAATGGTTTTAAATTTTCTGAAGCAAAAACTGAATGTATTCACTTTTCCCAGCACCGGGGAATTATTCAAGACCCTACTATTCTCCTCAATAAAACTCCAATAAAGGCGGTCAAACAAGTCAAATTTTTGGGTGTTATTTTTGATCAAAAGCTATCTTTCATTCCTCATCTGAAAATTTTGAAAACTAAATGTCAACAGGCCTGCAATTTGCTCAAGGTTATCAGTGGTACAGACTGGGGTGCTGACAAGAAAACTTTATTGCTGTTATATCGTTCTTTAATTAGATCCAAGTTAGACTATGGTTGCATTGTCTATGGTTCTGCTAGAAAATCTTATCTTAAGATGCTAGATCCAGTTGCCCATCAGGCACTACGCATTGCTTTGGGTGCGTTTCGCACTTCCCCTTGTGAAAGCCTTTACGTGGAAGCTAACGAACCTCCGCTGGAGCTGAGACGTACAAAATTGTCAATGAATTACTATTTAAAATTAAAAACTGATCCTATGAACCCTGCTTATGACTATGTTTTCAACCCAGATTTTGTTCAGAAATTTGAAGCCAAACCTAACACAATTCCTCCGTTTGGCATCAGAATGCAAGTTCATCTGGAAAAAGCAGGCATTGATGTTGCTTCCATCAACGACGATGAACTTCGGACTGAAGCTCCCCCATGGAAATTATGTAACCCAAAACATTAATTGGCAGTTGTCCGCTTTCCTTAAAAACAATACCTCTGAAACCGTATATAACCAACTTTATTTAGAACAGTGTGCATTATACCCAGGATATGAACAACTTTTTACAGACGGGTCAAAGAAAGGAGATTCAGTTGCTGCTGCGTCTGTCTCCGAGAGACACTTAGACCAGCCTTTGCAACAGCGTTTACCTGATTTTTGTTCTGTTTATACAGCTGAGCTCAAGGCAATTCATTTAGCTCTGAAACAAGTTTATCAATCCAAAAGAACCTCATTTTTAATCATGTCCGATTCATTGTCAGCACTTCAGGCTCTTTCCACGAGAAAGATATCACACCCTTTTCTGGCAGAGATCCATGACCTCCATACACAACTTGTTTCTGAGGGTAAAAAGATAGTTTTTATGTGGGTCCCTGGTCACATGGGCATCCGCGGCAATATTGCAGTAGACAGGGCGGCTAAAGATGCTCTACATCTCGATTTCCCTCCAGAGATTTTCCAGTTTGTGCCCTACTCTGACCTACGTTGTATGACTGGATCTTATTGTAAACGACTGTGGCAGATTGACTGGTCTAACCATGTCAACAACAAATTATTTCAAATTCTTCCCGATTTGTCCACTTCTTTGCCTAACTTTGCGTCCACTCGCAGAGAGGAAACAGTGTTATCTCGCCTTCATATTGGGCATACTTATGTCACCCACAGTTTCCTTTTAAAAGGAGAAGAACCACCATGGTGCTTTGCATGTGATCAATCTTTTTCTGTTCGCCATTTTATGTCTGAATGTGCTGATTTGATTGAGGAAAGGGAAACATATTTTGGTTCCATACCTTTCAAAGAGATTTTTAAAGTATGTAATGGTCAACATCTGTTTCAATTTTTACATGATGTTGGTTTGTTCTATCGCATATAAATTGTATCGACATGTTTTGTTTAGTTTGGATTTTATTAGGACTGAATTTAGTGATTTGATTGAAGAAAGAGAATATATTTTTAATACATCAGTTTTAAAGAAGTCTCTTAAAGAGGTGTCATGTGAAAGTTTGTTTGTGTATTTAAGAGTAACAGGCTTGTTTTTTAAGACTTGAATCATTTTATAATATTTTAAGATAACGTCTCTCTGGTCCTGATTTGGCTCGGAAGAGTCCGCTGGACCTAAAGCAATAACCTTGTATTGTATTGTATTGTAACTCAAAACCGCTGCGAAACCATGTAAAATGTTAGTTTGTATTTCTACAGCTATAATTTACTTCATTAATTCTAGCTCTTTTCCAACCCCCAACCCCGCCCCCCCCCCCCCCCTCCTCTCTCTCTCTCTCTTATCCCCGATGGATATCCCCGTCCTCCTTTTCTGATAGTTCATCCCTTACCTGAGAGTTATCCTCCCTTTGCTCAACCACTTCTCCTTCCCTGGTGGTTATCCTCTTCCTACATACCCTCCCCCCCCTCCCTTTAATTACCCCTTTTCCATGATAGTTGCAGAAAGAAGTACAAAAGACATCCAGGCCTAAATGAGGGGTGCTAGAAAAATGTATAAGAATACCATAGCTTTAGTATGAGGACATTACATTACATTACATGGCTATTGCTTTAGTATGAGGGGTTGCATTCTTGTAAATACGTGTTTGCGTTCTAGAAACGCTCTGGCCTCAGTGCAACCGTCCTCATCACAATCGGTTTGGCAGTTTCTGTGGTAACGACCCCCACATGTCGCTACAAGCTTCGCCACCTGATGTTTACTGGATACTTTGTGATCTTTTGCCTCTCTCGCTGGATCGCTTGTGATCTTTCACCTGTTTGCTACTTCGTCTGCTTTTTGCCCTCATTTCCGGAGATCCGCCGCCGCGCTTTCCAATTGCTTCAAGACCTCTTCGAAAGTACATATATATATATCCTATCCTATCCTATCCCATAACTCGGAGGTCGTAGGGGCACCACAGATGATCGTTTAACCAGCGTACTCCATCTTTCCCTGTCCTCAGCAACCCCGATTGTTTCGCTCAGTGTCAAACCTGTCCATTCTCGAATGTTGTCCTCCCACCTCTTTTTCGGTCTCCCTCTTCTTCTACCTCCTTGCACTGTGCCTTGCAGGATGGTCTTTGCAAGACCTGATGATCTGGTGACGTGGACATACCATCGGAGTTTACGTTTTTTCACCACTGTGAGCAGGTCATCGTGTTGTCCAATGGCCTGTGTGATGGTCTGTCGGACTTCGTCGTTGGTGATGTGCTGGGTATAGGAAATGCCCAGAAGTCTTCTGTAGCAACTCATCTCCATGCTTTGTATTCTTCGTTGGGGATCTGTTGTGAGGATCCATGTTTCGCAAGCATATAGGAAGATGGAGATGACAAGGGAGCGCAGCAGCCTTACCTTGGAATGTAGACTGATGGTCCTGAAATTGGCTTCAACCAGAGCAGCAGTTGTATATATATTAGAGCCTAAACCTTTTATCCCAATACAGTTTCAACTTCAACTTCCTTTCTTTTTTTTTGTATATGTCCACATTTATCTGGAAATACCTTGAAACAGTCGTAGAAGTGAGGGCGAGCGACGACATCCTTCAGTAACTGTCCGGTTGTCGGTCCGTCGCTTCGAATTCCACTTTTTTGTTCAAAACACACACTGTTGGCTTTATCTCAAGAACAACGGAGCCGAAATTCATTAGTTTTGTAATTGCGCGTACTTCAACTACTGCTAAGCTCGCTAAATCATTCATTTTGTACTTTGGCAAAAGTCAATGTCCTTGTGCTACACCATTTTCTAAACAGGCTTTGCACGGTATCTAAAAATACTGCTGATCCGATTTTTATACATTTTTGTTTCCCGATGGTTCAAAACATGATCAATTATTGTTGTCTTTTGCTTCTTGAGGATGAAGCCGAGACACAACACCGCCATAAAAATTAACATTTTTAAAAATGCCCTTTTTTGGTGGGTGGGTGAGGGGGGGAGGGGGGGCTATGTGTGTGTCTAAAAATATATTTGAATGGCTTGCCATCTTGTTTTACATTTTAAATGACCAGCACAATTTTGTCATCAATTTTTATGTGGCTTATCTAGTTTTCCATTCTAGCTTCTTTCTCCATTTAAAACAATCAGCACAATTTCATCACCAGTCACAACGATCGGTGTGCGTCAAGGATGCCTACAATCTCCAACACTCTTCAACATCTTCCTAGAGAGCATCATGTCAGATGCTCTTGCAGATCACGAAGGCACAGTCAGCATAGGGGGTAGAGCAATCTCCAATCTGCGTTTTGCGGATGACATTGATGGATTGGCTCGAAAAAAACAAGAACTTGAACAGCTGGTACAGAGGCTTGACACCACCTCCAGAGGTTATGGAATGGAAATAAATGCAGAGAAGACCAAAATGATGGCCAACAACACCAATGGCATCAACACGGACATCAAAGTCCAAGGCCAATCCCTCAACACAGTGCATAGCTTCAAATATTTGGGAGCCATTGTGTCAGACAATGGGTCCCGACAGAAAGTCCTCTCCAGGATCGCACAAACAACTGCTGCCCTGACAAGGTTGAAGCCCATTTGGAAAGACAGGACCATCAGTCTACATTCCAAAGTAAGACTGCTGCGCTCCCTTGTCATCTCCATCTTCCTATATGCTTGCGAAGCATGAACCCTCACAGCAGATCTACAAGGAAGAATACAAAGCATGGAGATGAGGTGCTACAAAAGACTTCTGGGCATTTCCTATACCCAACACATCACCAATGACGAAGTCCAACAGACCATCACACAAGCCATTGGACAACACAATGACCTGCTCACGGTGGTAAAGAAACGGAAACTCCGATGATATGGCCACGTCACCAGATCATCAGGCCTTGCAAAGACCATTCTGCAAGGCACAGTGCAAGGAGGTAGAAGAAGAGGGAGACCAAAAAAAAGGTGGGAGGACAAAATTCGAGAATGGACTGGTTTGACACTGAGCGAAGCCATCAGGGCTGCTGAGGACAGAAAAAGATGGAATATGCTGGTTAAACGATCATCTGTGGTGCCCCTACGACCTCCGGGTTACGGGACAGGATAGGATAGGATAGGATAGGATAGGATAGGTCCCTATATATGGTTTATGGAGGTTTCCATGTAAAATTCCGCCGTTCTGACTTCAGTCTGCACCACACAGATCAACTTCTGAATTTCGATTTCAAATTATTCACCATTTATTCGTTTGTGTGTGTGTGTGTGCGTTACGTGTGTGTGTGTGTGTGTGTGTGTGTGTGTGTGTGTGTGTGTGAGTGTGTGTGTGTGGCAGTTTAGAAGTAGTTTTCGTGAGCTAGTATTCCCAGCACCGCCTCTTTTACTGAGTCTAGTAAAACTCGGGTAAACTACAACAGTTAAACTTTAGTCTTCATCCCTGGTCTCATTAGCAAATTTCTGACTGCAATCAGCTCAAAAATAACAGCACAGTTTCGTTAATTTCTTTCAGATGTCCGCATTCACATTTCTGATATAATTAATGAAATGCTACAGAAAAAAGTGTAAACAATTATCATCTCATGTTTTCAACCCAACAAGAACTACAAAGGGTCTTGCTAATAATGTACGAGCTATTCAAGATTTTAAAAAAAGAAAAGAAATAACTTTGGCGAGTATTTCAAGCACGGTATCTTTGCGTGGTCTACTTCTGAAGGACGATTTCACATGCAGACAGCACCTTCAACTTGCATTGATGTGTCAATCTCTTAAAATACGAATACCAATCACTCTCTTGTCCTTAGCATTAACACAAGGATATTCATTGTGCGATCAGCATCAGAGATATAGAATTAAACATGAAATAATTTTAAAATGCAAATTATTATCACTGCACCCCCTTTCACTACAGTGACACACAACACACATATACTGTGTCTTCGCTCTCCAGTAGTCAATCTCTCATTCATACACTTTAACACTGTCGAGAGGCAGTACAGAATTTCATACTAAACATTTGATAATAATCCATTTTGTCTACTGTAGTCAACCCGTTGTGGCGTATTTAGTTTATCCACCCTAAAAATCAATCGCCGAAAGAGCATGGGTAGGTGGGGTGTTCTTTTTTTTTCTGGGTCTACTTCTGAATGACGATTTCACATGCAGACAGCAGTTCCACCTTCAACGTTCATTGATGTGCCAATCTCTTCATAGTATACATTTGATAATAATTCATTTTGTCTACTGTAGTCAACCCGTTGTGGCGTACTTGGTTTATCCACTTAAAAATCAGTCGCCGAAAGAGCATACGAAACAAATGTGGGTGGGGTGTTTTCGGGTGCCAATGATTGCCAAAGGAGTGCAGGACATGATGAATGCACGTGAGGCTCTGTCAATGAGGATGCACTTTATTGACGCCTTGCCAAACCAACATTCTGGTAACAGTTTACTTGGCGAATAAATAGAAGTCGTATGTCTTATCGGTGTGTACTGTATAGTTCGGAGGCCTCTGTATAATTTCACTGTCATTAACTAACATTAAACACACCGAGTATGTGGCGTTAAGCGTCGGTTTAGTGTAACACCCAAGCTTCCTTGCAAATTATTTTTGGACTAAAACGGTCGCAGAAAGCCGAAGTCACATACGAATGATACGACCAAGGGAGACGAAAGATTTTTTAGGTAGTCTCGCTTAAGAAATTGGGACTAGAATTAAACAACAGCATCCTTGAAATAACCATGCCTGCAAGTAGCACACACAAGGCACAGTGCAAGGAGGTAGAAGAAGAGGGAGACCGAAAAAGAGGTGGGAGGACAACATTCGAGAATGGACTGGTTTGACACTGAGCGAAGCCATCAGGGCTGCTGAGGACAGAGAAAGATGGAGTATGCTGGTTAAACGATTATCTGTGGTGCCCCTACGACCTCCGGGTTACGGGACAGGATAGGCAGGATAGGATAGGCAAGTAGCAATATTAGTGTTTAATAGAGTATGGATGTAGTGTTTAATAGAGTATGGATGTAGGGTTTAATAGAGTATGGATGTAGTGTTTAATAGAGTATGGATATAGTGTTAATAGAGTATGGATGCAGTGTTTAATAGAGTATGGATGTAGTGTTTAATAGAGTATGGATATCTGATCCATATTTTCGCTTTAAAACAGTGTTAAACATGTTGTATCAGTTTTGTGCGAGTTCAATTTAATTTTTAACATACTTGGTTTACCTAAACAACAGTGGCAGAAGTATCATACGAGGGCAAGCTTTTCTTGGAATGTCTGTAATTAGCAGGACATCGGTGTTTAATAGAGCATGGATGTCTGATTCGTACTGCTACTTTAAAACAGTTAAATATTCAGAGTCTCATGTTAGCTGTCAGTTCAGTTTAACCTTTTTAACATACTTGGTTTATCCGCAAAACGGTCCCCGAAGTAGCATACGGGACAACGTTGTTCTTGGAATGTGTGCAAGTAGCAAATATATCGGTGTGTAATAGACGTTAAAACGATGTTAAACATTTTGTATCTAACTCTAGCTGTCAGGTTAACATATATGGTTTATCCACAAAACAGTGGCCGAAATGGCGTACGAGACAGTGTTGTTTTTGGAATGTGTGCAAGTAGCAATATACGGTGTGTGTAACAGGGTACGGATGTGATGGTTAAGTAACCTTATCAGCCATACGTTGACTTTGGTGAAGACCCAGCCACAATATTTACCCTATCGTGTCTTTTCTTCTTTTTCTTTCTTGAAAGTCTTCTTCCTCTTCCATTTCTTTTTCTTCAACTTCCTCCTTCGCCCACTTATCCTCTTCTCCTACCCAGTGGATCTTCTTCTTCTTTCTGAAATTCCTTTTCCCCTCTTCGTCTTCTTCTTATTTTTTCCTCTGGTGATTCCGTGTTGGTTTAGGTCCATTGCCCCTCTTGCCTGGACTAGTTATCCTCGCCTGCCATATTTAAAAAGGTAGTGATAGACTTCAAATGTTCCTTCTCCTTCTTGCTCCTTCTCCTCCTCTTCTTTTAATTTTGCTTGTTGTCTTCTACTTCCGTTTCTTTTGCAAACTCATCGTCATCACACTCATCGAAGCATTCATTCTTTTCCAAATTTTGTCGCAGAGTTACAGCAGAATGATCAGCGCATGCAGTGAAGGGATCTTGTCTTAAAATGTAAACAATACATGTTTGGTTTTGAATTCTGGTGTGTTGCTGCAGATAATCGTAAAGCAATAGCTCCTCTGCACAAACCCTTATTACAGGATGGGATCTATCGGGTGATATATTGTAAACATCAGTTGCTCTCCTTTCGTACTTTTGTTTCCAATTATTAAAATTTCTTAATTCCATTTCAAATCTTATTGATCCAAGTTTTATTTTACTTTATTTTAGACTAAATTTTTCAGTAGGTCCTGTGGTGTCGGATAGTGCAGTGGTTGGAGCACTCGCTACTGTGTCGAAAGTGAAGCACCGTCCGGTGCGGTTAGCACTTGGATGGGTGACCGCTAAGGTGTGAAGCGACAAACAACAACGCCCCCAGTTGACTCAACTGTGATTGAGTACCTACTCTCTTGAGGGTGGGGAAGGTAAAGCAGCGAGGGAGAGAGTTGGGCATCACCCTCATTACGCTGGCCCAAGATAAGTGTGATCTCCAACATCACGCTCCCCTACGGCCACAAGGCTATGGGACTACCTTTACCTTTTTTTTAGGTCCTGCAAAAGGAAATTAGATTATACTTGATTCTGTTATTAACGTCTCCTTCGTTGAGATTATAAGACGAACGCACGCAATCATACATATTCACAATTGAACTATACTACACCAGTCGAGAAACAAGTCTTCTATCCTGTTTATTTTTTTGTGTATACCTGAAAGGAATAAGACTCCTTTTTTTGTTTTTTGCCTCGAGGGGCTCGCACCACCTTGAACCAGACAACATGTTAAAGAGATGTTCAGCCTATTCGCTCTTGCTTTGATGTCTGATGAGGGGGCGGATCAAGCCAGACTTAGGTTTCCATGTCTTCTGACTTCATTTGCATAGCTCCATTTGCATGGGTTTATTCTAGCTCGCTTTATTTGAATAAGCGCACCATAGTGAATAAAGTCGTTTTTATAGCGCTGCATGCACACACCAACTTAAAAAGCGCCTCAAGGCTATGGCTGAAGGCGCATGTGGAATGAATTCAAGTAAGTCATGTTTGTTTGTTTGTGTATTTGTTGTAGTTGTTTTGTTCATTTGCAAGATTTTAAGGAAGATCGAATTACTTACTTCTTTAGATTTGGTCTGTTTTTTTTTTTTAAACATACTTGTCGCAAATGGCGGTGACGTTAAGGTCGTTTTCCGTCTTAAAAAGCACTCCAGCTGCAGGGCAACGCCAACCCACCGGTGGAAGGGGTGGGGGGAGGGTGGTGGTGGAAAGAAGAAAAATAGGGCTCACCAACCCCCCCTCACAATGCTCCCATGACTACGCCTTGAAGAAGATTACAATACTGACTACAACAACTCCACAATGTTATGCATATTTAGGCAACTGTTTCTCAAACGACTGCCATTTAAAATTCTGCAGTTTGAAGTAGATCGGAAAGAAAAACAAGACGCGAATATTAACAAGGAAACTTAGAATGTATGGAACTGAGGGGTTGGGGGTGGGTAAGGGGAGGGACAGACATTGGTTGGTAATACTGGTGGCAAAGGTTAAAAGGTTAAAGGACAATGTACACTGCATAGCTGAGACTAGCCGAGGTTTACGTTGGCCTCTCACTTGTGTTGAAGGTTCTCGAGGAGTCTCGGCTACGTTGCATGAGGGCAACGAGAACACACCTCGGGGGTCAAGACCTGAAATTCTAGAAACTGTATGAATAAGAAAGGTGGGAAAGTTAGGCAAGAATCTTTAAGAGGTTCTATCCTCCCGACAAGTGGAACCGTCTTTTTGCTTGTGGTAAGACAAAAGTTGTGTTTATGCATGCAACAGATGGATGATGCGGACTACAATTTTTCTTCGATGGGTCTGTGTGCCGAAGGCGCCTTTGTCATTCAAGTACTGTAGTGAGTTAACTGAATTGACACAGCTGTGCAAAAACATGTCTCCTGATTTGTTTTACTGTTAAATGCAAAATCTGACATTGTGGTTAACTATAGCAAGTCCTTGTAGGCGAGAACATTAAACAGGTTTTAATGGCTATTTTATTTATTGAAGTGTGACAGAGGAGAACACGTGGTGTTTACATGTACCCACTAGATCCCAACCTGTAATAAGGTTTTGGACCGATCAGAGCAACTGCGGTGGAAAGTTGAAAATGTTCTGCTGCAGCGAACCAGCATTCATGCAAAACCACAACTTTGACAGTGTTTCTCTCCCTTTTCGCATTCAATATGCCTTTGAAAATACTTACGTCTGAATTGTATTTGTTGGCCAACAATTTTCCGCAGTAACAACTCATCAAAAGCTGCTAAAATGAGACCCAATTTCAGTCAAGCGTGAAATTTTCTTCCAAACTACTTACAAGTTAGATTTGATTAAAACAAGACATGCTCAGTAACGCAAACCTAAAACAAGGACTGACTCAAGTGAGCAGCATTTTCTTTCAAACGGTTCAAAATTACTTTAGGACTACACGTACAAAAACGTTTAACGAGTATGTCTCTGATAGTCTTTGAATCGATCAGTTTTCCAACTAGAGTCGAAGATAATCTGGGTGGATCTATCGCTGAATGTTTACTTCAGAAGGACAAACCATCCAAGCCCTAGCGTGCGACAAGAAAGGATATTTCTACAAAAAGCTGAGTTTATTTTAAATAGGAATGACGCACACAACCATCAGATGAAAGGCATTAAAAATTCATTAAAAAATCCAAAACTAAGAGTGTGGTTATATAGGAATGACTCCAACAACTATCAGAGAACAGACATTAAAAATAAATATTAAAAATCCAAAACCAAGAGTGGGGCTAAAGAAAGAATATTTCTATCGAACTCAGAAAGCTAAATTTATTTAAATAGAAACTATGCACACAAAACCATCAGAGAAAAGACATACAGAAATATTATGTTTTTTAATTAACGAAAGTAGTAGTAGTAGTAGTAGTAGTAGTAGTAGTAGTAGTAGTAGTAGTAGTAGTAGTAGTAGTAGTAGTAGTAGTAGTAGTAGTAGTAGTAGTCGTCGTCGTCGTCGTCGTCGTCGTCGTCGTCGTCATCATCATCATCATCATCATCATCATCATCATTGTTATTATTATTATAATTTTTATTATTATTATTATAAAGATCAATTACGTTAATTTTCAATATAATACGAAAATTTAGTTTATACCTGTAGCCTTTTTCACCTTATATTCACCGAGGACAACCATGAATATGTTTTGGTTTGGGTATAACACATGAAATATTAAAATATAGTTCTATTATGCCTTTTCAGTTTGCGCTTTACTTACCTTTAGTTAACAATGGACTAGAATGAGGATTTTTGTTCTTGGTCTCCAGACTGGAGCAGTTCCAGCGATGTGTCCTCAGCTGGTACTGGCACTCGTGAATAGCGATCTGTACGCCCTGAATCGCGGAGGCTGTGACATCGGGGTACTTGCGACACAGGTTGTACTGGTTTGCAGACAATTCCGGGTAGGTCTTGCATACGGTGTTAGGATCCAGTTTAGGTTCCTTGGGAATATTCAGACGAAGAATGTCGTTTTCCATCGCTCTGGAGACAAAGAAATTGTAAAACCGTGATACGTGTATAAAACATCGTTTAACTTTTGCAGTGGTACATCCTATTTCTCAAGGAAGTATTCATTCATATAATTATAATAGTTGTACTTATTTTTTCTGACATAGGTAAATAAGATAAAACGATATATTATTGATGTAACTGAAATCGCCATGGTTTGTGTGAGGGTGTGTGTGTGAGCGTGTGTGTGTGTGTGTGTGTGTGTGTTTGTATGTGTGTATGTGTGTGGTTGTGGTTGTTTTTGCATAATAGTAATAATAATAATAATAATAATAATAATAATAATAATAATAATAATAATAATAATAATAATAATAATAATAATAATAATAATAATAAAGTATGCTTATATAGCGCGATATCCCAGCTCAGGGCTGGGCTCACCGCTCTTAACATAGGATATATCTTTAAAACAAACATAAACAATAAAACAAGGTATGCAAAGCATTCACACCAACCGTACTCGCAAAGGCATACAAGGGAACAACAACATATGCAATACACTACACATACATAATAAAACAAGAAAGAAAACAAATTAATACAATGTCATATTAGATAATAATAGGATTCACCATACAAATTTAAAATATAATTAAACATTTGTTACATCTAACAATGGTTAATTAATACAATGATCGGATAAAAAAGACAAGACTCACTATTGCAGACATAAAATATTATCAATAACGTAATGTAGAAACTAATGCAAAAATAATTATATAAAAATAATTAGATACTCAGATCTAAATGTGCCGACTATTTACATGTCAAGCCATGGACGGCACCCCACCGGCATCCGTCATCGGTCGTATGTATGATGATGATAAAGATGATGATAATGATGATGATGATGATGATGATGATGATGATGATGATGATGATGATGATGATGATGATGATGATAATGATGATGATGATGAGGATGATGATGCTGATGATGTTGAATGGTTGGAGTGGGATTGGTAAGGTGGGGATCTGAAGGTGTATAAGAGAGATGTCCTAGAGAGAGAGAGGACACACAGGCATTGTGTACTGCACAGCAGCTTGTAGAATTACACTGAAGAATTAAATCTTGCTAATTATATAGTAAATTTCATTAAAATGCTAATTCCATAATCCACAAATGTGCTTTTGGTAGGTGGTGGAGAAAAATTTGAAATATATATAAAGTTGGAAATGTGTAGGAAGAATATTTCTTTACATTCTCAATTTCCACGGCTTTTAATGTTACCGTATATTGGAGGCGCACTAAGTAATTGGAACGTCTACATGACGGGAGCTTTCCTTATAATGCGAATTTCGTCAGGTACAAATTTGCCTTGCACTAACAATAGCCCTTTTAGAGCCGCCTTGAAAGCTACTTCGACGTCCACACTAGAGCATACTGCTGCAGAACATAACTCAACGCCAATTCAGACGACGAATAGCAAAACCTTTCACGGTGTATAGTATGTTGGTGTATTTGGATATACATTCTACGGGGCTAGTGTTGCTGGGAAAGGTTGGTTCCAATATATCCAGGAAAGGTCTTTATACCTCCAGACCCTCCAATTGACGTTAAGCTCAATCTCAACTATGTGACACATAGACGATAGTACATTATTTTTCCACGATTAAAAAATATCTCCGATCAGCTGTAGTTTGTAGTTTACAAGTCTAGTGTATTTCCCAAATGCAAGAAAAGAACTGCATGGAAACACTTTTCGTTTATAAGAAAAGTGTCCATAATTCATAAACTGATAAAACAGATCGAATATTAGACCTATCTATGTATAAGAAACCAAATTTTGTTATTGTAGTTAATTAACCTTTATAATAAGGTACAACTCCATCCAGTAGGTATATATTGTGTTTAAATCCAAAACGAAAATTTTTAATAAGTAAACGGTTAACCTAACGCTGATTTGTGTGGAAAGACGATAAACGAAACAAACAGACAAACCATCAACTAACTAAATAGTTTACACGCACGAGAATAAGGGTAATTTTTCAAAACATGCCGAGCCTAGCTAGGCTAGAGGGAGGGATGATGGGAGTGGTGTGAAGGGGAGGAAAGGTCGAGACTTAACAGTCTGCAATTTGACCGTCAAAATCCTTTGCATATCATTACTAATTTTAGTACATTGTGCAAGCATTATTTTACATCTATTGGAGACTTAAACTGCAGGAAATAACAGCTTTTTATTTCATTCAGTTAAAGTCAAAGCTACAGAAATAAACTGTGAAAGTAAACCCCCAAAAAGTGTATGTTTATTATAACAAAATTATGATAGACTCTGACGATCCTCAGCATGAAGACCACGTCTTCAACTGACCAACCAACAGCCGAGTTATTAATTTAAACCTTACTTGTATTTCAAGAAACCTTCATGAACAGCAGGTCCTTAATGTAATCAATATTCTATACTAATACTAGAGTCTATCTATGTCCACTATCTTTTACAGTGTAGCACAGTTGACACAATATTTTGAAGTAGAAAAAAAAGCTATCAGCGGCCAGCTATCACGCATTCTTGGCCTTATCAAAACTATCAACTGCCGTTCTTCAAGCCAAAAGCCGCCGTGCTACGGTGCCGAGACAGTTCCCGCAATTTACGAGATCTTACTAAATAGCGCCAATTCGCTTCTCCGAGTATTTACGAGAGTTTTCCCCAATAGTCTCGGTGGGCCCGATTCTGGTGTCATTCAGCGGCGAGTTCTTTATCTGTTCCAGTCAATGTGAGCTCCCTTTAACTAAGGATTAGTGAGCTAAAACGGGGGCATTGTGTAAATGATCCTGAAGCGAAAGTGTCTTATCTGTCCTATCTGAAAGGCGTACGATTTTGATAGACCTGAAAGTCGAAATCTCCTATATAAACTTCTACTGCAAGAAGTTCTCTATGGTCTTCCATTTGCTGCATGTTGAAGAAATATGTGTACTGGGAAATACTCTGCAGAAGAATGGTTGGGAAATTATAGACAGGCTACATTCAGGCGGTTTCAACCAAGCAAGGTCTCACATTTACTTCTTCAAGAAAAAATGTCACAGTCTTCTTATTTAAAAGACCTTAATACTTTTGGCGAAAACGGGTCTACCCAACATTTGCATTGTTATTCCTGTCCTACCCTATCCTATCTTGTAACTCTGAGGTCGTTGGAGCCCCACAGATGATCGTTTAACCAGCATACTCCATCTGAAATCTGTGTCCTCAGTAACCCTGATGGCTTCGCTCAATGTCAAGCCAGTCCATTCTCGAATGTTGTCCTCCCACCTCTTTTTCGGTCTCCCTCTTCTTCTACCTCCTTGTATTGTGCCTTGCAGGATGGTCTTTGCAAGGCCTGATGATCTGGTGACGTGGCCATACCATCGGAGTTTCCGTTTCTTCACCACTGTGAGCAGGTCATCGTGTTATCCAATGGCTTGTGTGATGGTCTGTCGGACGTCGTCGTTAATGATGTGCTGGGTATAGGAAATGCCCAGAAGTCTTCTTTAGCACCTCATCTCCATGCTTTGTATTCTTCGTTGTAGATCTGCTGTGAGGGTCCATATTTCGCAAGCGTATAGGAAGATGGAAATGACAAGGGAGCGCAGCAGCCTTACCTTGGAATGTAGACTGATGGTCTTGTTTTTCCAAATGGGCTTCAACCTTGCCAAGGCAGCAGTTGTTTGTGCGATCCTGGGGAGGATTTCCTGTGGGGATCCATTGTCTGATACATGGCTCCTAAATATTTGAAGCTATGCACTGTGTGGAGGGATTGACGATGATAAACTGGGCTTTCGTAGCTCAAACCAACCGCTAAAGTTTGACTTTTCGGTCCTGACAGGGAGTGATTTCCTTATAGTGAGTGATAACTGTTCATAGATACCCTAGCCCTGTGACCTTTGACCCTATTTCTGAGTGAGCCAAGCGACTTGAAGAATGCGCCTTTGGTGTCTGGGGTCGATTTGATCCACCTAAAACTAAAACCTGTTATGAGCAATGTTTGTTACGGGTTCTGTCTCTTACCCGCTGTGGAAGCTGCTATTTTTAGCTCTTGAATATTAGCTAGCTAGCCAACGGCTGTTGCTATTCATAGAGTCAAAACCTACGGAATTTATTCATTAAAAAAATAACAATGCTTTCAAAAGAGTTATAGTTTGTTGTAAGCTTTATTTCTTTTTCAAGTGGTGCAACACTCATTGTGAATGTTAAAAGGATCTGTAGAGAGGGTGTGGTCAAAGCCGGTCCCTTTTAAAACGTAACGCCATCGATGGTTCTTTTCTAAACTAACATTTAAAAATTGTATAATAAAATTAAAACGAACACACACACACACATGCGCACGCACACGACCAGAGAGAAAGAGAGAGACAGACAGTGAGAGACAGACAGAGAGAGAAAGAGACAGAGAGAGCTTGCAAAACAGTATTTTAAAAATTATTCCACTTCAAATTTGTAATGGTTTTGGCTAGCGGCCACCGTGTTTGATTTATATATGTTCCATGCTAAACGCCGTTCTACGGTTCATTGATAAAATTCTATAGATATTTCAGGAAAGGCACCCAGCATTCACGTTTCTAATCGCTTAACTATCTTCACTTAAAATCCTAGCTTCTGTGAAAACTTCCGGAACGTTTTGTATTGGTTAGAAGTATCTTTTCATTTAATAATTTATGTTTCGTTTGACCTCTAACTGCCTTGGGAGTGGATTTTCCCGAACTGACATAAAGGTAAATTTTTATGCCTTCAACTTTACGGTCGTATAGTTCCTAGACCCTACACATTTGTAATACTTCTGTTGCATGCGTAAGTCAGTGTAGCCTTAAGAGTTCAAAGATGAATTACAAGATTATTTTTATTTTTATCGTCCCTAACCCCTCTCTATATGTATTGAATTAATGTTTAATGACAGTGTGAATGCGCGACAGAGCGCTTTGAACTGTTTCTAACTAGGAAAAGCGCTTTATAAACCTGTTTAATATTAATATTCTTCTTATCCCAATCATCATCATGATCATCATGATCATCATGATCATCATCATCATCATCATCATCATCATCATCATCATCATCATCATCATCATCATCATCATTATCATCATGCATAGAAAGATGGAGAAAAATTAATGCTCAAAAAACTGTTTAATGAATGAGACGAATTTGTAAGTTTCTATTTGAATAAATTAAAGTATTCTGTATTCTGAAATAATAATGATATTAATAATAATAATAATAATAATAATAATAATAATAATAATAATAATAATAATAATAATAATAATAATAATAATAATAATAATTTAAAACATACTAATAAAAACAACAATCATCATTATCATCATCATCATCATCATCATCATCATCATCATCATCATCATAAGAAAAAGAGGCCTACAACCACCACAGTCGACAACAACATTATTATCATCATCATGCATAAATCAATGAATAATAGTAGTAATAATAATAATCATCATCATCGTCGTCGTCTTCATCTTCGTCGTCATTTTTATCATTTGACTTACCCTATAATGGACAGTGTAAATATAAGAAGGGCGAGAAACGGCCCTAACAGCCTCATTCCGGCATGTGACGACATGGCATAGACCAATAAGATCTGCGACACCGGCTCGTGAGCATCGTTGAGCTGTGTACTTCACTGGACGCCAGTCTACAGCGTCATCACTTGCAAACGACTGAAAACGCGCGCCCTATACAACCGTGAGGCGCACCTCTCTAACACAATTATTGAAGTGAAATAATTGTACTGAAAATGATCATGTTGGTATGGTGTTTAGGAATTTCACTGAAGGTATGATTTTAAAGTATTTCAACGAGCCATTTTCTGCACAGCACAGCACAGCGCTTTATTTAATGATAAAATGTCCGCAAATTTGATGCACCAAAAGTAGATTTAACACGTTTTTTCCCCCCAGTGTTCTTGCTCTTCTTTTTCAATCGGCTGTTTTTTCACAACATTGTAAGCACACAATCCACCTTTCCGAAGAATATTATTTTCGTCTAACACATACGGGCAACGGCATCAACAGACACTCCTCATCCTTGAAGTTTCAATGTAGCCTCGAAGTAAGTTGATCAATGAGAATTATATCTCTTGGATGTAAGCAAATTCCAGCTGCTTTTTTAGCGGAGCAACTGCAGTTGAGGCTCAATGTGATGAAAGATTGTTCTCATATCCTCCATCGCCTTCAAATCTGCAGCACAAAAAACAACAATAATAGATAAATACTTGTCGAAGAAGAAAAACAAATAAAAGAAAGATCTCCATCAGCATTATGATCGTAATAACTCATTATCATCATCGTCGTCATCATCGTCGTCATCATCATCATCATCATCATCATCATCATCATCATCATCATCATCATCATCATCATCATCTTCTTCTTCTTCTTCTTCTTCTTCTTCTTCTTCTTCTTCTTCTTCTTCTTCTTCTTCTTCTTCTTCTTCTTCATCCTCATCTTCTTCTTCTTGTTCTTCTTATTGTTATTGTTCTTATTTTTCTTCTTCTGTTCTTGTTCTTCTTTATCCTCATCTTCTTCTTCTTGTTCTTGTTCTTCTAGTTCTTGTCTTCTCCTTCTCTTCTTCTTCTTCTTCTTCTTCTTCTTCTTCTTCTTCTTCTTCTTCTTCTTCTTCTTCTTCTTCTTCTTCTTCTTCTTCTTTTTCTTCTTCTTCTTCTTCTTCTTCTTCTTCTTCTTCTTCTTCTTCTTCTTCTTCTTCTTCTTCTTCTTCTTCTTCTTCTTCTTCTTCTTCTTCATCTTCATGCTCATCATCATCCTCTTCCTCCTCACCATCATCGTCATCAACAACAGCTAGCAACTTTAGTGGGTATTCACACTGACGACACAAAAGCACGTTCCTATTATTCTGTAAGTATTTATAAAACCAAAACAACAACAAGTGTTGCAGTCTGAAAACACACCGTACCTCAACTACTCATTTTCTTCTTACTAGTGCACCTGTAGTGTTTTACGTCCAACTCTTTTGCTTTCAAACCTTAGACAGATATTTTTGGAGTTTTTAAAAGATTTGTTTGAAACTTTACTGTCCCTTTGTCTGGGCCACATCCCTTGGGGAAGGCGAAGTCGCAGCCTGTGACGCGTCCAAACCCAAACTACCTATTAATTGTGTTTTTGAAAATTATCGGGGGGATCATATCGGAATATTTGGATAAAACCCAGAGATGTTGTCTTAGTCGAAAGTAAATAATATTCGGAGAAACATAACGCCCAGAGGTGGGATCGATTCCACACCTGTCAGGCGCCATTGGTTTCCGGCCTGTAGACAAGACAAGTTAGTCGCTCCTTAGAGCACGCTCACTTTTTATTATATTATTTTTTTTATTAATTTGTTGTTTTTTTTTCACTATCTGACCAAGTTTTGTTTTCCTGAACGCTATAAGCAAATGTTCTACAATCTTTGTTCTCTGGGAAAGTTTGACCGAGTCTGGCATGCAGCTCTATGGGCAACAATGAAAGTGTACAACATCAGCCCTAAAATTATTGAAGTCATCAAAAGCCTGTATGACAAGGCTACCAGTGCAGTCCTCCATAACAGCGTCATCGGGAACTGGTTCAGAACAACAATCGGTGTGCGTCAAGGATGCCTACTCTCTCCAACACTCTTCAACATCTTCCTAGAGCGCATCATGTCAGATGCCCTTGCAGATCACGAAGGCACAGTCAGCATAGGGGGTAGAGCAATCTCCAATCTTCGTTTTGCGGATGACATTGATGGATTGGCTGGAGAGGAACAGGAACTTGAACAGCTGGTACAGAGGCTTGACACCACCTCCAGAGCTTATGGAATGGAAATAAGTGCAGAGAAGACCAAAATGATGACCAACAACACCAATGGCATCAACACGGACATCAAAGTCCAAGGCCAATCTCTCAATACAGTGCATAGCTTCAAATATTTAGGAGCCATTGTATCAGACAATGGGTCCCTACAAGAAGTCCTCTCCAGGATCGCACAAACAACTGCTGCGCTGACAAGGTTGAAGCCCATTTGGAAAGACATGACCATCAGTCTACATTCCGAAGTAAGACTGCTGCGCTCCCTTGTCATCTCCATCTTCCTATATGCTTGCGAAGCATGGACCCCCACATTAGATCTACAACGAAGAATACAAAGCATGGAGATGAGGTGCTACAGAAGACTTCTGGGCATTTCCTATACCCAACACATCACCAATGACGAAGTCCGACAGACCATCACACAAGCCATTGGACAACACGATGACCTGCTCACCTTGGTGAAGAAACGGAAACTCCGATGGTATGGCCACGTCACCAGAACATCAGGCCTTGCAAAGACCATTCTGCAAGGCACAGTGCAAGGAGGTAGAAGAAGACGGGAGACCGAAAAAGAGGTGGGAGGACAACATTCGAGAATGGACTGGTTTGACACTGAGCGAAGCCATCATGGCTGCTGAGGACAGAGAAAGATGGAGTATGCTGGTTAAACGATCATCTGTGGTGGCCTACGACCTCCGAGTTACGGGACAGGATAGGATAGGATGATGATGATGATGATGGTATTGCTGCTGCTTTTGCTGCTGCTGATGTTAATGAGGATAGCACTATTGTTGCTACAGCAACTGCTACTGATGATGATGAGGAGGAGGAGGACAAGGTCGATTATGAGGTTGGCGAAGCTTATGGTGATGATGCTAAACTCCTTGAATATCAACTTTTACTCTCTATACCATTATAGCGATCTTCGATGCCCTGTAAAAAATACACCAATAAACTAACAGAGCAACGAGCGGCCACCAATGAGCCCTTACGAGCTAAGGGGTGAATTAGTGTTGATATAATTTCTCTAAGCACGGAGTACGAGTGGTGAACTAGTGTAGATATTTCTCTAAGCACGGAGTAAGAGGGTTGTTATTCCAGCGCAGCCCCCTCCCTCCCATCCCCTCCCCTCCCCACCAACACTTGGGCTGATTCAGTGAGCAGTAATAACCAAGCTAGCGAGCATAATCTGACCGTAAACAACGCCCCGGAGAAATCGTAAGGTGGAGGGGGAGGGGAGAAGTAGAGGAGGGGGGAGGGGTTCTAGAAGATTAACAGACAGGTACCGATCTTACCTGGAGCTTTTACTATATATTATATGTACCGCGGGGGAAAAGGACTTTAAAGAATATTGTCTAGCAGATTACCTTAAGAACTTGTGGCAATCCTTTTATACCTTAAGAACTGGTGGTAATCCTTTTATAGTACTATATTCTTAAACATATACATAACAAATTGAGAAACGGAGCACGATAACAGGTTCTGTGGTCAAACAGTCTTAAATGACATCAACAGACTTCTTTAAGTCAACTAATCTTTATTTACAAAAATACAGGGAAAATTATTTATTATTTGTATACAATAACTACCTCACACACTCACATGTACAAACACACACACACGCACACTATTAAACAGCACAGGTTCACAGCTACACATATATACACACAAGAGCAGACCGCATTGTTAAATGCTAAAAATCCATAAAACAGGTTTGTCCTAATGTGGAACTCAGATCTCAGAGAAGAAGCGATGACAAGATCTGGCAAAGTTAGGAGTGGCCTACACCTTGGACCCAGTCGCTTGTCACCCCTCTTCCCAAAAAGGTAACGTACAGGAGTGTGAAAACTACCGCACCCTCAGCCTAATCAGCCATCCCGGCAGCAAACTTGTTTTTTCCAACCTAGTTCCAGTCATTCGCCCAAAAAGGCAATCACCGAAGTCGAACGAAGATCTCTGATGTGTTACGAAATGATGCTTGCATGACTACGACTAGCTGACATTAAAAATGATCGCTGTTGCTTCTAATTCTGTTCGATTTACACAGATTTAGCATTTTGCAACGGTATACTTTGTTAATATGAGCATAATATGAGCATAATTATTATCGACCATATTTAATAGTTGCGTTCCTTGATTTGCATTTTGTTAGTTCTCAGCAGTAGTACTAAAGGCTAATAATAGCATTGCCCATTTCCTGCCTAGAACCAAGTAGACACTGTTATACAGTATATATAGGCTTAATCTACATTATTATATTATAAGTCAGTCTCCGCGCAGCGAAGAAGCTCACTAGCTGAATATAATTATTAAACCTGTATTGTTTGTTTTATACGTAAATAAATGTATAAACTATATCTATTCTAATTGATAATATTTAGGCCTATACTTTATATTATTCGAATCTTGAAATTTCCGGAGAAGGACGAGTAGGCTAAGCGAATTTTTTTTTAATAACTCGAGATCAGAGTTAAATTAATAGTTAGTTATTCATTGCTTACAGGGTCCAGCGGACTGCAAAGAGTCGAATCAGAGCCACAAAATCAAGACAACTCGAGATCAGAGTTAAATGAAAAGCTTATTAGTTATTCATTGCTTACAGAGTCCAGCGGACTGCAAACAGCCCAATCAGGACCACAAAATCGAGACCACAACTTCGCTAGTAGTAGTAGTAGTAGTAGTAGTAGTAGTAGTAGTAGTAGTAGTAGTAGTAGTAGTAGTAGTAGTAGTATAGTTATTTAGTTAAATCTTTAATTTATTTATTTGTTTTGTTTGCGTGTTGTTGTTGTTGTTGTTATTATGATTATTATTATTATTATTATTATTATTATTATTATTATTATTATTATTATTATTATTATTATTATTATTATTATTCCTACTTTAAACAAATAACAGAATAGTGTGCTGCTGTGCGTGCTCAATGGTGTAAATATGGCCAGTGACGTTGTTTGTTTTTGCTGAAGTTGGGTGTAACCCGAAATATTCAGATGGAGTTACTGGTTATTTTTTCTTATAGATTTAACTAAGTTTTCAGAATTTCCGCCCGCCACGCAACATTTTTTTAATACGTCGTGTTTCTCATTACAATACATATAATTGAAATACATATAACAAATTTACTGTATCAGTTAAAAAGAATAATATTAGTTAAATAAATAATTGCTTTGGTGCTTGCAATAAAAATATCACTGTTTTTTGAGACCATTATAAACTTGCTTTGCCTTGTTGTGCTGAAGTGACAACAACGTATCCATAGCGCTTTGAAGTTTTGTCATGGTTTTATTGTTGATATAGATGTGAAATCGTTGTATGTGTGCTTTATGTGTTATGTATTACTTTTACTCATTATTCCTAATTGTGTCAGTATATTATTCATCATAAAATAATAATAATAATAATAATAATAGACTTGAGCTTGAAGCTGTGCAGATCGAAATAGAATTAGATCTAGCAGCGGCTATTTTTATGCACGGATGTTTCACCACAGGCTCTGAAGTCTTTTCTTTTGTCTTTGTAAACTCCTAAATACGTACGTAGTATAGTGTGTAATTGAGGCCTACGAAAGACGAGACTTCCAAGCCTGTGGTTTCACGTAGTCCTGCCAGCATTCGTTCGTAAAACATCGGATAGCTTCGCTCGACTCGGAGAGCTTCGTTCGACTTCGGTAATTGCCTTTTTCGGGAAAGTGACTGGAACTAGGTTGGAAAAAACAAGTTCGCATCCCGGCAAGGTCCTCTTGAAAATAATACTCAACAGGTTGAAACCCCAAGCTGAACAAATCATAGCTAAAGAACAAGCAGGATTCAGGGCAGGGCGAGGTACCACTGAGCAGATTCTGAACAACAATCGGCATGCGTCAAGGATGCCTACTCTCTACAACACTCTTTAACATATTCCTAGAGTGCACCATATCAAATGCCCTTGCTGATCACGAGAGCACAGTCAGCATAGGAGGCGGGGGGGGGGGGGGGGGAGTAGAGCAATCTCCAATCTCCGTTTTTTGGATGACATTGATGGATTGACTGGAGAGGAACAAGAATTTGAACAGCTTGTACAGAGGCTTGACACTACCTCCTGAGCTTTTGGAATAGAAATAAGTGCAGAGAAGACCAAAATGAGGACCAACAACACCAATGGCATCAAAACAGTCATCAAAGTCCAAGGCCAACCCCTCAGCACAGTGCATAGCTTCAAATATTTAGGAGCCATTTTATTAGGTGATGGGTCCCAACAGGAAGTCCTTTCCAGGATCGCACAAATAATTGCTTTCCTGAAAAGGTTGACGTCCATTTGGAAAGACAGAAGCATCAGTCTACATTCCATGGTAAGGCTGCTGCGCTCCCTTGTCATCTCCATCTTCCTATACGCTTGCTTAACATGGACCCTCACAGCAGACTTCCAACGAAGAATACAAAGCATGGAGATGAGGTGCTACAGAAGACTTCTGGGCATTTCCTATACCCAGCACATCACCAACGACGAAGTCCGACGGACCATCACACAAGCCATTGGACAACACGATGACATGCTCACAGTGGTAAAGAAACGGAAACTCCGATGGTATTGCCACGTCGCCAGAGCATCAGGCCTTGCAAAGACCATCCTGCAGGACACGGTGCAGTGAGGCAGAAGAAAAGGGAGACAAAAAGAGGTGGGAGGACAACATTTGAGAATGGACTGGCTTCACACTGAGCGAAGCGATGAAGGTTGCAGAGGACAGAGAAAGATGGAGTACGCTTGTTAAACGATAATCTGTGGTGCCCCAGCTACTTTCGAATTACGGGATAGGATAGGACTGGATATGAATTCAGATCTCGGGGATACATCTTAATCTACCGTATGTATACGGATTCAAATTCAAAGAAGAAGAACAAAAACAAGAAGAAGAACAAAAACAAGAAGAAGAACAAAAACAAGAAGAACATGAAGCAAACAAGAAGAACATGAAGAAGATGAAGAACAAGAACCAGAAGAACAAGAAGAAGGAGAAGAAAGACAAGTTAAGAACCAGAAGAAAAAGAACAAGTACAAGAAGAGCAAGAAGACAAACAAGACAGATAACTTTAGTTTAAAAAAAATAAAAAAATTCCAAACTTCTAAAATCCGAACTACAGGAGGACATAATGGTTTCAGTTAGCTCAAAATAGTATTTAACGGTATTACAGATTACAGATATGATTATAAGAGGCAGCTGGTGGTCAAGTCAATATTCACTACTAAATAAAATTCAGAATGCACACTTGGGCTTTTAACGCCTGAACAAACTTATAGCGAAATGCATGAATAGAGACCCTTTTCATGTGGTGTGTTTTATGTCCTTTGGCCTTCAGCCCCTTGTTTAGTCTTTCACTGATCAGTAGTTCCCCAATTTATTTTTCCAGTAGTAAGTGATATGAATTCAAATTGTGGAACTGTGGGATGTCCATACTCAGTCCTATAGTATTTTTCAGTCTAGTTTCACCCTGGTCAGTGGTACTAAAGGTAAGAAAACAGAATTCAGGGCATATGGGTCGAGGAATACTCCGTTCTTTTTGCCAACTTTGCAGAACGGCGACATATTATTACATGGAGTGCGGGTTGTCTCTACGGTGCAGTTACCAACCCTCTATTGGCTCTAGAACAATAATTGCTGGGTACCCTTTAATCTTAACAGCGCTGTTTGAGTGGAAGTGTGTAAAGACACGTTCAATCTCATGCAGGCGCGAGAAATCCCCTCTCTATTTGCGCTCTTGGATTTTCAAGCGTTTGTCTTTCCGGAGTTAAAAGGTCAGCGATACATCCATTCAGATGTTCTGGCACTTAAGGGGACAGCATGGCTGATCAATAAATAAACGGTCATTGTTGGGCAGGACAAATATTTAACTTGCTATGTATCAGGATGGCCTGTGTGTTATTAAGGTTAGCTAAAGGGTTACAAGTCCCCTATATACCTAGGTGTCCGAGGACTATAATCTACATAAAGAAAGAAAAGAAAGAAAAATTAGGATAGGATTATAAGCATTGCTGGAATGATGTTGACGTAACTCATATTACTGAGGGGCCTGTTTTCTGAACGGGAAATAAAATATGAGGTTTAAACTTCTAAGTTATAAATTGAGAGGTGCAAATTTAAATCTCAAATTCGTTTCTTATTCCCGTTCGTAGAACTGATCCCAGCATAGTTTCTGTGTTTCGCATATTGTCTCTATTTATAATACAAAACCCTGGTACCTATTTTTAATACAAAATTAAAGACGTAGAAATAAAAATCCATAACGCTATATATATCGTTAAAATAAAACTGTCAGTTCGTGTTTTTACTGTGACCACTAGCCAATACATGTAATGACTAAATATTTCCAGTGAATACGGGTATTGTCTTAGTTTTGACCCACTTCAAAGAACACATTGACTGACTGTTCATTTTAGTCAATGCGTGTTTCGCTCAGTCAAGTCCTCTGACAATGTTTCAGAGCACGTGCGAGTGAAGAGCATTATTTATAATTCACAGAAATTTGATGAGCTCAGATAATAAATCTTGAGATGTGTAATTGATAAAGGCCAATGTCTTGTTTAAAAGTAAATCATTAGGACTTTAGCGAAAATCTCGTGATGACGATTGCGATTTTAAACCGCGACAAAACAACAGTCAATCATTCATTCTAGACTTGTTTGCCGGCTCCTCACCACAAATGATGGATATAAAAGAAAACGAACAAAAGTTTGTAAACAAGCTGGCTGAAATTCTAGCGACGAAAGATTCCAGTTGCCTGTTGACCATTGCGAAATATTACGACTGTTAGGGCGCGTCCACATGACGAGCTGCGCTTTGAGCTAGCGGTGGCGTAGCGTTGGACGAGCTTTGAGCTTTGAGCGGTGGGTGGCCACACCAAAAGCGTCAAAAAGCTAGCGGCTGTAAGCTCGGTGACAGCTTGGGTGGCCACATGACAAGCTGTTACAGCTAGCTGCCTGCGAGCGTGATGCTAGCTGTCGTTCAGAAGTTTATTATCTCTGGTTTTGCAAGGCATCGCAGACCCGCAAATAAAATATATTTTTGTTGAAGTTGGAGCCTACAGGAAAGAGAGTGATGGAATATTTTCCAGGTTTCAGATGAAACTCTGCCTTGAAGGGAATACAGTAAATATGCCCCACTACCAAATTCCAACATTCACTTTTCCTATTTTTTTGGTAGGTAAAGCCATACCTAATTACACTCATCAACACAGTCAATATCATCTTCAATTATCGCCATTCTATGTCAAGCCGTGGGGAGTAGAATGCGGGTTTGGAGTGCATACTGGAAAATGGCGAGTGCTGAAAACAGCAATCTGCACAACGTGACCACTGCTGACAACATTGTGCTAGCACTGTTGCCTTGCACAATGCAGTCATCCATCAGGATCTTTAAAGTCCGTTATTATGGAATGTATGCGACACAGACTAGACCTCGTTTTATACTTTCGTCTGAAGGAGTAGGAAATGGGAGTAAAAACACAATGCCCCAGCCTGGGCTCGAACCCGGGACCTTCAGATCCGCAAGCCAAAGCTCTACCATTAGGCCACCGTGCTTCCCTACGCCAAAACTTGCGAGGCAAGGTAGAGATGTAGATTGTAGTTATTTCTTATCATGGACATTTTCATGATATATTTGTAACTTTAATAGTGTATATATTTAATATATCGTTGTTTTTGACTTATTTCTTTTAGTTTACGGCGAAACAGCAGCAACTGCCCTGAGGGCGACGTTTGGCGGACATGTCAACAGGGTCAAAATATCACAATCAAAACATGTACGCCATTCAGCAACCGGAAGTTTGGAACACACACGTCCAAAAAAGACGGGAAGCAGAGAACTTCGGGCCTTCTCGCCGAAAGCCGTGCATCGATATACCGAAGAATCCATGGCTCAATAGTAATAACAAGAAACTCTCTCTCTCTCTCTCTCTCTCTCTCTCTCTCTCTCTCTCTCTCTCTCTCTCTCTCTCTCTCTCTCCTCGTCAATAATGGTATGGCTTCCCCGATTGACTGATTTTTTTAGACAATATCCGTATTGGCTGAATATACAGATTTACCGGTAACATATATATTGCCTATTTATAATACAAAATGTTGTCTCTATTTATAATACAAAATGTTGTCTCTGTTTCGTATACTGTCTCTATTTATAATACAAAATTAAAGACGTAGAACACCGTTAACTGTGCACCTCCACGTTAGTAAACGTGAAGAATGGCATGAGAGAGATGTGCACCTATAGGTGTTACAGAGTAATGAATGCGACAAAAACCAAATTAGCAATAGTTTAACTTGTGTGTGTGAAAGTTCTTTGATCTAAGGATGGGAAGAGGGTGCTAAAACTATCCTTTCCTTCTCCCCAACCCCCACTGCACTCAAAACAAAAGGGGTGAGAGTACCAAGGATGGTGCGGGAAAGGGGTGAGATGGGTTGCAGTCAAGTGATGGTTTAAGTAATACACCAGGCGCTGCCTTGAAAACCCTACCAAGACAAATCCAGAATTCAACTTGAAACAAAAGCGATCTAATTAACCTGTACAAGATGTATATTTCGTATTGAGCTTTGGGTTTTTTGGCGGCGAATTCGATTTCCTATCCGCTAAAGTTTACTCTCCTTCATTTTTTTAATCACTGCTACTACTATTACTGCCGATGCTGCTGATAATGTTGCTACTGCTATTACTACTGCTGCCGCTGCTGCTTATTCGTATAATTTAATTAGCGTTTTCAACACACTTGACTCCATCACTACTACTAATTTTTCTAACTACTACTACTACTACTACTACTACTACTACTACTACTACTACTACTACTTCTACTACTACTACTACTACTACTACTATTATTATTACTACTACTACTGCTGCTGCTGCTTATTCATATAATTTGAGTAGTGTTTTCAACAAACTTGACGCAATCTCTATTACTCCTACCACTACTAATTCTACTTTTACTACTACTATACAACTACTACTACTGATGCTGCAGCTGCTGCTGTTTATTCGTATAATTTGACTAGTGTTTACCACAATCTTGACGCAATCACTATTACTCCTAACAGTACTAATTCTGCTACTACTACTACTACTACTACTACTATTACTGCTGCTGCTGCTGCTGCTGCTACTGCTGCTGCTACTGGTGCTGCTACTGGTGCTGCTGCTGCTGCCCTTACCTCTGCTCATTGGTATAAGACGTTTTAGACGTACGTGACACCGTCTACATATTTCGTTATCATCTTTTTCAACTTCTTCTCCTCCTTATACTTCTTTTTCTTCTTCTAATTATAATTTGTTTAAGCCCTACAAACAGAAGTTCCTATGTTGAAGAGGTGAAAAAACAGGAACTCCGATGGTACGGCCACGTCACCAGATCATCAGGTCTTGCAAAGACCATCCTGCAAGGCACAGTACAAGGAGGTAGAAGAAGAAGAGGGAGACCGAAAAAGAGGTAGGAGGACAACATTCGAGAATGGACTGGTTTGACACTGAGCGAAACCATCAGGGTTGCTGAGGACAGAGAAAGATGGAGTACGTTGGTTAAACGATCGTCTGTGGTGCCCCTAAGACCCCCGAGTTACGGGATGGGATACGATAGGATAGGATATTGAAGAAATAAGTCACGAAAAGCGTCGCATACATGCATGAGAAGAACAATGAGGAGGAGCAGGAAGAGGAGAAAGAGGAGACCTGCACATGATACTTTCTTCTTCTTTTTCTGACCCCTACTCTTGGTCCTCCTCTTTCTTCTTCTTTTCCAAGTTCTCTGCCTCTGCTTCTTTCTTCTTTTATAAAATTCTCGTCACTGAGTAGCCGCATCTCAGTAGCAGGGGAAGGTAAAGAGTGGGGGTGAGAAACCACAAACAAACAAAAAAGAAAGGTTGCAGACGACGGGACTGAGATTTGAGAAGCAGACGAGAAAATGTACACCTCAGCCACGGAGAATATCTCTGCAGTAAATGCCTCAACAACAATCCACTAATGGCCATAGTTTCTACGTGTTCTGATACTCAGCATAACTGTAAGCGTGCCGCCACCAAAGAGCGATCACATCCTATTTTAGTGTTAATCCGCCATCCGTAACACAATGCTCCCCCAGTCACATCCATCATGACCTGTCGCAACACAGGCTTGGATTTGAACAAAACTGATAATTTCCAAACGATAAAAAAGTACTAGTAAGAAATACCAATAAACAACTTTGGTTAAATTGAGCATTGTAATAATATTTATTACGATACCCCCAAAAATGCATTAATAAGATTTTTGAAGTCCTCGCAAACACCAAAACGCTCAACAATACTCAACGACAGGCCTACATATTCAAACTTATATTTAACCTGCTCTATAACTTCAACATGACTGTATTTAACTGTTTAAAGCCTGTGCTTTTTGCCAACCACGTGGAAATGGAGAATTCTGTTCGCTGCTTCAAAACTGCAAAGCCGTAAACCTATTAAAGTTAAACACTACCCGTGTAATCATCAAAGTTTACGATACCATGCGTGAAATAAAGCGTGTTACTGGTTTTCCCTTATTACATTCTTCAAATATTCGCGAGTTACAAAATCCGTAATAGAACTACGTTTTACAGTTCCAGCCATAACAATTCAACCATTATGAAAGAACGCTAACCAATTACGTATATGTACTCTTCATACTTAAGAGGATAGATAGGATAGGATAGGATAGGGCTTTTTTCAGTCCCCAAATCATCGTTCTCTGCAGTTTAAGTAAAACCATATTTTATTTTCACAATGAAATTTCCTAAACCTCTTGAGCAAGAATGAAACAACGATAACCATAGTTAGCTTGCATACATGTAGTCTATGTGTCCGACGTCTGCGAATACGAACATGAAAATGCAAGCCCACATCATATTAAATTTCAAATTAGCCAAGCAAAACTTGTTAAGGACAGAGTTTCAATAATTAAAACATACACGTAGAAAACAGTAGACAATTCGTCTTACCTGCGATACAAAAACCAACGTAGGCTGAATACAGATTTGACATTTTTCACAATGTACACTCATTTAGTTTCGATGTGTTGGAACACCATCCATCCGCATATGATATTTTAGTGGACAGCTCACACACTGAGAACAGGGTTTTTTTTATAACGCAAAAATAAAATTTCCTCTGTTATCTATTGTGTATGAAGTCAGCTTCAAACATAGTTGTTCGCTTGCTTTTTAGCAAAACAATCTTAACTCCCTTTAACGGTAACAATGTGAGCTTACTTCGACAATGTTGAGCTTACTTCGTCAAAAAGCTGTGCTGGCTTGCTTAGAGGGGATTCATAGTGTATCCTTGCGTCCTAGATCCGCTCAGTGTAAAATACAACTAAAGGTGCACCAAAGACACATTTGACCTTCTTGTTACACCGAGTAGTAACATTGTGATGTCTCATCTGCCGCTATAGTTCTGCCTCTTTCTTAAAGGAAGGTAGGGTCGAGGCAATGGACCGTTTTGAATCCCCTCCTACTATGGATCTCCCGAGGTCATATACTGTATATATATAATTATATATATAAATATATAATTCTTGAGGACGACAAGTAAAATGATTGAAGCAGATAAAACACACGAGATGGAAAGATTCTCTGTACATGTAGTTTGCTTAAACGCTTCGTCAGGAATTGCAAGCCAACTCATCTGGAAAATATTCTTATATATCATATCCTCCTATCTGGTGTTATTCTATGCTAAAAAGAAAGCGAAGAACTATGTTGGAAGCTGACTTCATACATAATAGATAACAGAGGACAATTTCTGTTTGCGTTATAATTTTTTTTTAAAACCCAGACCTGCTGTTCTCAGTGTGTGAGCTGTCATCTAAAATACCATGTGAGTATGGATGATGTTCCAATACATTGAAACTAAATGAATGTACACTCTGAAAAATGTCAAAACTGTATTACGTTGATTTTCTGTATCGCA
The DNA here is from genome assembly GCA_036898135.1 of Oncomelania hupensis. Lineage (NCBI taxonomy): Eukaryota > Metazoa > Mollusca > Gastropoda > Littorinimorpha > Pomatiopsidae > Oncomelania > Oncomelania hupensis. Next base: position 113,768,001 of record CM072512.1, read on the forward strand.
GGTAAGATGAATTGTCTACTGTTTTCTACGTGTGTGTTTTAATTATTTAAACTCTGTCCTTAACATTTTTGTTTGGCTAATTTGAAATGTAATATGATGTGGGCTTGCATGTTCATGTTCGTATTCTTATTTATTTACTATAAATAACGCCTATTACAATTGTGATCTTAGACCAACGATCTTTCGTTCTCCTTACTCACCTGTACCGTCGCTTTAGACTGAACCATTCAATTTCTACCCGCGACCCATACCTTAAGTATGCTGCCTCCATAGCAGAATAGGACATGTGAACAAACAAAAACGCATAGATCCCAGTGCCGATAAATGGAACATCAGGGATATGTGGAGCTACCTAAACAATAGCCCCACCTAAACAGTGACTCAGGAGCTTGCTCTTTCTCAAACAGAAAGATGGGCCAAAAGGACCAATTTTTTTTAAACATCATAGGGTCAGGGTTATTTCAAAGGAGAGAGGACAGGGTGCGGGTCAGAACAGTCCGTTACAAAGGTTGCACCGCGAGTAGTCGTTGCGCCGTATTTACCCGTTCATTCCACCATAACGCCTGTTGCCCTTATGACTTCACAATCACCTCTCATCGTCATTTGTTAACTTTATTTCTCTCACTCCTCCATCACTCAATATGCGCACCACAAGCGCGTGCCTGAGTGCGCCTAAAGCTTTATTAAATTAGAGGTTAGGCGCCAAATAAATCCACTTATTATTATTACTATTATTATTATTATTTTATTATTATTATTATTATTATTATTATTATTATTATTATTATTATTATTATTATTATTATTATTATTATTATTTACTCCTGCCTTCTTTCTTTTTTTCTTTATGTGCTTTTACTTTTAAAATCTCTATCCATCTCTTAACCCTGCACTAAGCTTGAATGGAATAACTTTTAGAGAAACCCACAAAATATCAACGATAAATTGCAAATGATCTGTTCAAGTTATGGCCTAAAAACCACTAGCTGGGACTGTTGGGTTACACACAAACTCGCACACGCGCTGGGACTGTTGGGTTACACACAAACTCGCACACGCGCACTCACCCACACACACAAATCACACAGAAATACACACACACAGGCACGCTAAAACGCATACAAACAGGCGCGCGCACGAACACCCACACACACAAACACACACACAAACATACATACATACATACATACAGGCACGGGAATACACATACACAGGCAAGCGCACGAACAAACGTGTATTCGTGGCAAAAATGGGTTTTGAAAGAATGTAGGAATCGGAAAGTGCTTCTTTAACGGAGAGAGCAAAAAATTCATCTAAACATGTAAGAATCAGATCAAAAACTGGCTCTTCTTATCGTAAAAAAATTGACCTATGGCGTCCCCTGTAGGAGTCCAATTAGGTTGACTTTTACTTCGAAGTTTGACCAAAAACAGCTAGGGCACTCCCACGTACTTAAAACACTCCCATGCCCTACAACTGCACACCCATGCACTAAAAGTGCACTCCCATGTACTTAGAACAAAGTGGGGTTCTGGAAAAAGTGGGGCGCTAGCTTAAAGACCCAATTTGTGCATAAAAAAGCAAGTTTAGCACCCCATTTCTCCGTGAATACACGTTCACAAATACACACACACAACAGAGAGAGAGAGAGAGAGAGAGAGAGAGAGAGAGAGAGAGAGACAGAGACAGAGACAGAGAGACATACACAAACAAACAATGGCGTATTACAATCAAGGCTTTATCGTGCATCTGTGTCTATATCATCCATCCGTCTATAATTGCTACGGAAAATCCTCATGAACGATGTCTCTCTTAATTGGTTGCAGGTTTTTTACGCTATAATGATCGCCCACAGACCAACGTAAGCCCCTACCCACAACCCCTGACTACCTCACCGACGTGCTCTAACCTAGCCTACATCCCCTCTACACCAACCGGCGGTACCTCTGACTAGCTTCACACACTTACTTCCACATCCATCCCCCTATTACTTCCCTAGTCTTTCCTCTCTCTCAATCTCTCTCTCTCCTACCTCATCTTTCTCTCTCTCTTACCTCATCTTTCTCGCCCCTCCCCCCCAAACCTCTCCACCTCTCCCAATCATGACCATGACCACAACCATTAAAAAAATCAGGACGTACGTGATGAATTAAATAGGTACCATCTCTCTCTCTCTCGCTCTCTCTCTCTCTCTCTCTCTCTCTCTCTCTCTCTCTCTCTCTTAACTGAATTGTATTAAATGTGTATGCGTGTGTGTGTGTGTGTGTGTGTGTGTGTGTGTGTGCGTGTTGATTTATGTGTATTCTTCCCATTGTTAACCCCCTCCCCAAACTGTATGGGCCGGAGGCCTAATAAAAACAGTATCAAAAGTCTAAAGTCTCTCTCTCCCTCCCTCCTCCACTCCATGCCCCACACCCTCTCTCTCTGCCCCTTCTTCCTTCCTCTCCACCCCTTACGAACATCATGACGAGGACTACCACTTCCGTGACTAATCAAGGCAAAGCGCGATGAGTGTGTAATTACCTTGGTACAGTCTGACAACTTATGTGTATACGTTGTATACCGTATAGTAAGGGAGATTATGTGTATATCTCCCTTACTATACGGTATACAACTTATACATATATCTCCCTTACTATGCGGTATAATACTACAGATCTTGTGGTACGGTCTTGATTCCGCTCTTAGCAGTCCGCTGGACCCTATAAGCATTGACTATTATTATTTATCATTCTTATATAGCGCTTTTTCAGCTCAATAGCTGCTCAAGGCGCTGGTCGATATAGGATCTAACTCAAGCCGCCCGAAGAACCCACGTGCTGCCTTGGGCGCACAGTCTGACGTTCAGACGACTGAGCACAATCCTAGGCGACCGGGGAAGGGGGAGAATAGAAAACTATACATTGAAACAACCATCAGACTAATAGCAATAGTAAGATGGCCAATGCTTACAACAAAAGTTTATGCCCGGGACACCGGGAGTCGAACCCGCAACCTTTGTAACACGAGCTCGCCGCTCTATCAACTGAGCTATCCCGTTCCATTGGCTATCTAATCTAATCTTATTGCCGATCTTGAGTAATAATATTCGCAGCTTGACCTCTTTCGCTCCGGGGTTCCCGAAGGAGCTTATGTTTTGTTGCTGTTTTAAATGGAATTTTGGATTTTGATTCTCACCCATGCGAACGAAATGCGGGTTGCTTTCACAGCTTCCGCAGAAGCAGCGTCGCTCAGGACAGAGAAGGGGGGTGAAGAGGGATGGGGGAGAGAGAGAGAGAGAACATGACCCTTAGTCTCGTTCTTAGTATCTGAACGCTGGGAGATAGGGGTGGGGGTCGGGTGGAAGTGGGGAGAAGATGTAAAATTAAACTGTCTGACAACTAAGGCTAAAAGCAATTATACACGAACATTACAAGTCTACAAATTAAATTAGCAACGAGGATTTTTAAAATTTAAAAAATATGAAAGGAATAATGGTGTTGGTGGATGGGGATGGGTGGGAGGGACATTGAAGAAAGTGATGTTAACCATACATTTCTTTTAAATGATTAAGTTTATCTGACGTCATCAATATCTGACTTCATCGGCTATCTGACTTCATCGGCTGACTTTATCTGCTATCTGACGTCATCGATAGACCGAGATAGAAAAATCGAGTGGACAGTACTACAGTTAATAACATTAACAACAACAACAACAACAACAACAACAACAACAACAACAAACGTTCGGACGTCATTAATAACGGGTACAAAAAGAGGGTGACAAACAAGAGGTGAAACTCAGGAAGCGTTATCAATCTTAATTTTAGTGTAGGCTACGTGTTGCTTGACCCAGAGGCCAAAATAAAAGATATAAGTAGAAACGCAATCCAGCACAACAATGAAAATAAAAGGTGCTGACGCGGCTAAGTAAAATATAAAAATACTGCCAGCGTATAGCTTTCAGAGTCCTATCCTATCCTATCCTATCCTATTCTATCCTATACTATCCTATCCTATCCTATCCTATCCCGTAACTCGTTGGGGGATCGTTTATCCAGTGTACTCCATCTTTCTCTGTCCTCAGCAACCCTTCTCGCTTTGCTCAGTGTCAAACCAGTCCATTCTCGAATGTTGTCTTCCCACCTCTTTTTCTGTCTTCCTCTTCTTCTGCTTCCTTGCACCGTGCCTTGCAGGATGGTCTTTGCAAGGCCTGGTGCTCTGGTGATGTGCCCATACCATCGGTTTCTTGGAACTTTGGAATTTTGTTCTTTTATTAAACAAACAAATGATCAAACAACAAATATCAAGTTAGGCTCCTAGCCCAGAGGGGCCGTATAGCCAGACAAGGTGGGGAAGATGGGGGGGGGGAGATAGGGATACACAATAAATACATAGTGATTACAAGAACGGCACCATATTACTAGACACAGCAGTCTCTAACTACAAACAATAACATATGCACTAAATGAAAAAGCAACAACAATGTTCAAACATTTGTGACACCTCTTAAAAAAAGAAAAATAATAAAATAAAATCAAATCAAAAATAAATAAATAAATAAATAATTGATATGCACTCAAAAGAACAATCGCATAAAGATGCAAGATAAAACAAAAACAGAGAAGTGAAAGAACAAGGAAAAGAATGCCAGAACAGTGAAGCACACATGCATGACCACCAAACAGTATTCAAATATTGGAGGAAAAAAAATAAATAAATAAATAACCAATGCTGTACTACTTAAAAAGTGAAAGTATTATTCCAATAAGACGACTTAAATTTATCAGTGTGCTTTTCGATTTCGAGTTCATTAGCTGATTTAATTTGAAGACATTTGGGTGATTCCTAAAATACCATGGCAACAGGGAAAATCTGTTGTCTTTTAGAAGGGGATTAGTACAATTAAACAAATAATGGATTTCATCACCTATTTCATTTAAATCACACAAAGAACACAATATTTCTTCTCTGGGAATATTTATATATCTTTGAGTTTGAATCGGAAGTTTCCGTTTCTTCACCATTGTTAGCATGTCATGGTGTTTTCAAATGGTTTAAGTTTAATGGTTTAGGAGGCACTGTGGTCTAATGGTAGTGCTTCGGCTTGCGGATCGGAAGGTCCCGGGTTCGAGCCCTGGCCGGGCCATTGTGTTGTTTCCCTGGGAAAGACACTTTACTCCTGTTTTCCTACTCCTTCGGATGAGAGTATAAACCGAGGTCTAGTCTGTGTCGCATACATTCCATCATAACGGACTTTAAAGATCCTGACGCTCATGTCCTAGACGGGTGAGTGCCGGTGACAAGAAAACACCCAGCATACACCTAGGTCCTTCTCCCCCATCCCTGGCTGCCCAGGATTGTGCTCAGTTGTCCGGGCGTCAGACCATGCGCCCAAAGGTTGCGGGTGGGCGTCTCGGGCGGCTTGAGTTAGATCCTGTATCGGCCAGCGCCTTGAGCAGCTCTTGAGCTGGAAAAGCGCTATATAAGAACGATATAAGAACGATTAAATAAATAAATAAGTGATGGTCTGTCGGACTTCGACGTTGGTGATGTGCTGGGTATAGGAAATGCCAAGAAGTCTTCTGTTTCACCTTATCGCCATGCTTTGTATTCTTCGTTGCTGGTCTGCTGTGAAGGTCCATGTTTCGCAAGCGTATAGGAAGATGGAGATGACAAGTGAGCGCAGCAGCCTTACCTTGGCGTGTAGACTGATGGTCCTATCTTTCCAAATGGCCTTCAACCTTATCATGTCAGCAGTTATTTGTGCGATCCTGGCGATGACTTCCTGTCGGGACCCATTGTCTGATACAATGGCTCCTAAATATTTGAATCTATGCACCGAGTTGAGGGACTGGCCTTAGACTTTGATGCCCGTGTTGATGTCATTGGTGTTGTTGGTAATCATTTTGGTCTTTTCTGCACTTATTTCCATTCCAAAGGCTCTGCAGGTGGGTTCCACGCCTTTGTACCAGCTGTTCAAGTTCTTGTTCCTCTCTAGCTATTCCATCAATGTCATTCGCAAAACGGAGGTTGGAGATTGCTCTACCCCCCACCCTCCCTATACTGACTGTGCTTTCGAGATCTGCAAGGGCATCTGACAAGATGCTCTCTAGGGAGATGTTGAAAAGTGTGATAGAGAGTAGGCATCCTTGGCTTTCAGTGTACAATAACAAAATTAAATCGAATAAATAAAAATAGAAAGAAAAACATTAAAGCAAATCAATTTAAGAAGACAATGACACACTCAGGCTACATTTCATACACACACACACACACACACCTACACACGCACACCTACACACACACACAATTTTATTTTTAAAAAATTAAAAAATGACACAACCAGGCAACATTTCAAATATATATATAGTCAGACTACCCAAGACAACATAAACCAAGCCTAGTTTCTTTAATACTGAAATCAGTTAGTTAAAAACCACTCTATCTAGGCTATGTCAGCGCAGTGAGCAAAACAGCATACCAAGCCTACGTGTATTTTATTTGAAAACATCTAAAATAATGATATCCTTTGGGGGTATCAATGACAACATCAAACGTACCGTAGCAAACAGATTAATTGCTGTGATATCCACATATACATTAAAAACACTCCCTTATTCCCGCACTATTTAGGCTACCGGAAACTAAGCGTAGGGCTATCTACATTTTACTGAGATTACTGGAAACTCAACCGAGAATAACTGTAGTTTCATTCTGAGCGTCAGAGGTCAAGAAACTTCTTTCCTTCAACAAAATGTTGTTCGTGAATGCGTGCCACAACTGGATGTTTTTTAGGATGCTGTTGTGTGGGCCAGTTGTGACGATGTATTAATGTATTCTGACAAGAATTCTTTGATCTACGGTCTAGCTTTTGATGGCAGTTGGTTTTTGGTTTTTTTGGTGCGTGAGGGTGGGGGGTGCGGGGTGCGGGGTGACGGCAAATAAGATCCTAAAATGCTAATAAATCGCTCCTTGTTTGATGATAATGAAGTGCAAATCCAGCAGGGACTTCATGACAACAGCAGAAAGAATGACTGTATGACAACAAGTAGCAGAACGGGAGAGGGAGGGGCTGTGACGGAGAAGGGGAGATGTAAGGGGGGGAGAGAGTATAGAGAAAGATGGAGTAGGAAACGGATGTGGTATGGAGGACATGAATGAATGAGCTAGAAACAGAATTGGTGATAAAGGTGGGATGGGTCAGACACGAGCTCTTGCTTACAAACGCATGTTTGTGAATACGTTGTTTTGAGTGGTCTTAATATTTGGTATTTCTTTTTTTTGCGTGTTCTTTAAATTGAAAACGCTATACACAGAATATCTGACTTTGGATGAGAGTATAAACCGAGGTCTTGTCGGTCCACGCACGCACTCCATCGCCGGACTTTAAATATCCAGACGCTCATGCCCTAGACAGGTGCGTGCCGGCTAAACAAATAGACCCATAACGCACTAGGTCCCTTCTCACAATCCTCGACCACACAGGGTTGTGCTCAGTCGTTTGGGCGTCAGGCTATGAGCCTAAAGGTTGTAGGCGGGCGCCTCGGGTGGCTTGAGTTAGATCCTGTATCCACCAGCGCCTTGAGCAGCTCTTGAGCTGGAAAAGCGCTATATAAGATTGGTTAAATAAATCAAATTAATACATAACAATGGAATATGTCTCGATTTCCGCAAGTGTCTTATATTTTCATTGGCTAGGTAGAGTGTGACTAAAAGTGACATCGCATGGTGACTGACCAATCACAGATGACGATTTTGCTAACAAGTTGTGAAATATATGTCGCAAAATACACGACCTACTTTAACCCATTTACGAATCACAATCTCCTGTTCTTTTCTGCAAAGATTAAAAGAACCAAACGGTCTTCTTGTTTTTTCTAAGACCCGTTAAAACAGCAAGATAGTTAGTTAGTCATTGCTTATGGGGTCCAGCGAACTGCAAAGAGCCGAATCAGGACCACAACCGTTGAAAGAGAACTCACTCCTGATCCGCATAAAAGATCTGCTGTAACAACCCTAGTGGTAAAACTACAGGCACTCCACCAGCCGGTCACTTTACAATAAAGGCATCTCATGCAGGGGACACTGAGGCTGTACTCTTAAGTTATCGAACTCTCGGCTACAAAAGAAAAGAAGATGGAATATAAACATCATTATAAAATATTCCCTGGGAGAATTTTCAAGAACAAATGGTAGGTGACTGGTCTAGCAAAGAAGATAGTAGATTGATAGAACAGAGTAGGAATGAGAAGGAACAAATGAGAATGACAGAGACAGTGGGAATTTAAAACACTAAGTTTCCAGAAAGTGGAGATATTATTTATACAGAAATCCCCGGCATTCCACGGGGTTTCTAAAACAGCAAGGTTTTATTCCCAAACTGTCATTACTTCACAAATACTGCAGCAACAATGATCTCAAGGAAAGGAGTCAACATAGTAAATGGACCGACTGAATCACCAAATGAAACTGGCGTTGTTTTTCATTGGCTGCCTAAGCTAGAGTTAACTGAAAACTAGGACTACATTTTAAACGAAGCGAAGACGAATCAATGAAAGAAATTGGCATTGTTTTTGACTGGTGAAGCTTGGTTGAAGGAACCTCTGATGTTTCACGTTCTGGTGTTTATTTGTCTTTACTCAGTGTATGTGTGTGAGTGTGCGAGTGGGTCCGTGGGTGGGTGGGTGTGCGCGCGTGCGTTTATGTGTGTGTGCGTGCTGAATAAATGTGAAGGAAATCGTGTGTGTGTGTGTGTGTGAGTGCGCGCGCGGAAATGTTAAATATACTGAATAAAATATAAATGCACATTCCATTACATTCATTAATTTTTCCTTCTTCCAAATAATACAAATTTATGTTGTGTAGTGTAGTATAGTGTTGTGTGGTTTTGTTTTGTGTGATGTATTGTATTGTTTTGTATTGTGTTGCCCATAGGTGGTAGGTACATCTGCTCAGTGGACAAAGCCTAATAATGTATTTCAGAGATCGCCAGTTTCGGTGCAAGTGGCACAAAAGAATGCTAACACTGCATGCCTGAATATTAGCCATCTTACGGTTTCGATTAATCTGGTGGATGTATCAACGGAGGGCGGGGTAAGGAGCTAAGTAGATGAGTAACTAGTAGCTTGGTTTTGTTCACAGGCGTCCGTATCGCAATGTGAGAGGAGTCTACTTCGGTTGTGTTCTCTCTAGCGCTCACTGACGCTGCACTGCGGGTGCCGGGCTATCGCTGAGAAAGCGCCAAGAATTTTACCCTGGCACAAGTGAATTTTTTTTAACGTATTTGCAAAAACCGATAAAACAAACCACGAAAATCTGCCTAAAACCTACAGGGATGGTTACATCACTCGTTTTGGTTAGAGCATGTGAGTTAGTGTCAATTTTTCTCCTTCCTGTGTTCATAGCGCGAGTCACTCTTATACCAGCCGCCCACCTATCATTTTAAAGAAATAAAATAAAATACGAAAGAGTAAGTAAATAATTTCTTAAATAATAAAAAATAAAACCTAAATAAATAAATATGTAAACGGCTTTGTTGTGTTTATTGCACTTTCTATGCTTAACTTTTATACTCTTCAAACAGCAAGCGTTCTAAAGCAGATAAACAAACACCAAATTAATAAACAGTTGTTGTTTTTTAAATAAAAAGTGTGACACGGTTAACAGACCGTGTGTGTGTGTGTGGGTGGGTGTGGGTGTTTGTGTGTGTGTGTGTGTGCGCGCGCGTTTATGTATTCTCTGTGTGCATGTTGGAGTGTGTACGAGTTATGGGTGGGTGGGTGGGCAGGGGTGCATATGTAATAATAATAATAATAATAATAATAATAATAATAATAATAATAATAATAATAATAATAATAATTATAATACAGGATGCTAGTCTATGTACGCGCCTTTCCCCAAGGCTCAAAGCGCGGCGATCTATACCAACACACACGCTCACCTGTCTCATTTACCCTCACATACACCAAATACACATACATCACTCAAACAGGTGGTGTAAAGGCAGGAAGATCGCTATTAGAAGACGGAAGAAAATCGAATTTTTATTTTTGAAATTTTTATATTGACTGCATCCTGTACCATTATTGAAGGGAGGGAGGAAACCGGAGTGCCCGGAGAAAACCCTAGGTGACCTCAATAGTCTCGTACCTAAGTCACATACGTTTGCCCCTTGCGGGAATCGAACCCGCGACCATCGGCATAGGAACCCGCGACCTTCGGCATAGGAAACCGGCGACTTATCCACTGCGCCACGAGGCCACCCATGTGTACGTATGTGCGTGCATATGCTCGAGAGAGTGTGCGTATCTTGCAGGTGTATGACTAAGCTAAACTTATCTTTTTGTTTACCTGGATTCTCGCATTTTCCTTAAAGTATAACTGGTACCCAAAAACTTTCGTGAACGGGCTAACATATAGTAATCTATTTATAGTTTCACTTAGAATGTTCTCTTCTAATTTAAGGCGATATCAGTGGAAACTCTTCGGCTAGCCTGACACACTAGTGTTTTTTTAAAAAAATACATGCACAGTGTAGACAAATCACCGACGATTTAGGCTCGGAAGTAAGCAAGCCAGTGTCAATAAACAAAGGTCTTTTGATCTCTAGCCTTTACCTCGTATACATCCTCACAAACTCAGACTCCGCGCACTTCATTACTGGGCCATTTTAACGCACCAGGCACCAGGGAAAAGGGTCTCCCGCCACCAAAATAACGGTACTGTTTTGACAACCACGCTCATCACAGTCTAGACTCCTAGCTCCACCAAAATATATTATTTTGACAGACACTTAGTCTAGACCTCGGTCATAGCTCCACCAAAATGTATTAACTTGTTTAGACAGAGGCGCACGATCTCTTAAGATAAATGTCTGTGTCACCGGAATCCAAACTGAAAGTCTTCGTTTGGGGTGCAGCTATTGCTTCCAGGGGTAAAGCATTATGTCGATAAACCCAGTGTTAGGGAAGAAGACCATTTAACAAACAGCTTAACGTCGGCTCCCTAGTACTTACACACGGTTTAGGCTCAGCGCACGGGCCTCTGTTTGTTGTTTTGTCAAAGTAAACCTAAACCGAAGCCCTGTTTGTTGTCTGGAAAGGTAAACCTGAAATGATTGAGTCATTGCTTTCTTTGAGGAGTTCGTTTGTTGAGACAAGCGTGGCTACATTTCGATCTTATGTTGAGCCATCTGGCTTAACCAAGCTACTGATCTCGGGGTGTTAAGTGCGACTGTCGTGTCTGTGTCTTAAAACGCAATGACGTATTTGTGTACGCATCGTCATGTTAGTTTAAATAGAAACATCTCTATCACGTGTGCTAAATGTCCAGTTTCTAAAATACACTGATGTCTTATCCGTCACGTGCATAAGAGTGTCGGCGTCTTGGGCGGCTTGAAATCGATGCTAACTTTGCAGTCTTTTATTCTGTACTGACTTTCGTGTTAATGTTATTGTCCATGCTTTTTGTACACTGCCAAAAAAAAAAAGGTCCTTGCTTTTTGTTGGGACAATTACATCACATGATTATTGCTTTAGGTCCAGCGGACTCTTCCGAGCCAAATCAGGACCGGACAACCCCCGATCCGCATAAAAGATCTGCTGAAACAACCCTAGTGGTAAAACTGAATGCTCTCCACCAGCCAGTCACTTTACAATAAAGACATCCCTCTAATTTATGGAACCCCCATTTACAAAAACAAAATAGAATACAAACATCATTATAAATTTTCAACAAAACACATACATATAAAATGCCTACATTGCTAAATAATAACATCATAGGAAGCCTTAGTGACCACCTGGCAGAAAGCGCTCAATATAATTCCCAAGCTGATCCAACAGACCTCACACACAAATAAGGAGTCTTGTCCCGGAAGAGTTTTCAAGAAAAAAAGTAGGTGACTTGTCTAGCGAAGAAGAAGATAGTATAGCAGATTGATAGAACAGAGCAGGAATGAGAAAGAACAAAGGAAAAAGACAGCGACAGTGGGAATTTAAAGCACTAAATTTCCAGAAAGTGGGGATACTATTTATACTGAAACCCCCGGCACCCCAACGGGGGAGGTTGGGACAATAAAGATTCTGATTCAGCGTTTTCAGCAGCTTTTTGGGCTGTGAAGTGCGCAAAAAAATAAGAAATTCATTACTTAAGTTACTTAATTCATTACTTAAGATTAATTAAAAATGTTACAGTTGATGTTCTGTGGTTTCCCTCTCATTGTGGAATAAAGGGTAATGAATTAGCCCATAAACTAGCTAAAGATGGCGCAAGTAAGCCCACTGAAGTTAACCATAACATGAGCCTCTCCTACTATGAATTGATATCAATAGTAGACAATTATTTTCTTTAAAATGTACACAATAATGTTTTGTCTAGCTCCAGACATTTGATAAAAATTGTCTACAAGTTAAAATTAAATTCATGGAAAACTAAATTTTTTATGACGTTAAATGTGTGTGCTCAAATGCTCTGACTGTAGAACATTTGATATTACATTGCCCATGTCTAAACAAATTATTTACAGAAAATAATAGTAATACTGTTATAACACAGTATAATGAGGTAAAAAAAAGATATTAGTTGATAATGAACTGATGCTTACAATCGCATCTATTATATCGTGTACACAAATAGAAAAAAGTTTGTTTTATAATTTTGTTATTTGATGTATTTTAGATGTTAAGCTAATGGTGTTTCAATGTTAAGTTACATTGTTTAATCAGTATAGGTTCTTATGAGTTTTTTTTTTAAATTTTTATTATTATTATTTATGATTTATTTATTTGCATTTCCTTTTCCCACCTACATGTAATTATTTATATTATTTTGTTTCTTTGTTTTATAGTCTAAAATCACATAATTTGTGAACAGACTTTAGATCAATTAATTGAATTAAATTGAATTACTTAAGTTTCCAAGAAATGTGTATGCCAAATGTTTGTGTTTTTTGCCCTAGTATAGAGATATTACAGATGGATCAATCACTATTAATGTCAGGTAATATCATGAAGTCAGAAGGTTCACAATTTCTTGGGTAAAATTGGGAACAATAAAAATCATCTTGTATCTTTATCCTGTATCTTGTATCTTGATGGTTAGTGTGACAGATTGTAGGGCTGTGGAAGGAAATGGTTCGATGCCCCGCAAAACCTTGTGTTGTATTGTATTGTATTGTATTGTATTGTATTGTATTGTATTGTATTGTATTGTATTGTATTGTATTGTATTGTATTGTATTGTATTGTATTGTATTGTATTTTTAAACCTTGTTTTTCATCACATCGAAAGTTATCGTGAAGTGCTTCAATCCATGTCAGCTCAGTACTCTAGCTGACGCGCTTTTTTTAAATGTATTTTTGTTAAAAGAATTATATCTCTTACTAAAATGCAGTTTATCGTTATTCGTCGCAGGATACTACTAGGAGGCAAAGAATAGTGTTGTAGTATTTTGCGATCATTTATATTGGGGGAGTATTTCAGTTCAGTTTGATAAATAAAAAGACACAGTTCCAAAGTTCCAAGTACTCGAGTTAACGGTATTTGTTTGGAATTAAATTATCACACTAAATTGCAGTTTATTGCCGTCAGTTGATTCAAATGTCTTCTGCGAATAGTCTACTTTATTCTACGTTAAGGCAGTGTTGACACTGTGCTATTTATTGATTCGCATGCTATACATCAAGTGATCCACTCTGTTCCGTCTTAAGGAAGTGCCGAGACAATGGATAGAGTGACACTAAACCTTAAATCCAACCACTTCTTCATTGGTTAACTGCCAGCTAGTTGCATAGAATTACCAGTGCAAACATATAAGACAATCAAATTTTATCCACATTTATTCAGATTTATTCCTAGCCTACCCATGCAATGCAATGAATTCGAAGCATGATCTTTCCACATTCCTTAAAGAACGTACGAAAGTATTTTTTGTTGACTGGAAAGTGCATTGCATTTGTGTTGTTTGCATTATGTCCTTCTCTCTCTCTCTCTCTCTCTCTCTCTCTCTCTCTCTCTCTCTCTCTCTGTATATATATATATATATATATATATATATATATATATATATATATATATATATATATATATATATATATAATATATATATATATATATATATATATATATATATATATATATATATTTTTTTTCTATCTATCTATCTATCTATCTATCTATCTATCTATCTATCTATATATCTATCTATCTAACTATCGCTTCTTTCTTTCATATCTTTCTTAGTTGCTTCGCTTCTTGTTTTCTTTCCTTCTTTTCGCCTTCTTGTCTTTCCTTCTAATTTTCTTTTCTTCTATCCTTCTTTCTTTCATTCCTTTCTTTCTGTCTTTGGTTCTTCTTTTTTTTTTGTCTGTCTTTCTTTTCTTCCATGTCTTTCTTTATTTCTTACTTACTTCTCATTACTTTCTTTGTTACTTTCTTTTACTTTCTTTTTTCCTTACGTTCTTTTCCACGTTCTTTCCTTCTTAGTTGCCTTTGACCTTTTCTTCCTTTCTTACTTACTTCCTTACTTACTTCCTTTCTTTCCTTCATACTTTCTTTCTTACGTACTTATATACTTACTTCCGTAATTTCTTTTTTTTTTCTGTCTTTCCTTCTTTCTTTTCTTTATTCCTTCTTTTTATTTTTTTCTTTACACCTTCCTTCCTTTCTTTCAGTTCATATTTTCTTTGTTTCTTCTTCCTTTCTTGGAAAGCGGGTTAACATGGCTAAGTCCCGCCACCTCTTATTACCCCCCTGGTTACTCTAACGACTTAGCTAATTTGCTACCCAAATTTCGATTCTACGGCATTCGAGAAAATGTCTCTCTGACCTGATCATTTTATTCTTCATCACTTTTTTACAATATTAAATAGACAATAAATGATGTCGGATCCGATATACTTATCCGGTAATTTAACGCTCCAATTTGATTCATGCTAGACTGAGAAAAGCAATTCAATACTAAGAAACAAACATTTAATTTACATCCATTTCAAAACTTCATTAACCTACTGATTAAAAAGCTTATAAAATTATTTGTATGCTATTAATTGTTCCAAGGGATTCCAACTATTGATCAAAGCAATCAATGGTAGAAACAGATTTGCTGCAAATTATTATCAGTCATTATAGTTAATTACCGAGAAAGCGAAAACGTTTTCGAAGTTTTATCCTTATAAATTTGACATTTGTTTATAGTTACCAGACTGTTTATCTGTGAGAACCATGAAGATGGCTAAGAAAATAGATATCTTTTAATTATAAAAAGATAAAAGATCAAACATTATAATCATGAAGTTCGTTAACTAAATACATTACATTACATGATTATTGCTTTAGGTCCAGCGGACTCTTTCGA
>CM072512.1:113785842-113835842 GCA_036898135.1 Oncomelania hupensis
CCCCCCCTTCACCTGAAGTCGCTACAACGAAGTCAACCAGCGGGCGAGCGGATGCTGCCATCGTTATTTTACAATACCAGTTTATTTTTCAGTGTCATAAAAAGTTAACTATCATATCACGACTTTCGCGTGTAAGTGTTAATGCCTACTGTTGCCTTAAGAAAAACGAAGGCGTATAGAAAAGTCTAAATGTATTTTGGGTCGATTTTTTTTTATCGGTCAATGGTTATGATGGTTTTCAAGACCGGTTGTAAGTTAAAAACAAATTCATAAATAATCAAATTGAACTGGAAACAGTTAACTGCAACAGTGGTAGAAGATGTGAGACGTTTTCTTTTCGCTTCACGAGTCTATCTTAACAATATATTAGTCACGTCATTGAAACTCAGATAAATAAATGCATAAAGTATTCTTCTTTTTAAACATTCTTCTGCCTGTTTTGACAAGTAAGTTATCCTCCCCTTAACCCCGAGTACCCCTCATCACAACCACCACCGGACATCTCCACCCGCACCTCCACTTACGCCCAAACCCTCGCCCACGCAGAGAGAGAGAGAGAGAGAGAGAGAGAGAGAGAGAGAGAGAAAGAGAGAGTGTGTGCGTGAAGGAGAGAGGGTAAATGGAGGGGGTGGGAGTGTATTAAAAAAAACATCATGAAATAAACACGAAACGTAGTTCCAATACATTACATGTTTATTGCTTTAGGTCCAGCGGATTCTTCCGAGCCAAATCAGGACCGGACAACCCCCTAGTGGTAAAACTGAAGGCTCTCCACCAGCCAGTAACTTTACAATAAAGACATCCCACGCAGGAGACGCTGAGGCTGTACTCTAATTTATCGAACCCCCGTTTACAAAACCAAAATAGAATACAAACTTTATACATTATTAACAAAACAGATACATATAAAATGCCTACATAATAACATTATAGGAAGCCCTAGGGACCACCTGGCAGAAAGCGCTCAATATTCCCAAGCTGATCCAACAGACCTCATACACAAATAAGGAGTCTTGTCCCGGAAGAGTTTTCAAGAAAAAAGGTAGGTGACTGGTCTAGCGAAGAAGAAGATAGTATAGTAGATTGATAGAACAGAGTAGGAATGAGAAAGAGCAAATGAGAAAGACATGCAGCGACAGTGGGAATTTAAAGCACTAAATTTCCAGAAAGTGGGGATATTATTTATATTGAAACCCCCAGCACCCCAACGGGGGTTAGTTCCAATAAGCCGTTCCGTTAAACCATTCAATATTGTATTATAAGTGTGTGGGAGGTCGCAAATATTGTTGAAGTTTCATAACACGAAAACCGTGATATAACAACGGTTTATTAGAAGGAAATATCATGTTTTCTTTGTATGTGTGTGTGTATGTGTGTGTTTGTTGGTTTAAATAAAGAGAAAGCGTGAATTTTAACACATACCATAGTGAATTATTGTTGCCACAAAACTGACGTTAAAGCAACCAACCCAGAAGCCAGCATTCTAAATGAATTCCGTTATATTTTTTATGTATAAAGCAAAACATATATATGGACCAGACAAATACAAAATCAAATGGTACTAATACGGAATTTAATCAAATATTTGACAAACACAGTGTAAGAGAATTGACTTCTTGCTGTTAAAAAATTCCCCTACCCTCTCTTCTCCTCTTTCGGGTGTCTTTGGGAAAGCCAAGATTTAACGGAAGTATGGGTTTCCTTTTACTTCCGATCTTCGATTCTGCTTCGGTTTAATCGTCGTTTGCCTGGTAAAACGGATGAACACTATTATATATGTACCCGAGCGGAGTATTTAACTCCCGCCTCTCGGCCACGACCTTGAGAACACGGCTCGACTCGAACTGCTATTTTCATTCATTCCTCGTAAAAGAGACATACAAACATTTGCCTTGCAAGGCGGGGAAGCTTGTTGGCAGTAAACCGGTTTGCCGACTACTAGTGCCACGACACTCTCTGCAAAGTCACTGCCAATGGCTTGCATGAAATGCCTTCCGTCAATGTAGTCCTGCTCACCACCAAAAGCAGAAGACGAATGGTCAGCCGGGGAGATCAAATGTCGTGTCGCCTTGTCCTGCATAACCCAATGGCCACTCCAAAGGATTCTATACGGCAGGAGCCACCAAAAGGTTGTGTAATCCACAAATGTAAGATAGACAACCTCTCTCCCAAGCTTGAATCAGTAGCCTCCTATTCCGCCACAGATCCCACAGCTCAAATAGAACCATGTCCTCATGGTTTCCCTTTTCGCAACAGGTATGTCTGGAACCGATCATACTGACTACTGAAACACGGTGGCCTAATGGTAGGGCTTTGGCTTGCGGATCTGAAGGTCCCGGGTTCGAGCCCAGGCCGGGGCATTGTGTTATGTTCTTGGGAAAGACACTTTACTCCCGTTTCCTACTCCTTCGGATGAAAGTATAAACCGAGATCTAGTCTGTGTCGCATGCATTCCATCATAACGGACTTTAAAGATCCTGACGCTCATGTCCTAGACGGGTGAGTGCCGGTGACAAGAACACACCCAGCATGTACCTAGGGTAAAGCGCCTCACTTGAGGCTTTCACCTCGGTGATAATAAAGTTGTTAAAATTTAAAAAAAAAATACATCCAATCAGTCTCCATTCATTGACATAACACTGAAAATCTGCCTTCAAAAGTTACCACGATCCAGCGTCATCCTGTTCCCGGTCGTTGTGCACCACTTGTACCCGAGCGGAGCATTTGACTCTCGCCTCTCGGCCGCGACCTTGAGAACACGGCTCGACTCGAACGGCTATTTTCATTCATTCCTCGTAAGAGAGACACAAAAATATTTGCTTTGCTTGGCGGGGAAAGCTTGTTGGTAGTAACCTGGTTTGCCGGCTACTAGTGCCACGACACTCTTTGCAAAGTCACTGCCACTGATTTGCATAACATTCCTGCCGACAATGTGGTCCTGCTCACCACCAAAAGCAGAAGACGGATGGTCAGCCGGGGAGAACAAATGCGTGTCACCTTGTCCTGCATAACCCAATGGCCAGTGGCACTCCAAAGGATTCTGTACAGCAGGAGCCACCCAATGCTAGTCTAACCAACAAATGGAAGGCAGACAACCTCTCTCCCAATCTTTAACCAGTCGCCTCCCATTACGCCACATATGCAATGCATTTATTTATAAATAAATACTAGTCACAAGAGGGTTCGCAACTCATTTCACGAAACAATGAAGAGCAGTAAAGAATCTTGACGTACACTAGATGTAGTCAAATAGTCTAGTTTTTAGAAGAAAAAAAAACAATAAAAGATTCCATCGCATTGTGGATTTCTATATAATGATTGGGATGATCATGCTGCAAAATTAGGGGCATTAAATATTAATTCCCTATCAGTTAAATTAAATCTGTCTTCCAAAGAGATTCAAAATAATATTGAAAATGATATTGTAAAGAAACTTCAGTTCCATCCAAACTATAACAATCTTCGTGGATTTCCCAGATCAGTTTCATCTATAGCAAACAGAATATTATTAAATTCAATTAAATTCAATTCAAACCAAATATTGTAAAAATGTAAAGTGCATTTGTGATGAACCTTTAACTCTAAAACATATATTATTTCATTGCATTCAGGTTCATCCTCTTTTGCCTCTTGAAGTAAATACTATAACATCAGTTAAAAACATTAGCAATGAATTGAGTGTGGGATTGACAAAAGCTCTAATTACTTCTCCAGTCGCTCGTTTTATTTAACTGACATTGTTATTGTTATGTTAGAGAGATAGTAATAGTATCTATTTGTATTTATGTGTTCATGTATGTCTGTTTAAATGCGTGAATCTGTATGTATGGTCTTTATCATCTTGATGAAAAAAGACGTTAATAAAACAACCAACCAACCAACAATAAAAGAAAAATTACAGGAAGTCGAACAAGGATTACAAGACAAAAGAAGGTTAATATTCCACGCACCTGTGAGGATGAATATAAAGACAAGGTGCACTTACACAAAAATATTCAGAGCAAGGCGATACAATTTGGCGAAGATTTGAGAGAATAAAATCTAGAGGGACAAAAATACATCTCGGTACCTCACAAGTGGCTCTCTCGTCTCGGTAAAATCTTTCCATTCTTTCTTTTTTTTCTTTTTTTTTTACATTTCTATTCTTTCCTCTTTCTTTCTCCTCTTTCTCTTCATCCTTCTTTCCCATACCTGACTCCGGTTCTCCCCCCTTCTTAACCTTTCTCTTTTCTATTACTCTCGGCCGGCTCTTAACCGTTTTATTCCCTCGAACCAAATAAAAATCCTGCACCCCCTACAAAACCCCAGGGGAGGGAAAACAGTCTGCGGGCCGCAAGGGAGAGTTGCGGCCCTTAACAGGGGGCGCAAAAGAGCCTTTAATGCCATCGTGAGGTCCTAGGACGTCACCTACACTTCGCAAGAGGACCGCATTCGCCCCTCGTATACTCAACATCGGCGCTCTTCACGTTGATAGTGCTCACTACTCTTCAATAATTATATTTTTACAAACTCAGTGGCCATAGAGTTAAAAATAAAAGTGAGGGTCAAATGGATGCTCTGTCGCAAACACAGGCGAGGATCGTTTTGCAATTAGCGTGCTTCACTCAGCACGATCTCAAGTTTTCTGGTCGTAGTATAATAATGATCATGTCCGACTCTTCCTCAAACATATACTTGCTACCTGATGTTTTCGATAGAGTAGGCCGAAGTACCTGTTCATCGGTCTGTGTTCAGATCCAAAACTTACAGTATATAAGATATAAAGAAAAACCAACTAAGGGCGTTGTAGCGCTTTGAGCCATATCTTTCGTCATAACAACTCTATAGGCTTAATTAAATATCAGTGGTAATAGAAGTGGTAGATATAGGGCAGTAAAGACGAAAATGACGAGACACAAACATTCATTTATTCCGACAGCCATTCAGATGTACAACGAGCAATTAGATAGGGCAAACACAAAACACACGACTAACTAACATACTGACTAGCTGCATTCCCACCTGGGCGGGACTCACTACCGCACTATAGAATTAACGTGCAGTATGCTCTTTTTAATGCTAAACTACACTTTTATGTTTTCATGTCTATAAATTCTTAAAATAATACTTTTTTTATTAATAGTCTTTTATACCCTTTTTATGATTGTAGTTCACTTTTGCTTACTATGTGTTATATACTTTTGGACTGCCATTGCTATTAAAAAAAGTATAATGCACGCCTAAAGATAAATGTATGTGGTGTTTCTTTTTTGCCTGATTGTTAGCATGCCGTCTTTAATGTTGCATATTACATGTATGTTTTTATCATATTTAAAATTGTGATGAGTGAAAGATTTCCTTGACGACATTGTAATTTCCATTTTATGGATTATTAAAGATTATGACTATGACTATGACTATGACCATTACTAGACCAATACAAGACAGACTAGGTATTTATGTAATGATACAAAATACTAAAAAAATGTTTGATGTTATTCCACCATTTGTTGTGTGTGCATGTACTCGGCTCAACGATCACACCTGTTCGTATATGCTTGACGTACTGTCATTTCAGCGCCTGTATTTCGAATCAAACAAAAGTCTGCTCCGATATAGTAACATCACGTGTATCACATTAAATGTGCTCCTCTACTAGGATTACTACACCAAACCGTATACTCTACTATATATGGATCACATCATCAGGCCTACTTCTGCCTATGGATCGGTCCTGATTTGGCTCGGAAGAGTCCGCTGGACCTAAAGCAATAATCATGTAATGTAAAAACTGCGTATGGATCAAAAACCAAGCTTCTGCTAGGGCGGCCCAGATCTGCAACCCAGACCAAACCTCATGATACAGCTAGCGTCGCCGGATCAGCGGGATCCTACTAGTATATGACCACTCCGAGATTTGGTGATGAACCGAGGACGCGAACGTTTAAGACTGACCCCCAGCCGCGGTCTTTCCATTGTCACAGAGGGTGTCCAGCGGAAGCTGTGAACCACCCTTACCCATCCTAACCACCGAAATTTCTGCCTTTCCTCCCCCTCCCCCAATACCTCCACAGTACCTCCCAGGGGGGCTCTCCCCAAACCGCTCGCGCCCAAAACTCATAAAATATAATAAGACGGACCACCAATGCGTTATGACCTGTTTTTCCAAATGGTTTGAGGGTGAGGGTATTATCAACGTTGAGTCAAGTAAGAAAGTTTATAATACAGGAGTTTAAAAGTGTGTTGAAGATGTGGGTGGGTGGGTGGGTGGGGAGGGGGTGGTAAAGGTGGGTTTGTTCAGAATATCATCAATGATCCGGTCAATCAATAAATAGTACTACTCCACGATCATAGGTCCTATTTATTTATATATTGATTTATTTATATATTTATTCATTGGTTTATTTATTTTCATCATCATCATCATCATCATCATCATCATCATCATCATCATCATCATCATCATCATCATCATAATGGATGCTTTAAGCGCTTTGTTCCTCAAAGTGCAGCGATATATGATCAATATACAGGCTCACATGTTACACACAAACACACCCACCCACACACACACACATACACACACACGAACACACAAGCGTTCAGAACATCACAAATGGGTTCATTTAAGAATGTAGGAATCGGAAAGTGGTTTTTGAAGAGAAAAGGGTTAGGGTAAGGGTTAGTTGCAGCGCCCTTACCCTACCCCTTTTCGAGAAAGTTGACCTAAATCGTCTCTAATAGGCGACGAAATAGGTCAAAATTTCTTCAAAAGTTTTTCGAAAATTCACAGTAATTTTTCCGTCCCGGATAGAGCACTCCTCTGTACTCAAAACACTCCGGTGCACTGTAACTGCACTCCCGTGCACTAAAAGAGCACTCCCGTGTGTTTAGAAACAAGTGGGTTTCTCGAAACAAGTGGGTTCCTTCGAAAGAAACCCAGTTGTTACTAACAATTACAAGTTGTGGAACCGACTTGATCAGTTCGGAACGCTCACACCTACACACACACACACACACACCCAATTTTACACACCCCACCCACGCACAGTCATCACTCAAACCTGTGGGTGTAAATGCAAGTCGCTTATACGGAAACCAAATCGATTTTTTGTATATTTAAAAATTCCCTAGATTGATTACACCAATTTTTGAACGTTTTGACAGAATCATTCGTTCATTGGTTCTTATATAGCGCTTTTCCAACTCAAGAGCTGCACAGGGCTCAAGGCAACTTTAATCATGTAAAGAAGAACCAGAGAATTACCGTTTAGGTGTAACTGTAAGAAGAACCTGTTAACTCGAAGAAAGTTAACTCGCCTGCAAACCTGTTATTTGTCAACATGTTAGCACACTGAAGGCGTTTTCCTCAAGGCAGGTATAATCTCTTTTTTTCGAGACCGTGTTGACTTACCACCTCACAACCTTTTAAATATACAAGTTTTCTTCCTAAAGTTAACTTACTTCCTCTACCAAAATTGCTAACTGACCTTATAATCATGACGCTTAGACTACTGACATTATATATATTTTTCCAGTAATTTACTGCAAATTCTGTGCTGTATTATACATGTTACACGTTGTGCGTGTACTGTAAAGTACTGCTCTGCTGTATGATACACCGTAACTCATACTGCAGAGTACTTAACAATAATGCATATATACTGTACAGTACAATACTGTACTCTACAGTACATCTATATAGATAAATAGATAATACCGTAGACGAGGAGGGAAACTGACTGATTAAAGTTCCTTGTACGGTGTTGTACTGTATATATTATATTTAATGATAATAATTTGTATTGTCCATTTTGTGTTTTCGTGTCGATTTCACCGTAACCCCACCTCCCTATGCTTATTGTGCAAAAGCCTCACACAATTCATTAAACTTAAAACCTAATGTATTTATTTAATTCTTATATAGCGCTTTTCCAGCTCTAAATTTGCTGAAGGCGCTGGTCGACACGGAATCTAACTCAAAGCTCTTTACAGCGGTATCGTGTATTGCGTGCTGGGGGCACCATAGCATTTTCCTCCCGCAGCCCGTTATCTGTCACACGTAACCGTCAATTTATTCGCCGTTTCATTCACAAACACCCAGATTTCTTCTTTGATACGCGCAGCTACACGTCTCGCCCAGTTTTTACTTTGGCTGAACTGAAGCGAGAAATGGACGATGAAAATAATGTGCGAAGGGCTGAGGGTAAGGAAGAAACGCACGGTGAGATCAGTGAAGGCACACAGGCATACAAAAACACACTGCATGGAGTGATATTAGTCCAGAAAAAAAATTACATCGCCTTCACAAACGCATCATAAAATTCAAAACCTTCAAACACAACTCATCCCTCCCTTCTCCCAACTCCCCCCCCCTTCCCATTCTCCATCTTCTTACCCCTTTCAACTCCTCCTCTTCCCAGCATAAACTCTCATACTTTCCAAGAATTCGCGCAATGGTCAATAAAAAGCAGTGACCGTAAGAACGTGAGAACATTCGCGTGGACAGCCAGCTCGTTAGTATAAATACTGAGAGAGAGAAAAAAAACCACCACAGCTTGTTAGTGTGAATACTGAAAACTGAAAGCCTGAATACTGCAGTCCATTCGAGAATGGACTGGCTTGACACTAAGCGAAGACATGAGGGTTGCTAAGGACAGAGAAAAATGGAGTACGCTGGTTAAAGGATCATGTGTGGTGCCCCAACGACCTTCGAGTTACGGGATGGAATAGGATAGGATAGGATAGGAATACTGCAGAGCATGCAGAATAATACTGACAATATATATTAGTAGATAGTTTTCCCGCTGATATTCTGTAGTTCTTGTAGATGTGAATATTTTGTTTTGTTTTGTTTTGCTTGTTTGGAGCGCGGGCGCGCGCCTTTGTATTTGGACACAGAAAACGTATTGTACACACAGTAGGTAGTCAGGCATACAAACACAAAACTATCAACACAAGTATTGTTATTTTGTTAGGTTTTCTTATATTTGTAATTTTGTTTAATACATAGACCGCATTTTAAGAACTTGACGAACTACAGAAAATATTTATGAACACTACATGCCTATTTCTAACTTTAAAAAAAAAGAAATTCCTAGATGGAATCCCACCGGCCAATCCAACACTTTGATTACTTAAGGACAAATGATGTTAAGATGAAGGAACAAACAAAACACCATTAAAAGATTGTTCGACACGTATACAATAACTCTACTAGATGTAGCCGAGCAAAATATTTGACTCACGACTCTTGGCCACGACCATGAGGACACGGCCCAAACCCGAACTATTATTTTCATGTATCCCTCGTAAAACGGACATGAAATACAGTTGCCTTGCAAGGCGGGATGCGTTTTGATAGTACACCGGATTTCCGGCTGCTAGTGCCATCACACTCTCTGCAGGTCACTGCCACTAATCTGCATAGAATGATAACTGCCACATAACCTGCATAGAATGTCAGACCACAATTTAATCCTGATCTCCCCCTAAAAGCAGAAGACGTAGGGTCAAGCGGAGAGAAAATAGGTCGTGCCACCTTGTCATGTACTCCAAAAGGTTCAAGCACACACCGAAGGACTCTGCGCAGCAGGAACTACCCAAGGTCAGACTGACAACAAGGGAACTAACTCCCTCTGGTAGCCTCAAAGGGGGACAAATCTCCCAAGCGTTACTAGCTGTCTCCCTTTCCGCCGCATACATATTCAAATTCAACAATGCAATGAACCCTAAATTTTTAAAAATAAAACTTCGATTTCCTTTCCGTCTGCTCATAGCGTCTTAATTTAACTTCGATTTCCTGTCCGTCTTCTCATAGCGTCTTAATTTTCTTTTATAGCCCTTGTTTAAGTGATTGATGACTGTGTGTTTGAGTCTGATGTAGGAATAAGGAGCATACAGTAGTAAATTGTGCATAAAATAAACACTTACCGAAACAAGGCGAAGTATGAGTAAGAAATCGTAGAAATTAGTACAGGAAAATTTAGATTGAGGCGTAAAGCACTAAGTCAACGTGTTGCTGTTGACGCACTTTTTAATGCAAGGCTACACTGTTATTCTTAGCGTACTTGTCCACTATTTAAAACACTACAATGATAATCATAGAAAGTGGACGATTTTAAACGTGTCTTCAATGAACACGTTCACACACACACACACACAAAACATATCACCAAACAAAAATTAACAAGCAAAAAATACAAATACACCACTTCAAAACATGCCTGTTCTTCAGTTATAGAAAAGTCAAGAGCCACGTGGCTGGCGTGTTTCTTTAACACTGTTCAGATATCGAAAGCGGGGGTAGAGTAACCCCGCAACCCTGAAAGGCCTGTGACACGGAATCGGCAGGTCTGCACTCTGAAGACTCGTTGGAACAACGCTCGGAATTCTCATACATCTGTCTCGAGGGGGTTCGAGGACAGGGAATTCTTGAGCGAATTTTTTGCTAAAGCAGCTACTACTTTAACCATAGTGGTGATTCTCTATCTCTATCTCTATCTCTCTCTCACTCTTTCTCTCACTCTCTCTCTCTCTCGCTCTCTCGCTCTCTTTGTGTCTCTCTCCCGAGGTCGTCTGGTTAAATGGACTAGATCTAGAGAGTGTGTGAAGAACAAGGAGTAAAGGAGTAAGGGGGATGAGAGAGGGGGGGGAGAAAAAATGGGGTTTGGGTGGTGATGATCAGTAAGGGTATATGCGGCATAACATGCGATCAAATTAAGTATTTATTGTTTCTTGAAGCATCACGGATGAAGCGAATGTTTGTCGTGGAAATGCAACCTGCATGCTTAGCGGTTAAAAGCACAGAAGACACAACTCGATATAAATCGTTCAAGAGAAATAGGTTCAATAGTTATAGACTGAAACTGAGGGTCAGGGAAGACTTTATTGGTCTATGAACAGTACTTTTAACAGCAATTCGCCGTTCGGCTGTACAAACCTATAAAACGAGAAAACTTTGTGCAGACGAGAGGCACTGACAGAGCAGTTACTTCTCCGTACCATTATACCAGATAGATAGATAGATAGATAGATAGATAGATAGATAGATAGATAGATAGATAGATAGATAGATAGATAGATAGATAGATAGATAGATAGATAGATAGATAGATAGATAGATAGATAGATAGATAGATAGATAGATAGATAGATAGATAGATAGATAGATAGATAGATAGATAGATAGATAGATAGATAGATAGATAGATAGATAGATAGATAGATAGATAGATAGATAGATAGATAGATAGATAGATAGATAGATAGATAGATAGATAGATAGATAGATAGATAGATAGATAGATAGATAGATAGATAGATAGATAGATAGATAGATAGATAGATAGATAGATAGATAGATAGATAGATAGATAGATAGATAGATAGATAGATAGATAGATAGATAGATAGATAGATAGATAGATAGATAGATAGATAGATAGATAGATAGATAGATAGATAGATAGATAGATAGATAGATAGATAGATAGATAGATAGATAGATAGATAGATAGATAGATAGATAGATAGATAGATAGATAGATAGATAGATAGATAGATAGATAGATAGATAGATAGATAGATAGATAGATAGATAGATAGATAGATAGATAGATAGATAGATAGATAGATAGATAGATAGATAGATAGATAGATAGATAGATAGATAGATAGATAGATAGATAGATAGATAGATAGATAGATAGATAGATAGATAGATAGATAGATAGATAGATAGATAGATAGATAGATAGATAGATAGATAGATAGATAGATAGATAGATAGATAGATAGATAGATAGATAGATAGATAGATAGATAGATAGATAGATAGATAGATAGATAGATAGATAGATAGATAGATAGATAGATAGATAGATAGATAGATAGATAGATAGATAGATAGATAGATAGATAGATAGATAGATAGATAGATAGATAGATAGATAGATAGATAGATAGATAGATAGATAGATAGATAGATAGATAGATAGATAGATAGATAGATAGATAGATTCAATCTAATACACAAAAGATCGTAATACAGCATTAAATTCCACGTTATCAGTCACAACAACATACCAATCTTCGATAAAAAGCTGGAACTACCCAAACCCACGGAATTACATTATTGAAGGCATCTGTCCACCCCCAAACAGCAATTTATCTGAATTCCGTTAGCTGTAGTGTGAATATACCTTTAACAGGACAGCAATGAGTCCAATTAATCGCGGAGATAATCAAGATTTTTTTTTATCTTCCTTGCCTTCGTCTGGCTTGAGACCCTCGCTTCATAGCCATAAGTCTAGTTAATCTCAGAGATAATCAAGACTTTTCTTTGCCGCTTTTGTCTCATTTAAAGTTACTAGACGTCACGAAGTTAACGTCACAGATTCTTTTAACTTTCACAAAAAGCGTGCTTTTATTTTTATTTTTTTAATCTAAAACCAACATTAACCTCTTAAACAAATAAATAACATTTGATGGGCTAGACGAATCAAGATGTGTGTGTGTGTGTGCGTGTGTGTGCGTGTGTGTGTGTGCGCGCGTGTGTTAAATAGCACAATAAAAAGGAGTTATGTTTCAGCGCAGGAGTGCAATGCTGCAGCGGTAAACTGTGTTTGTTGGAAAACAAACCGAAAATGGTAAAGTCCATTGGTCGATTCAACAACCGAGTGTACCCATTACATCATTTCAATGTAGTAACAATACAAACTCTCATTGTCACGAGAAATAAACACAAAGTAGTCAAATCCTTGCTACAGTGTTGCTTTAAAGGGGACCTTGGTGCACAAGAAAACACTTCGCGCCTATCTTTGACAGATATGGAAGGGTCACGGAAAGCTTGTCGCGGTCCCGGGGTCTGAGATTTAAGGCACAGCACGGCGGAATAATAAACTTCTCCGCATGCCTTTCTGTGACAAATCTATCGCGAATAAATTCTGTACACTGCAAAAGACTTGCGGAGTTGACTTGCTCAATGAACCCTCTTAAGAAAGCACTGTAGCATCAAATCTGAATAACTTCTTTTATAATAAAAAGAAATTGTTATTTTGAACACAGCGGTATAATAAACCTTTCCGCGTGCCTTTCTATAACAAATCTATATCGCGAGTAAATTCTGACTGGTCAATAGGCCTACAATACAAAAGTATCAAATTAAAGTTTGGTCGTTAAAATTATATCTCTCAGTTACCAGGTATTTATGGTCATACTTACCCCTTGGGGTCATGAGCAATCTTGCCATTGTAGATTGTTCAAACCTATAAAGGGAAAAGTGAAAGCCCCAGTTGAAAACCTGTCTTTCCTTTGTAGGCAAGACAGATTGTCACGACCCACACTCAGTTTGAACTTTATATTGTTGTTTGTAGATAGGTGGTCTTCTCGCAAGTGCCTATGAATCATCGTTTTGTGTGCCTTTGGATAAGCCGGGACAAAAGTAAATGAAAAGTGTGACGTAACTTATTGTCGTAGAAAAGAGGAAATGACGAAAGAGAAAGAAGACAGGTTTTTGGTCGTTACAGGGAGGTCCCAGGAACAGTGAATCTAGGAGCAGTGTGTTGAATCGTTTTTCGTCCCTGCTAATCCTTTATCCGTCAACTGTACGCTTAAGGAAATACGTACGTGATATCCTCACGTAGCGGTGCCCTACGACAAGAACTTGAGTTTTCACCAGAAGTCGTTTGAGAACGATGAGGGAGAAAGAGTTCGACCTTGAAACTGGTGCAAGTTCGACTGTTTGTTTTAGTCAATGAAGATCGAGACGACTAGTAGACCTGACCGTTGACCTACCTGTACCAAAAGGAATGCTGCGGATGAAGAGACGTATCCGACCTTAGCCGCATCACCGTATCCACGGGTAGTTGAGTAAGTGTGGACTTGGGTGTTTTCACTGGCTAGTCGGGTGTCTCTTTGTTGTCATTTATTTCTGTGGTCCGTATTTTGTCGTGTCATTGTTGGTTATCATTATGTTGTGGGGCTAAAATATTATGGGGAAGTATTATACTCGAATAAGTGATACCATATTTATTACAATCATTATTCTTCCAAGCATACAACACATTCAAGGTTGCAGTCATTCATTCATACATGCGTTAGATTTACATTTGTGATTGTTACAATACAAGAGTTAGCGATTATTATTATTAAGGAAAATGGTTGAGTTTTCAATTGCATCAGGAAGCATGTATAAATTGTTACTCAAATTCTTAGAAGATTTTGTATGGGTTATGTTGCAGTGTACCCTTCGCTTTTTGCCTTTGGTTTCATCTTCAACTTCGATTTTACCTTCAACTTCAACTTTAACTTCGACTTTGTTTTTGGGTTTACCATCACTTTTCACCGATTGTATTATAATAGACTTTCTGCCAGTGAACTTTTTGCCTTCGCTTCTTCACCACAGACTTTGAAATATTGGATGACCACGGCGGATGCATCTAATCGTAGCAGCTACAGTCCCAGTGACATTCGAGGTGTATGCACTTATCGATTACATCTAGTGCATTGACAATTTTTAGTTTATTTGCCTACTGTGTTCCCGGGACATATATACATTTCACTCCTGCGTTGAGCGAGTTCATGCTCTAGTGTCTTCGGGACGTTTTTGTTATTATGCAATTTCGTATTGCAAAGGTTTGATCGCAGGAGTGTGATATGTATTTGTAAAACGGGACTTGTGAACTGAAATCGTTATAACAGTAGTAGCAACAAATTTGTAAACAGTGCATAGGTTGTGTGCGAACAAATGAGTGAACAGTAGAAAAGGAAAACAAAGAGACTGAACGAGAATACTGTGTAGAACCATTTAATTTATTTAAAACAAAGAACATTTCATTCTGTCATTTGATTTTATCACCTTTATAAATTTTAGTTATTCAATTACGACTCCATGTTATGTTCATGTGAATAAATTGTTGTTTTATTTTGCCAACGTAATACTTGTCTCTAATCTATTCATCCGTTGTTCACGTATGGTTGCATACACTGCTCCGAGTTCCCCTTTATGGTAAGAGAAACGAAGGACCGTAAGGGGGGGCTTTGACATAGATTCACTGCGGCAACAGTACCCCCGTTGGAGTGCCGGGGGTTTTCAGTATAAATAGTATCCCCACTTTATGGAAATTTAGTGCTTTAAATTCCCACTGTCGCTATCTTCCTCATTTACTCTTTCCCATTCCTGCATGCTCTGTCCTATCACTCTGCTATACTATCTTCTTCTTCGCTAGATCAATGACCTACCTTTTTTCTTGAAAACTCTTCCTGGACAAGACTCCTTGTTTGTGTATGAGGTCTGTTGGATCAGCTTGGGAGTGTTGGACGCTTTCTGCCGGGTGGTCACTAGGGCTTCCTATGATTGTATTATTTAGCACTATAGGCATTTTATATGTATGTGTTTTGTTGATGATTTATAATGATGTTTGTATTCTATTTTGTTTTTGTAACCGGGGGTTCGAGTAGTTGGGGTAAAGCCTCAGCCGTCCCCTGCGTGGGATGTCTTGATTGTAAAGTGACTGGCCGGTGGAGGGCATTCAATTTTCCCACTAGGGTTGTTTCGGCAGATCTTTTATGCGGATTGGGGGTTGTCCGGTCCTGATTTGGCTCGGAAGAGTCCGCTGGACCTAAAGCAACAATCAATCAATCAATCAATGGTCATACTTTGATAA
This sequence comes from Oncomelania hupensis, assembly GCA_036898135.1. NCBI lineage: Eukaryota > Metazoa > Mollusca > Gastropoda > Littorinimorpha > Pomatiopsidae > Oncomelania > Oncomelania hupensis. The sequence continues at coordinate 113,801,490 of CM072512.1, forward strand.
AATTTCGCTGTTCAGATCACAAGTTATAAATATAATTAGGAAGGCGCGAACCTGTAATAAGGAAAGAAAGATTTCGTTGGCATTGTAATAAGGGTTCTGTTGGGGATGAATTTCACTTTAGTTCTGATTATCCAAAGCACATGCACGTTCGACAAATGTTTAATTCTAGATAATATTTATCGGGCTAGCCAACGTTTAATTTTTGTAATTTCAGGAAAAAAACATCGAGTGTTGCTAAAATTGAGTAAATTCATAAAACTGACAAAGGGCGTAAACTAATAATATTAACAATATTGGTAGAATGTTATTGCTTTGAATGTTAATAGTTGGTTGAAATGGTACTAATATTATTGATATTGTTTACACCTAAATTATGATTGTTATGCTTATGTTTTTATATCCTTCACACCCCAAATTTGGCGAGTGATGGGCATGGGATTAAATCTTGAATCAATGAACCCTGAAAACAGCACTGTAGCATCAAAACTAAATAACTCCTTTATGATATAATATAAAGTTCATTTCAACAATGCGTCATAATACGGAATGAACTGCTCAATAAATCCTTAAGACAGCAATGTAGCATCAAAACTGTACTGCTCCCTTATGATAAGGATAAAACCTAATGTTCTCAGTTGTCGTTTTTTACACTGGATATTAAATGTTTTTAAACAGGGCTGAAGTCAGGGCTATACAGTCTAAGTAACGTGTTCTTACGGCCTAGTAGCACATTGCACAGGATGCTGGGTTCTTATGCCAAAGGTCGCGGGTTCGACCTCCGCATGGGACGAACTGACGCGACTTAGTTACGAGGTTTTCAGGGCACCGAGGGTTTTCTCCGGGTACTCCGGTTTCCTCCCTCCCTTCAATAATGACGCAGTGAATTTAAATTTTTAAAATAAAAATTGATTTTTCTTCCGCCTTGTGTAATAGCGATATCTTTAGATCGCCGCTCTATGAGTTCGATTGAAGAAAAAGCGCGTGATATAATCCTTTATTATTATTATTATTATTATTATTATTATTATTATTATTATTATTATTATTATTATTATTATTATTATTATTATTAAAGTGTTTCTCAAAACGTCAAAGAGCGAAATCTATCTGCATTTAGTTCAGGTGGATTAAGTCTGGGATGATACCTCTACAACATAATCCCTTTTCTAATACTCAAATGCATTGTGCTAAAATGTGCCAAAGAGCGTGGGAAAATACTGAGGAAAAGCTGTATCGAATGTGTCTTCGCATTCTTTGCATGTTCACTACTAAGAAACGTACCTCTCCAGAAAATCTTTGACGACACCACCTAAAGCTCTTTAATTGACTACTAAATGCTCAGTTAAGTCTAGAAAATTCTTTAGTATTATTCGAGGCGTTAAACGATCTTACCGAGAAGACATTTGAATAACTCACAGCATTCTTGGATTCCCATCGGATTGACTTAATTGCATACCTACATACAGGCTAAAAAAAACCAACCACTCTCCAATGTAGAACGAAAATAAAGAGAAAACTGTTTAACTATTTAACACGTAAATTCTTAGATTCGCATTGGATCGACTTGATTGCATACCAACATAGTTAAGTCTTGAAAAGTCTTCAGTATCATTCAGGTTCTTTAAATGATAATGCAGGGAAGACTTAACATTACTGTATTTAACACTCTTTCATCTTATAGATTCACTTCGGATTGATTTAATTGCATACCTACATATTTAAGTCTAGAAAAGTCTTCAGTATTATTTAGGGTCTTTAAATAAATGATAATGCAAGAGAAGACTTTTAAAATAACCCAGGCATTTCTGGATTGGCATTTGATTGACTTGGTTGCGGGGGGTTTATCTCTTTTTTTTAACGTGAGAATTTGGGTTTACATTGTAAATATATCTGTGTATTTAATGATAATTGAACATCGCTCCATGAATAGCGGCAAAAAGATACTGCTTGTCTGTTATAGGCCTATTACCACGCGACTTGATACAATATACACAGCTCTAGGACTTATTCCTCTGATACTGTGATAACATGATCTACCGGCTTCTAAAAGTCATATGAATGAAAATACGCTAGAATCAACTAATATTGGAAATCCCATGTTTACACTTGCGTTTGAAATTTGATAAACCCTCTGAATTAAACGCATGCTTAGTGTGTGTGTGTGTGTGTGTGTGTGTGTGCGTGAGAGGGAGGAACGGAGGAAGAGAGAGAGAAAGTGTGTATGGGTGTGTGTGGGTGTGCGTGTGTGTGTGCGTGTGTGTATTTCGACAATTCCAGCATCCAACATCCCTTTATTGTTACATATTTGTTCAGTGTTTACATTTCGTGCTTTCGTATAGCTGTCGTTGTTGTTGTTGTTGTTGTTGTTGTTTTTAAACCTAATTGTATTTGTCAGTAACTTTCTGTTTACCCTCATTGCCTTCTACGGTTGTTACTTTTTATATGCTTCAATCTTCATCATTGCCATTGTTACAATTTGTTTTTCTTTGTTTGTGTTATTGCCTATTATTGGACACGCTTGTCAAGATTAGGCGTTTCGAATGTTCATAATAATAATAATAATAATAATAATAATAATAATAATAATAATAATAATAATAATACCATTTCGTAGAAGTTACGAATGATGAACTACGTCGCAGCTTAAGGTGAAAGAAAGGTTCCAAGCGCTGCTAAGTAATATACGCACATTTCATGCTTGAAGAAAGCTTCAACAGGGCTTTAATAGCTTGACCTTGCACAGCGGCTGCCTGGCTCTCAACGAGAACCCGGATTCCACCACCTTGCGGGTGAATTATTCCAAAAATCCCCAAGAAGGCAAAATTATTCACATTTTATAACGTAACATAATTATTATTCCAATAAGGCAATAAACACCTGCGCTGCACATTTAGCGAGGACACCCACGATCATATTTATTTACAAGCTTACTTCTACTCTTCAGTATCAGCTCAGAACATTTTTGACCCACAACCTGTGAACCTATACAACTTGCTCAGTCGCACTGTTCTGCATAGGTCCGATACTTAAAGGGGCCCACTTTGACCACGCTCCATCGACAGATTATTTTAACATTCACAGGGAGTACTGCCCCATGGAAAAAAAACGTAAAATGAAAACATAATTTTTGGGGTGACAGTATGGTTGTTGTTCTTTAATTATAAAAATTCCGTAAGGTGTTTTTTTTTTTGCCTTTTAATAGCTTTCCTATCCTATCTTATTCTATCCCGTAACCCGAGGGTAGTAGCGTCACCACGGAGTATTGTTTAACCAGCGTACTCCATCTTTTTCTGTCCTCAGCAACCCTCATGGCTTCGCTCAGTGTCAAGCCAGTCTATTCTCGAATGTTGTCCTCCCACCTCTTGTTCGGTCTCCCTCTTCTTCTGCCCCTTGCACCGTACCTTGCAGGATAGTCTTTGCAAGGCCTCATGGTCTGGTGATGTGGCCATACCATCGGAGTTTTCGTTTCTTTACCACTGTGAGCATGTCATCGTGTTGTCCAATGGCTTGTGTGATGGTCTTTCGGATTTCGTTGTTTGTGAAGTGCTGGGTACAGGAAATGCCCAGAAGTCTTCTGTAGCACCTCTTCTCCATGCTTTGTATTCTTCGGTGTAGATCTGCTGTGAGGGTCCATGTTTCGCAAGCGTATAGGAAGATAGAGATGACAAGGGAGCGCAGCAGCCTTACCTTGGAATGTAGACTGATGGCACTGTCTTTCCAAATGGGCTTCAAACTTGTCAGGGCAGCAGCTGCTTGCGCGATCCTGGAGAGGACTTCCTGTCGGGATCCATTGTCTGGTACAATGGCTCCTAACTATTTGAAGATATGCACTGTGTTGAGGGATTGGCCTTGGCCTTTGATGTTCATGTTGATGCCATTGGAGTTGGTCATCATTTTGGTCTTCTCTGCAATTATTTCCATTCCATAGGCTCTGGAGGTGGTGTCAAGCCTATGTACCAGCTGTTTTTCTTGTTACTCTCCGGTCCTCCGGACAAGCCATCAACGTCATCCACAAAACGGAGGTTGGAGATTGCTCTACTGCCTATGCTGACTGTGCTTTGGTGATCTGCAAGGGCATCTGACATGATGCGATCTATGAAGATGTTAAAGAGTGTTGGAGAAAGTAAGCATCCCTGACGCACAACGATTGTTGTTCTGAACCAATTTCCGATGGCGCTGTTGTGGGGGACTGCACTGGTGGCCTTGTCATACAGGCTTTTGATGACTTCAATAATGTTAGGGGTTATACACCCGGCCATACCCTCATGGTTGCCAACAGAGCTGCATGCCGGAGTCGATCAAACGCTTTCTTGAAGTCTAAAAATACATGATATAGATGTTGTTGATGCTGTAGATATTTCTCGCAGATTATTCTGAGGTTGAAAATCTGTTCTGTGGTACTTCGCCCTGCCCTGAACCCTGCTTGTTCTTTAGCTATGATTTGTTCAGCTGCTTGGGATTTCAAGAGTATTATTTTCAGGAAGACCTTGCTGGGATGGCTGATGAGGCCGATGATGCGGTAATTTTCACACTCCTGAAGGTTACCTTTTTTGGGAAGAGTGATGACTAGCGACTGGGTCCATGGTGTAGGCCACTCCCCACTCTGCCAGATCTTGTTACAAATAATGATAAGGGCGTCAATCATCGATTCTCCGCCTGCTTGAAGCCATTCCGCGGGTATGTTGTCCACTCCCGCTGACTTCCCCTTCTTCAGCGATTGTTTTGCCAACATTCCAGAGCTAAAATAGCATCTTCCAAAGCCGGTAATATACAGAACCCGTTAAAAAAAATGCTCGTATGGTTTTTAGTTTTAGGTTGATAAATAAGACTCTACCCTACCCGCAAAGGTGCGCGCTTCATAGTAATAAATAGTGTCAAAAGTCACACAGCTGTACCGTTAAAACAGGGGGAAATCACTCCCTGTCAGAACCGAAATTAAAAATTCAGACTTTAGCGGTTGGTTTGAGCAACACGAAAAGCCCGCTTTATTGTGGTCTCATGTAATAACAAGGCGAATTTTAGGTTAAACCCGGTTTCGACAAAAGTAAACAAAGCCTTCGAATTGGGATTTTTTAAATGCGCAACCACTTTGCTCCTCTATTCATTAGATAATAGCCAAAAGACATAATAATGTGTATACTCGATGACACCAAGTCTATTCAAAACTATGAGTGAGAGAGGGCTATCATTGTATTATTAAAAGGCACAATTCACCGCTCCGATAACCCCAAAGCTATAAAGATAGTCTACATTTAATAGAAGCTCTGTGCTAGTTTATTCTGACTATAGAACTCTGACGAAGAAAACACAATTTATGGGGGAGATTTTACCGTGTACTAAATAATACACAATCGTTCGAATTCTTGAAGGAAGAAAAGGGAGGAGGAAGAGGGAGGAGAGGTAGAGGAAGCGTTGTGGCCGCGTGGTCTAATTCGCCTTGCCACAGGCTAGAAACCAATGGCACCTGACAGGTGTGGGATCGATCCCGTATCTGGACGTTATTTTTCTCCGAATACTAGTTACTTTCGACACGGGCAACGTCTCAGCGGTTTTCTCTGGGTATTCCGGTTTTCTCCACCAGCAAAATTTTAAAAAACACTACTAATATTAAGTACTAGGTAAGGTGGGTTTGGGCGCGCCACAGGCTGCGAAAACGCCGTCCGCAGGAGAGGCGGAACAGAATTTTCCGACAAAAAGGGACAATGAAGTGTGGTTTCCTTTTTATACAAAGCTTACAATAGAATCTTTCTACTAGAAGAATTTTCCAGCTTTCAGAACAAGACGGAGAAAGATGAACAGCATAAAATAATAAAGAAGAAGAAGAAGAGAAGAAGAAGGTAAAGGAGGAAGAAGAAGAACAAAGATCGTCGATTCGCTGCTGTTTACAAACAAGCAACCACTGTCTTTCAATTTATTTTTAAAAAAACACACATCTTGACAGAAACTGATTTACTGCGTGTCATAACTGGCATTTCCCATAAATTTTAAAATACGGTTCTCTTCAGTCGGAAACAAACGGCGTGGAACATCGTCCTAACAACGAACAATTCACGGATCCATTTCTCCACGTGGTCTTTATTTGCAGCTTGTTGCATTTTCATACAGACCGCCGCAGCTAATCATTGAATGCACGTGCGGATGTTGCACCCGATATTTCGGCAAAGAGCACAATTTTTCTTCAAATCATTTTGCGTAAACGATCGGGTCGGCAACCCACTCTATAACGCCGTTATGGCTTGTCTTAATTGAACGGTTCGTGGATGGAAGTTTCGTGGAGATTCAGAAACCTTTTTTCGAGGTTCTCGATCAGGTCCAGAACCTAGGTGCAGCAACCTAGGTTCGGGATCTGAGAATCTAAAAAAAGTTTTTGAACCTACATGGACCTTTCAATTAAGACAGGCCATTAGCCAGATCCGAGTTTAAGCGCCTGTTGCGAAAAGATAAATCGGATGCCAAACGACAAAACGGGAATTCCCATTTGTGTTGAAGAAAATGGAACCAAGATGGCTCCAATGTGTGCTGTCGCTGGGTGTGGAGTTTCATCCAATCACCAGACATGGTAAGACAGCAGAAAGGCAATGGATCCATTTTTATCCAGACCATAGTGATTTTCAGAGTTTATGACAAGGCAAATGGATCACATTTTATCAAGACCATAGTTATTTTCAGAGTTTATGACGTAGGAATGGAAATTCCAGTTTTTCCGTTGCGTTTTTCAATCGCACCTGACAATCTCCGGAAGCAAACTTGTTTTTTCCAACCTAGTTCCAGTCATTCGCCCAAAAAGGCCATCACCGCAGTTCTACGAAGCCCTCCGATGTGTTACGAAATGATGCTTGCATGACTACGACTAGCTGACATTAAAAATGATCGCTGTTGCTTCTAATTCTGTTCGATTTACACAGATTTAGCATATCGCAACGGTATACTGTGTTAATATGAGCATAATATGAGCACAATTATTATCGACCATATTTAATAGTTGCGTTCCTTGATTTGCATTTTGTTAGTTCTCAGCAGTAAAGGCTAATAATAGCATTGCCCATTTCCTGCCTAGAACCAAGTAAACACTGTTATACAGTATACATAGGCTTAATCTACATTATTATATTATAAGACAGTCTCCGCGCAGCGAAGAAGCTCACTAGCTGAATATAGACCTGTATTGTTTGTTTTATACGTAAATAAATGTATAAACGATATCTATTCTAATTAATAATATTTAGGCCTATACTTTATAATATTCGAATCTTGAAATTTCCGGAGAAGGACGAGTAGGCTAAGCGAATTTTTTTTTTTAATAACTCGAGATCAGAGTTAAATTAATAGTTAGTTATTCATTGCTTACAGGGTCCAGCGGACTGCAAAGAGCCGAATCAGAACCACAAAATCAAGACAACTCTAGATCAGAGTTAAATTAAAAGCTTATTAGTTATTCATTGCTTACAGAGTCCAGCGGACTGCAAAGAGCCGAATCAGGACCACAAAATCGAGACCACAACTTCGCAAGCAGCAGCAGCAGTAGTAGTAATAGTAGTAGTAGTAGTAGTAGTAGTAGTAGTAGTAGTAGTAGTAGTAGTAGTAGTAGTAGTAGTAGTAGTATAGTTATTTAGTTAAATCTTTAATTTATTTATTTGTTTTGTTTGTGTGTTATTATTATTATTATTATTATTATTATTATTATTATTATTATTATTATTATTATTATTATTATTATTATTATTATTATTATTATTATTATATTCCTACTTTTAAAAAAAAGAAGAAAGAATAGTGTGCTGCTGTGCGTGCTCAATGGTGTAAATGTGGTCAGTGACGTTTTGTTTGTTTTTGCTGAAGTTGGGTGTAACACGAAATATTCAGATGGTGTTACTGGTTATTTTTTCTTATAGATTTACCAAAGTTTTCAGATGATTTATAGAAATTTCCGGCCGCCACGCAACATGTTTTTAATACGCGTTTCTCATTAAAATACATATCATTGAAATACACATAACAAATGTATTGTATCAGTTAAAAAGAATAATATTAGTTAAATAAATAATTGCTTTGGTGCTTGCAATAAAAATGTCACTGTTTTTTGAGACCATTATAAACTTGCTTTGCCTTGTTGTGCTGAAGTGACATCAACGTATCCATAGCGCTTTGAAGTTTTGTCATGGTTTTATTGTTGATATAGATGTGAAATCGTTGTATGTGTGCTTTATGTGTTATGTATTACTTTTACTCCTTATTACTAATTGTGTCAGTATATTATTCATCATAAAATAATAATAATAATAATACATGTACTAACTGCTTCAAAATGCAAATCTCGACTTGAGCTTGAAGCTGTGCAGATCGAAATAGAATTTGATCTAGCTGCGGCTATTTTTATGCACGGATGTTTCACCACAGGCTCTGAAGTCTTTTCTTTTGTCTTTGTAAACTCCTAAATACGTACGTAGTATAGTATGTAATTGAGGCCTACGAAAGACGAGAATTCCCAGACTGTGGTTTCACGTAGTCCTGCCAGCATTCGTTCGTAAAACATCGGATAGCACCGCTCGACTCGGAGAGCTTCGTTCGACTTCGGTAATTGCCTTTTTCGGGAAAGTGACTGGAACTAGGTTGGAAAAAACAAGTTCGCTCTCCGGAAACGTGAACTTTGTTTGGGGTAGGCTACACGCTGACCGGAGTGTGGTTCTAAAGAAAAGAGGTGCGCGTCTACTTATAGTTTGGGTATAACTTGAACCCACGAAAACTGGTTTTGACGAGTTATTTGACCAATAATATCATTGCTTTTCTTTAATTTAGCGGACAGATACTTATCGTTCATATTTAATCTTCATTAAATGTACCGATAGGCCTAGTAACCGTTGCTCTTAGTTTATTGTATCGATAGATATGATTATCGTTGCTGTTTTCTTTTAATTTAGTATATCTTAAGTTACCGCTGCGATTGTCTATTAATTTATTGTACCGATAGTTACCGTGGCAATGTTATCTTAATTTATTGAACCGATAGATATCGTTGCTGTTTCCTTTTTATTTGTTGTACCGATAGTTATCGTTGCTATATATTTATTGTAACGATAATATCATGTCTGTTTCCTGCATCTCTTCGCCAAAAAAAAATCCCAGCTAAAGAAGCTTCATTCAGAACGTGATATTGCATGTCATGTTTCGAGATTCAAGTATAGGCTTTCTTTGCACTTTAACACAAACTTTCACAGATGCTTCATTCATGATTCATAAAAAAATAAACTAGATACGCATAGCATATTTTTAGAGATTTATGTATTCACCAACTCCGGGGTAAGTTAGGTTGAGGGGAAAAAATGCTCCAACCTATAAACTTTCAGTGGCCGAAGATTTTAAGCATCCACTCAGACACGCAGGAAAGAGAATATGCCTATGATTTTCAAACATAGGCCTACAGTATGCCTTTAAAGGGTGTTTGAACCAGTGTGAAACAAATAAAGTAATTTTGTATTGTATTGTATTGTATTTATTGTGATAAAACTATGGTAAACGGATAAAAACTATAAAATGTCTTATTCATGCTAACCGCTTGGCTAAGTGCTGAACGTCCCGTCGCAAGAGCGCACACGGGACAAGTGCTTCGATATGGGGATGATGAGTGGGTGGTAAGAAAGTGGGAGAGTCATTACTTTATGCCAAGAGAGGAGAATTTTAAGGAGCATTGCAGTTTACCGGCTACATCCACCATTAGCGATGTAGCACTAGACGGGGATAAACATCCCAGGAAAAAAAAAGTTTAAAAGTTAGTTAGTTATTCATTGCTTACAAGGTCCAGCGGACTGCAAAGAGCCGAATCAGGACCACAAAAATCAAGACCACAACTTCGCTGAAAGAGGACTCACCCCTGATCCGCATACAAGATCTGCCGAATCAACCATAGTGGTAACACTGAAGGCACTCCATCAGCCGGGCACTTTACAATAAAGAGATTCCACGCAGGGGACGCTGAGGCTATACTCTAATTTATCGAACCCCCGTTTACAAAAAGAAAATAGAATACAAACATCATTATAAAATATAAACAGAACACATACATATAAAATGCCTACATTGCCAAATAATAACATCATAGGAAGCCCCAGTGACCATTTGGCAGAAAGCGTCCAATATTCCCAAGTTGATCCAACAAACTGCGCACACCAAATGAAGAGTTTTGTCCCGGAAGAATTTTCAAGGAAAAAGGTAGGTGACGGGTCTAGCGAGGAAGAAGATAGTATAGTAGATTGATAGAACAGAGTAGGAATGAAAAAGAACAAAGGAGAAAGACAGCGACAGTGGGAATTTAAAGCACTAAATTTCCAGAAAGTGGGGCTACTATTTATACTGAAACCCCTGGCACCCACACGGCGGGAAGTGAAAGGGGAGAAAAAAAGAACAAAAGTTTGGACCTAAGTCAACATTGAACCACCAGAGCAATCATACTTCGAAACATGGATATTGGAGAGCTTTCATCGCAATGTGGATTAATAAACTCCTTTTTTTTTAAATCATGAATATCTCAGGTAAAAAGTGTGCAAAAAAAAAAAAACAACAACAACAGCAACAAAAAAGCTTCCAGCTCACTTTAAAGGACCTCTGCTTTAAATGTCCCTCGCCTCCTGGGCAAGTGGACCTGCCCACTTCAGAACTAACAACGTTTATGATATTTCGGTAACACCGCGAGCTTCTTCTTGGTTTCGTTTTAAAGACCCGCATTAACATAAAAAGAGTTATCTCCCCCAACCTTCCACTTACACCCTCCCCCTGCCCGTTTCTTCTTCCTTTATGACCTTATTCTGCTGTAAGTGAAGGATGCAGATTATATATATATATAGATATAGATATAGATATAGATATAGATAGATAGATAGATAGATAGATAGATAGATAGATAGATAGATAGATAGATAGATAGATAGATAGATAGATAGATAGATAGATAGATAAATAGATAGATAGATAGATAGATAGATAGAAAGATAGATAGATAGATAGATAGATAGATAGATAGATAGATAGATAGATAGATAGATAGATAGATAGATAGATAGATAGATAGATAGATAGATAGATAGATAGATAGATAGATAGATAGATAGATAGATAGATAGATAGATAGATAGATAGATAGATAGATAGATAGATAGATAGATAGATAGAGATAGATAGATAGATAGATAGATAGATAGATAGATAGATAGATAGATAGATAGATAGATAGATAGATAGATAGATAGATAGATAGATAGATAGATAGATAGATAGATAGATAGATAGATAGATAGATAGATAGATAGATAGATAGATAGATAGATAGATAGATAGATAGATAGATTCTTGGCTTCTAAAAGGTGGGAGAGACAGAAAGAGACTGAGAGACAGAGAAAAAAAATAAAGACAGGAAGAAAGAAAGATAAAAACAGAGACAGAGAGAGAAAGAAAGAGATAGAAAGAGACAGAGAGACAAAGTGAGAAACAGAGACAAAGACAGGCGGACAGGAAGACTGACATTACATTACATTACATTATTATTGCTTTAGGTCCAGCGGACTCTTCCGAGCCAAATCAGGACCGGACAACCCCCGACCCGCATAAAAGATCTGATGAAACAACCCTAGTGGTAAACCTGAAAGCTCTCCACCAGCCAGTCACTTTACAATAAAGACATCCCACGCAAGGGACGCTGAGGCTGTACTCTAATTTATCGAACCCCCGTTTACAAAAACAAAATAGAATACAAACATCATTATAAATTATCAACAAAACACATAAATATAAAATGTCTACATTGCTAAATAATAGCATCATAGGAAGCCCTAGTGACCACCTGGCAGAAAGCGTCCAATATTCCCAAGCTGATCCAACAGACCTTAAACACAAATAAGGAGTCTTGTCCCAGAAGAGTTTTCAAGAAAAAAGGTAGATGACTGGTCTAGCCAAGAAGAAGATAGTATAGCAGATTGATAGAACAGAGCAGGAATGAGAAAGAGCAAATGAGAACGACAGCGACAGTGGGAATTTAAAGCACTAAATTTCCAGAAAGTGGGGATACTTTTTATACTGAAACCCCCGGCACCCCAACGGGGGTGGAAGACTGACAGACAGACAGGAGGGGATGCGTGGGTGATTACAGAGTTCGAAAAACGTAAAGAATAACTACTGTGGATTATTTATTAAATTAGGCTCGGGAAAAAGTTCTCTCTCTCTCTCTCACTCTCTCTCTCTCTCTCTCTCTCTTTCTCTCTCTCTCTCTCTCTCTCTCTCTCTCTCTCTCTCTCTCTCTCTCTCTCTCTCTCTCTCTCTCTCTCTCTCTCTCTCTCTCTCTCTCTCTCTCTCTCTCTCTCTCTGTGTTCTTTTAGTAAGACGGAAAATAAAAAGTTTGTGTACAACCCAAGAAGGAATTATCTCGCATAAAATGACGGGACTGACGTTTATTGATAGCATCATGGATATAATCTTTATATGAGATGCTATACCCAGGTGAAATGAGGGAAGGATTCGTGTGTGTGTCCCCAAGCCTAATTATAATGGCATACAGAGTATACACTGATTTCCTACGGTGCAACGAGCCAGCCTGTAACAGTCACCATATGACAGTCCGTCCCGCTGTGAATGAAGTACCTCAACAGAATCAGAGGGAAAGAGAAGCAGCTCGTTGAAGAAATTTTGGTTGACATCCTCATAAAACTGGCCTTGAGAAAAAGGATGTAACAAACGCATGATACTGTCCTCAGAAAATTGGCCTTAATAAGGTCCCAAAACCGGCAAAAAGCAGGGAGCACAGATGTACAGGTCAGTGTTGGATCTTCGTCAGAACTCTAGCCGCATTACCTTGGTCTATTCGGTGAAAGTTGGTCCTGAGATTCTAAACATGTTGCGGTGTTGATTCCAAGATAGTATGAGATCTTTTGGGTCCGTTTTACTGGACACCGCCCTTAAAAGATTTGGACCTAAGAACCAAGTAAACTCCCAGATGCATGATGCTTAATTAGGTCGGTTCTTCGCGCGCAAGAATCTTACCATCTTCTTTGGTCCAAATTAATGAGGCAACAGTACATGCGTCGTTCAAACTAGGGTAAAATACTTGGCTCAGTAAAAAAAAAGAAAAGAAAAAAAGTAAAATATATATATATATATACATCTATATTTCTCTCTCTCTTTCTCTCTCTCTCCCCCTCTCTCTCTCTCCCTCTCTCTCTCCCCCTCTCTCTCCCTCTTTCTCTCTCTCTCTCTTTCTCTCTCTCTATTTCTCTCTCTCTTTCTCTCTCTCTCTCTCTCTCTCTCTCTCTCTCTCTCTCTCTCTCTCTCTCTCTCTCTCTCTCTCTATATATATATATATATATATATATATATATATATATATATATATATATATATATATATATATATATGTATAATAGCAGCGACTTTATATGATTACATATCACTACCATGAAAAAGCTAAACCTGAAAAAAGGGGTCCCTACAAGTACTCGAAGTCTTCCGAGTCCAAAGAGGCACCGTGAATTCTAAGAATTCTTTACCTCCTCCTCCGCATTCTCCCCCTCCTCCTCTTTCGCTTCCTCCTCCTCATCTTTCTTCTTCTTCTTCTTCTTCTTCTTCTTCTTTTTCTTCGTCTTCAGCCAGGCCCAAGCTGGCTTTGACCGCGCAAACATCCTCTTGTGCCGAGATTAAAGAGGCCAGTGTTTCCCCTCGGCTTGTTTGCCCAGCGATAGGGTTTCTCCTCAAGAGCATGATCTGCATAATGTGAGACTCATGAGAGTGTTTCCAGCGCCAATTCACACTCATTACACGTTCAAGGACGTTGAACGGTTGACTCAGTCTCTTACACTGGAGTAACTAGTGTCCTTTCACAACCTGCAGTATTGAGTCACGTTAAATTCACCTATTTAAGTTGACTCCGTCTCTAAACACTAAGTAGTTTATAATGCTAATCTTAAGAGTCTTGAGTCATGGCTCAATGTCTCAGCGTCCTACATGACACAGTCTCTAAACACTAAGTAGTGAGACTCTTTAAGATCAAGTCCTGTAAAGTTTGACTCCAATCACAGACTAAAAGCATGTTCGGTTCAACTAATTTGACTCAATCTCTTACACTAATAGTCAGTGTCCTGTCGATGTCTTGAATCATATTAAGTTCAGTTAATTTACTCAGACCCTCACAATAAGTAGTTTATAGTCATATGTTAAGAGTCTTGAGTCATATTAAGTTCAGCTAATTTGACTCAATCTCTCACAATAAGTAGTTAGCGTCCTGTCTTACGAGTCTTGAATCGTGTTAAGTTCAGCAAATTTGACTCAGAACCTCACAGTAGGTAATTTATAGTACTATCTTAACATGACTCCAGACTCTTAAGACAGCACTATAAACTACTTGGTATGAGGGTCTGAAATGAACTTAACACCATGACCTTGACCTTTGAGAAAGGACAAATATAAATGATGTAAGGAGTCTCGAGTCAGGTTAAGTTCACCTGATTTGACTCAGGTCTCTCACACTAAACCGAGTACTATTTTAAGAGTCTTGAGTTAGTGAAGTGCAGCTACTTCTAAAGATGATTATGTGGTATATGAGTAAACTGACTTATTTTTAAGCCATTTGTGGTAATGTCGGGTTAATTGTTTGTGTGTACTAGTTATTATTAAACATTGCGCAAACAAACTAGCTCCAAGCTCTTTGAGACGCTGGCCTAGCTCCTAAGATCCAGCGTGCACAAATTATCCCCTTGGCTCCAGCAATTAAACTAAGTATCTGACTGTTAAGTAAATTAGTTCCTGTTAATACGTTATATCAGGCTTACGAGCTAGCTCACAGATGATGAAGGCGCTTGGTCACAGAGATAAAGTATGATCAAATTAGTCTGTATAATCTAGGATCGAACTCACCTCGCCCACGGAGCACATTTGCACCAACTACCACTGAACCACTCATCCCTCCACTCCACGATACTAATGATGATGGCTACTTCCTCTGTCTGATTGCAGACATTCCTTCGCAAGTTTTTGCCAAAGGGATCCTATAGATATTGAACTACCTGATATGCAACAACGACGACAGCTGAGAGTTAAACTACATGCAGGTGCGTTGTCCAAAGATGAGCTGTCCAAGCAGCTAAATGGCAATTTACAACTACACCCCAGGCTTCCCACTACCCACAACCCATAGCCTCCTCTCCTATCTCCCCCTCCCCCAAACCCTCTCTCATTCTCTCCACAAAACATGTATTGAAAAAATAAAAATTTTGAAACGGCATTTTCGGTTGTCAAATGTTGTTTTGTTGCTTTGGGTATAAAGTCAATATTTTGTTAGATCAAGGGAAGTAAATTTGTTTTTCTAATAACAGCCATCTCGATTATGTTCCTTCTTCTTTGTTTTAGATCGAAGTAGCCTAAATGTTAATTAGCGAAGGTGCGTGTGCGACTAGCTTATATTGCATAATGATTGTATTATATTGTATATTATACCTATTGTATTATATTGTACATATCATATTATCTTGTGTATATATATTGTATATAATGTATGGGCGCTCGCTACTCGAGAGCGACTACGTAAGCGTCAGATCACGCTCGGAAATTTCTTCTTGTTTTGAACCGTATTTAAGCTATGGATTGTTGTTGTTGTTGTTGTTGTTGTTGTTGTTGTTGTTGTTCCTGTGGTTTGTGGCTTGCTTGCTGACTTGTTAAACTAGTTTCCCCTTTGTTAAAAAAAGTATTACTATATTAAACACCTTTTGTATCAGGCATGTACGTGCGGTTTTTTGTGCCATCATGACCATTATTTTACGTACTCCAAGCTCGCGACCATGAACGTCTCCGGTTGGCTTCAATCGCTTTCTTTAACTTCTCACATTCGGCGCCTTCGCCGTCGACGTTGATTGTCGTCGTTATCTATTCATCGCGCTGTCGCTGGTGTTTGAAGAAGCACGAGCAGCGCAAGAGTCAATAGCATCAAACGTTAATGTCAGTTTGAGACATGATGCCTCGCAGACTCACGGTGTCGTATGCTTGTATATAGTATAGCCTGAACCTAACCCTGGACTTAACCTTTGGTCTGTTGAAGAAAAAAAAACACCGGCTAGACGCGATTTTGTGGGTGTCCGTGGAAGGTTGGGAGGCGACGAAGAGAAAAGAGGGTGGGAGACCAGGAGACTAGGAATTGACAGGAAATCCTAAAACGCACACACGAATACACTCGCACGATATACGCAAATTAAGACCTAAGGTTTTTATTTGTTCAAAGCTTTACATGGGAGATTGCATCAACCTAAAGAGAAAACAACCTCTGAATAGCGCTTTCAAATGAGTGATTATTTAATTTTTAAAGATTTAAAGATGTTCCCGTAACCTTTTGGTCGTTGGAGAGGAAAGCGTTTGGGACCTCACTTTTCTCTAGGCCAGCTTGATGATGGCGGAGTCTATCTCCTCACCTTCGCTGCTTTACCTTCCCCGGTCCTAAACAGATCCAGGTATCCAACCATAGCTAGGTGGACTTGGGTGTTTCGTGCTCTTGTTTCAATCCTTTCGTGTCGTTTGGTGGTTGCCTTCCAAGCACGGTCACCCATCCAAGCACTCACCATTCCCGACGTTGCTTCGACAACAAACATTGCTAGCGTGTGCCTAAGCCATTACACTACTGCCCCATAGCATTTAAGTAAATATGTAATTCAGAAAACAAACCTCTGAGAGTTTAGTTAATTATAGTGAGTTTTATTTTCTCGTTTCTTTAATTGTCCTGTTCCGTTCTTTCTTCTTTCTTTATTGCTGTCTTTTTTTTTCTTATATTAATTAATTAATTAATTTATTTGTTTATTTCTGGGTCTTAATTCTCCAGGCTTGTGCATTTTCTGATTAATTCTTTCTATCTCACTCTCTTTCTCGCTTCCTCTTCGTCCTTCTCTATCTGCTTAAACCCCCCCCCCCCCCCCCCCCCCCACCTTTCCTACCCCCCCCTCCCGCCGTCATACCTCCCAGTCCCCGGTATTAATAATATGTACATTAATACAAAATGAGTTTACACAAGAGGCAGAGAGTTAAAAAAAGAGGGAAAAAAAGAAGACTTGGGAGGTTCTGGGGGAGGGACCGAGGTTAGCTGGAGCTCCAACTTTCAAAATAGTTTAACCTTTGCTTGTTAGCAAAGGCAGTGTTCAAAAGCATTCTGGCCATGTCAAGATTCCGCCTTTTATCCTGCTAAAAAGTCAAGTATGTAAGCCTAAGGGTGAAAGGGTATTTTGGTGCAATAGAGAAAATGTGTAGAGTATGGGGTGTGAGCAACTATTGGGAGTACGCTAATGGGGGATTGAAGAAAATTTTTTTTAACTAAATAAACTTGACTTTAATCGAATCAAGCGAATCAAGCAGCAAGACAAAGATTACGGACAATTGAAAGTTCGTTCCTTATTTTTGTATTTCCAGAATTGAGAAGAAAGAAAGAACGAAAAAAGGAAAGAAAGAAAGAAATAGCAAGAGAATAAAGAAAAAAAAGAAAGAGAAAGGAAAAATGGAAGAAAGAAAAAAAATAGCAAGAGAAAAAAAGAAGATAACAAAAAATGAAGAAAGGAAGAGAAGGAAAAAAAGAAAGAAAGATAAAGCTATTACAATTTAATTTTGTGGTTTTGAATTTGTATAATTATGCAGATGGACACTGCATGAAATGAAAACATTTACTTGTGAATGTTTATGGGGACAATAGAGCATTGTGTATTATGTATTCTGTAAGCAAAAAAAGAACAAAAATGAATGAAAGAAAGAAAGAAAGATAAAAAAACAGGAAGAAATACAGAAGAAAGAAGACAATGAGAAAAGAAAGAAAGAAATAACAAACAAGAAGAAAGAAAGAAAAAGCAAAAACGAAGAAGAAAGAAAGAAAGAAAGAAAGAAAGAAAGAAAGAAAGAAAGAAAGAAAGAAAGAAAGAAGAAAGAAAGAAAGAAAGAAAGAAAGAAAGATATAATAATAATAAAAATAATAATAATAATAATAATAATAATAATAATAATAATAATAATAATAATAATAATAATAATAATAATAATAATAATAATAATAATAATAATAATAATAATAATAATAATAAACATTTGTACAGAGCCCTTCCTCACTAGAGTCCATAGCGCTTATCTCTAAGAAAGAAAGAAAGAAAGAAAGAAAGAAAGAAAGAAAGAAAGAAAGAAAGAAAGAAAGGAAGAAAAAAGGAAAGACAGAAAAAGAAGGAAAGAAAAAAAAGAAGAAAAGAAGGAAAGAAAGAAGGAAGGAAAGAAAGAAATAAGGACAGAAAGAAAGAAAGAAAGAAAGAAAGAAAGAAAGAAAGAAAGAAAGAAAGAAAGAAAGAAAGAAAGAAAGAAAGAAAGGAAACACAAAAGAAAGAAAACAAAAAAGAAAAAGAAAGAAAAGAAAAGAAAGGAAGGAAGAAAGTAATACAAAGAAACGTCTACACCCACCATTTGCGATACGGCAGAATGGGATAACCATTTAAAGGAAAGAAGGGGTAGGAACTGAAATCCACACTGAAGCACCAGCATAATCATACTGCTAAGATGGATGTTGTTGTTTGTAGATTATAGTCACGCGACACTTTCGCATATAGGTGACTACTGGACCGATTTATACTGACACCAGCGGGCCAGTTGTTGGTAAAGGGGAAAATAATATGATCACACGTTGACCAATCCGGGATTCGAACCAGCGACCTTTCGGTTACTAGCAAGACGCTCTTACCAACTGAGCTACCCGGCCCCCTTTTAAGATGGACAGTGAACAACTGCCATTTTATCTTACTCCTCACGGGATTCGAACCTGGGTCAGCAATGTGCCGGGCGAACTCTCTACCACTGAGCTACGTCGGTGTGACAAAAATAAAATAAAAAACAATTAAAAAAAAACATTTAAGGGGGAAAATGAAAAAAAAATTGAAAAGAAAGAAAGAACGAAAGAAAAAAAACAGAAGGAAGAAAGAACGAATGGAGAAAAAATACGAATATATTCGTAAAAGAGTACAACAAATGTCGCCTGTATGAAACAGTAATGGGAGCACAAAATACCTTATGTGCCGTCTATATAGGCCTACTGTACACCGAGAAAAATCACCAAAATACGGAACTATTTAAATATTATTTAATTCAAGAACTTTTGCAGAAAATGTTAAGAAAAAGAAAAATATTTTACTTACTTCCTGTAATTTAAGATGTGTGTTGTTGTGTTTTTTTTTCAACTGCTGACCCACAGAGACTTCGTCATCGTCCCTTACACTCACTCAAAAATGTTATAGAAACGAGTCTGCATTAAGTCATGTATCACTGGAGAAATCCGATCAAAACTGCAGAGGAAAACGACGGTTTCACGGTTTGTCACAAGATAAGTTCGGTCAAGAACTTAAACTACAGCTGAACTGTTAAGAAAACTGTAGAAGCTGTCGTTCTACTGTCACATCACATCACTTTTTCTGGTGGGAGGATTTGAACCCTGAACTCGGAGGGAGGTGCTTGAGTCTTATCAAGATGAAAAATTATAGTCTTGTGTCCTCAGCAGCTCACTGTAAAACACACCTTCTTTATTCTTATCACTGATTATCGCAGAAAGGAAAGCTGTAGATCTTTTCGTATTCACCTGTTAAAGCTAGGTAACATATACATTGAATCGCTTAACTAGTTTGTTAGTATTACACTTGGTTTTTTTAAATAAATCAGTTTTCGTAGCACGCACATTAAGATTAACTTTCAAGTTCTGTGGTATAAACTTAAACGAACTCAAAATAACTTGTATGCGTACACCATTCCGTCAAATTAAATCTTGAATGATGACCGCATTCCCAAACAAATGACTCTTTTATAGAGTAATAGGTATGTGCTACATAGGCATCTATAAGCAATTTCTCCGCCGTATAAACGTTTCGACTGAGGAGGCTGGTGTGAGAATTTTTTTTTTTACGAGAAAGAGGGATAGGAAGGGGTTTTGCGTGGTTAGAAAATACCGTGCTGTTTTACGTGGCTAACTACTGTGGGTGTTTCAGTGATCCGGGGTCCCTCTTTCAACCTCCGCGTCCCGAAAGGTTGGAAAGTCCCGCCTTTCCTACCAGCAGGTAACCCAGGTAGGCAGGCTGAGTTTCACTGTGTCGGCTAGGTAAGCCAACACTGACGGTAGCTAAATAGGTGGACCTTGGCTTTTCCTCCTTCTGCAATAGCCAAGAGGTAGCGGCAGCAGTATCCTACTGTATATAAAGGAGACAACTATTGTAGTCTAAAAAGTCCCCTATACGCTTACGTGTCCGGGGACGTTAATCTATTTTAACTAACTAACTAGTCTAAAATTGTCCCCTATACGCACTGTGTCCGGGGACTTAAATCTATCTACTGAACTGAACTAGTCTAAAATCACTTCGACGAAAAGACTTTAAAAGTTTTACACACTCACAGAAACGTACTCTGAAACTAAAACATCGAAATTCAAAAATCTTGTTCTCTCGACTCCCATCTTAGCAGATCTTTTCTTTGAATGCCTTCATGAAACTGTTGCTGTAATCACCACCATCATGAACACTTCTCTGTCCTCTGGAATGGTACCTTCCACACTCAAACATGCTCTTGTCATTCCGTTCTTAAAAAAAGCATAACCTTGATCCTGAAGAACTACCGTCCAGTCTCAAATCTTCCCTTCTTGTCGAGCGTATCGTGCTGTCTCAGCTTCTGCTTCAATTGCAAACTAACAGCTTGATGGAGCCGTTCCAGTCGGCATACAAAAAAAGTCACAGCACTGAGACCGCCTTATTGCGTGTGGTGAATGACCTGCTTCAAGCAGCGGATAGAGGTCGAATGTCAGTCAATATTGTTGCTTTTAGACTTGTCGGCCGCGTTAGACACTATCGACCACGAGATCTTGTGCGAGCGTCTTGAAACGGTTTTCGGATGCACTGGAACGGTTTTTGCTTGGTTCCGCTCATACCTTTCCGATCGAACTCTGTCTGTCCTTATCAACAGTAGCCAGTCCACTCTATCTCTCTTGAAATACGGTGTTCCTCAGGTATCCGTTCTTGGGCCTGTTCTCTTTACCATGTCCACCCAACCTGTAAGCTCCATCATCAAGACCTTTGATCATATGTATCGCTTGTTTGCCGGCGACACGCAGTTACAGAACTCGCTGAACCGGCCGACATCCCGGGTCTTGCCTGCGACATGTCGAGCTGTTTCAATTTGGTTGCTGGCTGGATGAGCACGAATGAGTTGAAAATGAATGACGATAAGACAGAAGTGATCGCCATTGGTACAAGCAACAAACTTCAGCAGTTGTCCACAGACTCTCTGAACCTATCAAACAGCAGAACTCACTTTCTCAGTCGGTGAGTATTCTTGGCGTCCATGGACACTCACATCAATAACATGTTTAAACCCTGAAGTTTCATATCCGCAGAATTGGCAAAATCAGACAATATCTTTCAGTTGAATCTTCAAATAAACTTGCTGTGACCTTCATTCCCTCTCGTCTTGACTTTTGCAATTCTCTCTTGGCTGGACTTCCTGACATCAAAGTCCCCAGACTTCAACGCATTCAAAATAACGTGATCCGTCTTACCCTTCGCTAGTATCGACGCTCTAGTGCTACTTCTGCTCTGAAAACTATACACTGGCTCCCTGTTAAGCCCCGAATTGATTACAAAATTGCCTCACTCTGTTTCAAATGTCTTCATTCCGAACCCCTTCCTGCTTATCTTTCGGAGCTCCTCAGTCCCTACCGATTCGCAGGAGGTTCACAAGATGCCTCCCTCCTGACAGTTCCCAGATACTCCCTCAATTCTTTTGGAGAAAGGTATTTCTCTTGCTATACTCTTATCCTGTGGAATTCATTACCCCCTGACCTTCGCCATTCTCAGTCGCTTCCATCTTTCAAAAAAGCACTGAAAACACATCTTTTTGCAAAACACCTGTATCCTGAGAAAGAGAGGGAGAGAGAGAGTGAGAGAGAGAGAGAGAGAGAGAGAGAGAGAGAGAGAGAGCGTTTATGTGTATGTGCATGTGCGTGTGTGACAGTCGAGTCGGTCGGTCGGTCGAGATGTAATTTTGTAAACTCTGTTACTATTTTATTATATGTAATCTTTATTTTATTTTATTGTTTAAATCTTTTTTTATGTTGTTTTACAAAATTGCCATTCTTTTATATCTTGAACTTGTTTCGTTTTTTCGTATAAGTGTACTGCCAATGTTTGCATGTACATTTTTATGTCTTACAGTTTGCTGTAACTTTCTTTTGCACTATTTTGTTATGTACTTTGTATCTGTATTTTTATTGCTCCATGTTTTAATGTACAGTGCAGTCTCTTAATTACGTGAGAGTACGCGTGTGAGCTCTTTGAGCAGACTTTTTAGTTTGGACTCGCGCTTTAACAAATAATTTAGTAGTAGTAGTAGTAGTAGTAGTAGTAGTAGTAGTAGTAGTAGTAGTAGTAGTAGTAGTAGTAGTAGTAGTAGTAGTAGTCTTTTCACTTAAATAAGCAAACACGTTTCAGAACGTCATTTTGAATGTTCGTTTTGACAATTTTCCAAAGTTGAATTATCTAACTGAAACCAAATGTACCGTTACAATATAGCATTAGTTTATGAAGGGTTTGGAAATTTCAATATCTTTTGAAATAATTTCACTTTAAAGATAATTATACTGTTTGGCTATTTTAAAAATAGTAATTATTTTCTTTTTATTCAATTGGTAAACACTGGAAAACACTACGGATCAAAAGCGCAATACTTTCCGACACTGCAAATTAGTTCGGGTTATTCCAGTATTTTGTTTAGTACTGTAAGCTTACAGCTTATAAAATTATCAAAACAAAAAGTCAAGGAAATTGAACTCTCTTCCTACTTCAACAATCTTATTGAAATTTGTCATGAGACGCAACTTGTCGCCCTTGGTTTGTTATATCCCTTGCTCCTTAATGGCTGCTGCTGCGCGGTGCTAGCCATTATGACAGAACGTATTACAATTATAGTCATGAGATAATTGCAGTTGGGGACTGAAAATGGCTTTGTCCAGTAGTTGGGAACCGAGTCAGACGTTATATTTATAGCATTCAACAAGTGTGCTTTCTCCAAACGAAAACTTCCCTTGAACAAAGCATTTTTCACACCATAAGAAGACAAAGGAATGTTATCGAAACATGATTTTTGTTTTAAAACGTAGACTAATTTCGGCACAGAGGTATAGTATAATTCCAGTTATCATTAACGTGGGGAGATATGTTCTTCATAATTTTTAATTTTTTGTGTGTTGTAAACTGAAGTGCACAAAAATGGTTTAATTGTTCCTTTACCTGCAAATGTAATGCGACAAAGTTTGCTCAAGTCGGCGAAAGATGAAACGCGTGAGTTAAATTGTGTTACGGTTGTCACCAAAGTTATACAACCAGAGTTTACAACAACCATAAAAATCCCATAAAACTTTGTTTTCGTTATTGTGTAGCTGTAAATACTTTCTAACATTATTGTAAGATTATCAGACCACACAGTGTCAGTGGATATTCTTGAACAATAAAACTACATAGTTTTACCGAGTGATGCAATACTACTATATAGAAAACTATATATACGAGCGTATATATAAAGTTTTATGTTTCTATTTTAGAGCTATCAGACCACTTTCACATGGTCAAATATAAAGGAATTTTATTATAGAGGGAGAAAAAAACCTGCGGTTGGTTTATTACATTTTGCGTTTGTTTAAAAAAAATAACTTGGGTGTATTCTTCAAAAGAATGAGGTTGATGTTTAACAACCCAAAGCACATTGCCATCGCCAATACACTAAGAAATATAATTCAATGACAAAAGTAAACCAGCCCAGCGACAGCTATAGTTTGCTTCTGTTTTGGTTTTGTTTTTGTGCGTTTTGAGGACTTGCATGTTCTGTATGACTTATATGTCTCGATCTCGCAATCTACGGGCAAGTCACGTCTAAAATTGACAACGAAAGGGTGGAGGTGTATCTGACCGTGTTTTCTTGAGCATTGTAAAACAAACCGTCTCATTTTGTAAAAAAAAAATTGGGGGGGGGGGGGGGGAGGAGCGGAAAAGCGGGGATGGGAGGTGTACAAAAAACATGGACGTACTTGATTTTGACATCACTCGGCAAAACTAGTCTAATTATGCGACACACAATTTGTGCCCATACTCACTGAACATAATTTTGCTATCATGCAAAACATCAACATCAACGGTTTGGGGTTTCATGGGCACATTGAGCACACTAGGATTATCATAGCAATGAGATTAAGCGTCTTAGACATTACTACTGTTCTTGTGTGGCCTTTAACGCAGTCACACATTGAAACCTTGTCAAAGGTGTCTTCAACCTTTTACAAAATTAGTACATTTCATAAATTATTAATTTATCTGCTAGCAACCAGCTTCTAATTTTTATTTATGATCTGTGTGTACATCGTTGTTACGACTATACACAAGCAAAGGATGTGTTATTGCTAAATAACCAATATACTTTAGAATCAATCGGAACCAAAATAGCCAGCATTACTTTAAGTATTGGCTTAATAAACCTTTTTGAAATGTATAGAAAGAAGTGTGTGTGTATGTGCTTTGTGTGAGAGAGAGGGGGGGATAGAGGAAAGGCGAGAGAGAAAGAGGAATAGAGAGAGAGGGGGGAAAGACGAAGAGAGAGGGAGAGGAAAGAAAGAGAAAGAGAAAGAGAAAGAGAAAGAGGGAGAGAGAGGGAGAGGGAGAGAGAGACAGAGAGGGGGGGGGGGGAGAAAAAAAGAGAATAAGTCAACGTCCAACATCATTGTAATAAATGACTAGAAATAAAAGAACTGAACTAAACTGTCTTCCACAAAATGAAGAAACTCCAGTAAAGATTTCCATTCGCGGATTTAAAACTCTTACACCTAGACCTTCTTTTGTGGTTTTAGGCCATCACTGTTTAATGCACAGATGAAATAAAATAGAAAATTCCAAGCATAAATTTCGGATTTGTTCTCATGCAATAAAGTGCATCTGGTATATTTACCTGGGAGGTATATCTATGCAAGCTGCGAATTTGCCAAAATTTGTGGAATGTCTATAGCGTATGGAAAAGATGGAATGAACGAGGGAGGGATGGAGAGAGAGAGAGAGAGAGAGAGAGAGAGAGAGAGAGAGAGAGAGAGAGAGAGTGAGAGAAAGAGAAAGAGAAGAGAGAGAGAGTGAGAGAAAGAGAAAGAGAAGAGAGAGAGAGAGGGGGGGGGGAGGGAGGGAGAGAAATAGAGAGAAAGGACTACAGTTAATATATAGTTTGGAATATCTGTTTTATTCAATACCACCCCCCACCCACCATCTCTCTCTATTTCTCGCAAATCTGTTACTCTCTCGCAGCATTTTTTAATCACTAACACACACACACACACACACACACCCACACCCACACACACACACACACACACACACACACACACACACACACACACACACACACACACCCAAGTTTGTATTCATGGCAAATTGGGGTTTGGGAAGAAATGTAGTCATTAGAACGCGTTTTTTTAAACTGAAAAAGCGCAAAATTCATCTAAAAATGAACAAATTTATCCATAAAACAGTCCGTCCCGGATAGGTGCTCCCATGTACTTAAAACAATCCCATGCACTACCACAGCACTCCCCATGTACTAAAAACGCACTCCCATGTACTTTAAACAATCCCATGCACCACTAGAGCACTTCCCATGTACTAAAAACGCACTCCCATGTACTTAAAACAATCCTATGCACTACAAGGGCACTCCCCATGTACTAAAAACGCACTTCCGTGTATTTAGAAAAAAGTGGGGCGCTGAAAAAATAAGGGGCGCGAGCTAAATGCCCCATTTTGTGCGTAAAAAGGCAAGTTTAGCACACCATAACTCCATGAATACACGCCCACACACACACACACACACACACACACACACACATACACACACATACATAAAGACTATGCATACACCACTAACTATCCTACAAAGACTACCTCTACATGCATGCACATGTACACACACACGGGCGGGCGCGCGCGCACACTCACACACACACACCCACACACACGTCAGTCACACCTAGTGCAGCAATGCTCTATCTAAGCACTTGGTTGCCCTCTGTCTCCCCCTACCTGCCTTTGATGTTGTAAGCCATATTTTCGGTAGACAGCAAAATTGGATTTGTCGTGTGTGTACACGAATAACATAGAAACCATTCTAATCTTGTTTTTCTACAGCTGGGAATAGCTACTATGTTTAAAATCAACACAAGCCTCGGTACTCTGGCTTGTGCCTCTCTCTTATGTCAGCGTACTAAAGTATATAAATGTTGGTCAGCTTCAGGAAGTATGTTAAACACGTCTCCATCACAAAGTTTCAGTGTTGACGCTGAATAAATGATCTTCCCGCTATCTATAGTAGATGTACTTAGTTGAGTGAAGTAGGTCTGTAGATCTATTTCTTCTACGGTATTTCCTTATTTATTATCTACAATAAAGATGACAACGACGCTATTATTATTATTATTAATATTATTATTATTATTATTATTATTATTATTATTATTATTATTATTATTATCATCATCATTAATAATAATAATAATAATAATAATAATAATAATAATAATAATAATAATAATAATAATAATAATAATAATAATAATAATAATGATGATGACCTTGACGACGACGATGATGATAATGGCGACGACGACGACTATGATGATGCTGATGACGATTATGATTACGAATTCGACGACAACGACGACGATGATGATTGTGATGGTGAAGATGATGATGATAATGGTGATGATGATGATAATGACTTCGACGACAGCGACGACGATGGTGATGGTAGTGGTCATGATGATGATGATGATGGGATTGATTAAAGGTCAACATCATTGAAATATAAAATTGAGCACAAAATATCTACATAATAAAAGAAGTCACATGCCAAACAACTTTTTTCCGAAAAATACTGCCTTTTTTAAATATTTAATAAAATCTACTTCGAATAAACTTTTGCACCTTCGAAAAGCCCGCTCACGTGACCACATGGCTCGTGACGTCAACTGCTGGAGACAATATAGAGTCCGATAGTGCCCCTTCTCTACCAGGGGCCGGGTAGCTCAGTTGGTAAGAGCGTCTTGCTAGTAACCGAAAGGTCGGTGGTTCGAATCCCGGATTGGTCAACGTGTGATCATATTATTTTCCCCTTTACCAACAACTGGTGTCAGTATAAATCGGTCCAGTAGTCACCTATATGCGAAAGTGTCGTGTGACTATAATCTACATACAAACAAAAAACTTCTCTACCAAAACGCAGGAAAACGAAGAGCAGTGGCCTATATTGTGCCGTTGGAGGTTGTACAAACAAACAAGCGGATGGGATAACATTGCATAGGTTTCCAAAAAACGAAGAAGTGCGAAATAAGTGGGTGAGATTTGTGCGTCGTCAGCAATTTGCGCAAAACACTTCGCTGAAGACTGCTACCCCCTAAGTGCCACTTTTATGCGGAGCTTTGGGATGAAAACAATACAGACATTAAAGCCTATCTCTGTTCCAACGATCCAAAGCCTCAACAACAGCAACAGTGATTCAAGTTACTAGTAGTAGGCCTACTAGTACTGCTTCAACTTCAACTACAGTCACAGTGGCTACTACACATCCATCGTCTGCTATCACTTGCCGGGTGTCAGGAAAGTCAGAGGAGCTTTTCAGAAAAGGGAACGCAAGAGCAGGGGCGGACGAGGGGGGGGGGGGGGGTTCCGGCCCCCCCCCCAAAAAAAAAAGGAAAAGAAAGAAGAAGAAGAAGGAGAGAAAGAGAGAGAGAGAATACAATTATAAAAATAAAAATAAACATAAAATAAATTATATATATATATATATATATATATATATATATATATATATATATATATATATATATATATATATATATATATATATATATATATTTTTTTTTTTTTTTTTTTTTTTTTTTTTTTTTTATTTATTTATTTTTTTATACGAATTTTGGAAGAAACCCCCCCCCCCAAAAAAAAAAAACAAAAAAAAAACTAACTGATCCGCCCCTGAAGAGGTTATGTATTCACGGGTCTAGCTCGTATAATTATTTGTTTATTATTACAATTAGTACTCGGGGGTCGAATTCGTTTCTAACAGAAGAGAGCACTGCTGTAACACGACAGATCGAGTGAAGAAACACTGCTTGTCTCGCTTGTAACTTCTTCGCAATCGGCCATTGTCTACAGCTGCTGACGTCACTGCGAGGGAAGATCAGCGATAGCTGCGTTTTAGAGTATTACTTCCCTTACCCTTAATTACAGGTAGGAAATCCCACTTTCAGTGATCGATATCTATTAAACGATAGAGCTTTGCTTACCGAATTTTTTGCATCTGGTATTATTTAGTACAGTTCTTTCAGCAGAAACTTTTTGACCGAGCACTGTGGTTGACCTTTAAGATGATGATGAGATTGATAAGGACGACGATTGAAACACGTTGTACACTTTAATTCTACATCATCTCCTCCCATTAAACGTTATTTTCTTCCCAGATGACTACTATAACAGTAGCCATGAATTATTCCATGTGCAAATCAAGAAGACATCTTTAGAAAGGTTGGGTCAAGCCACAGGGCTAAAATAAAATTGTGGGTCAAACCAAATACAGTTGACCGAATCGTATGGGTGGGATGGGGGGGTGGGGGTGGGGAAGAGGACGGGGCGGTAGGACACATGTGCTATGTTGGTGTTCTTACTAAGACTTTTACTACATCAATCCCTTGTTATGACAAGTGCGAAGCTTAACACTTGGCCAGTGTTTCACACTTACTTGATAATGATTCTTAATAAAAACCGGAAATATGTGTTGTTGTTTTTTAACCTTAAGAGTTATAAGTTGTTGTTGTTTTAATTTAAGTACAAAAATTAAGACTAACCCTGATTTCGTATTGATTGATATTCATAACCAGAAACAAATTAGTTAACTACAAAAGATTGAAAATACACATTCACTGAAGCGTGATCGTAATAGTAAACTAAAATGTGCGAGAGTGAGGCCTGAGGGGTGAAAATGTTCTCCATTGTGTTACAATTTTAACCGTCTTATCATCTGAATGAAAAGACATTAAAACAAAGTAACTATATTGGGATAGGAATATCTATCTGTCTGTGCTCATCTTGATGAAAGCCAGCAAAACAAAATGTCTAAATATAGGGGGCAGGGATCAAACGGTAATCTTCATGTTGTATCAGATTCGACCAAACATCCCTGGACCAATCCTCTCCACCGCTGGTATCTGGCTTAAGCCATCAGTTTCCAAACAAGCAATTTAAACTATTGTCCACTATAGGGTCACGACATGAAGGGCTGACCTAACCTTCATTCCATACTGCGCGTCAGGGACACGACGATGCGACGTATTATTCAGAGTGTCTGTTCTATCAAGTCAAGTCAAGTCAAGTCAAGAATCTTTATTCTAGAAAAGACAGCCTTAAGTGGACGCATGGAATCCCTAAAATTCTATAGGAGGCTTGCAACCGTCACAAGTTGTTTCTTGGGTCCTTTCACAGTCCCAGTTCCCGTTTTAGGTGGTCGAGCTACCAGTTTATTATGTATAATATTTATACTTAAAGTTTGTATCGTGTAATTCCATCTTTGCTTGCTCCCCTTCTCCGCGATCTAGTTGTAGCTTAGCTTTAAGTGGTTAGATTTGCTTCTATAGGTTTGTATATTCATGCGTGAGAAAGAATGCATGGTCTAAAATCACGTGCACTGCACGTGCCCTGCACGTGATTGACATTAAAATAAATTATGGAGTTGAATTGAATTCTCCGTCTCTTGCTCATCTTCGCTGTCCTACTTACAATCCTTTATTAATAATATATTTTTTTGTTTCCTTTCATCCCGGTGTTAATTGTAGATTATAGCCATAGACTATATGACACCGGAGCGTATAGGTGATTACTGGTCACATTATTCTGACACCAGCGAACCCGTTGATGATAAGAGGAAAATAATGTGGTCACACGTTGACCAATCCGGAATTCGAACCAGGTACCTTTCGGTTACTAGCAAGTCGCTCTACCAACTGAGCTACACGGTCCCACACATCTCTGTGTAGATTAGTATCCGTTATTAAGAGCTCGCCCACAAACGGAAGAACGTTCTTTGTAATAAACTATTATTTTTCGCTGAAAATACTATTTCAGATTCAGATTTTCAATTCCTCTAGAGTTACAAAGAAGGTGACATTCGTGCGCACGGCGCTTTATGTCGTTTCCTGTTCGATAAAAGTGGCCTCGGAAGTCAAACTGATTTTTACAAGTGAACACTGGCCATCTTATGGCTTCAACTTGTCCGAGTTTGATTAAGTATAGGTTAAAAACTGTGGCTTCACTGGCTGAGAGCAGGTACATTCTACAATTTACCCGCTTTTGCGACAACTAAAATGATTCCATAAACATTATCCTCATGCATAATCACCACTAGTACAATCATTTTTTAATAGTATCCTGACAACCGGTACTATTTTTTAAGGGGAAACTCTCTCTCTCTCAGCACACTCCCATCAAACAGCAGTAAGATCGTTGTATACAGAGCATCCGTAACTCACAAATCTGAACTGTTTTTCTTCTTTTGCGAGCATACTCACTGCAAAAGGGTCGTCTTTGAGGTTCTTCCTTCACCGTTTACATACCTTGGCATACTTGACCATCAAGGTGGGAGAAAAGAAAGAAACCTACAGACAAACCGATTTCATGAATTATTGCGTTCATCCATCTGACGACCTACCGACGAGTGTGGATTGTCGTGCCTAAATATACAACACCGATACAATAACCTCCCCCGCGAAGTATGGCGAGCGAAAGTTATCAAGTCTTCAAGATCAAATCAGGCGATAGAAGTGATCGATTAGGTTAAAAATGGAAAGGGGAGTAATTTTTTGTTGATATAAATGTTCTGGCCTGCGGTTACTAATTGATATGCAACTTTAACATTTAATCTAAAAAAAAATAGTCAGGCGAAATAAATTAAAGCAAATTAAATCATAATCTTTAAAAATATTAAAATATAAACACGCTATATAATTATGTGGGAGGAAATACTAAAAAAATGTTCTTATTGGCTGTCATCGTGTCCCTTTTTCCCCCGCGAACACGTTGTTTCCAAAATTCTATTTACCTGCTCTGGTATTTTTTTAAAAGGCGCAAACAAACATACACAAATACGCAAACAAGTTGGCTAACAAAGTTGAGTCAGCGTATTTTACAATAAATATGTGTGTACATTATTTAATATCCTATCCTATTCCGTAACTCGGAGGTAGTAGGGGCACCACAGATGATCGTTTAACAAGCATACTCCATCTTTCCCTGTCATCAGCAACCCTGATTGTTTCGCTCAGTGTCAAACCAGTCCATTCTCGAATGTTGTCCTCCCACCTCTTTTTCGGTCTCCTTCTTCTTCTACCTCCTTGCACTGTGCCTTGCAGGATGGTCTTTGCAAGACCTGATGATCTGTTGACATGGCCATACCATAGGAGTTTCCGTTTTTTCACTACTGTGAGCAGGTCATCGTGTTGTCCAATGGCTTGTGTGATGGTCTGTCGGACTTCGTAGTTGGTGATGTTCTGGGTATAGGAAATGCCCAGAAGTCTTCTGTAGCACATTCCCCTATATGCCTTGGTGTCCGGGGACTTTAATCTACTTAACAAACAAACAAACTTACTTACTTAACATCTGTAGCACCTCATCTCCATGCTTTGTATTCTTCGTTGGAGATCTGCTGTGAGGGTCTATGTTTCGCAAGCTTATAGGAAGATGGAGATGACAAAGGAGCGCAACAGTCTTGCCTTGCAATGTAGACTGATGGTCCTGTCTTTCCAAATGGGCTTCAACCTCGCCAGGGCAGCAGTTGTTTGTGCGATCCTGGAGAGGACTTCCTGTCGGGACCCATTGTCTGATACAATGGCTCCTAAATATTTGAAGCTATGCACGTTATTATTTTTAAAAAGAAAAAGTGTGTTTATAGCGCAAAAATACATAGGTGTTTCATTGGGAACACTGAGTTGTCTTTTTTTTTCTCTATATCCAGTGTTCGGAAAGGCTATTTTTTCTACAGCCGACTCCGGATCTCCTCACTCACAACGTTTCTAAAGACTTCTTCTTACAGACTGGAAACTCTTTCCCTCTCTACCCTAAAGTTCGTTTTCCAAAACGGAGATCATCAAAGACTGAGCGACACTGGCAAGAGGGGCCGGGTAGCTCAGTTGGTAAGAGCGTCTTGCTAGTAACCGAAAGGTCGCTGGTTCGAATCCCGGATTGGTCAACGTGTGATCATATTATTTTCCCCTTTACCAACAACTGGCCCGCTGGTGTCAGTATAAATCGGTCCAGTAGTCACCTATATGCGAAAGTGTCGTGTGACTATAATCTACATACAAACACACTGGCAAGAAGAGAAGTTAAAATGGGATGAATTGGTTAGGATTTATAGCAATGGATTTGTTCATCAAAAGACGATTAGTTGGGAAGATTTGCAAGTCGGTGTCAGATCCTCCTTGGTCCTCCTAGATCTTCCGGCTTTAAAAAAAATATAATTCTTTTGTACATGTACGCCAGTGCCAAATATTACGTGGGTAGCAAATTCGTCGTAAAGGTGTACGTTGTAGTACTTTCAAGATCTGCAATTAAACAGCATTGAAGGAGATGTTCTTGTTCTTACATCATGCACTCGCAGCTAGTTCAGAGAGCTGCTCATGATGCTCGCTTAAGTCAGAAACGATTTCCAAACCGCTTAATGCTGCACGTAGTCTACCATCTTCTTCTTCTTCCTTAAGCTTTAATCAATTCTCCAGTCGCTCGTTTTATTTAACAGACATTGGTATGGTTATGTTAGAGAGATAGTAATAGTATCTGTGTGTATTTATGTGTTCATGTATGTCTGTTTACATGCGTGAATCTGTAGGTATGGTCTTTATCATCTTGATGAAAAAAGACGTTAATAAAACAACCTTCTTCTTCTTCTTCTTCGTGAAGCACTAAATAACATTCGCAAATATTTTTTTGTGTGTTGGTACATGATAATGATATCTTCTTCTTTATGGACCGTTAAATAACATTCGCCACTATTGTTTTTGAATTGGTGCATGGTAATCATCTGGTCAGAAAATATAAGGGGTCGGAAGCAATAAACATAGTATTATTAAAAATTATAACTTAAATTAATTATTAAAATTCGACAACGAAGCATACGCTCGTAAATTTTTTCTGAGGCAACAGCAAATCGTAACTTTACAAGGACGTGTTAAAAATGGAAATAAAAATTAATAAGCACGCTAACAAAAATAATACTTACTCTTATGACGGCCCAATAGCGCCAAAACCTGATCATTACAAATGTCATTAGATAATTACAATTATCATTGAAATTTTTTTAAATATCTTCGCTTGAGCATGTTTAATTTTTAGTTTTGCCTCTAGCGCCAAAACAGAAAATTGTAATTATAACATAATAATTAACACTTTCACTTCATCATTACCATTTTTACGTGATCTTGCTTAATTCTGACTAAGGCGGCTTACTAGCGCCAAAATGTGCATTTACAGGTATCAGTGATAATAGCAATTAACACGTGTTCTGTGTAACTCACTTTACGACGGCCTACTAGCGCCCAAACCTGATAATTACATTTATTATGTGATAATTACAAATATCAACAACTTCTTTACAATCAATACGTAAAAATTAAAAATTTCAAGTAAAAATTACAATTTTCGGTTTTGACACATTTCCAGACGGACTGCTAGAGCCAAAACTGAAAATTAAACAAGATTACGCAAAGATTGTAATTTTTCAATGATAATTATAATTATCCACGAAAAGATTTTTGTAACTTTTTAATGATAATTATATTATATTATGGGGTGTCGGATAGTGCAGTGGTTGGAGCACTCGCTACTGTGTCGAAAGTGAAGCACCGTCCGGTGCGGTTAGCACTTGGATGGGTGACCGCTAAGGTGTGAAGCGACAAACAACAACCCCCCAGTTGATTCAACTGTGATTGAGTACCTACTCTCTTGAGGGTGGGGAAGGTAAAGCAGCGAGGGAGAGAGTTGGGCATCACCCTCATTACGCTGGCCCAAGATAAGTGTGATCTCCAACATCACGCTCCCCTACGGCCACAAGGCTATGGGACTACCTTTACCTTTTTACCTATATTTATCCATTGATAATTTTTATTTTCCTATGATATTTGTAATTATCTCATGATATTTGTAATTATCAGGTTTTGGCGCTAAGAAGGCGTAAAAAAATACTGATAATTATTAATTATTTATGTGGATTACCGGTATTTCT
>CM072512.1:113840842-113865842 GCA_036898135.1 Oncomelania hupensis
TTCTGGGAAAAAAGTTCATCTGCTTTTTCTGTGTCAGTGATTGTCTCCCTTGGGTTTTTTTTTTTTTTTTTTATGATTGCCTAGCTTATTTTCTGTCTGTATGTTTTTTGTTTTGTTTTGTTTTTTTTGGTGGCATTTTCACTTTTATTTTGAAAAAAGCACATGAAAATGTTTATAATGATAATGGTAATAGCTAAAGTGTGCATTAACAAGATTTTACAATAAATTTGTAAACACATTGGATGTGTGTGTTTATATTGGATGCAGAAGTTTCCAGTTTTGTTGCGAATCGCGTCATTCACATTAGTGCTACACCAAACCTCCATTTGTTATGTTTTTTTTTGTTAAATTGCTACACCACAACCCGAAAACCCCTTGACAGGGGTATAAAGGGCCCACTTGCAGCTTTGGGTGCATAGTCTGAAGCCTAGGACAATTGCTTGTGTACCATTTTATATATAAGCTTTCTGCTCTTTTTTTGTGTGCGCTTTGTCTAGTGTTCTGGGTTTGTTGAATTAAACTTAGGCTTAAACCACCAACTAAAACTAGAATTGTGTAGGATTTTAGGGATCACTAGCATATGCTTTTAAAAGGACCCACTTTGCCCTGCCCTGCCCTCACTCCCCCTCTTTCCCCCGCCCCTCGACGGATCCTTTTAACATTCATAGTGAATGTTAGACATTGGACAACACGATGACCTGCTCACAGTGGTGAAGAAACGGAAACTCCGATGGTATGGCCACGTCACCAGATCATCAGGCCTTGCAAAGACTATTCTGCAAGGTATAGTGCAAGGAGGTAGAAGAAGAGGGAGACCGAAAAAGAGGTGGGAGGACAACATTCGAGAATGGACTGGTTTGACACTGAGCGAAGCCATCAGGGCTGCTGAGGACAGAGAAAGATGGAGTATGCTGGTTAAACGATCATCTGTGGTGCCCCTACGACCTCCGGGTTACGGGACAGGAAAGGATAGGATAGGTGAATGTTGCCGCACGACAAAAAGGAAACAAAACCAAAAAAACGTACAATAAAGAATAACTCTTTCAAAAGTATAGTTGTAGATATTTTTGTTTTTTTTAAATTAATACATTCCGTCGTATTTTGTGCCTATTAATAGCAAACGCTAGCCAACATTCTTGCGCTAAAAATAGCATCTACCAAAGCCGGTAAGAGACAGAAATCCAATTAAAAACAATTGTTCAGCAAGTTTTTTTCGTTTTAGGTTGAAAAATAGGTCCTACTCTATCCCAGACACTAAAGACGCACTTTTCAAGCCGCGTGGTTCGCTCAGAAGTAGTGTCAAAGGTCACACGGCTGTACCGTTAAAACGGGAATATCACTCCCTGACAGAACAAAAATGGAAAATTCAAACTGTAGCGGTTGGTTTGAGCAAGGAAAGCCCACTTTAATCATTGCTTAGTGTGATAACAATGCGAATTTTAGGGTAAACTCGTTTTCGCCAAAAGTAAACAAAGTCTTCGGTTTGGGGCCTCTTAACTTTCGGCATGCCATCAAAACAAAGTGAATAAATGCAAGAAGTGTCAAACTAAGCTTAAAATAGTTGTTACCAAGAAAATTCAGACTTACCTGTATTGTTGACACTGTTACTACAAGTGGATCAGTAAAGCATTTGATGTTTTGTATTATCATTTCCGCTTATACAACCACCTGAAGCGTTTCGTTGTCTTACGCACAAAAACATATCACCGGCGCTTTCAGATGGGAATCTCGAGGGGTAGTTCTTCATGAAACCATACAGTATAATCACTAGAATTAAAGCTATAACTGTTTATTCATAGCCGTTTTACTAATGGCCATCCTCTGTTCCGTTCTTCTATATAATCTTTAAATCTGTATGTCTATGCATCTATCTATCTAATCTAATCTAATCTAACCTAACCTAACCTAATCTATTTATCTATCTATCCAATCCCTCACCCTGTCGAGCCGTTAAAGAGACATGAGGGAGGCTGTCGAGGAGAGTTTTTCGCCACCTCGGTCTGTTTGGTTCTTAATAATCAAATACATTTTCTTGAGCACAATTACGAGATTATGAACATCCCATCATGGTTTACTTTGAAAGGATTCTTACAATGTTGTCGCTTTCCAAACAATCTATACATTGCTATTTGTTTACGCACAGTGCTGTATCCAACAATGTGTATGTACACATACAGTTTAACATTAAACTGTTACGTTGAGACGCGCATGATGGTGCGTGTGAAATGCGCACGATATTATGTGTGAAGCGCGTGCAATGGTAGGCTTGCGTGTGTCACGCGCGCGATAGATCTGTTCATTTTATTTTGCAACGCATGCAGTAATAGAGTGTATTTATCTTTGATTTGATTTTGCGTTGTTGTTAGTAGAGGCTTTGTATAACGTGGGTGTTTTTAGTTGGTCGATATTATTTGAGAATTTTCTCGAGTCAGATGTTTACTATCGATCGAAGCGTATGGATAGTTCTAGTCGTAACCATGGAAGCTTCCATTCCAAATAAGGTTGTATGACGTGAGACAGTGATGATGAAATTAATTTTGATTGGTTGTGGTGTTTCATGTGGGATATTCTCGTTTGTTCTTGAGTATGTAGAGACTATATAAGTGCCGCACTGTTTCAAAATAAGAGTGGTGGTTCACCCGTCCCCTATACGCTTAATGTGTCCGGGGACGTAAATTTACTCAAAAAAAAAAAAATACGTGTGTGTTGATAGTGAGTTGGAAAGTAAAAAGTTGAGGGTGAAAAGGCGATTGTATTCAGTTGTTGATGTGTGCTGAATAAAAGTGGAAAACTTCATACGACGACTCCTGACTTGTTGATGAGTGAGCAGGCTGCGTGGATAAACGAATCAGAGTTACACCTATCAGGATTTCAAGCATCGGGGCTGAATCAAATACTGATAGAAAACACCA
Organism: Oncomelania hupensis; assembly: GCA_036898135.1. Lineage (NCBI taxonomy): Eukaryota > Metazoa > Mollusca > Gastropoda > Littorinimorpha > Pomatiopsidae > Oncomelania > Oncomelania hupensis. The sequence goes on from CM072512.1 coordinate 113,843,755, forward strand.
ACATCGAACGAGTGTAACATAAACGATAGATCTTATACATGCATGTCTCTGATTAAACTAGAGTGAAAAGACTAATTTTCATAATTATTTTCTAGAATAAGTCTTGTACTTAAAAAAATCTGTTCTAGCAATCGAGATTCGAAGTCAATAATGAAAATATCTTTTCCCACGTATTCACTAGAAAGTCTAACAAAAACCAAAACGTAAACAAGTCTTGGTTAAGTGACTTGAAATAACACCACAATGAAGACTTCCTTAGTTATTAAGAATAAGAGTTAAATAATAATAATAATAATAATAATAATAATAATAATAATAATAATAATAATAATAATAATAATAATAATAATAATTTAGTTGTTTTACTAATTAATCAGAATATGTGACAAGAAAATGGAGCTAGATCCCGTTGAGCAGCTCTTTGGCTTAGAAAATCGCTATTTAAGAATAATACATAAGAACATTTCAATTCATAACATTTAGAGCCACTCCTTCTTAGTCATACTAGCACAAAAAGCAAGCGTTTCAGAGCTATTCGGAACAATCAGTAGCAGATAACTATAAGCAGATAATAGGCCTACCCTTATTCTGAATGACATTTGCTTTTGGTTTAGAATTACATTACATTACATGTTTGTTGCTTTAGGTCCATTATCTGCTTAATAACTATCAATCGGAATAAGAGAATGAATATCCTCGAAGACGGGATGTGGCTATCGATACGGTAGAATAGAAAACGGTCACACACACACACAAAATCTGCTGACAAAACCTAGCTGGAGAATGTAGTATATTAGTTTTGTGCTGTGAGCATGGACAAACACTACAGAGAACGGAAGAAGAAGAAGAAGAAGAAGAAGAAGAAGAAGAAGAAGAAGAAGAAGAAGAAGAAGAAGAAGAAGAAGAAGAAGAAGAAGAAGAAAAAGAAGAAGAAGAAAAAGAAGAAGAAGAATGAGGAGTTTGAATAAAAGTTAACAATGCCTTGCTTTCAACGTATGCACAATGATGCAACCACATAATATATTGGAAACCTACACCAACTCATGCCAAGAACCCAGCGAGGCGGTGATTAAATAGGTTAGGAAGAATAAAACTCCCGGAGCAATGATGTATGACTTCAACTGGAATTCACCGATTATCATTCTTGAGTTGTACCTTATAGTTTTTGTAGTACATTATATCCGCTGTCCTACGCTGTAAACTCTTCGTTATCACATCACACTAAGCCTATGTAGCATGAAATATAGCCGTGGTTAAATATTGCACCTGAAGTTCACGTAAACTATAGTGGCGGGACCATATTTTATGCAAACAAAATGCCAATAAATATTTAACAAGTTTAAAATGAGAGAAAACGGTGTAGATACCAATAAATACATAAATATGTTTTAAATAAAATAGGAGAAATAGTATCGCTGACGTTGAAATGCTATCGCAAACAATTGAATTTGTTTAAAAATAATAATTACGATAATGAGAAACATAATTAAAAACAAGCAGGTACGTGAACTAAAAGGATTTTAATCTGGACAAAAACAAAACAACACTGGAAATTTTTAAGCTAAGCTGTTCGTCTGGGGAACAAACATTGTACGGCACTAATGTTTGTATACCGTCACTGTAGAATACTGATGTCTGCGACACATTTTCGCGATAAATAATGTCTCTGTGAAACGATTTTACAACGGGGAAAAAAGTGTCACTACACGGCATAATTATATAAAAAGCGTACGCCACGACTGTTTGTGGAGGGGCCGGGTAGCTCAGTTGGTAAGAGCGTCTTGCTAGTAACCGAAAGGTCGCTTGTTCGAATCCCGGATTGGTCAACGTGTGATCATATTATTTTCCCCTTTACCAACAACTGGCCCGCTGGTGTCAGTATAAATCGGTCCAGTAGTCACCTATATGCGAAAGTGTCGTGTGACTATAATCTACATACAAACAGACTGTTTGTGATTCACTGCGACAGATTCTGTAATTCACACGCAACTAGAATATTGTTATCGCTCGCAAGCGATTTTACACCTTTTCACGAGGAGGAAAGCCTGTATTTTTCTGAGCTCGTCAAAACCTATGGGAAACCTAGCGTTCGGGACACATTCAACTTTGGACATTGACAGAATTATATAGCACGTTGAATTTGCAGTCGCTGCCACTATATTTCACGAGCGAATACCTTCTATTCTACAGTGAACGACCTCCTCTCTGCCACTGACTGTGGTAAAATCTCTTTGTTGATCCTTCTCGATCTCTCAGCCGCTTTTGACACTATCGAGCACTCCATCCTCCTTCAGCGCCTTGAGAAGTAATTTGGAATAAAGGACTTTGCCCTAAGCTGGTTCCATTCTAACCTTTTTAATAGTTTCCAATCTGTCTGCATCGACAATTACCGTTCTGAACCGTCCTGACTTGTCAGGGTCAATTCTAAGCCCTGTTCTATTCACCATTTAAACATCTCCTCTGTCTCAGATCGTCCCAAACCATGACATTTTTCACCATTTCTACGCAGACAATACACAGCTAAAAAACAATGACGCTTCTCAAAACCTTCCATCTATTCTGACCAAAACTTCTGACTGCTTTGAAAACATTTCTAACTGGATGACTGCCAACAAGCTACAGCTCAATGCTAACAAAACTGAAGTTATGCTCACAGGTACCAAATACAACCTGTCTCCTTATTCTGTAGACACTGTCACTCTTGGCCAAACCAATATTCCTATTTCATATTCTTTCAAAAACCTTGGCGTAATCCTTGACAATACCCTCTCAATGTCAGAATTCATCCGCAAAACCTGTCAAACATGCAACTTTCAGCTCCGTAGAATAGGCCTTGCCCGCAAGCATCTGACTACTGACGCTACAGCCAATCGTATTCTCTCTATTGTCCTGTCGCGCTTAGACTGCTGTAATTCTCTTCTGGCTGGATTTCCTTCCTCTTCTGTTTTTTTTTTGTTCCAACGTGTACAGAATTCAGCTGCTCGTCTGGTTTTCAAAATGAAAAATCACACCCCTCCTACATTCTATCCACTGGCTTCCTGTATCTCAGAGGATTACCTACCAAATCTGTACTTTCTGTTACAAGTGCGTCCATGGATTAGCCCTTTCTACCTCACCCAGAACATTCACTCCTACAAGCCATCCAGAAATCTTAGTTCTTCCTCTTCCTCATGCTACAAATATCCCGCTACAAACCCTCCTCTGCTGGCTGTCGATCCTTCTCAGTGCTTGGTCCTTCAGCATAGATCTCTCTCTCTCTCTCTCTCTCTCTCTCTCTCTCTCTCTCTCTCTCTCTCTCTCTCTCTCTCTCTCTCTCTCTCTCTCTCTTTCTCTCTCTCTCTCTCCGCAGCTCTCCGAAAATAGCCACTTTCAGGTCCAACTTGAAAACTCATCTCTTCCTTAAAAATGTCTGATCTCACCTCCCTTCACCATCATCATTCCTTCTTTTCTAATTCAGACCACCGTCGTCACACAGCACCCACCCCAACCCCCTCTCTCCTCAGCTGTTTTTTCCTCCCCCTCCCTCCCTTTTTTTATAGTTTACTTGTAAATATTCTTTTTCATGTTTGTTTTATGTCTTTACATCAATTATTAGGGCAACATTTTTGTTTCATTTATTTTCGTATGTGTTTTAATGTTAACGTTAAGTATAAATGCGTAGGAACTGCGCTTTGAACTGATGTCTTTAGGAAAAAGCGCTATATAAAGACATCATTATTATTATTATTATTATTATTATTATTATTATTATTATTATTATTATTATTATTAGTAGTAGTAGTAGTAGTAGTATTATTATTATTAAAATAAGTTACACATGTATTTTTCATTAGTATCATCCTACACCTCTCTGAATATATATGGTTAATGAGACAGCCTTGACTGCCTTCGTTACCTGTGACGTTCTGACACCTGTCGGAAGAATGGCGGAAAAGTACAAAAAAGTGAGAAGAACAGCTCAGCGGGAGATGACAAGCATAAGCGCATCGAGCTAAAATGACAAGCCATGTGGTAGTCCGCAAGGTGCCCTAGTGCGATGACTCTCGGCGTACAGTCAGGAACAAAACGAATAGACTTGTGATTCACACACAGACTTTGCTGGTGGACTTATTTTTTTCTTTGTAGGCCTATATGGTAAACATATTTATAAAGACGGCATTTTTGCCGCAACGGCGAACAGGACGATCAAACATGATTGAAAATTGAAAAGCATACATAATTTTTATATATGCATGCCCGGAAAAAAACTTTTCCAATGTGAACGTTTGGACGAATAAATTTATCTTGTCTTATGTTGTAAAGAGATTGACTGTATTAATTTTGTAAAATCACAAACACAGATTAATTTACTTTATTAACTAATATTAAAAAAAATTATTTCACGCGCAAGGATAAGTTGTACAACAGGCATAGCATCAGGATGGCCAAAACGTCCGTGGCAACACAACGGCAGCAAGAATACTTCGGCGTTACTCCAGGACAGGACAGTAGAATTTAGACCATGCTCAGAATACCGAGGGGAAACAACTTTGGCCTATTGCCCGCAAGTTGTCCCCAGAGTTATCTAACGTTAGGCGGACATTATTTGCAAACGAACACAGTTTCTCGCCAATAATTTCTGCTCTGTCCTCCATCAAACCTTCCGGATCCACCGAAAGGTTGATTTCAGCTGCAATCCTGGGTGGCTCCGCTTGTTTGGCCTTGCAACCACCAGTTCGGGGTAGTTTTCATAGTGTTCCGAGATATGTCCGCCCAGATAACCCTAGGTAACTAAAAACCAAACAAAATGACAAGTTACCTCCTGTGCATGCCTATGAGGCATGTGTGACCAATATGTAATTAGATACTTTTTGAAATTAATTATGGGCGATTGATCTAGAGAGAGAGAGAGAGTCTTTGTTATTTGTGATATCATGTACTGTTTTGGTGTGTGTAAAGTGTCCTCCGTTTATGCCCTCTTTTTTCCTCCCCACTGCATGTTGCTTCTCCTTTCTATCGTTTTCTTTCGTATGGTTTTATTGATTTTGACTGACAAGACGTATCATCACTTCATTGGCCAACCCGACGCATCTTTTTGGTTTTATGACTGGACTGTTCATTTATTTCCTTTCATTTGTTTTTGGTGCCTGTCTTTCTTACCCCTCTAACTGTGTTTGTCGTGATTCTACTCTTTGTGATTGTCGTGTTTCTTCCCCCCTCTCTCTCTCACCCTCTCTCCGGATCTATTGCTCTCTCAAGTCAGTGGCAAAAGCGTGCAGAGTTTTGATATGAGTTTGAATATTAGTGGTGAACTGTGTTTCGTTTGTAAATATTGTTTGCGTATTTTTTCTCATGAGACCGGGATTATGACGCAAGACTGGTTTTGGTAGTAACGCATATATAAGTTTGTGTCAACTCTTTTCTCGTTAGTTAGATTGCTGGGTCTGAGAGAAGGTTGCGTCGTTTTTAGTTTATATGATATAAAAATTGTGCTCACCTGTTTAGAAAGATAGAGTTTAAATGTGAAGTTCACGATTGTAGAGTTTTGTGAAAGGTTTTATTTTACCTGCCTTTGGTACCAGACGTTGTTGTCGCCTTTTGGATCTGTGTGGTTTCCAAACGTCTTACAGCGGTCATAAGGTACTTATAATTATTTTGCGTTTTGGATATGTTTTTGTTGTTTTGTGCAAATGATTATGACCTTTATGATTTTCTCGTTTTAGTGACTGATTTTATGCCTTTTCTGCAAATTGATTTGATTCTGATATTCCTCAAGCTTTTGATTTTCTAGAATTCGTTTGCTTGGAACCCGGTCTGCTTTTGGCAGAATTATTGAAGTGAACACTTTGTTCAGGATTTGTAAATAAGGACAAGTCAAGTTTATTTGTTTTTAGCTTGTGGTCAGTCATAATGCGCTGATTATGCTGAACGTCTTGGTTTGATTAAAGCTAATTGTCTTCACATGTTGTCGGACTAAGTTTTGACGAAGAAGATAACTGTTTTGGTCTTTAATGAAGATAACGTTTTTGTCGGATTATCAGCCTTATTCGAAATGTTAACCCACTTGGGTATTTATACAGTTTTTCCTTAAAGCTTTGCTGTTTTGGTCTCTGCAAAGATAGTTAGCGACGTTTTGGGACTTCAGGTGTATTTCCTAGAATATGTTGTTAAATGTTTACGTATGTTAATACATTTATAAATGTTTTACTGAGCTAGGTCATCGACGAGTATTTCCTAGTTTAGGCACCGTACCGAGGCTCGTTGGGTGAACGTAGCCGAATTGTTTGTAATAATGAATTGACTAATGTTAGATGAGTAAAGTCAAATTGTCTTGCGCCAATTGTTTTTGAGGCTTGAACGAATAAACGTAGCCTAATCGTCGTGCAAGTTAAAGGAACATAAAGCGTTCGTTTCTTCGTTTGTTCTGGCTTGGTTCCACGTAACTTTAGCTAAATTGTTGTTTATGAAATCAACTAAAGTATTTGTCTCTAAATTATTCTCCGGTATATGTATTCTTTTCGTTTCATTGCTTTGATTGTATCTTGTTGATTAAGGTTTTTGAGACATTGTTTCATTGTTTGATACACTCGCTAATGTTTCTTGTGTTTATGTTCCTTTCTTTTCGCAGTATTTTACCACACATCGTCTAGCACAAGAAGTAGTTCATAATCACGTATACAAAAATTAGTTGTCCCCATACTGATATGTACACACACATACGTATTATTATATGAGACGTTGACATTTTTTCGTGATGTTCTTTGACTACGAATAAATGAACTCTATGCTACTTCTGTGTTTCGTGTGCGTCATTACTTGACCAGGCCCTAAATTAATACGAGGCGTTTGACGAGCGAATGGAAATAACCTTATCTAAATGGCGGCAATTACAGTAAAATACTTAGAGCCTCTCGTCACCCCCCTTTGAATTTAGGACTTATTACAATTTGTGAGATAGAGTTTTCTCTCGCTCGGTTCCTGCAGTACGTTTTGAATATGACTTTGTAGACGAATAACAGAAACAAGAATAATCATTGTCTGCTAGTTGTCGCTCAAACAAGCATTTAGACAACAGGACTTTTATTCTGTTTTAATTGCGACCAACCTAGACCCAGCAACTACTCTTTAACCAGCTTCGCTAAGCCTTGCTCAGGTGTTCTTTAAATGAATAACCAGCTTCTGAGAAGAATATAACTTTCTTCGTTTTGGCCACCTCTTGCAGTACTAAGAACTGAACATTGATCTTATCATGGATAAGGAAGAGATAGAAGAGGGAATAGCCTCCCCCGTGAAACTCGAGTCGAAAGATGAGGTAGAAGATGGTGAAACAGAGACTGAGATACCAGTAGAACAGCCTGAAGATGTCACTAGGTCCAAACGTGAACCCAAACCTACTGAGAAAGGCAAAGCATATAATATTGAAATAAAGACAGAACTCTTTCGGTCACAAAGGTCTCTGCTGGTGAAGGCTATTGCTACGGCAGTGAAAGAATTGGGCAAAGACGAACCCAATCTAGAAAAACTAGCAAGGGCAAAAGTGCAGATTTCTCAGATGGGAAATGAACTCGGAGAAATTCAAGAGAAGCTAGTTAAGCTAGGCGGTGGTGAAGTGACGTTAGAAGACTGGGAGAATGCTCAGATGCAAGCCCAAGAGGTCATATCTAACATAGTGCGTGCCGTGAACGAAGGGACTGTTGAAGTTCTTACAAGAACTAGTTCGCATCATGGTAGCAAAGCGCTTAGCCACCGATCGACCAAGAAAAGGGATGCCAGTGTCTCGTCTAGGGGATCTTCCGTTAGGTCGTCAGCTAATTCTAGCATAATCTCCACAGCTTCCCTAAAACTCGAGGTTAGGATGAAGGCCGCTTCTCTCAGTGCTAGACGCGCAGGCCTAGCTTTAGAAAGCGAACACGTGAGACTGATAGATGAGCTAGACGATCAGGAGAGTGCCAGAGTGGCTGAAGAACAGGCTTCAGAGTGGAAAAGAATTGCGGACCAACAGGCTGCTAGGGCGGAGGAAGAGGCTACTAGGGTCGAACAAGAAGCTTTTAGAAGAAAGGAAGAAGTTCTAGAAGAGACTAGGAGAGAGACCACTAGGGCTGAACAAGAGGCTGCTAGAAAAAGACTAGAAGCTGCTAGAAAGAGAGAGGAGGCCGATCAAGAGGCTGCCAGAAAGTTAGCAGAAGCTAGAGCAAAAATGCAGTTCGAGAAAAGGAAGAGAGAAAGTGTTAGACAGCTAGAGTTATTGAGAACAGACATTGAGATAAAAACTAATTCAGCCATGCTAAGCGTACTAGAACAAGCTGATGCTCATCCTCAGAATCCTCCTTTTCTTCCCCCTGTAAATCTGCTTGACACTCACTTTCACCCTCAGTCTCCCACATCGACTACACTAGCTGCCCCACAGGCAACTCCCTCCCCGATAGTCACAAACACTATCATGTTAGGAGGAAGAGGAGATGCTGCCGTGGAACATCAGCCCGGACAGGACCAGCCCTCCATGGGCCACCCTGCTGCCATCACCACGGTGACTTCGAAGGCTACCGTAGACAGAGCTGCCGGCGCCATCATTTCAGCTTCCGCTCTCAGGGAGGGCGGAGACGCCGTTCCCGCTTTCACGACTTCTGCTACCGTCGGGGTCGTGAATGATGACTCCGCCGGAAGCCACGCCCTCTTCATCCCCCCCGCTACCGCTCGCCTGGAGGGCCACGGGAGGGGAGTGGGCACTACTGCGACCGTTGACGCTTCCTTGGATTGCGTCAGGTACATGGCCCGCACCTCTACAACGACCACCACCACGACCGTGTACTCTTTCGCGTCCTCTCCTAGGATGTCGCCTCGTTATCACCAGACATCGATACCCTGGCAGCACCCCGGTGTCTTCCCGAGTGCATCATATGAGGGTCATCGCCTCTCTGCGCAACTCGACACAGCTGCTGCTCGCAACTTTGACACCCTGCACGCTGACCGTCAATACAGGCCTCCGGAGATTCCAGAGCAGCAGGAGAGGCATGCTTATCTCTCCGCACCAGCGGACTCCATGCCTTCCACCTACCAACCCCTCCCTTTCCGCTCTGTACACTTTGCAGAGAGACATTTGCGCCCAGAGGCAAAGATCTTCGTGCCGAGCCCTGATGGTTCTACGTACTCTCCCACCTCGTGTCACCTCCCCAGAGTAGGTGTTCCAGAGAACGGACCCACGAACATTGACTTTGATCGCCTTGCGGCACCCAGAGGTATTTACCCGTCGTCTTATGAGGAACCCAGATCTGTTCCAGCTCCGCTCCAGATGCAGTACGCCTCCACAGACTCACTTGCCCAAACGCTTTCGGACGCACTCCTGCTGAATAGACTTCCCATGCAAGAACCGTCTATCTTCCACGGCGACCCGCTCCTCTATCCAACTTGGAAGATTGCCTTTTCTTTTCTGATTCAACGACAGAGGATAGCATCGGGCGAGAAACTCCTGTATCTCCAGCGCTATCTGGGAGGAACAGCGAAGGACGCCGTGGCTGGATTCTTCCTGCTGAGCGAACCCGAGGCCTACGACAAGGCAATGTCAGTTTTGGAAAGGAGGTACGGCAACAGTTACGTGGTCTCACAAGCTTTCAGGACAAAGTTGGACGAGTGGGCCAACGTTAAAAGCCGAGATTACTTGGGACTTAGACGGCTTGCGGATTTTCTTCAGCAGTGTGCCGTTGCAGCCAAGGAGGTAGGAGGATTAGGGATCTTAGACGACGCCCAATACCTAAAACGTATTATCGGCAAACTCCCCGACTGGATGGTACACCGCTGGTGCCGGAACGTGTCCCGGACGAAGATCGAACACGAAAGGTACCCCAATTTCGCAGAACTTGTAAACTTTGTGACACAGGAAGCCGACATTAGTAACGACCCAGTATTCGGCTCCGGAGCTTTCTCTCCTACGTCTACAAGGGTCACATCGCCCAACACACTCAGCGCGCCGTTCAAGAAGAATGCCCTGTCTACCCGGTCGGAGACTTCCTCCTTCTGCGAATTCTGTACCCAAACAAACCATAACCTGGGTCAGTGCGAAGATTTCGCCAAGAAGCCTGTTGCTGAGAAAAGGACTTTCATTTTGAAATCAAACCTCTGCTTTGGCTGCCTCATAAGTAAGGAGCACAAATCACGTCAGTGTGACAACAGAGAGGTGTGCGGGATTTGTAACAAAAAACATCCCACATGCCTACACGAGAAGAACTTTGTGTACATTAAACGAGATGGTGGTGAAAGTGGCCAAAGACCCGACAAGCGAGGGAATGACAGCAGAGGAGGACGTAACCAGAACGTGGCCACAACTATCGCTACGAACGATTGAATTGATTGATTGAAATCTGAATGCTGCATGTATTTATTTGGTTGTTGTACCAATAACGCCTCTTGGTGTGATTGTAGAAATGTTAAAGTTATTGATTTCAAATGTGTTAATTACCTGGACATAATTAAGGCCGGGTGTGTGCATGCCTATGAGGCATGTGTGACCAATATGTAATTAGATACTTTTTGAAATTAATTATGGGCGATTGATCTAGAGAGAGAGAGAGAGAGTCTTTGTTATTTGTGATATCATGTACTGTTTTGGTGTGTGTAAAGTGTCCTCCGTTTATGCCCTCTTTTTTCCTCCCCACTGCATGTTGCTTCTCCTTTCTATCGTTTTCTTTCGTATGGTTTTATTGATTTTGACTGACAAGACGTATCATCACTTCGTTTGTTTGTTTATTTCATTTAACGTCTATTCACCGAAGTGATTTTAGACAATAAAATAAAAGGAAGGAGGGGGAAAAAGGATATGCGCTACATGGATGGGGGAAAGGAAATAACATTTAAACAAAATGGTAAAGTAACATAACATGAAATAAAATTAAATAAACATTAAGTATTCAAACAATATTTTAAAACTCTTTAAAAAAATAAAATAAAATAAAATAAACTTTCTATGGAACAAGTCCAACTTGCGAAATGTGCATTGACAGAAAAGTCAATTTTGTGAGATTGTCATATACGAAGTAATCAGAATAAACTTGCAATTTTTATAACAAATGTCCTACAGGACTATAAATTATAGATTTAGCGATGGTTATCCAATATTTACTATTTTTATTTTGAACATTATGAATGTTCTGTGGAATATATTGTGTTATTACCCTGCAGTCATGAATGATATGATTTATAGTTAAATTTTCATTGCAAATGCAAACAATATCCTTGCAATATTTTGTCCTCCAAGAATTTAAAGCAAGACGATGTGCTAAAGAGGTTATTGTTCGAGGATACTGTGAATTATCACTATATATTATTTTTAAAGGAAATTTATTTTTTATTTTCTTTTCAATTATACTATAAATTTCTTTTGTTGATAAGGGGATGTCAATATGGCTAACGTTGTGTTGATTTTTCGCTCCTTCTTTTGCTTTCCTGTCAGCCCAATCATTATTATCTAAACCACAATGAGATGGTATCCAACAAAATTGAACATTTGTGCCATTGATAATTAAGCAATGTATAAGATATTTTATTTCATATATAATATCACCTCTGCTCTTATAAATATTAGAGTCCAGACTCTGAAGAACAGATTTGGAGTCTACACATAATAAGATATTAAAAAAGGTCTTTTGTTGACTCAAGATTTTATGTAATGCCATAAGAATTGCGGTAAGTTCTGCAGTATAAATTGAGCGATCTTTACCTAAATACAAGGATTCACAAATTTTTAAAGCAGGTATAACATAACCAGCCCCAGTTTGGCCTGTATCTAAAACAGAACCATCAGTATAAATTTGCAAATAAGAATAATATTTTTTATCTATATGTTCATAAGCTTCTGTTGCTAACAATAATCCATTTTCTTTTTTCCGTAGAGCAGTATATTCAAAATCAAAGTTTGCTCGCTTAAATTCCCAGATTGGTATAGGCATTTGTGGTATTTTTTTAGAGATTGATTTAGGAAATAAATTTGACCCCTGTAAAAGTTCATCTGTATAAGATGCTATTGTTTGTAAATAACTGATACCCTGTGCTCTTTTTGGATAATCTAAATCAGATCTTACTTCTAGTTCTGTGTCAGTGAAATTTTCTACAGCAGAGGCTCTAACTATATATTTAGCGCATGATAATTTTCTCCACTCATTTAATGGTAATACTCCAGCTGCTTTATAAGCATCGTCAGTTTTTGTATGTACTGGAATACCCATAACAATTTTAATTGCTTTACTGTCCATACTCTGGAGTTGTTTCAGTAAATATTTTGGAGCTGAAAAATATACCTCTTGTCCATACGTTAATTTAGATCTGACAAGCATGCACACAAGATGAATAAGAGTTTTAGTATCACGTCCCCATTTTTGAAAGCTTATAATCTTTATTAAATTTAAACTTTTAACGGCCTTTTCCAACAAATAATGTATATGTTTTTTCCAACTTAATTTAGATGTAAAATATACCCCGAGAAATTTTATTTCCTGTACATATTTCAATTCTTTGATACCAATATAAAATTTTGGCAAACATTTGGGGTTAATCCCATTATTAAACAAGATCATGTTTGTTTTTTCTTCTGATAATTCCAATCCATTATCCTTCATGTAAATATCAATATTGTTCAGTTCATTTTGATATATCTTTTGAATATGTTTTATTTCATATATAGAAGTTTTCCTTTTTAAAGATACATTTACCCATATGGCAATATCATCAGCATATTGAACTAGATGAATTTTATTACTTACAAATTGAGGTAAGTCATGTAACAAAATAGTGAATAAAAGAGGTGAAATTATAGAGCCTTGTGGTATACCCATGTTAATATTATATGTAGAAGAATAAGAGTGACCTACTTTGGCCATTATTTTTCTTCCATGCAAAAACTCTTTAATATATTGAAAAATATTTCCAGAAAGCCCTATATTTTTTAACTTGTATAAAAGTCGAGCATGCCAAACTCGATCATAAGCCTTTTTAACGTCAAAAAATGTAGCTAATATATTTTTCCTTCTAGCGAATTGTTTCTTAATGTGTGTTGTTAATTTCACTAAATGGTCTACTGTTGATCTGCCTTTTTTAAAACCAGCCTGATTTTCTGGAATTACTTTATTTTTTTTCACAATAATATGATAATCTATTCATTATAATTTTTTCCATAATTTTACCAGCATGCGATGTTAATGCAATGGGGCGATAACTTGACGATTCGTGTCGATTTTTCCCTGTTTTTAAAAGTGGAATAATTATTGATGTTTTCCAAATATCAGGCAACACATTATTTTCCCAACATTTATTAATAATAGTGAGAAAATGTTGTATCCATTTTAAAGGCATGTGTTTTAGCAAAATGTATGATAACCCATCTGGACCAACTGCAGATTTTTTAGTGCCAAAATAATTTAAAGCATCTGTAACCTCTGTTATTGATATACTAGAATTCATAAATAAATAATTATCTGAATTAGGTTCTTTATAATGTTCAGATTTTTCTTCATGTTTTCTTTTTTCGAACTCATCTCTAGTTAGACTACTAGTATTGCTTGCATTTGCAAAAAGTTTTCCAAATTCTTCAGATTTCTCCTTTGGCGAAGAAAATAGTTTGTTAGTTATTTTTATGGGACACTTAGGAAGCTGAAAGCCATTTTTCATTTCTTTAACTTTTTTCCAAACATTATTGACATTACATGTATTTGATATTTCTTTTTTACAAAAATCTTCCCAATACTGTTTCTTTGCTGATGCTATAATTTTATTACAATTAATTTTTGCACATTTCATGTGCCTATGTGCGGAAACAGATCTACATTTTATCCAATTCTTAAATGTATTCTTTTTTTCCTTAACTGCATCTGCACATGCTTGATTCCACCAAATATTACCACTGTGTTTTTTCTTTACAGAATTTCTCTTAATAGGTATAGACTTATTAGCTGCAGACAATATTGTTTTTGTAAAACCTGTACAAATTTCATTAATATCTTCATTTTGTAGAAAGTCATCTTCAGAGTACAATAAATGCATTTGATACTGATTCCAATCTGCACGAGTATAAATATATTTTGGTATAACATCATCTTCTATTTGTACCTCTGGCTTTTCATTTATTACAGTTACAACTGGAAGATGGTCACTACCCAATGAATCAGAGTCCACTTCCCATATACTGTCTATTGCCAAATCAGGCGATACAAACGTTAGATCAATGGCAGAAGGTTGGTGGGTTGCTATGTCAGGAATCCTTGTTATTTTACCATCATTTAACAATATAAGACCAGAAGTAATGATATTTTCAATAAAACGATTATTTGTATTATAATTACATCCTTTATCCCAAATTGTTGAGTGAGCATTGAAATCACCAACTATAATCCAATTTTCATTTATATCAATTGATTGTAACCATTCAGTATTAAAATCATCTGGTCCTAATGGATAATAAACAGACGTGATATTAACATACATTTGATCATGTATTTTTACTTTCACAGCTACTGAATACACATCATTTAAATCTTTTGGAATGGGAGACTTGCATGTGACGTAATCCAGATCTTTCCTAATGTATATCGCAACGCTAACTTTAGTATTCTGTTTAGTAAATGGTGTTACCGGCGGAAAAAAGTAGCCTTCGATCTTAGGAAGTTTCTTCCTTTTTACATTCAATGACTGCAGTGCAAGAACATGATGTTGGTTTGTTACTACATATTGTTGTAAAGAGTGTACATTTGTGGATATAGATCTGCAATTCCACTGAACAATACTAAATTTATCATCAATCATAAATTTAAGATTTTTTTTAAAAAAATGAATGTTGTTCAATTATGACAAAATATTTCTGAACATCAGTGACATTAACTTCATTCCTTTTTGATTCAGATGAATGCAGTCTCTGTAAAAGGAACGGTTTGTAGCCCCCGTTTTTGTGAGAAAGGATACACTGTTGTCCACAAAGTGTACATTTTCTTTGACACATGCTGCTCTCAGTGCAGCGTTGGAGGCATCACCCTTCTTTCTCAGCTGACCTCTCGGGGGTACTATAGATGACAAACAAATGTTTGCTGCAGGGAATGTTGTCTTGACTACTTTTATCATCTTTAGCCAGTCCTTCATGTTAATGTTTTTTGTTTTGCAGCTGTTGATACCTGCATGAATAATGACAGATTCTATTTTTCCATTTGCAGGTACATCATCCAACCATTGTACAATGTCTTCAATTTTTATACCAGGAATGCAGACTAGCTGTCCTTTGACGCCTTCAACAGCAACTTCTTCCATTCTGATGCCTCTAATGACGGAGTCTCCTATTATGAGTTGTTTAGTATCTTTGGCAATTTTACTATGCTTTAGCCTTTCAAACGGATTACTGGTGATGTCACTGACAGATCTCATGTTCAGTTTAGAAACATCCGGATATTCGACAAATGTGTCACAAGGAGTAGAACAGGCCACTGTCTCTAGTGATGATTCCTCACTTGTTATCGCATCTGACACCTGTCGTACATTGTGTTTACACAGTTTGATCAGCTGCTCTGCCTTCTCTCTTTCAGAGTGTACAATGCTTGCTGTTGTTGATTTATGTTGAAAAAGTGTTTTGTAGATTGCAAAAAGTCTGTCGATGTTTGTTTCTTGCTCACTAATTATTGGGACAGCTACTTTTTCCAAAAACTCTGTAAAAGATGGTGTTGAGGTTGCAGTTTGTTGTGCAGCTACTTGAGCATATGTTTTTTTAATTTCTTTTTCAGGACGTTTCTGCTGTACTTTCTTAATAGCCTCTTGTATGCTCATTGAGCATTTTGATCTTTCTGTGAGAGCATTTTTTAGAAGCACCTTTTTGTCGCATCCACGATAGGCAGCTGAGTGCTCACCTCCACAGTTTACACAGTGAGGCTTGGAGGCGTTGCAGTTTTGCCTTACGTGATATCCTCCGCATCTGCAACATCTTTGTTTTGCACAGCAATGTTTCAAGGTATGGTTTAATCGCTGGCATCTTGTGCACCGTGGAACTGGAGGACAATATGGATGTACCTTAAAAGTTTTGTCATTTTGTGTCAATGTTGCAGGCAATTGGTTTGATGCAAACACTATTCTTGTTATGGTGTGACTTGATTTTTTCGCAATGATATTCTTGTATTTGATGATGTTTTCATTGTTCTTTAGAGTGTGTGTATTGCTTAGTCCAAATACTACTCCTTCAGTTGTTTCAGTTGGAATAACACACTTTACATGTGCACCCCCGATGTCAGACAGTGATAATAATTTGTCTTGTTGTTGCTGAGAAACACAATGAACATACCAGTCTCCAGAACGCAGTTTACTAACAGAAGCGACACTACCTACAAAACCTTGAAATGGAAATTTACTTGATACAGGAAGTTTCTTCAAAGTTACATTTCCCGTATGTTTATCCCGTACTAGTACAGGAAAGTTTTGTTTACATACATTGTCTTTCGAGTATTTTATACTTATTTGCTTTTCAGGTGTAATAACTATAAATTCCCTTTCATTTTCAAGAATGGTCGATTTCTTGTCTATATTAAACTGTTCCCGAAGGCAATGCATCCTTATTGTACATTTTGTGATATTTATGTAATTTTGAAATATTTTATCAAGCGCGTATGTTGCGTCACTAAGATGAAACAACAAACTACCACATATGACGTGTACGTTTTTTTTTTTGTTTTTTTTTTTAAAAAACTAAATGTTTACGTCATTTCCACTCTGGTCACACACAATGAGGGCGCAACTCTTGTGGTAGCGACCCTGTGCTCGTCGTCCGGATACTTTTCATTATTTTAATGTTTGTAGCCAGCAGTATGAAGTGAAGTTAGGCAGTGATATACATAAGAATGGAAGGAATCCTTTTATTGTGGACTCTGTCGCTAATCGCGACCACTACAGTGTGCTCGGCGTTCGAGTCAGTGACAGGCACAGTCGACCATCAATCCGCCATCTTGACTCGTGAATTTCTGTTGTCGTTTCGACACAACACTGACCCCAACCCGAACCTAGACTTGGAGATTTCCTTGCCTGCTGACTACTTCCAAGATGGCACTGAAGGCAAGACAAATAAAAGAAAGAAGAAGCGAGGATCGAGGGGAGGCGTACGCGAAAGAATCAGACGACGCGGCAGTCGTTTTCCCCTCCCCACCATTACCCTTTCCAACACCCGGTCGCTTGACAACAAAACAGACGAACTGGCAGCCTTGCTTCGCTACGACAGCGACTTTCGACGATGTAACATCCTCTGTTTCACAGAGACGTGGCTGCATGACGGCAAAGATATGGACATGGAGGGCTACACGTGCATCAGGGCCGATCGTAACAACGAACAGTGTGGCAAAAAAGGAAGGGGAGGCGGAGTGTGTATGCTCGTCAGCGAACGGTGGGCCACAAGTTTCACGGTCCGTGAGCAAGTATGCACTAGAGACTATGAAATACTAACGGTTTCGTTTCGTCCCTTCTACCTTCCAAGAGAATTTGGTCAAATAACAATGATCTTAGCTTATTGTCCTGGTCCCAATTTCAATGCAGCAGCAGAAAAACTGGCAGAGAGCTACCACACCGCCATTACCAGAGCAGCAGACCAGCCTGTATTTATACTGGGGGATTTAAACAAATGCAAACTTGCCTCAGTTTTGCCAGACCTACATCAGTATGTGACTGTAAAAACTCGCTATCAAAATACCTTAGATGTGTGTTATGGCAACATTAAAGATGCTTATGTTTCTGTTTCCAGGCCTGCCTTAGGATTGTCTGATCACAATGTAATTCATTTGCTACCCAAATACAAACAGCGAGTAAAAACAACAAAACCTCAAAAAACAGAGAAACTTGTCTGGGATCCAGAGTCCATTTCCACCCTTCAAAACTGTTTTGAAACTACTGACTGGGATGTGTTCTTAAATAACTGTAATGACCCTGAAGAATTAGTTCACACAGTGACAGGTTATATTACATTTTGTGAAGACAAAGTTGTTAAGAAAAAAGCAGTGACAGTGTTTCCAAATAACAAACCATGGGTGACAAAAGATCTCAAATTCCATCTGTCTCAAAAGAAGGCTGCTTTTCTATCAGGAGATATGTTACTCTACAGAGAAAAAACCAAAGAGTTTAACAAACAGGCAAAACTAGCTAGACAGAAATATAAAGATAAAGTAGAAGAGCAATTTACCACAGGGAATGTAAAAGAAGCATGGGAGGGTTTGAAAATAATGATGGGAAAATCATCTGGGCAGTCCAACCGACGTCGCTTGCACTCAGCTGAAGAAATCAATGACTTGAACCGCTTCTACGCACGCTTTGATGTTAGGGATACTAGGCAAGATTGTGATTCTCTATGTGAATCCTTAGCACCGGAATGTCTTGACTTGAGTGAAGAACAAGTAGTAACATGTTTTAAAAGATTAAAACCAAATAAAGCACCAGGGCCTGATCACATTACAGGAAGACTACTAAGAAGTTGTGCAAATGAGCTTGGTCACATTTTTCATGTCATTTTTCAAATGCTGTTAAATCTTCATACAATGCCTCGCTCATGGAAAACATCAACTATCATACCAATTCCCAAGTCCCCTTCTGCATCCCAACCAAATGATTTCCGACCTGTAGCCTTGACCTCAGTACTTGCAAAGTGTTTTGAATCTGTAGTAAGGCAGCATCTGCTAATAGATGTAGCCCATAGACTTGACCCCCTTCAATTTGCTTATAAAGCGTGTCGCGGAACTGATGATGCTTGTCTTGCCTTGTTCCATCTGATAGCAAAGCACCTGGACAAGTCTAAAACCTATGTTAGAATTCTGATGATTGATTTTTCCAGTGCTTTTAACTGCATGGAACCTTTTGTTTTATTAAAACGCATGGTTGATCTGGGCATCAACAACAACATTGTCCGGTTTGTGAATAGCTTTCTCCGAGATAGGCCTCAACGAGTAAGTTCTGGTGGCAGCATTTCTGATGAAATCATTGTTAATGTAGGAGCCCCACAGGGTTGCGTTCTGTCACCTACCCTTTTCTCAATATACACAGATGAAATACGATGTAATAGCACTATTTCAGCACTGTTCAAATTTGCAGATGACATGGCACTTGTTGGACTGCTACATGATGAAGACTCACTAGCAAGCTACTATGCAAACATTCACACTCTAGCCACATGGTGTACAGAGAGTTACTTAGAGCTTAATGTAAAGAAAACCAAAGAGTTGGTTTTTGATGAAAGGAAATCTGAAGCTAAATTTGTCCCAATTGTAATTGCTAATGAAGCTGTTGAGGTAACAGAAACATTCAAATACCTTGGTACAGTACTTGATACTAAGCTAACTTTCAGTTCTAATGTAGATTTTATCTACAAACGAGCACAACAACGCCTGTACTTGCTAAGGAAACTAAAATCATTCAATGTCAGCACAAAAACACTAGGCACAGCTTACCGGAGCCTCATTGAGAGCATACTGACATACAACATAGTATGCTGGTTTGGAAGCCTAGGAGTTAAAGATCATTCTAAACTTGCCCGTGTGGTCTGCTTAGCAGGGAAGATCATAGGCAGTGTTCAACAACCCCTAGAAGAGCTATATCATAGAGCAGTGCGCAGGAAAACAAGTCGCATTCTTTCAGACAAATCTCACCCTTTGTTTTCAGAGTTTCAATCCCTCCCCTCAGGTCGCCGGTATGTTGTACCAATGGCTAAGAAAAACAAGTTTAAAAGATCCTTCATCCCCCAAGCAGTTTCACTTTTGAATTCCAAAGCCCAATTATCCAGCATCTAAATTAATGTACAACTTTTAGTTGTGAGTGTGGGTATGGATTGGTGGTGGGTGGAAAGAATAGGGTGTGCCATTGTAAAATGTGGGGGTGGGAGTGGGGGATTAGTGAGGGGGGTGGATCATCATAATTGTTATGATTGCTTGGATGTAATTTGCTGAGTTATGACATTCTTAATTAGTAGATTGAACTTGTTCTAGTCACATAATATATAATTTGTCATTTTAATGATCCTAACCATTGTTATGGTACTCTTTATGTAATCTGGTTATGAGATAGGTAACCTTGTCAGTTGTGTCTTTGCTGTGTTTCTTTTTTATTTCAAAAATTATAATGTTCTAAGCATGTTTTTACTGCATTGTATTATGCAATTGATTGTTGACTATGTTTAGGTAAATGTAGAATGTTCTAGTCATGCCTCTACCTTTTAAGCACTGCCATTATAATCATGTTTAGGCCGTGATATGTATAGTTTAAGACAACACTTAACTTGTGCTGTCATTGGGTTATTTTGTGTGTGGATGTGTGCGTGTGGGTGTGTGTGTGTGCTTTTTTTGCATGAATGTAAAATTATTAGTTATTAGTGATGTGGAATTTAGGTTGTGAATGTCTGTATTTGATTGGAATTTAAGGTTGCTGTTGTGTCATTCGAAATGAATGTGTCTCTGCTAGTTGTGTATATACAATGGATATATTGCATGCTTCTTGCGGACGACGAGCCAAAGACAAATTTCTGTATGTGATGAACATCAGACAATAAAGTTATATTGTATTGTATTGTATTGTATTGTATAATGACGTATTTCTTCCTTTTTTGATCCCATGACGAACACCACGCGATCACATTCTGGAAGCAGTGATCGTAGAAAACTGGATCCCAGAAAACCAACAATAGTTTATAGCAGCACAAAGGCAAGTACAACACATGTTCAAACCAAACGAAAAATAAATAATTAAAAAGAAAAAAGAAATTCATACGGTTGGGTAAATGATAAGAAAACTTTTGATTCAATTTCAAGCGTTCTAGAACGTCAACTGGCTCCGAAATTGATCAGTACGCCCCACCTCTCATATCACCGACACAATCCCACAGTCATCATAGTTGGAAACACTTTTCAATCTGGCTGATAACAAACACACTTCCTTCAGTGACAATTTCACAAGAACCAAGATCTGTTTTTCTTTTAAAATGAAACAGATCTTTGCACCATTTCAGGAGCTCAGGTTGTGAAGATCCTTTCATTTTCATGACCGGAAGTGACCTCCCCAAATCATCACTTCATTGGCCAACCCGACGCATCTTTTTGGTTTTATGACTGGACTGTTCATTTATTTCCTTTCATTTGTTTTTGGTGCCTGTCTTTCTTACCCCTCTAACTGTGTTTGTCGTGATTCTACTCTTTGTGATTGTCGTGTTTCTTCCCCCCTCTCTCTCTCACCCTCTCTCCGGATCTATTGCTCTCTCAAGTCGGTGGCAAAAGCGTGCAGAGTTTTGATATGAGTTTGAATATTAGTGGTGAACTGTGTTTCGTTTGTAAATATTGTTTGCGTATTTTTTCTCATGAGACCGGGATTATGACGCAAGACTGGTTTTGGTAGTAACGCATATATAAGTTTGTGTCAACTCTTTTCTCGTTAGTTAGATTGCTGGGTCTGAGAGAAGGTTGCGTCGTTTTTAGTTTATATGATATAAAAATTGTGCTCACCTGTTTAGAAAGATAGAGTTTAAATGTGAAGTTCACGATTGTAGAGTTTTGTGAAAGGTTTTATTTTACCTGCCTTTGGTACCAGACGTTGTTGTCGCCTTTTGGATCTGTGTGGTTTCCAAACGTCTTACAGCGGTCATAAGGTACTTATAATTATTTTGCGTTTTGGATATGTTTTTGTTGTTTTGTGCAAATGATTATGACCTTTATGATTTTCTCGTTTTAGTGACTGATTTTATGCCTTTTCTGCAAATTGATTTGATTCTGATATTCCTCAAGCTTTTGATTTTCTAGAATTCGTTTGCTTGGAACCCGGTCTGCTTTTGGCAGAATTATTGAAGTGAACACTTTGTTCAGGATTTGTAAATAAGGACAAGTCAAGTTTATTTGTTTTTAGCTTGTGGTCAGTCATAATGCGCTGATTATGCTGAACGTCTTGGTTTGATTAAAGCTAATTGTCTTCACATGTTGTCGGACTAAGTTTTGACGAAGAAGATAACTGTTTTGGTCTTTAATGAAGATAACGTTTTTGTCGGATTATCAGCCTTATTCGAAATGTTAACCCACTTGGGTATTTATACAGTTTTTCCTTAAAGCTTTGCTGTTTTGGTCTCTGCAAAGATAGTTAGCGACGTT
>CM072512.1:113868342-113875842 GCA_036898135.1 Oncomelania hupensis
CGTACACCGTTATTGCCATGCACCGAATTAATCAAATAGGTTGCATTTCGATGCACCGACTTAATGATATACCAGGCATTTGACAGTCTTGGCACTAAGGATGCATCAGTCGCATAGTGCGAATATCTCCTAGCCCTGGTATAGGTAAGAAGGCAAGCTACCTTGCAAAAAGCACACACCATTTTCACATTGCGGGTTGTTTTGTTGCTTCCGTTGCGAAGCAGAAACACAATCAACACGTGAACATGGAAAGAAAGCTACGAATCTGTTTTATTTCATTGTAAATGGGAAGCATATTTTGAAAGACATCTTTGAGAGTAATTTCCAAAGAGAAATTGCTCAAGGTCCCCAGACCGTTGACCCGTCTCTCATGTGTACGTACTTTCGGGCTTCTTAAGAAAGAATGCACTGCGCAGATACTCTTCTGTCTTACTTGCGTAGATCTCTCTCTCTCTCTCTCTCTCTCTCTCTCTCTCTCTCTCTCTCTCTCTCTCTCTCTCTCTCTCTCTCTCTCTCTCTTTCTCTCTGTCTAACGCACACACAAACTCACAAACAGACACACATACACACACACACATGACACACAACCATCCTTCCATATATACATACACGTACTCTAAAATCTGAAACTATTATTTAAAACCACCTGATCAGTACTTATTGACCAGACAGTGAAAGTGAACGTCTGTACAGCATCGTTCCGCAGTGTGTATGGTACTCTCCCCCATGGGCCCAGGAATCACTCATAAAAGCCCAAAACTTCTACTTTCATTACACCACATCACTACTACTCAATACTCGGAGTTTGCAAAACATCCTCCCAAATTTTAACCTAAAGGACTGGCCTTAAAGGAAGCACGTTCGCTCATTTTCACTGTTGCCCGAAGCATTGTTTGACGAGCGTGTCGCTTGTGTGTAGGCGGGAGAGTATCAAAAGATGTTTGTGTGTTTGTTCTGACCCCAACGACCGACCAAAGACCACTGTTAATCCAATACCCTGCGCTTAGACTAGCAAAGGCTTAACTCCAATAATTGAACCTTTGGGTGACGAAAGCCTACCCTTAATAAACTTTAGGCTGAGGCACTCAAAGTATGCTTAAAGTGGATCTCACCTTTTTTCTTTTTTTTTAAGCAAAATGTAACCGCAGAGAAGTTTGTGGTACCTGTCAGTGACAGTATTTTTTACCCTCACGGTGGCGTGGCGGACAACTATCTCTATAATACAGTTAGCGAGACCCGGTGGTCAAAGCCTGCGGTGAAACGCCATTTGGCGATGTCAAACTGTAACACACACAGCTAGCTTCCGGTTCAGCCAACAATTTACCACCAACACAAAAACAAGATTGCCAAAGTAAATTTCTTTTACAAGATAGTCAGAATGTGTTGTTTATTTTGTTTAGACCATAACAATCTTAAAGTAAGTTTCGACGCCCCTTGAGTGACTAATATTTCATTACGGAGCGGAAAATTAGTGAGAGTACAACATAGAATATGACTATATTATTCATGTCCTGCATTCATTCATTTGTTTCGCTTTATTTTCCCTTCCCTAACACGCATAAAACGCGAAAACGCACGTATAATGTAAGGTGAAACGTCATTTCATTCGGAAAGACAAGAGTATATTAACTACAGTGTACTTGCAATTGTCCACACAGTTAAGATACAAATAGCTAGTGAGTCAGCAGTATAATAGCTTTGTTGGTAAAGCCGTACACAACACCCAACACAAAACCAATCAAATTCCTGGTTTTTCCCTAATGGTCTTTTTCCTGTAGTACGCTCTGTTGGTCTGTTGTTGCCGTCACTGTCAGTGACGCACAAAGACAAATGGCGATATTGTGACGATGGTTCATTGTTTCTACTACCCCTACTCCCTTCCCACACACTTCCAACCTTTATTCTTACCGTTTTCTTCTTTCTTTTTTTTTTCTTAAAGAGCGCTTCTTCAGCTTAAGAGCTGCTCAATAATAATAATAATAATAATAATAATAATAATAATAATAATAATAATAATAATAATAAGAATTATTATTATTATTATTATTATTATTATTATTATTATTATTATTATTATTATTATTATTATTATTATTATTATTACTATTATTATTATTATTACTATTAATATTAATAATAAGTATATTTATAAGGCGCTTTTCTTAGTAAAGAACAGCTCAAAGCGCTCCCTCACGCATTCACACACTCATTAAACATGACACGTAGAGAATGGCTGGAAGCAGGAGAAATCAAAGCGGACGTGGGGAGAAACTGTAATGAACAAAGTGATTCCCCACATTTACACACACACAGGCATACACACACCCACACCCACACACAGAGGCATATATACACACACTCAAGCCGCTGGTCCATACTGCCCCCAACCTCCATCCTACTCACCTTATATAGGCGGCAGGGATAGCTCAGTGGTCAGAGCGCACGACTTGTGTGAGTGCGTCTTGGGCGACGTGGGTTCGAATCCTGACTTCAGCTAACTATTTTGTGATTGCTGGATATTACGGGCCAGCGCCTTGAGAAGCTCTCCGAGCTTGTAAGTGCGCTATATAAGAGAAATCTCTTTATTCACCTTATTCCAAAATAAAGATAAAAGTATTGAAATGTCCAATTGTCGAGTTTGCAGCTTGCTAGCTTCCCTGGAGCTATCGTGCAATCGATGAGAAAGCTAACTAAACTCAAATGTCTATCTCCAGTCAAATCATAGTGTCACAGTTTATCAAACCTATTTCCTGCACAAGTAGGACAAAAGGTTTGGGTAAGATACAGGTGGTAATGTATTAAACCTTTTCCTTAAATAAAGGGAGACAAGAAGTTGGTGAAAAAATCCACCCAAGTAGTAGTTGTCTTCCCTAAACAAAACCTATGTCCTGAGAGATGGCGCTCGATTTCTGATACTCCGTGTACCTGCGAGCGAGTGTGAGGTTTTTTAACAAGGTGCGAGGCGGCTGGCCATCGGATCCGTGCTAACACGACAGCAAGAAATTGCCTGAAAACACACACCCCTGTCCCCCGTTTGTCGTGAACAAGCAGGTTAGCAGATTAGAGAGCCTTTGATGTGCACCCCGTCTACTCCCTCTCTCCCTCCCCAGCTTTCACCCCCCCCCCCTCCTCCCAAACCTTACACCCTCCACCTCCACATATCCTTCCCTCGAGTATCGAGAGACTGCTGAAGAATACGTCTAATTAAGTATAAGCCTTGGAAGCGTATACGGTGAGATCTATGATGCTCAGTATGCCCCATTCTTGTATTTTTTTCCGAAACAGGAAGGCGAAATGCAGCATGTGTTAAAACTGTGAGATTCGATACCTTACTCAGAGTGACTGGTAAAGGTTTGCGTTCGGCTCGTCTGAGAGATAGAGGGAGGGGGAGAAATGGAAGGAGGCAGGGAGAGAGGGAGGGAGGGAGAGAGAGAGAGAGAGAAAGAGAGAGAGAGAGAGAGAGAGAGAGAGAGAGAGAGAGAGAGAGAGAGAGAGAGAGAGATGCGGCTGACCAAAGAGAACAGCGGATAGAACCAATTTTTTTCGGGCATGGGAGGCTGAGCTTGAATCTCAACAGTATGAGGCAAGACAGAGGCTCGATAAGTTGAAGAGAAAGAGATGGGGGAGAGGAGGGCACTTACCGAGAGAGAGAGAGAGGGAGACAGACAGACAGACACAGAGTGAGACAGACACATAAGACAGAGGAATGTCAAACAGAACAAACTCGTGCGTTGTCCCAAGCGCCATCGTGGATTCATTTGAAGATCGAAGAAACGTCCCGTAAGTGTGTGTGTGTGCGTGCGTGTGTGTATATCTATGTTTGTGTGTGCTGGCGCGCGCGCTCGTGTGTGTGTGTGTGTGTCTGTGTGTGTGTGTCTATGTGTGTGTGTCTGTGTGTGTGTGCGCGTGTGTTTGAGCTCGAGCTCGTATGTGTGTATATTGTATGCATCCCTTGCTCTCTTCATCACCTTTTCGTTCCCTGTCCTCGGCATCCCTCCCTTTCGATTGTGTTCCGATTTGTGCGATGTGTGTGTGCATGCGTGTGTGTGTGTGTTTGTGTGTGTGAGTACTTGCCTGGCTTTCGTGTACGACTCTTTTTGTCCAGCTTTGCTTACGTGTTACGACGTCAGTCTGTCCGGTATGATTGTGTGCGTAAATCTGCTGTTTTTACAGTTTTGAATTGTGTTTTATTTACTGGTGTTTTGCACTCAGTACTGATTGGCATATTCGTGTACTTATTGTTGTGAAATATTGCTATTGCTTTGAATGTTTAAGGTTTGTGTTTTCAACTTTGTAACTGTGAACTGTCTTTGTTGTGGGTCTGTGGTCTGACAAACATTAAATTGTCACAAAATTACTCATTGAATAAAACCTAGAGCTAGTTTACATACTTCAGATGTACAGGTTCATCAACCATCAACCATCATCAGTCAATCCAGTCATCGTTATGCTCATGCACAGGTCTAAGAAGAAAAAAATAAGTATAAATTCTAAAATATGCTCACACCTTTCTTGTAAGGCATGAATGACACTGCTGCTGCTGCTGCTGTTGCTGCTGCAGCTAATACTACTACATCATTGTCCCACCACCGTAAATCAGTGGGAGAGTGTTCACCTGGCACACCCAGGTTCTGATTCAGTAGTGGACAAGATAAAAGTGGACATTTTTCACTGTCCGTCTTAGCGGTAATATTGCTCTGGTGGATCAGTGTTGATTTAGGTCCCAGCCCCCTCTTTTCTGGGATAGTTGTGCCCGTCTGCCATATCGCCAATGGAGGGTGTAGACATTAAACTTCCACGTTCATTAATTTCTAGGACTACTACTACTGCTGCTGCTACTGCTGCTACTGCTACTGCTACTACTACTAGTTGTTCCAATTCCATGTCTTTCTTTGACGTCGATAAGGAAGAACTCCGAAACGGAAACTCCGATGGTATGGCCACGTCACCAGATCATCAGGCCTTGCAAAGACTATTCTGCAAGGCACAGTGTAAGGAGGCAGAAGAAGAGGGAGACCGAAAAAGAGGTGGGAGGACAACATTCGAGAATGGACTGGTTTGGCACTGAGCGAAGCCATCAGGGCTGCTGAGAACAGAGAAAGATGGAGTATGCTGGTTAAACGATCGTCTGTGGTGCCCCTACGACCTCAGGGTTACGGGACAGGATAGGATAGGATAGGAAGGAAGAAAAACAGCAAATACCACAAATAGACAAGAAATATATAAAGCGCGTCTTCCCGTGTAAATAAATAACACCCTATATTTGTAATAATGTTATCAGACTTTTCACAGTGTTGTCATTACTCTACGCAGTCGTCTGGAGGGATCATATTGAGTAGGTATGCTTATTCTTTTGACTCCGATTCTATTATTTACCTTGGTATATTTCCAATTATTATAATCGGCTTATTTCGTTTGCAAAGAGCTAACGAATGAATGAATGAACATAGACGTTTAACATCCACACTAGCATTGGCGATATAGCAGACAAGGATAAACCATCCCCGGGATAGGTCTCGATCCCATCCACCCCACACCACCCCATTCTGCAGCCTCATGTCTTGGTTGGCGCTGCCCTTACAATGCCGAATTTTGCACGTATGGATGACGAATACAATCCAAGAATCCAAGAAGAAAAAAAAATCCAAAATAAATACGGTACTTCCAAACTAATCTCGACTCCATCATAAAGGCTTTTATTCTTTTTTTTTCTTTTTTTTTTGTAGGGGGGAAGGGGAGCGACATTAAAAGAGGTAGAGATATATGTAGATATGACAAGCGATTGCTACACATCAACAGTTAATAAAGACAGTCGAGTTCCTCAATTAAAAACTTAATTTTCAAGATAACAGATAACTATGATTTATGATTTGACGTCAAAATAGTGCTCCGTAGAGTTACAGCTGTTTTAGGATTAGGGTTAGGTTAAGGGTTAGGGTTAGAGTTTGGGTTGGGGTTAGGGTTAGGGATAGCTTCAAAAAATTGAAAATGTCAAAATAATGTCAAAGAAATGGAAAGTGTGTCAAAATAATGTTTTCACAACAGTCATTACAACGTCGTTTCTACAAAAATGTGTGTGTGTGTGTGTGTGTGTGTAAGAGAGAGAGAGAGAGAGAGAGAGAGAGAGAGAGAGAGAGAGAGAGAGAGAGAGAGAGAGAGAAAGATTCAGTTTCAATATTTTAATACGAGAAGAAAATGATTTAAGCATTAATTTGCTCAACTTGCAATCAGTCCTTCATTCAGTCACTCACACATTTAGTTTAATCATACATCCGCATTCATGCATAGACAAAATAGATTTAAAGTTGACGGAAAAAACAACATTACATAACTAACTTCGTGACAAGAAAACTAACGGTAATTATTATGAAACCTATAACTGGAACAATTTAACTTAATATAGAGAGATAGAGGTTTAGGGACCTAGGTGGATATGGGGTAGGGCTGAAAAAGGAAGATCAACTGAGGCATGTTATAATGTATGATTTTCCAAATTATTAAGAAATATGTTGTAAATCCTAAACTTGAAGCCGATTGATGATGTGAACTATTTTTTAGTTCCAACGAAAGAGTGTTCCAGAACAAGGGGCCTTTAAAAGAGAAGCTATATATTTGAAAATGTCAATTCGCGGTTTTGGAAGTCTGTAGTTTTCAGAATGATATTGTGCAGGAAAAGACAGTTGATCAATTAGGTACATGTAAGGAGGCGCTATATTATTTGTTACTTAAAACATCTGTATGGATACATTATACTTGAATTGGGCTTGTAGAGGCAATATTTTAGGATCTTTACATTTTTCATATGTAAGCTTAGTTAATCCTCGATTATCTCATATTAATTTAACCCCACGTCTACGCAGGTGATTTAGTCTTTTTAGTTGATTTGCCGAAGCATTAGACCATACAACAGAGGCATACTTGATATGTGATTGAAAGTGGGTTTCGAAGAAACCTTTTGTGGCATAAGATTCAATGTAAGGTTTTAGTTTAGCAAGCAGAAATAGATTTTTTGATAACTTCTTACAAATATTGTTGATATGGGAATCCCATTTGTATTCCGGTGGGGGTAACGCTCATTGTGAACATGGAAAGGATCTTTGACGTTGAAGTGTGTGATTTTGGGTCCTTTTAACAATAAATAAATATTTATGGGTTGGGATGAAAACTCAGTGTTCAATCCGACTCTTTTCTCAATATGATTTTGCATTTGCAACAGACATACCACAACGTTCATGCAACACGCACTTAATCATATTAAAAATGCAAAAGAACATCATTATAGAATGCAATAAAATTAAATTTACGTTGTGAGACGACACACAAATACACAACGAAATAATACCATGAAGTCTTCATTCCTCAAGAATGTTCATGGTGTATGGCGTTATTTAAATACATTTTTGTCATCGTCATCATCATAATCATCATTGTCGTCGTCGTCTTTGTCCTCGTCCTCCTTCTCCTCCTCCTCCTCCTCATCATCATCATCAATAGCATCAT
>CM072512.1:113878342-113898342 GCA_036898135.1 Oncomelania hupensis
TACTCCTTCGGATGAGAGCATAAACCGACGTCTAGTCAGTGTCGCATGCATTCCATCATAACGGACTTTAAAGATCCTGACGCTCATGTCCTAGACGGGTGAGTGCCGGTGAAAAGAACACACCCAGGCCAGCATATACCTTGGGTAAAGCGCTTCACTTGGGGCTGCTGTACTTTCGAAAATGAAAGTGCCCGAATTTCACCTTGGTGATAATAAAGTTGTTTTAAAAAAATCAAGACAACTTCGCTGAAAGAGGACTCGCCCCTGATCCGCATAAAAGATCTGCCAAAACAACCCTAGTGGCAACACTGAAGGCACTCAACCAGCCGGTTACTTTACAATAAAGACATACCATGCAGGGGACGCTGAGGCTATACTCTAATTTATCGAACCCCGTTAACAAAAACAAAATAGAATACAAACATCATTATAAAATATTAACAAAACGCCTGCATATAAAATGCCTACATTGCCAAAAAATAACATCATAGGACGCCCCTGTGACCACCTGGCAGAAAGCGTCCAATATTTCCAAGCTGATCCAACAGACCTCAAACACAAATGAGGAGTTTTGTCCCGAAAGAATTTTTAAGAAAAAAGGTAGGTGACTGGTCTAGCGAAGAAGAAGATAGTATAGTAGATTGATAGAACAGAGTAGGAATGAGAAAAAACAAAGGAGACAGCGACAGTGGGAATTTAAAGCACTAAATTTCCAGAACATTACATTACATTACATGATTATTGCTTTAGGTCCAGCGTACTCTTCCGAATCAGGACCGGACAACCCCTGATCCGCATAAAAGATCTGCTGAAACAACCCTAGTGGTAAAACTGAAAGCTCTCCAACAGCCAGTCACTTTACAATAAAGACATCCCATGCAAGGGACGCTGAGGCTATACTCTAATTTATCGAACCCCCGTTTACAAAAACAAAATAGAATACAATCATTATAAATTATTAACAAAACACATACATATAAAATGCCTACATTGCTAAATAATAACATCATGGGAAGCCCTAGTGACCACCTGGCAGAAAGCGTCCAATATTCCCAAGCTGATCCAACAGACCTCACACACAAATAAGGATTCTTGTCCCGGAAGAGTTTTCAAGAAAAAAGGTAGGTGATTGGTCTAGCGAAGAAGAAGATAGTATAGCAGATTGATAGAACAGAGTAGGAATGAGAAAAAAACAAAGGAAACAGCGACAGTGGGAATTTAAAGCACTAAATTTTCAGAAAGTGGGGATACTATTTATACTGAAACCCCCGGCACTCCCACGGGGATATTAAAGAGTGTTGGAGAGAGTAGTTAGTAGATAGAGTAGTCTCACACACACACACACACACACACACACACACACACACACAAAACGCGTATGTACGAACATGCGAAGACATATACTGGCAGCCCTCTGCCCCCACCCATTCCTCCACTCCCTCCAAAATAAAAATGACAAAACTGTCGCAAGTGAATATGTTAAAGTATATTGTACAAAGTTTTCACACATTAAAGGAATATTCCCTTAAAACACACACACGCACACACAAACACACCCAACGCCAGCGACAAAACGTTGGTATAATATTATTGTTCCCGGTCTGTGGTAGGAATGATGAGCATTGTGCAAGTTGATGATGATGGAGAGCGACGAGGCGAAACGATAGGTTACCAACACAAATGCATGTACTGCTTGGGGTCCCTGTGCATTGGCCACGCAAAAAACCCACACATTTGTCAGTTGGCAAATTAGTCACAACAGTCACTATTACTACTACTGGTAGTACTTGTAGTACCAAGTAATATGGCCAACCTAAGGAAAACATGGTAAACATGGTATAGGCCTATCATCGGATATTGTTAATATTGTTCGTGTTATTTTAAAATCCCCACTTGGTAGATTGTTATCAGGGTGTTTTTTTTGGGGGGGATGAATAATATCACCCAACAGAAAAAGATGGAGTACACTGGTTAAACCATTATCTGTGGTGCCCCAACGACCTTTGAGTTACGGGATAGGATAGGATAGGATAGGAATATCACCCAGAGGGAACAGACGTAACATTAAAATACTGAACTCAACTGATACCAAAGTTTACGAATAAGGAATATATTTTCGTGGTTATAGTATTACAGTCCTATTCTTTAAACCATTCAATGATTTATTTGCAACGAAACGTTTGCTTGGTACTAGTAATTTCCAAATTGGGTTAATAAAAATGTGTATATTTTCTGTAACCTGTAACGTGTTTGTGTTGTTATGGGGCAGGCATAATACTGTCCTACACTTAACCGGTATCATTTCTAATTCTGTGTCTTCGCACATAGCGGCATAAGACAATACAAAATTAGCCTCAACTTGTGTGAAGACGGATATTAAACCAAAAAAACAAAAAAAATAGCTTTCCGTCTTCACACACCTTTACGCTAATTTTGTATTGTCTCATTATGTCGCTAGATACAGATAATTGGAGTTATAAAAACTGCCCTTTGAGTGTTTAATATATACTATCATATCCTATCCTATCATATCCCGTAGCTCGGAGGTCATTTTTAGGTCGTTGATCGTTTAACCAGCGTACTCCATCTTTCTCTGTCCTCAACAACCCCGATGGCGTCGCTCAGTGTCAAACCAGTCCATTCTCGGATGTTGTCCTCCCACCTCTTTTTCGGTCTCTCTTCTTCTACCTCCTTGCACTGTGCCTTTCAGGATGGTCTTTGCAAGGTCTGATGCTCTGGTGACGTGGCCATCCATACCATCGGAATTTTGCGTTTCTTCACCACTGTGTGCAGGTCATCGTGTTGTCCAATGGCTTGTGTGATGGTCTGTCGGACTTCGTCGTTGGTGATGTGCCGAGTATAGGCAATGCCCAGAAGTCTTCTGTAGCACCTCACCTCCATGCTTTATATTCTTCGTTGTAGATCTGCTATGCGGGTCCATGTTTCGCAAGCGTATAGGAAGATGGAGATGACAAGTGAGCGCAGCAGTCTTACCTTGGAATGTATACTAATGATCTCGTCTTTCCAAATGGGCTTCCATCTTGCCAGGGCAGCAGTTGTTTGTGCGATCCTGGAGAGGACTTCCTGTCGGAACCTATTGTCTGATACAATCGCTCCTAAATTATTGAAGCTCTGCACTGTTTTGAGGACTTGGACTTTGATGTCCGTGTTGATGCCATTGGTGTTGTTGGTCATCATTTTGGTCTTCTCTGCACTTATTTCCATTCCATAGGCCCTGGAGGTGGCGTCAAACCTTTGTACCAGCTGTTCAAGTTCTTGTTCCTCTCCAACCAATCCATCAATGTCATCCGCAAAACGAAGATTGGAGATTGCTCTACCCCATATGCTGACTCTGTCTTCGTGATCTGCAAGGGCATCAGACATGATGCGCTCTAGGAAGATGTTGAAGAAGTGTTGGAGAGAGTAGGAATCCTTGACGCACACAAATTGTTGTTGTGAACCAGTTTCCGATGGCGCTGTTGTGGAGGACTGCACTGGTAGCCTTGTCATACAGGCTTTTGATGACTTCAATAATTTTAGGGCTGATATTGTACACTCTCATGGTTGCCCACAGAGCTGCATGCCAGAATCGGTCAAACGCCTTTTTGAAGTTTACGAACACATGATATAGATGTTGTTGGTGCTGTAGGTATTTCTCGCAGATTATTCTGAGGTTGAAAATCTGTTCAGGGGTACTTCGCCCTGCCCTGAATCCTGCTTGTTCTTCAGCTATGATTTGTTCAGCTTGGGGTTTCAACCTTTTGAGTATTATTTTCAGTAGGACCTTGCTGGGATGGCTGATGAGGCTGATGGTGCGGTGATGTTCACACTCCTGAATGTTACCTTTTTGGGGGAAGAGTGATGACAAGCGACTGGGTCTATGGTGTAGGACACTCCACAATCTGCCAGGGCTTGTTACATATAATGGTGAGGGCGTCGTCAATCATCACTTTTTATCCTGGTTGAAGCAGTTCCGCGGGTAAGTTGTCCACGCCTGCTGACTTTCCTTTCTTCAGCGATTGCACTGCTGCCTCAACTTCTCGGAGAATTGGGAGAATTTCTTCTTCTTCTCCGTTCTCGGGACATGCTAGAACTGATGGGTCTCCGTTGGGTGTGTGGTTGTAAAGGTTAGAGCAGTACTCTGTCCATCTATCCAAGACTTCTTGTTCTTCTGTAAAGCACATGCCAGACTTGCTTTGGATCGTTGGAGACCTTGGTCTGTTTAACACTTGTCAGCCACTTCACAGTCTGGTAGGCCGTCTTGCTATTGTTCTTGTTCAGACTGTTCTCTAGATAGAGATAGAGAGAGAGAGAGAGAGAGAGAGAGAGAGAGAGAGAGAGAGAGAGAGAGAGAGAGAGAGTTTATTGATTGATTGATTGATTGTTGCTTTAGGTCCAGCGGACTCTTCCGAGCCAAATCAGGACCGGACAACCCCCGATCCGCATAAAAGATCTGCTGAAACAACCCTAGTGGGAAAATTGAACGCCCTCCACCGGCCAGTCACTTTACAATAAAGACATCCCACGCAGGGGACTGCTGAGGCTTTACTCCAACTACTCGAACCCCCGGTTACAAAAACAAAATAGAATACAAACATCATTATAAATTATCAACAAAACATATACATATAAAATGCCTATATTGCTAAATAATACAATCATAGGAAGCCCTAGTGACCACCCGGCAGAATGCGTCCAACACTCCCAAGCTGATCCAACAGACCTCATACACAAACAAGGAGTCTTGTCCAGGAAGAGTTTTCAAGAAAAAAGGTAGGTCATTGATCTAGCGAAGAAGAAGATAGTATAGCAGAGTGATAGGACAGAGCAGGAATGGGAAAGAGTAAATGAGGAAGACAGCGACAGTGGGAATTTAAAGCACTAAATTTCCATAAAGTGGGGATACTATTTATACTGAGAGAGAGAGAGAGAGAGAGAGAGAGAGAGATTTTTATTATTGTTATTATTATTTAATAATTAATTTCATACTATTGTATATTTCCGTGTTTATCTTATCGCTTTCATAAACGTACGCTGGGAAATTGCACCTGTGGGAAACTTTCGAGGTAAGTGACAGTGTAATAGCCAAGAAATAAGTTTATAGTTCGCACTTTACATAAATCAAAATCTGATTATCCATCGTCGTAAAGTGGTAAACCCTTCAGAAATAAGCGGACAAAGCTCCTGTTGTACTGTGTAAAAATTGGCGCAAATGCGTTATAATATGCCTTAAACATAAATCACAGATAACAAAACGTAGGCTTAAATCTTTCTAAGCTGTCAATGTTTGGTGAAACATGGCCCATGCAAATGAGTTATAATTTCTGCCGTCTCAACATCGTAGGAAGAAACTCTTCCCAGATCAGACAAAGTATCATGCAACTGTGAAAATGGGCTGAAACCGTATGAATACTATTATTAGCACTAAGGCCAAATCCTTCATAGCACGAAAGTCGCTGGTGACCAGCTTCTTTCAAAAACCCTGTTTTCGTACTCAAGGTACGATGTTCGTAAACTCTTTTTTCCGGGAGAGTGGGATGGGGTGGGGTGTCAAAATATTAGATTTGTATATACTATGTATATGTCTCTATCTATCTATCTATCTATCTATCTATCTATCTATCTATCTATCTATCTATCTATCTATCTATCTATCTATCTATCTATCTATCTATCTATCTATCTATCTATCTATCTATCTATCTATCTATCTATCTATCTATCTATCTATCTATCTATCTACCTACCCCCGTTGGGGTGCCGGGGGTTTCAGTATAAATAGTATCCCCACTTTCTGTTAACCCACTGTCGCTGTCTTTCTCATTTGCTCTTTCTCATTCCTGCTCTGTTCTATCAATCTGCTATACTATCGTCTTCTTCGCTAGACCAGTCTCCTACCTTTTTTCTTGAAAACTCTTCCGGGACAAGACTCCTTGTTTGTGTATGAGGTCTGTTGGATCAGCTTCGAAATGTTGGACGCTTTCTGCCGGGTGTTGTTGTTGCATCAATTTTTATTCATCCTATCCTATCCTATCCTGTCCCATAACCCGAAGGTCGTAGGGGCACCACAGATGATCGCTTAACCAGCATACTCCATCTTTCTCTGTCCTCAGCAGCCCTCATGGCTTCGCTCAGTGTCAAACCAGTCCATTCTCGATTATTGTCCTCCCACCTCTTTTTCGGTCTCCCCCTTCTTCTACCTCCTTGCACTGTGCCTTGCAGAAAGGTCTTTGCAAGGCCTGATGATCTGGTGACGTGGCCATACCATCGGAGTTTCCGTTTCTTCACCACTGTGAGCAGGTCATCGTGTTGTCCAATGGCTTGTGTGATGGTCTGTCGTACTTCAACGTTGGTGATGTGTTGGGTATAGGAAATGCACAGAAGTCTTCTGTAGCACCTCATCTCCATGCTTTGTATTCTTCGTTGGAGATCTGCTGTAAGGGTCCATGCTTCGCAAGCATATAGGAAGATGGAGATGACCAGAGAGCGCAGCAGTCGTACTTTGGAATGTAGACTGATGGTTCTGTCTTTCCAAATGGGCTTCAACCTTGTCAGGGCAGCAGTTGTTTGTGCGATCCTGGAGAGGACTTCCTGTCGAGACCCATTGTCTGACACAATGGCTCATCAGATTAACATAAGTTGTACTGCAGGGTGGTCACTAGGGCTTCCTATGATGTTATTACTTGGCAATATAGGCATTTTATATGTATGTGTTTTGTTGATACTTTATAATGATGTTTGTATTCTATTTTGTTTTTGTAACCGGGGGTTCGAGTAGTTGGGGTAAAGCCTCAGCCGTCCCCTGCGTGGGATGTCTTTATTGTAAAGTGACTGGCCGGTGGAGGGCATTCAATTTTCCCACTAGGGTTGTTTCAGCAGATCTTTTATGCGGATCGGGGGTTGTCCGGTCCTGATTTGGTTCGGAAGAGTCCGCTGGACCTAAAGCAACAATCAATCAATCAATAAATCAATCTATCTACCTATCTACCTATCTATCTTTATACACATATATAACATATATATATATATATATATATATATATATATATATATATATATATATATATATATATATATATATATATATATATATATATATATATATACACATACATATCGAAAGAGAGAGAGATTCTAATGATCTTATCTCTCCTTAATAGTGATTTTATTTAAATCATGTGTATATTTTATGTAAATTGATGATATTTTTAGAAGGTCTGGTGTCAGTGATTGGAGCGAATGCCTTTGTCGTGTTTGCCTGCGTCCCAACAGTAAGTGAAGTTTGTGAATGAGAGATTGACTAGTGGAGAGAGAAGGAAGACACAATGTATGTGTGTATTGTAATAGTGACATGTGTGGAAGGAGGTGAAGTGATAATAATTGGCATTTTAAAGTTATTTCATAGTTTATTCCATATCTCTGAAGTTCCTCGCAAAATGAATATTCTCGTGTACATGAGGACAATAAAGTTATTCGTAATCGTGCTTTGTGACCCTCATAGAGCACAAGATGTGACGCACCTTGAGAGTGGGTTCGGAAATAGGCGTTGCGAGAGCCAGGCATGCAAGTCATCAATACACGTGCTGGAAAGCGAGCTATCTAATAACACACTCAAAACTGTAGATTTTCTGAAAAAAGGTGTATCATCCCTTATTTTTACCCCCCCTCTCCCCCTCCCCCCCCCAAAAAAGCACCAAAAAAAATCCCCGTAGAAAGGTTCAGTTTTCGATTACAAAAAATATTAATTTAAAAAAAAAATTACCACAAGCAAGACATAACAGTTTTGTTTAAAAAAAAAAAAAAGCAGAGTGGGGTGTTTTGGGGGCTTTCCAGAATTACTCCCCCTTTGGTCCCGAAGTACTCCAGGGGATAATTTCTGGGACGATCTAGATTTACTCCATGGAGTAGTTTTAGCTCATCCCAGAAATACTCCCACACCCCACCCTCCAAGCCAAGGGGGATGGAGGAGTGAGGAAGGAGCACATCTGGTTCAGCCTAGCTGTCTCGGAACTACTCCCTGGGAGTCATCATGGGACATTGGCGGAGTACTTTTGGAATGTCCCATAAGTACTCCCCACTCAATTTTTGTTTTATTCTTCTATAATAGTATGTGCACTTGCAAGATATCTCAAAGTACTTCCCACACTAATTATTTTCTTTTTTTTTATTGCACAGGTAGGGTGTGGTGAAGAAACGGAAACTCCGATGGTATGGCCACGTCACCAGATCATCAGGCCTTGCAAAGACTATTCTGCAAGGCACAGTGCAAGGAGGTAGAAGAAGAGGGAGACCGAAAAAGAGGTGGGAGGACAACATTCGAGAATGGACTGGTTTGACACTGAGCGAAGCCATCAGGGCTGCTGAGGACAAAGAAAGATGGAATATGCTGGTTAAACGATCATCTGTGGTGCCCCTACGACCTT
Organism: Oncomelania hupensis; assembly: GCA_036898135.1. Taxonomy (NCBI): domain Eukaryota; kingdom Metazoa; phylum Mollusca; class Gastropoda; order Littorinimorpha; family Pomatiopsidae; genus Oncomelania; species Oncomelania hupensis. The sequence continues at coordinate 113,886,766 of CM072512.1, forward strand.
CGGGTTACGGAACAGGATAGGGATAGGATAGGATAGGTAGGGTGTGGGCTTATGTGTGAGGAGAGGTGGGGGTGGTGGAGAATATGTTTATTGCGTAGTGGTACAATAAAAAATGTAAAATTAACTTTTTTTTTTTAAGCCAACAAGAATGTGTATTTAAAGTAAGAACTGACAAATAAATTACATGGGATAAGAGAAAAAAAACGGTTTGGCAATTAAGGCACTCTCGTCTAGTTAGGAGAGAAAATGACGTCACGCCCTCTCCAGTTTTATGCAAACTCCTTGGGTATGATGCAGAAAGAGAGAGAGAGAGAGAGAAAGAGAGAGAGAGAGAGAGAGAGAGAGAGAGAGAGAGAGAGAGAGAGAGAGAGAGAGAGAGAGAGAGAGAGAGAGAGAGAGAGAGAGAGAGAGAGAGAATCAAGAATTATGAAGAATTATGACGAATCAAGAACGGGCTAAAGGGCAGAAAGATGTGAAGGGTGTGGGGTGTATATGTTAGAAATGCATCCTAAAGCGATAAGGAAGTGGAGGAGGTACAGCATATCTGGAATATTCCAAAAGTACTCTCTTTTGTGAAAACACGGACCAAACATAAATAAACATTGCAAAGGGTGAGTATCTTTGGAATACTCTAGAAGTATCCCCCCCTCCTCCCTCGCTTAGAAGCAGGGGAGTATTTCTGATTTCTGGGAAAGGGGTGGGGTATGTGGGAGTAGTTCTAGGATATCCCAAAAGCACTCCCCGGTGTTGCGTTCCAGAAGTACTCTTCAGGTAGTACTTTTGAGAGGGTGGGGAAGTACTTCTGGAACGCTACACCGGCAACGGTGGGCTGGGCCTGTTTTATGTCCTTAGAGTGCACTAAGGCATGGAAAGGGTTAATCATAATGCTGTGATCAATTTCTTCCCTTTTCTCCCCGCCTTAACAGTATAAATCAAATCATTTAGACTGCGAAGCTTGCCGGAGAATGTAGCCAGTCATAATAGTCATTGAACCCTTTATGTTGCCGGAAAGAGGACGATTAAAAAACAGAAGCTGTCAAATCATATTTCAGCGTCCTTTTTTGATTTCTTTAGCTTTTCATCAGTTCCGTCCAAACAAAATAACTTTTCTTTTATTATAATTCTATTTACGAGTTAAGGTTGATCGGGGTACAAACCACTTTCCCTTTTACGTCTCCTCTACACATAGCACTATTGTATTCTTTTTATAAGTGGATTGAATTAAAGTTAGGGGACACTTTTGAGATGAGATGATTGACGACGAAATGACGTTGAGATACTGTACAGTGCTTGTCACAAATACGTCAAGTTAATAATTATATGAAGTCATTCGTGAAGCCCGTAATTGCTCTCTCTCTCTCTCTCTCTCTCTCTCTCTCTCTCTCTCTCTCTCTCACTCTCTCTCTCTCTCTCTCTCTCTCTCTCTCTCTCTCTCTCTCTCTCTCCTTTGTTATTGTTTTGAAATGACTGAAGCTGAGGAATTCCTTAATTGTCATAATTATCATCATCATCATTATCATTATTATCATCATAATTATCATCATCATTTTCTCTCTCTCCTCTTTCTCTCTCTACTTTAAGCGGCGTTTTTAACGCTTAGGCACCTCAATAATTTATTTTAAGAAAAATTATTTATTTCTTTATTTTTGTTCGTTATGTTTTTTGAAGCAAGTTTTTAACATTGTGGTTGTTCAAACGGGGGAGACATAAATGGGACTTTAAGCAGAAAGCTTTCCTTTTCACAGGGCTGTAGAAAAACAAGCAAAACCCCAAACAAGAAACTCATAAATTGGGACAGGCATTTAGCACGCTATAAGCAGGCTTTGTCGAAGAGTTGAAAAGCTTCCTGCATTGTATTAAAGGTTCTCACAAAACATACTGCGTAGCTGAGACTAGCCGAGGTTCTTATTTTAGTGGACAGGCGAACGTTAAGTCTCGGCTGATCCATGCAACGCAGTGTGTTCTGAACACACATGCACAGTGTTATACTGACATGGGGTGGTATTCATGACCGTTGGTTAAGGCTTAACCAATGTTGGTAAAATTAACGACGTTGGTTAAGCTGGAAATTTTAAATTCATGAGGCCTTAGCAGAGTTAACGACGGTTGCTAACCATGGTTATTTTAACGGAAGGGGCACCACCCGCTAACCAATGGAACACTGGTTAAAAATGGCGGCCATCGTTTGGTGGCAACCTCGACAGAGACGAGCTCCGAGGAGAGAGAGAGTATTTCGCGACAGAAGTAATCCACTTGACAAATTTGATGATGTGGAACTGGTATCAAAATTTCGTTTTCGTCGGCATGATATCATCACGTTAACGAACGCGGTAGACAGACTGAAACTGTGTGATCGGCAAGGCGTTTTGTCACCACTTTTACATGTGTGTCTCACTCTTTGTTTTTATGCCTCTGGCACCTTTAATAATCTGTCATATTAATAAAACGGGTTAATATTATTATTATTAAAATATTGTTGTTGGATTTTGACTGGTGATGTGTAGGCTTATTGTGTATCTGTATAGTTTATACTCGTAGGGTAATGCAACCCTACGAAATAAAGACAACATTTCAAGTTCCAAACTACCCAGAAACGGCAGAAATTGACACCTCAGTCTAAAAACAAAATGTAGGCCTAACATTACAAATTACAAAGTGATCAAAAGTGATTTCTCTCCTTTCACCCCAACAAAAAGCTCGCTCTCCTTGCTCACTATGATATCCAGCATGCTGTCGGTAGGCTTGCTAATCACGCCACCATTGCCAGACTTTAATCGTGCGGCTGCACGATTCCGATGGGTTATAGGCCTATTTTGTTGACGAAAGAAGGAAAACAGCTGCTTGAATTATGCCCCCTTACGGATATTCCCGCACAGCCCAAAAATAGCCTTGGTTAAGTAACAATGCGTGGACACTCGCTCATGAATAGCGATCTGCTAAACGATGGTTAACGATACCATTGTTGGTTACAAAACCAATGTTGATAACGTTAACCATCGCCTATAATTTAACTGGCCATGAATTCCACCCCTGAACTCTTTGATAATGCTGGGGACGTTTGGCTGCACATTATTTGCTTTGTTCCTTTGTGATTTACTCAAGTTGGTGTTGTTATTTATTTGTGTGTGTGTGTGCGTGTGTACGTGTGTGTGTCTGGGTGTGTATGTGTGTGTATGTTTAATGTAGACTCAAACACATTTGTTACCACTACCATGAGACCAGACATCACAGTCATCGACCGCAGAATCCGTCAGGTCTTCCTTGTAGAGGTGGCAGTGTACTTTGACGCATTGAAAAGTAGCCTGCCTGCCCCTCTTCATGGAGATCTCTGCCTATGGCATTGCCTGCATGACTGTGATTCTGGTCTTCGGCAGCTTAAGTAACGTACACCGCAGAGTTGCATCGGGACTTAAACTGACTGGCATAAACAATTCCACTGCCCGATGGCTGGCTAAGTATCTTAGCGTGAGTGCCATCATCGGTTCTAATCGTGTCTGGCAGAAAAGATGCCAAGATTTACACGTTTAAGACGCTTTGATCCGTTGTTTTTGTGCATTTTGTGCACTCCAGCATTCAGCAACAATTAATTTACATTAATTAATATTTATTCGATGCCTGCAGTTATCATACCTGTCAAGGGGTTTTCGGGTTGTGGTGTAGCAATTTAACAGAAAAACCATAGCAAATGGAGGTTTGGTGTAGCACTAATGTGAATCACGCGATTCGCAACAAAACTGGAAACTTCTGCATCCAATATAAACACACACATCCAATGTGTTTACACATTTATTGTAAAATCTTCTTAATGCACAACACTTTAGCTATTACCATTATCATTATAAACATTTTCATGTACGTTTTTTAAAATAAAAGTGAAAATGAAAAAAAAGGGAAAAGAAATCGGTAGGAAAATCTCCTATTTTGGCTCAAGACCAGGTTCAGCATCACATCATTTACATGGCTTTCATGTACATCTAAACTTTCCTAGCACTGGTAAGGAAAACAAATTTTTTTAATGCATCAGTAGACTCAATAAAGTTTAGTAATAGCATAATTATGAGTAACTCATATGCTATTACTAAACTTTATTGAGTCTACTTTCATTTGACTTCTCCACTAGGCCTTCAAAATCCTTATCGGTTTCCCATTCAGGCAGGTGCCTTCCTGGTCGTTTGAGTTTTTTAGGTGGAGGCTTTGCCATTTTCTTTGTTCAACTCCGTCTGTCTCTCCCTCACACAGACTGATCGTAGACTGAAGTTCTGAAAGAACACGTGTTGCGGAAGTGCGGTGCTTTTACTAAGTGTCTTTAAACCGGACTCGACCGAAACAGTCTACTTTCGCGCAAAAACGCCCTTGGTTAAAAAAAATATTATCGTCACTTTTGAAAAATTGCGTAGCAGCTTTGTGATACGCCGTAGCAATGGGAAACTGTTTAAAATGCGTAGCGCTACGCAAAAATCCGTAGCACTTGACAGGTATGAGTTATAGTAATGATACTTTGTAAAGATCCGTTCAATGTCTTCCTTATTATTATATATATATATATATATATATATATATAATTGTCCAAGCATACGATAAATAAGGTTCACCAGTTCCACTATTGAGTATAATTATGCGCGACCTAATTTGACTGTTTTTTTAATAAAGGCTAACAGTAACAAAAAATGCAAGGTTGCTTCCCTTGTATCGTAGATGGATGTGTGTTGAACTTGGATGTTTTAATAATCTTCTTTTTTCAGAAAATGCATGATTGTGTTTAATAACGTGCATTGTTATTCTGAATAAATTCCGTAAACTGTGTGTGTTTGTGTGTGTGTTTCCTTTCTTTCCTGTGACGCTTTATCGTTGTATGAAATGTGTATTTGTATTATGGAAATGATGTTGTTGTTGTTGTTGTAGTTGTTGTTCTTGTTTTGTGTGTGTGTCTTCTTCTAACAAGGTAGTCTGCACGGGTTTATGATATGAACAAACGTTCAAAGCAAGACATAAAATAGACATTTTTAAAAAAAAAATAAAAAGAACACCTCACAGGGACCTGATACCTACCGACGAAAAATCAACAATGACATCCGAAAAGGCTTGCGCACAACAAAGGAGAACTGGATAGAAGATCAATGCCAGCAAATAGAGAACAGTCTGAACAAGAACAACAGCAAGAAGGCCTACCAGACTGTGAAGCGGCTGACAAGTGTTAAACAGCACAAGGTCTCCACGATCCAAAGCAATTCTGGCATATATGCCTTACAGAAGAACAAGAAGTCTTGGGCGGATGGACAGAGTACTGCTCTGACCTTTACAACCACACACCAAACGGAGACCCATCAGTTCTAGCAAGTCCCGAGAACAGAGAAGAAGAAGAAATCCTCCCAAATCTCCGAGAAGAAGTTGAGGCAGCAGTGCAACCGCCGAAGAAGGTGAAGTCAGCGGGAGTGGACAACATACCCGCGGAACTTCTTCTAGCAGGAGGAGAAGCTATGATTGACGCACTCACCATTATCTGTAACAAGACCTGGCAGAGTGGGGAGTGGCCTACAACATGGACCCAGTCCCTTGTCATCACTCTTCCCAAAAAGGGTAACCTTCAGGAATGTGAAAATTACCGCACCATCAGCCTAATCAGCCATCCCAGCAAGGTCCTTCTGAAAATTATATTCAACAGGTTGAAACCCCAAGCTGAACAAATCATAACTGAAGAGCAAGCAGGATTCAGGGCAGGGCGAAGTACCACTGAACAGATTTTCAACCTCCGAATAATCTGCGAGAAATACCTACAGCACCAACAACATCTATATCATGTGTTCGTAGACTTCAAAAAGGCGTTTGACCGATTCTGGCATGCAGCTCTGTGGGCAACCATGAGAGTGTACAACATCAGCCCTAAAAATTATTGAAGTCATCAAAAGCCTGTATGGCAAGGCTACCAGTGCAGTCTTCCACAACAGCGCCATCGGAAACTGGTTCAGAACAACAATCGGTATGCGTCAGGGATGCCTACTCTCTCCAACACTCTTCAACATCTTCCTAGAACCCGTCATGTCAGATGCCCTTGTAGATCACGAAGGCACAGTCAGCATAGGGGGGAAGAGCAATTTCCAACCTTCGTTTTGCGGATGACATTCATGGATTGGCTGGAGAGGAACAAGAACTTGAACAGCTGGTACAGAGGCTTGATACCACCTCCAGAGCCTATGAAATGGAAATAAGTGCAGAGAAGACCAAAATGATGACCAACAACACCAATGGCATCAAAACGGAAATCACAGTCCAAGGCCAATCCCTCAACACAGTGCATAGCTTCAAATATTTAGGAGCCATATATCAGACAATGGATCCCGACAGGAAGTCCTCTCCAGGATCGCACAAACAACTGCTGCCCTGGCGAGCTTGAAGCCAATTTGGAAATACAGGACCATGAGTCCACATTCCAAGGTAAGGCTGCTGCGCTCCCTTGTCATCTCCATCTTCCTATATGCTTGCCAAACATGGATCCTCACATCAGATCTCCAACGAAGAATACAAAGCATGGGAGATGAGGTGCTACAGAAGACTTCTGGGCATTTCCTAAACCCAGCACATCACCAACGACGAAGTCCGACAGACCATCACACAAGCCATTGGACAGCACGATGACCTACTCACAGTGGTGAAATAACGGAACCTCGTATGGTATGGCCACGTCACCAGATCATCAGGTCTTGCAAAGACCATCCTGCAAGGCACAGTGCAAGGAGGTAGAAGAAGGGGGAGACCGAAAAAGAGGTCACAACCAAACTTGATAAAATGGTGTATACACACGAGACCTCGAAAATGGTCAGTGAATTAATGACTTCACTTCAAGGTCAAGGCCACAGGGTCATAAAATGTTAGTCAAAAATGACAATATTTAACAAATTTTCATTTTTTTCTAGGTTATTAATATATGGAACTTATGATTCTTTGAGACAAGATAGACATCAATGAGACACACATACCTTGCCAATTTGGCCAACTTCACTCCACGGTCAAGTTCCCTGGAGCTGTCCAAAGTCGTTTTGTATAGGTACTTTGAAGTGACCTTAACCCTAAACTATGAGAGATATAATGTCACATTTTTGGTATTTAGAGGTTATAGATTGATCTTTCATATATGTTCATGTATACGTTTTTGCATTATCGTGAAGGTCAAGGTCATTTTAGGCCTTGCAAAAACATACAAAAATTTGGTTTGGCTGTTAATTTAAACATAGTATGCAACAACATTGGGTTATTTGATCAGACATGCATGAGAGACCACGTGAGGGTCATAGTCAGCCCAAGGTCAAGGTCACTGAAGGTGAAAATCATCCCAAAGTCCCCGTTGTTTTTTTTTTATTGGCATAATATAAATTTTGCTATACTTTATTTGATAGTACATGAGTGTATTTGGAGCCAGAGGTTAATGTCATCTCAAGGTCAAGAGCATAGGAAGATCAAAGTCGGTATTACTTTGCATTTTAATGCTACTATTTCCTTTTGTTTTTACCTGGGCACTCATTTTCATGTTGAATATTGAGTTCCATAAAGAGCATGTGAGTCATATGGGCTTTGCCCATCTATTTTGTAAATGGACTATTTCTTTAATTAAAAGAAACAAACCAAAAATATATTATTTCGTTTTAATTATGCATTCGTGTAGTCGTATTCCGTAGAGACAGCAGGAGAGCGAAGACGTCTGCTGAGTCTTTGTTGACTTGCTTATATTATTTATAATTATTAAATTTTTCTGTGTATTATTTATTGATTTTAATGTTTTTTTTCAATAGAGAAAGAACAAGGAAAAAAATAGAAGAGAGTAGTTTCGATCCACTGACCTCTATGTTATGGTCCCAATCACGCTCCCAGTGCCCCATTCGGTTACTTTAATTTATAGGTAAGGCAGTCGATTTGCAAAACAGGAAAATAAATAAATCTGATGGAAACTGGTTGAAAGCAAATAGCGTACTTATGCAGGACCCACACAACGACACAACTCTTAATACATCTACAAATGTGTGAGATAAAAAAAAGACTTCTTCCAATAAAATATTCAGTACGATCCCTGTACTCATAATTTGTCTATTATTTCAGTTAGATTGTCAGTTTATTTTTTGCTATTTTCCCAGGCGTTTGACGAAAGTGCGCGTTACAAAAGCTATTTTAATAATAATGTCTTTTTTTTAATATTTCCCATGGATAATAAAAACCCGATATTATGTATGGCGTCAGTGTAATCATATTATCGCACTGTTCAAAACTCGTATAAGAAAAAATATAAATAGAAGAAATTTAAAAAAAATTATAACATTAGCAGAGCGTGGTTTCGATCCACGGACCTCTGGGTTATGGGCCCAGCACGCTTCCACTGCGCCACTCTGCTACTTGAGCTAATGTCTATAACGTCCACATTACTACACACGAGTAAAATCTGATGAAATTGGCTGATAACAAGTCAAACACTAAAGGTCTTATTTGAACACTGCAAACACCCCTCTTTAGCTTTGAGAAACAAACCTTTTTTTTTTTTAAACGATCGTTTTTTGTTTTTTTATTTAAAAGAAGCATAACCAACAAAATTTTATTTTGTTTTAATTATGATTTTATATATTCGTATTCCGTAGCGACAGCAGGCGATCGAAGGTGTGTGCTGAGTCTTCGTTGACTTGATTTTATTATGTATAATTATTATATTTTTTTGGTGTTTTATTTATTGATTTAATTTGTACTTCTTTTAATTTTTAATTGAGAAAGAAAACAAAATTCGTTAGCAGAGAGTGGGGTTTCGCTTCCACTGCGCCACTCTGCTACTTGAGCTAATGTCTATAACGTCCACATTACTACACACGAGTAAAATCTGATGAAATTGGCTGATAACAAGTCAAACACTAAAGGTCTTATTTGAACACTGCAAACACCCCTCTTTAGCTTTGAGAAACAAACCTTTTTTTTTTTTAAACGATAGTTTTTTTTTTTTTTAATGTAAAAGAAGCATAACCAACAAAATTTTATTTTGTTTTAATTATGATTTTATATATTCGTATTCCGTAGCGACAGCAGGCGATCGAAGGTGTGTGCTGAGTCTTCGTTGATTTGCTTTTATTATGTATAATTATTATATTTTTTTGTGTTTTATTTATTGATTTAATTTGTACTTCTTTTAATTTTTAATTGAGAAAGAAAACAAAATTCGTTAGCAGAGAGTGGGGTTTCGATCCACGAACCTATGGGTTATGGGAACATGCTTCCATTGATCCACTCTGTTACTTGAGGTCGTACCTAATGCAGTCGGTTTACAATACCGAAAAACATATTTCATGAAACTGCTTGAAAACAAATAGAATGAGAAGTCTGGAGCCACATTACGACACAACTTCTGTTACACTTATAAGCGTGTGAGAGGTAAAAAAAAGTTCTTCTTATAAAAATCCCATATAAGCATTCCATGTACTCATATTTGTCAATTGTTTCATTTAGATCGTACATTTTTCCAGGCGTTTGACGAAATTGCGCGTTACAAAAGCTATCTTACTATTATTGTTATTATTATTTCCAAGGGATATCCTAATTACACGCTATTTTTGTACTGAGTTTCATGGCGTCATTGCAATAGTATTATCGCACGGTTAACAAATTGGGTAAGAAAATAATATTAATTGAGAAAACTTTTATAAAGCTGAAAAGTGGGGCCGGGTAGCTCAGTTGGTAGGACGGCTTACTAGTAACCGAAAGGTACCTGGTTCGAATCCCGGATTGGCCATTGTGTGACCATATTATTTTCCCCTTACCATCAACTGGTTCGCTGGTGTCAGAATAATGTGAACAGTAGTCACACCCGCTCCGGTGTCGTGTGACTATAATCTATTCTACTCAAAATAATACAAGGGCCACTTGGACAATTACCCCTTAAAACTGAAAAGTTGTTTTTGACAAGTAAAGTTCCCATTACTAAACACGGGTAAAATATGATAAAACTGGCTGATAAGATGTAAAACATTTTGGGTCTTAATGCAACACTGTAAACACTCTTCTCTTAGTTTTGAGAAAGAACCCCCTTTTTTTTAAATAAACGATTTGTTTATTTTTCCTATCCTATTCTATCATATCCTATTCTATCCCGTAACTCGAAGGTCGTAAGAGCACCACAGATGATCGTTTAACCAGCGTACTCCATCTTTCCCTGTCCCCAGCAACCCTGATTGTTTCGCTCAGTGTCAAACCAGTCCATTCTCGAATGTTGTCTTCCCACCTCTTTTTTGGTCTCCCTCTTCTTCTACCTCCTTGCACTGTGCCTTACAGGATGGTCTTTGCAAGACCTGATGATCTGGTGACGTGGCCATACTATCGGAATTTCCGGTGTTTTTTTCACCACTGTGAGCAGGTCTTCGTGTTGTCCAATGGCTTGTGTGATGGTCTGTCGGACTTCGTCGTTGGTGATGTGCTGGGTATAGGAAATGCCCAGAAGTCATCTGTAGAACCTCATCTCCATGCTTTGTATTCTTCGTTGAAGATCTGCTGTGAGGGTCCATGTTTCGCAAGCGTATAGGAAGATGGAGATGACAAGGGAGCGCAGGAGTCTTATCTTGGAATGTAGACTGGTGTTCCTGTCTTTCCGAATTGGCTTCAACCTCGCCAGGGCAGCAGTTGTTTGTGCGATCCTGGAGAGGACTTCCTGTCGGGACCCATTGTCTGATACAATGGCTCCTAAATATTTGGCCTTGGACTTTGATATCCGTGTTGATGCCATTGGTGTTGTTGGTCATCATTTTGGTCTTCTCTGCACTTATTTCCATTCCATAGGCTCTGGAGGTGGTGTCAAGCCTCTGTACCAGCTGTTCAAGTTCTTGTTCCTCTCCAGCTAATCCATCAATGTCATCCGCAAAACGAAGGTTGGAGATTGCTCTTCCCCCTATGCTGACTGTGCCTTCGTGATCTGCAAGGGCATCTGACATGATGCGCTCTAGGAAGATGTTGAAGAGTGTTGGAGAGAGTAGGCATCCCTGACGCACACCGATCGATTTCACTGATGGAATGTTCATACCACGCAATGTAAAATGTAGCTGTAGATTATAGTCACACGACACCGAAGCGTATAGGCGACTACTGGTCACATTATTTGTGATAAGAGACTAGATTTACACAGCACGTTAAGTTCTTGCTTTGTTTAGTCAGCTGTAACTTTAGTAGAGTAATGTTACTTTGCCGCAGACAACAGAAGTTTGCTGTGGGCTACACTTTTCTGTGCTGACGCTCGCCCAGTAAGTAATGACCTCATTCAGCTTACCTATAGCAGTAGTACGGCCAATCCGGAGAGGGGGCGCTTAGGTTTACCAGTTCTACCCGGTTTAGGCAGAAGCCTAGGTAGTTTGGTTCGTGTTGTAGACTGCAAGGAAGACAGAGCTACGCTCTAAGGGACCTCTCCACTGACGACTAAAAGCAGGAACTGTTGAAACTCTATTCAACCAAGTTAGCCACAGTCTGACATTGTCAAAAGAGTACATGAACTAGCTTTTGTTTCATCATGATGTATATATATTATTGTTGAATTATGTTTGTGCCGTTTAGAATTGAATTGTTAGTCCA
>CM072512.1:113903342-113970842 GCA_036898135.1 Oncomelania hupensis
GCTAATTGTGTCTTCATCAACTGACCGCCTCAGTGATTGTATGTGAGAAAGACCTTTCGCGGGGATTCCCATGGGATCAGTTACAAAGATCAAAGGAACATAAGGTTGTTTTGAATAAAGCCGTCTTGCCACTAGACTCGTACATTATGTTGCGATTCGACGACGTTGTTTGTTTTTTTTCACACCTTTAATCTAGTCTGAAAGGGAGACTTGCTTCAGTTCGATCCATTAAGACATTTAAGGCAAATTGACACACTGAAAAACTTAGACAGTCATGCTAATATAAAAAGGTTTGATTTTGAATTGTATGAATGCTTTTTAATTTATTTGTATTTATTGATATATTGATTTATAAATTATTTTATTTATTTATTTGTTTGTTTGTTTGTTTTGTTTACTTACATATCATTTACCCATTATTTACCTTTCAGTTATATGCTTACTTGTATTGAATGGGGGACATACCTGTTAACCAGTACATTTTTGTAGCTTTACTCGCTAGCGTACGAAGGCCGCACTGCAGCTCCACCCTGACCAGATAAGGTGGAATATGATCCAGCAACCCTCTCGCTGCGAGAGTCTCGCACACACACTTTTTCCTAAACTTTCAGCAAATCTCCGGAATAATTATCTTGATTACCCTCACTGCCTGGTGTATGACGTCAGGCAACTCTTACCAGTTGTAACAGGAGTGTGGCGAAGTTGTCTTATCTTGTCATAGCAAATACTGTAGCAAGAAAGTGCCTCTCTTGCGTGTAGTTGTGAATTGATAAGTCATTTCCCTCGGCGTATCCTATCCTATCCTATCCTGTCCCATAACCCGGAGGTCGTAGGGGCACCACAGATGATCGTTTAACCAGCATACTCCATCTTTCTCTGTCCTCAGCAGCCCTCATGGCTTCGCTCAGTGTCAAACCAGTCCATTCTCGAATGTTGTCCTCCCACCTCTTTTTCGGTCTCCCCCTTCTTCTACCTCCTTGCACTGTGCCTTGCAGAATGGTCTTTGCAAGGCCTGATGATCTGGTGACGTGGCCATACCATCGGAGTTTCCGTTTCTTCACCACTGTGAGCAGGTCATCGTGTTGTCCAATGGCTTGTGTGATGGTCTGTCGGACTTCGTCGTTGGTGATGTGTTGGGTATAGGAAATGCACAGAAGTCTTCTGTAGCACCTCATCTCCATGCTTTGTATTCTTCGTTGGAGATCTGCTGTGAGGGTCCATGCTTCGCAAGCATATAGGAAGATGGAGATGACCAGAGAGCGCAGCAGTCTTACTTTGGAATGTAGACTGATGGTTCTGTCTTTCCAAATGGGCTTCAACCTTGTCAGGGCAGCAGTTGTTTGTGCGATCCTGGAGAGGACTTCCTGTCGAGACCCATTGTCTGACACAATGGCTCCTAAATATTTGAAGCTGTGCACTGTGTTGAGGGATTGGCCTTGTACTTTGATGTCCGTGTTCATGCCATTGGTGTTGTTGGTCATCATTTTGGTCTTCTCTGCACTTATTTCCATTCCATAAGCTCTGGAGGTGGTGTCAAGCCTCTGTACAAGCTGTTCAAGTTCTTGTTCCTCTCCAGCCAATCCATCAATATCATCCGCAAAACGAAGATTGGAGATTGCTCTGCCCCCTATGCTGACTGTGCCTTCGTGATCTGCAAGAGCATCTGACATGATGCGCTCTAGGAAGATGTTGAAGAGTGTTGGAGAGAGTAGGCATCCTTGACGCACACCGATTGTTGTTCTGAACCAGTTCCCGATGACGCTGTTATGGAGGACTGCACTGGTAGCCTTGTCATACAGGCTTTTGATGACTTCTATAATTTTAGGGCTGATGTTGTACACTTTCATGGTTGCCCATAGAGCTGCATGCCAGACTCGGTCAAATGCCTTCTTGAAGTCTATGAACACATGATATAGATGTTGTTGGTGCTGTAGGTATTTCTCACAGATTATTCTGAGGTTGAAAATCTGTTCAGTGGTACTTCGCCCTGCCATGAATCCTGCTTGTTCTTCAGCTATGATTTGTTCAGCTTGTGGTTTCAACCTGTTGAGTATTATTTTCAGGAGGACCTTGCTGGGATGGCTGATGAGGCTGATGGTGCGGTAATTTTCACACTCCTGAAGGTTACCTTTTTTGGGAAGAGTGATGACAAGCGACTGGGTCCATGGTGTAGGCCATTCCCCACTCTGCCAGATCTTGTTACAGATAATGGTGAGAGCATCAGTCATCGCTTCTCCTCCTGCTTGTAGCAGTTCCGCTGGTATGTTGTCCACTCCCGCTGACTTCCCTTTCTTCAGCGATTGCACTGCTGCCTCAACTTCTTCCCGGAGAATTGGGAGGATTTCTTCTTCTTCTCTGCTCTCGGGACATGCTAGAACTGATGGGTCTCCATTTGGTGTATGGTTGTAAAGGTCAGAGCAGTACTCTGTCCATCTGTCCAAGACTTCTTGTTCTTCTGTAAGGCAAATGCCAGACTTGCTTTGGATAGTGGAGACTTTGGGCTGTTTAACACTTGTCAGCCGCTTCACAGTCTGGTAGGCCTTCTTGCTGTTGTTCTTGTTCAGATTGTTCTCTATTTCCTGGCGTATCACTTGTGACAAATATCGTTCTGGGGCTTTTGAAAGATTTCTGTCAGGACTCATTGAGAATGGAGTATAGCTCTGTTAATGATTTGCTTTGGGAACTTTCATTTTTAAAGCTGTAACGAATGTAGGCTATTCACAACTTTCCGGCACCTCTCATAAAAACTCGTGGGTATCGCCATTATAAATTAAAACGAGGTTAGCATGAAACCAAGTTCCGGTCTAGCTTGTTTTGCTTTTATCAAAGCTTGATGCGTGACTTTTAAATATGGCAAATTGCCGAAAACGACGATTGTTAGAGCCAGAAAACGAGTGGGATAAGTATAAAAACGGTGGAGGAAGTACATGCTCAGTGAAAGGATGCAAAAAACAATCGTAGAGGCCTGTATTTGTGGCGACTTCGGAGGTGCGTCGATCATCGACAGAAAGTGAAACAGGACCTGAAGACTCTTGTAGTTTTCCATAGCTTCGCCGTCGCAACCTTCACAAAACACGAAGTAACTGACTATGTTAGGCGAGCGTTGTGGCCAAGTGGGCTAAGGCGGGACTAACTTGCCTTGTCCACAAGCCAGAAACCAATGGCGCCTGACAGTTGTGGGTTCGAGCCAGCATCTGGGCGTTATGTTTTTCCGAATATTTTTCAAAAATTCACAAATAATGTTAGGTAGGTAGGGTTTAGGCGCGCCACTGGCGATAGAAAGGGATAATAAACTGCAGCAAAAAAAATTAAAAATATGTGAGGGTACGATACAGGTGGCCAGTGACACATGTTATTATTCTTGAATATTTGGAAATAACTCACTAAAACACGCGGAGAAAAAAAACGGAAGTATGTTTCATTGAGGGGATTCCCGTTGGTGCATAGGATAGCAGAAAAGTGTGAAGTGGCATAAGATAAGCAGTTACTAGTTACATTTATTTTATCCATGTCTGGCTCACTTAATCCGTACTTCCACTCCGACACTAGCTTTCTCTCGATCTCATATAATTCTATGACAAATATCGTTCTGGGGCTTTTGACAGATTTCTGTCCAGACTCATTGAGAATGGAGCATAGCTCTGTTATGATTTGCATTAGGAACTTCCATTTTTAAAGCTGTAACAAATGTAGGCTATTGACATAAGATAAGCAGTTACTAGTTACCTTTATTTTATCCATGTCTGGCTCACTTAATCCGCACTCCCACTCCGACACTGCTTTCTCTCGATCTCATATTATTCTATATTAATTTGCTCTTTTTATTTATTTATTTTAATTAATTAATTAATGTATGTATTTATTTATTTATTCGTTTGCTTAGAGTGCAAGCGGGAATACCACTGCCTCCACTTGGACCCCACCCCACACCCTTCCTCTCTGTCTGTCTGTCTTTGTCTCTCTGTGTCTCTGTGTCTCTGTTTCTCTGTCTGTCTGTCTGTCTGTCTCTGTTTCTCTGTCTCTCTCTGTCTGTTTCTCTGTCTCTGTTTCTCTCTGTCTCTGTCTCTCTCACTGTCTCTCTCTCTCTCTCTCTCTCTCTCTCTCTCTCTCTCTCTCTCTCTCTCTGCTTCTCCTTCTCCCATCCATCACCCCCCCCCTCCCCCCTCCTTCTTCTCCCCGAAACAAAATAAAAGCAACTGAAAAGGCTCTTCAATTGAAAATCCCCAACGTGGTCTTCTCTCGGCGCTGAACGGCAGTGAACAGTTTACAAACTTCCTGTAAATGCGACTTTCCCATCTTTGAAGTTTGTTCCGATTTGTATGGCGTCACAATCGCGCCACGCAAGAAGTACCTGTTGGTCCTTGTCCTAGCGGTTTAGCACCAATCAAAGGCTATTGAAGGCAGTCACAAAGACAGCTAAGAAATTATGGGGTGTTTATGAACTGTTTAGCCACCCTTTGGAATGAATTAGTACGAGGTGGAAATTGAGCTCCGGTCTTCTAAATGTTTCGTGTTTATAGGAGCTGTTTACCGCCCTTTGGACGGCTTTATTATTTGATAACATTCATTCATTGACCGTATTCATAAGTAAGGTTTTCTTAGAGGTCACGTTTTTACGAGCGACAGGTGGAAGAAAGAAAGTTTTACACTAAAATAGCCAGCTGAGTGTGGGAGAGGGAGACAGACAGACAGACAGAGACAGAGACAAAGAGGGAGAGAGAGGGGGAGGTGGAAGGACATAACTGAAGCTAAGTCAGCCAATATTTGAGCGCCATTTTTAACGGGAGACAATCCTGTTAAAAGTTTGACACTTATGTGGCGAGCGCCACAGCGCGAGTTTAACTGCGGTTGTCGACCACTCTAGCTTTGTATGATCTTTGTGAATGTTTTCAAACTTATCCAAGCTGTACACCCCACCCTATCATACCCTACCTCAATCCAGACGTATCAAAGTATCAAAGCTGCTTTGGGGAGTTAAAGATTCGAAGTATTGCTTATGGAATGTAGTGAGACTGGCTCGGAAGAGTCCGCTGGACCTAAAGCAACAACCATGTAATGTAATGTAATGTAATGTAATGTAACGTAGTGAGACGTTTTTTTGGCCATTGGCGTACAGTTAAATTAAGTACCTGATCTTATCAAAAAATCCCTCAACGTCACATCCCTCCACCCCCCCCCCCCACCCCCCAGTACAACTCTGTGTCTTTCTCCCTTTCTGTCTGTCTGTCTGTCTGTCCCTATCTCTGTCTCTCTCTCTCTCCTGTTTGAATTAATTAATCTTTTATTTTAAAGTCTTTTCGCATAGCAATGATATTATACTTAAATTAAACTATTTAAAATCAAACAATAACAACTCTAAACACATTTTCACTTTTAAAAAATTCTAACCTACTACATCATTTTTTTTTAAACTTCCCTGCTTCAGATTTAGGCCTATATATTATATTTGCTATATCATAGATAATCTATATCATAGATGAGATCAGCGTCATAGTACGATCGATCTCTGCTGTTTGTATGTCTGTTTCTCTGGCTGGCTGTGTGCGTTCGTTTTCTTTTGGAATTATAATTATGAGCCTCAAAGAATATTGCCAAACTCGTCAGTGGATGATGTCAAATGTCAACGGGAAAACCCAAACGAACCAAAGCATTGCTCCTTCCACATCTCTTTGTTTCGGCTTAGTTTGATCTTCATTATCAAGTCATGACTGTCGTCACCCTACTTCGGTTTGCTGGTAGATTATTCCCATACCACACAGTGGCACAGTGGGTTAGTCACCCGTTTCCTTTTGCCGAAAGTCGCGGGTTCGATTCTCGCAAGGGGCGAACTTACGGGACTTAAGTCTTACGAGACAAGTAAGGTCACCGAAGGTTTTCTCCGGGTATTCCAGTGTTGTCCCTCCCTTCATTAATGCCTTGGATGCTGTCAATTTAAAATTTTTTACCCAAAACAAAATCGTGTTCCTTTCTGTATTCTAATAGCGATCTCCCTGTCTTTACACCTCATATTTGAGTGATAGATGTGTGCTTGTTCGTTGTATGTGTGAGAGTGGCTGAAACAGGTGTGTGGTTGTTGTTTTTGGGAACAGCGCGTACTTAGCATCCAGCATTGTTGTTATTATTATTATTATTATTATTATTATTATTATTATTATTATTATTATTATTATTACCTCTACCATCGTCCCCCAATCCTCTCCTTGGAAGTAGAATTACATACAGAGGACCGCGAACGTACAAGCTAGGGTGATTTTTTTCCGAATTTGGACAGCCTCAAACGAAAGAACGAACATTGACGTTTAACGTCTGCACCCGCCATTGGCGATATGGCAGACGGGGATAACCATTCTAAGGAAGTGGGGATAAGGATCTAAAACCAAACCACCAGAGCAACCACATGTGTGGGTTTTTTCTACAATGGACTGTTTAATAAACTGCTGTCTTGGAAGCCGCGAAATTTGATGCGTTGTGGGGGAACGAGGAGTATTGACAGCAGAAACAAAATTGTGTTGCTGACTTTGTGGTAAGGATGACGATAAAGACCATAGTGGTCGCAGCTGCTGCTGTATGTGATGAAGTTGCCACTTCTAGGGCTCTCTCTGTCTCTCTGTCTCTCTGTCTGTCTCTCTCTCTCTCTCTCTCTCTCTCTCTCTCTCTCTCTCTCTCTCTCTCTCTCCCTCTCTCTCTCTCTCTCTGAGTAAATGTGTTTATATGCTTTAATATAAATAAATAAATAAGTAAATAAATAAATAAATAAATAAATAAATAAATAAATAAATAAATAAATAAATAATAATAATAATAATAATCATAATCATAATAATAATAATAATAATAATAATAATAATAATAATAATAATAATAATAATAATAATAAACGATATCTCGCGCATTTTTCTTCACTCGAACTCAAAACGCGGCTATCTGAATAGATCTCTTGTTACAGAAGTCGGAAAAGAAATCAATTTTTACTTCTGAAGTTTTAGATTGAATCCTCCAATTCCGGATGCTATACGCTTCTTAATCCTAAATCCTAAATCATACTCAAAGCGCGGCGATCTGTAACCAACATACACGTTCACATGTTACGGGCATTCCAACATACACAACAAACACACGTTCATCACTCAAACTTGTGGTGTAAAGGCTAGTCGCTTTTGGAAAAACGGAAAGGAAGTCGGAATTTTTAGTTAGTAAATCTAGACAAACTGCATCCAATACCATTATTGAAGAGAAGCAGGAAACCGCAGTATCCGGATAAAACCCTCGGTGACTTGAAAGTCTCGTACCAAAAGCCACTTAAGTTTGCCCAATGCGGGGTTGGAACCCGAGACCTTCTGCATAAGAAACCAGCTCGCGATCAACTGAGCTATGACGTCATTACCTATAAACGCAACAAGGAAGATCTAGTTAGTTAGTTAGTTAGTTAGTCATTGTTTATAGGGTCCAGCGGACTGCAAAAGCCGAATCAGGATCACAACTTAGTTAAAAGAGGACTCACCCCTGATCTGTCTAAATAACCTGCTGAAACAACCCTAATTGTAACACTGAAGGCACTCCATCAGCCGGTCACTATATAATAAAGGCATCCAACGGTAGGGGACGGTGGCGGAACACTTCCAGCAGGTCCGCGATGTGTGCACGGATCTGCGGCTGCCCTTGTCCATGGAGGGATTTCGTGGCGTGCTGGCGGTTAGAGGCACAGGCTTTCTCCTGGAGACCGCAAAGCTTGTTCTTAGCTCGGAGGTGTCGCTATTGTTGTAACTATAACTATGTCCATGCTGTGCCTTGGTCCTTCCGGAGTTGAATGCTTACCAGGCTCGATGGCTTCCCGTGGCCTAGCTGTCGCAGTGAGGTATGCGTATAAGATGACCGTCCAATTGGGTGGATAGCCATGTTGCTATAATGTAATTTTATCATGTGGGATAGCCTTCTGATGCCTTATATATGTTATTATTTTATGGCTGATAGCCACAGTGCTGTTATGGTATGGTCATGTTACCGTCTGGTACCACCCTGACTTCCCGATGGCCTCCCCCTGGTGTCACTCTAATGGCCATGATGCCTTTGCTACACCGGGGGCTGTTGCCGAGTCGGGGGTGATAGCCATGGTGCTGACTAAATTATATATATAAATAATAAAAAAATATTTTATTGTTAGATTTTAATGATGTTCTTACATATTTTTTATTCATCTCAGGATTGCTCGAAGTTTATCCTTGGACAGTTGCTGATATACATAACCTTTTAAAATTTTATGGTGATAGCCACGATGCTAGTAACCGGGATCACGATACCGTCTGGTACCTCCCTGACTTTCCGATGCCCCCCCCCCCCCCCGGTGTCACTCTGATGGCCATGTTGCTATTGCTACACCGGAGGTGTTGATGCCGAGTCGAGAGCGATAGCCATGGTGCTGACCAAACTGTACAGTTATAATGATGTTTTATCCTATATTTTGAATTCCGGCTGCCGGGGTAGACATAATCTTGTTTAACGTGTTATTGTATTTTTACATGATTCATTTGATTTAATTTGTATTTGTCCTTTTAACTGTTTTATCGTGGTCCTGAAAGTTAAACTTTGTTCTTAATTAGTTCCCCCACTGCACTCAGTGGTTTTGGATTATTAACTAACATTTTAATCTGCTTTTAGTTATGACAACGCGTCTGGGGCAGCATCTCAGATGATGACGAGTTCATCCCCTACCGACCCCCCGACCTCTTCATTCCACCCTCGTATGGTGCAGTATCTATGCACCTACCCTCAGCGTCGAGCGAGTTCGACTTTATCTCCCCACCCCCGTGTGCCAGACTGCCCTCTATCCCGTTAACACAAGACTTATTTACATAATCAGCCGTATAGGCATTGTTTTATTTAAATTCTAGGAATTTTGACTTCTTATTTTTGTCCCCTATATGCTTTTGTGTCTGGGGACGTGAATTTATTTAATGAATGAATGAATGGTAGGGGACTCTAAAGCTTTACTCTAATTTATCGAACCATCGTTTACAAAAACAAAATAGAATATAAACATCATTATAAAATATGAACAAAACACGTGCATATAAAATGCCTACATTGCTAAATAATACTACCATAGAAAGCCCTAGTGACCATTTGGAAGAAAATGTCCAATACCCCCCAAGCTGACCCATATACAAATGAGGAGTTTTTGGGAGAGTTTTCAAGAAAAAAGATAGGTGACTGATATATTGAAATAGTGAATACTGCAGACAACAGAAAAGAAAAGCTAAGGCGAAATACAAGAAGTTAAAAGGAAGATAAAGGAACTTAACGTTATTGTATGGACGTCATTAGGAAAGAGAATGCTAATTATGTTAAACATGGCCAACAAACGCAATCTCCAGAAACGTCATGCAAAGAGTTATTATAATTCAATCCTGCAATTCTCTTAAATTAAAGAGGCCATACAGGCGTGTCTGAGTGAATAATACTCGTGCAGCTTCACACACATGAAGTATCAGAGCATCCTGCCCGCTCATGACCCATATACTGTCGACCGAAAGGCAAAAGATGTAGGAGTTCCGATTCTCAGTGTGGGGTTCTTGAAGTGTTGGCGATGATGATGTGAGGTCCTGAACCCAATGAGCCTTGTCTCTCTCTCTCTCCGTTCCGTCTTTTCATCCTCCTCAACATCAAACGAGTCCTCAATGATGACGGTCAGTAATTGCCTGGCGTGTAATTACGAGTCTTCGCAAGCCTCTCCTCCCTTACCCTGCCTTCCGTTTTCCTGTTGTCGCTAAGCTTCTGGTAAACTCTTCTTTCTTCACGATGTAGATAGGATGTTAGGGGGATGTGGGAGTAAAGGTTGTTGGGTGAAAACGAAAACCCGGTCCCTTCGTTTCACAACCTATCAAATGGATACTGAGGTCATTTCAGTTTTGTTCAAACTGTAATACTAAGTAAGTATGCTTATATAAGAGTTTAATAATGCCACCTTATTTGGGTGAAAGCTCTCCGATGGATATTTCCTTACGCTGCGTAAAAGGAAATTGAGGTCTTTATGCAATAACGTCGCGGTGCGAGTCTAGCTAAGGGCACCTCTATGCAGTCGTTATAAGGTTTTGCGCAAATTTTGAGCTCGATCTCAGACGCCCTTCAAGATTTTTGTCTACCTCATTTTTTTCTGGTCTACGGTGCAGAGAGCTCTTGAAAGAAATGTGAGGGGCAGGGGGGACAATATTGTGACATTGTGGTTGTGAAGGCTAAGAATTACGGTCTTATCAGTGCAATCATGAGATGGGAGAGGGTGGGGCGGGGAAGCGAGAGGGGGAGAACGAGAGAGAAAGAGAGAGAGAAGCAAGATGAGGAAACCAGGACATAAAGAAAAATAAATCTACAGTATATGCGGCAGCCAGTCCAGGTTTCACAATGAGGACAAGGTGAATCTGATGTATAGCAGAAAAATAAAATAAGAATATTATCTTTGTAAAAAATATGGTCAAAGGGAAGCAATCTACTCTAAAAAGACCCATTTCAAGTATGTGTATTGCTTACTTCCCTTGGTACTCATTTTCTGTTATACAAAAAAATGTAAACACTGACGTAAAAATAGATACGGCACGACTTCAATGAGTGAAGATATATTCCTGGAGACAAAAAAGTTGTATTAAGTAGAGTTTGCGACCTAACTGATATTGCTTCAAACGAAATAAAGGGACGTGACATAAGGAAAACAGTGCTCGGCGGTAGGTCATGAATTCAGAATTCTTTTTTTTTAAGTGTTGATATCATACAGTGTGTGTGTTTGGGTGTGTGTGCGTGTGAATGTGTTCGTGCACCCACACGGGTTAAGTGTGAGTGTACGCGCGTGTGCGGATGTGTGAACTAAAAATGTCCTTTGCTTTA
Source organism: Oncomelania hupensis (assembly GCA_036898135.1). Taxonomy (NCBI): domain Eukaryota; kingdom Metazoa; phylum Mollusca; class Gastropoda; order Littorinimorpha; family Pomatiopsidae; genus Oncomelania; species Oncomelania hupensis. The sequence goes on from CM072512.1 coordinate 113,914,215, forward strand.
CTTTGATTTTAATTTTACTATATCCATGTGCCCTGAGTGGTTTTATTGGAATAAATCTTGTCTTGCCTTGCGTTGAATTTTTCGCTAGACTGACTGATCTTTACCAAAAAGGAGCAAAGTAACATTTTGGTCGGTTTATGATGATGATGATGATGATGATGATGATGATGATGATGATGATGATGATGATGATGATATGATGATGATAATAATATTATGATGATGATGATGATAATGATGACAATGACGATGATAAAGATGTAGTCTTGTGTAACGCAGGTTTCATGCTCATTGTGCTCCCCCCACCCACCCTCCTCCCCACCCCGTCCTTTCAAAAAAAAGAAGAAAGAAACAGGTTTCTATTACAAAAATGTCAAGGTAATAGTAAAATTATACTTTGAATTATTATAGACTTGGGGGAGTAGGTGAGGGGGAATGGAGGAGGGAAACAGTAAGTAGGTGAGGGTGAGGGTGAGGGTGAGGGTGAGGAGTGGTGTTTGGAGGTTGACTTTCCACTTCGTGAGTAACGTCTTCCACCTCAAATAATGAGATCGCCGGAGACTAACATCATCTATGACTTGGTACAAAGATTAAATTATGCGTGGAAATCTTGGTGTAAAAAGGATGTTGCGGAAAACAGCAAGCACTTGAAAACAGAGTTCAGAGGAAGGAAGCAGGTCTTCAGCCCCAGCATTGCAAAACCATCTAGGTGGTCTTTCGCAATTTTTTTTAATATATTAATGAGCTATACATCCGTTCAGCTGTCGTAGCCAAATATTCCTGAGAGAACTTATGATTATCCTCCTCTCACCCCCATCCCCTCCCCCCCCCCTCCATAAAAATGTAACAACAATATAACGTAAGGTGCAAAGCGTGATAATTGTATTAACACAAGGTGGTAGACCACAATCTAGGGAGCTTGAAAATGATGATCCTGAAGGATTAATGTGAACACGATGAAGCTCGTTAGACCAGTAGAATTCTGCAGAATAAGGGGGCGAGGATGAAAGTGAAGTTACTGTTAGTGATGATTGCGTTCTTTTGGTTATGATGTTGGTTTGATGAAAGTGGGTAGTTAAGGCATCACGATTAATATTCCTTGCTCTCACTCCCGTATTTTATTTTTGTCTGCTTTCAGGCTGTCTGAGTGGAGAGGTTGAAGAAGAAAAATGGAAACTGGGCTGGGCCAAACATTTTTTAAAAAATGGCAGTAAAGGCGTGAGGTCCTGGGAATGACAGGGTCAGGGAAAAAGTGTGGCTGAGGACTTAAGGGCCGCTCAATCTCTATTTCTCGCTTGGGACTCCCTGCAAATGACTAGGGTCGGCGCATCAAAGAGCGGAGGCCCCACTATCTGGTTGGGGCAGGGCGACAGACTTCAAAGGAAATCGTGCGGTTTAAATGCAAAGACTGGCGTAAAGGCTGGAGGCTACAGGGAGCTGTAGAAAACAGAACTCGGAGAGACGAAGCGAAGGGGGACAGGGCCCTTTTTTTCTTTTTTGTTTTTTACCCGCCGTTCATGCCACTCCATTATCATCATTTGCATGTCCAGAGCTTTAGTATGCATATTGAACCCCTTTGGCCTTTCATAAACACCGCTCAGCCAGAGGATAAAAATGGTGTCGAGAAAGAAAAGAGAGAAACAAACGGAGAGAGTAAAAATCATGAGCTATACGGCAGAGTGCTAATCCTGCACCAGCGAGGTCGTCAACGAGGTTGTATAGGAAAAGTAAAACAGCCCTTTACAAACGGATACGTGAATTACATTCCGCGATTCTATGGAGCCTTTTTGCTCAAACTCCATAGTGTGCCTAGGAGTGTTGTGAGTGTGTGTGTGTTCCGACCAGCAAGGACCATGAGAGTGTGGAGACAGCCAGAGAGGCAGCAGTGGTCATGGAACTGTTCAGCCACAGCACCAACCTCGCCGTCATCCCAGTCCAGCCCTTCTCCACCACGTCCACGACCTTCTCTTTTGTCCCAGCGGCGGCTGAGAAGACCTTGGCCTCACGTGGGAAGGAACAAACGAGGTGGATCATGTGATGCAACAGTTAAGGAATGGTGGATGTGTCGACTTAAGAACAAATTGTTAAGTCATAACAACTGATTGAGCCATGGATGGGCCTGAATGATAAAATTACGTTGGAATAGAATGTTCGTAATGTGATGCAGCAGTTGCTGAATGTGGTAGATGTACCAGCAAATACGTTGAGAAGAAAAATTCAGGGAGGTGCATTCTTAAGCTACATTATTAGTCCAGCGTTTTAATATGCTAAATAAAAATCATTAGCATTCAACTTTATATAATTGAGAAACGTTTTTTCGTCATACTTCCGAACTGAAGAGCGTTTTTTGTCTTGCTTGCTTTAGCCAAGTAGGCCGTTCGTGAACTAGAGGCAGACTGTCTCCTGACAAGGGAGACAAAAATCTTTAGTTGCGATTAGGCACTCTTCAATGTAACATTTTCTTCAGCCAGTTTGTGGAGCTAGACAGTGTAGTCACCACAGTTGTTTTCTTTGAGGAAGTGTGTGATCCCTCTGAAACTGCCGTAGATGTCAATATAGTCAATCTGAAACTGCCGTAGATGTGAAATATAGTCATTATTGCCTTGTGAGAGCTAGACTGTCTTCACGAAAAAAAACCACGGAAACCTTCTTGTCTTTCACATGATTGGAAAGGGTTGGTTGGCCCTGAGACCGGACGAACAACAGCAACTATTTTCTGATGTTTCCACTGGCAAGTACGCTTGATCTAAAAAAAACATTTTAAAGGAATCTATAGCTCCTTGGTGCAATAACGTCTTCTTCTTCAAACTATTTTCTCGTTTTTTCTTCTTTAAATACGATAGACTGGGCTTGGCTCTTGCTTAATCTTGTATGTTGTATGTAGCGTTTCATCAGTAAGCTTACATGTTGATCGATTTAGCATTGCTTTAATTGCCAGCACAGGTTTTGTTTTCGTTTAAAAAAGAATTCTTTTTTTTAATTGGTAACAAACTGCGGGAATTGTTGCCATTTAAAAATAGTTTCAATAATGATTCATTGTCTTCTTATATCTTCTGTCGTAAGGAATTATTAATGAATAAGGATCAATTAGTAAGCAATGCTCGTGATCATTACATCTATATTGACGTGGAAAATTAATAATTACCCATTTAATTCGTTGTACTGCATACATAATACATAGATCTGTTAAACACGAAGAAGTTCATTTATCAATTAAACTGCAGATCCAAAAGATGTGTGCCTTCTTTAAATATATTTAAATCGGATGTCAATTTTCAGTGTTTAATATTGATCAGCCAGTTATCAAAAATTATTAAAAATAAAACAGTACCTAAACTTTGGTGTGTGCAAGTTGAAAAGTTTGATGTCATAAAATAATATTAAAACAGTACTTTATGATTGTACCAGTTGATCATTCGGTCTCAAAAGCACAATATTATTGTTGTACTCGGCGACCGTTCCAATTGTAGTATTAATGCAGGAGACAGATTAGTATGTACAGAGTAGTTTAAACGCCGGGGGGAGAGAGAGAGAGAGAGAGAGAGAGAGAGAGAGAGAGAGAGAGAGAGAGAGAGAGAGAGAGAGGAGAGGGATTATTATGCATACTCTACTTACTACCATGTACCTTCAGCTTCTATTGAAAATGAGGAAGTTCATTACTAATTTTCAGTTCCCACAAAAGAAGAATGTTAATTTTTCCAGGATGTACCTTCAACTTTACAATCTTCATTAAGTCAGTTTTGGTTTGTGATCTCTTAGATTCCATTATTGATTGTTTTGTTTTAAATTATTTGACCATCCTATTGGATGACTTCTATCCTCTCATCCCACCCCATTTTAATGTCTTCTTTTCGAACTTGTTATGCATGCAATCTAAGCTTAATAATAATAATAATAATAATAATAATAATAATAATAATAATAATAATAATAATAATAATAATAATAATAATAATAATAGTAATAGCAATAATAAATGTAGATTTATATAGCGCCGCATCACAGACACAAGTGGCTGTGCTCTCCGCGCTTGACACAGTCATACACCATTTATACTACACAACATCAGTAGGTATATAAAATCTTAATAAATTCACTCAAAATGTACAACAAAACATTCAATAAAATTATTACATTGAAAAACATAAAAAGGCAACTAAAACTATTATTAAACAAAAACACTTTTAAAAGGCAATCAACACTTATAAGAATTATTAAGAGCTTCCCGCCCACCTCCATTCATTCCTATTCCTCCTCTCTCCTTTGCCCCACCCCACCCCTTCTCCTCTCTCTCTCTCTCTCTCTCTCTCTCTCTCTCTCTCTTTCCTTCTCCTCACTCATTCGCCCAATCCATTCCGGATCACGCTTTCTCTCCACCCCAGCTCCTCCCTCCCTTCCTTGCTACCTCCTCCCCTGTTTCCACCCTGTCCCACCCTAATTTGTTGTAGCGATCAGCTATAGATACACAGACCAAACCTTGCTGAGTGATGACAGCAGCATAAACTCAGTGGCCCGTGTTTAATTGCTGCCGGTTTTGCCTATCGCTTGCATCATGGCCTATAGCTATTGCGACGTCTTCGAAATAGTCGATATTAACAGACAAAAACAATGTTAGATTTTCAACATTTGATAGTAGTACTGAACGTAAATACCGGACGCTGTATACGCGCTTTCCCCCAAATTACTCATCAGGCTCAAAGCGCGGCGATCTGTGCCAACACACACGCTCTCGTGTTTCACCCACTCTCAAACACGACAACAAAAATCTATCTATCACTCAAATAGGTGGGGCAAGGGCATAGAGTTGTTTTAGACTATTTGTAACAATCTGGGTTTGCTCTTTTCTGTAAGTTCAGTTCTTTAGTATTTTATTTTCTCTCAGGTCCTTATTGAAATGGGCGTGTTTTGTCGCACTCGTTATTGAAATATTACTATTTTGGTCCATCTGTCTCAATTGCCTTCCTGTGTCCCCTCCCCTGAAGCAATGGAATCAGGTACGCTTAACACCGTACTGTCCAGTGAAGTAATTGACCAGCCAGCTCGTCTGCATGTGAGCGCTTTGATCAGATATCTGCTTAATGACCCTATCCGCAGTCCTGTGGCCAGTGTCCCTTCACTTCAGTCTGTCCGATCAACATCAACATTGTCTAACACTACATTCAACTATTTCGACTGTTTTCGATTGGGCATGGTATTTTGTGTAGGCCTACTGCATTCTGGGACTTCTTTTCTGTTGGACATCGAATAGTGCAAGCCCTATGTAATGGCTGGACTTTAAATTCTATCGACTAAGGTGTGTGCCTGCATTACGATTTCTTTTAATTTGATTTGTTTCTGATAGGTAAATCTACATCGTTGATTTTGCTGATAGTGGTTGTGGTGTTTTTGTTTTGTTTTGTTTTATGTTATTTTAGAGTGTGTGTTTGTGTGTGTGTGTGTGTGTGTGTGCGTGCGTTGTTTGTGTATGTTTGTGCGTCTGTTTGTGTGGTGTAAATGTGTGTGGGGGGGGGGGGGAGGGTTGAGTGTAGGTGTTTGTTTATTGACCGCCTCTTCAATTCAAATGGCCTTTCTTCTGAAATATACTGGACTGGATTAAATAAAAATGATGTTGTAATAATCTATGTCCTCTTGTTTTGTTTTCTTTCGTTATTTTTTTTTATTTTTTAAATATTGTTTTTGTAAGTATTTTATTCTGAATTGGTTATGATTTTTTTTTCTCAATTTTTTTCAATCTCCTAGTGCACTACCAGATTATGCACAAAATTAATGAAGACAAAATTAATTTAAAATTCATTCATACATGGGGATTATAAAAAAATCAACTTTAACACCACGCATTTATTTAAAACGTCTATATAAAATAATTCTTTTTAATATTCCTTGTTTAGTATGCCTCAGATTTATCGCACATGCAAGTGTTTTGTCATTTGTTTCACGTTAAAATGAAAATCCCATTTGCCTACATACATGCGGGATGAAGCAGATATTAACAATCTGGCTTTAAAGGCGTCTCCACAGCGACGAGAACCCTCGATGATTAGCCATGTTAAAAGCTGTGCGTGAACATTAAACACTTCTTTAGGTGAACACTCCTCTACTCTTAACAAACCTTTTGGAGCCGCAGAAGTGAGGCTACGTATGTCTTGGACATTAAGACAGAATCCCGGCCAAACAATGAGAAATCATTCATCGGGAGACGCTGGAATGTGGCAGATAATTGAGAGCACTTTGTGGACTGATGTGGAACAGTGGAGATCGCGAATGGTTGGCTATAATAGATAGCACGGGGGTTGGACCCCACCATAAGCAAAAAGGAATCGTCCGTCGTCCAATGCACTTTAAATGTTTTTACTTGCGGGCGTTCCTCTAAAATAGCGCAGTATTCTGTCCTTAATTATCATTTTCTAGCTTGTTTCGTTTTCATTCATTCATTTATCGAAACGATGCATTCACAACAGTGTAGGCGACTGCTAGATAGTGAAAGTTTTGTTTTCCACACTGTATTTCTTTCTCCTCCTCCTCCTCCTCTCTCTCTCTCTCTCTCTCTCTCTCTCTCTCTCTCTCTCTCTCTCTCTCTTTCTTTCTTTCTTTCTTTCTCTCTGTCTGTCTCTCTCTGTTTCTCTCTGGTCTTTATTCTTCTTCTCTTTTCTCTCTCCTACTTCCGTACCCGTACTACACTCTTTTCCTGTCCTTCACCTATACTTAAAACATTTATTTTATTTTATTTTATTTATTTGTTGTTTTAATTTATATATTTATTTATGTATTTATGTATTTATTTATTTATTTATTTATTTATTTTACATTTCATTTATTAATTGTTTTTCTTATGTTTCAATTTAATAAAATATTCTTACTTCTCCTAAACTGTCGATCCCTCTTGTTCATTTTTCTGTCATAATTCTTCACAAAGTATTTTGTCACGCGGCTAGGCTAATCCCCCGTACGTCCCGTTGTGGCCGGCAGGGTTATACTATCTGAAGCTATCACACCGGTCATCGCTTGACCATTTGACTTATGCCAAGCTTGGATAGTTACGTTCGGCCGGACCGTTAGTAGCGTGCTTAAGGGTGAATCGGCGATTGACCTCAGTGAGTAGGTAGACAAGGAACAGCTTTTGTGTCTTTGTTTGGTATACTGCTTTAAATTATCCAGTCAACATCATTTCAGAGGCAGACAATGGAAATTAGTACTGTACTTCTCCACATGATATGAATTTTATTAACTTTCTTTAGTATGTAAGAATTTATTTGTTTATTTGTTTATTTATTTATTTTTTAAGCTAATTTTTAAAAAGTCTCTATATAATCTTTTATTATTATTATATTATTATTATTAAATTATTATTAAATTCATAGAGGAGGTAGGGGTGGGGGTGGGGCGTTGGGAGAAGGGGAGGGATATCTCTGTTCTTGAGAGATTAAAATAGTTAAGTTCACAAATGTTTCATTATTTTAGAGAAATTGTTTGTTTTTCTTAATGTAGGCCTACATATTTAATAGCCTTTCACAAGTTCATTGAACGTTGAAAGAAATGGATGGTTTAATAGTTTGTGTAACTTCTTGTAATTTTCCTTTTTCTATTGGTATTCGGTTTTAATTATAGGGTAATGTAATGGAAATAAAGCAGAAAGGAATTTTATCTATTTATTTGTTTTATTTTATTTACTTTATTTATTTTATTATTTTCTTTTATTTTTATTTTAGTTTACTTGTTTTTTTTACAATTTGTTTATTTACTGAATCGTTAATGAATTATTTAATTAAGTAATCCTTTTTTTGGAAATTGCTAGGGTTAGACAAGAGGTGAAGAGGGAGGCAACCCCTACAAAATTCCATTAGAGCAGAAATTAATATTGATAAATATTGATTAATATCTGTCGTTTCTCCATGTTAAACCAATGTCTATAAAGTGAAATCTTTCTATTTGTTGTGGAAAACTCGAAACCCAAAACTACACAGATAACGTATTAACAGCGCAATGGCCCACCATAAAACCGTTTTATTTCATTTACTTATTCTGGGTTTGAAACTAGAATAAGTTGCTCAATCTTCCTCTGTTCGGGCCATACTGGAAGTTTCTATGATGCAGAAAATATAGCATTCCTAATGTATACCATATCCTATCCATTTTTTGCTTGATGAATAAGCAAGCATTTAAGTGACTCAAAGGGAATCATGCGATATAGCAGTCCCGGTAAGTCTTCGCTATGTTGCAAGTACTACATTTCGTTTCATTCATTCATATACAGCTACTCTATTACACCTATATTGTATAATGATAAATAATACTGCCAAAGCATTTATGGTAGGTCTGACGGTGTAATATAATCAAGAGTTAAGGTGAATCAAATTGTACCAGTCCGCCTTTGATCCCTGAAGAGGGGCGTGGCCATTTAATTGAATTCTTTCAAAAAAAACTGTCAATCAGCCCAGCTATCAACTATTTTTATTAGGTGTTATTTAGGTGCGTTAAAACAAAGAAGAACTTTGGGGAAATAGGGAACGGTGAACTGAGTAGGAAAAGGGAAAGATAATGAATGAGGAGAAAGAAGAAGAAAAAGAAGAAGAAGACGGAAGAAGAAGATGAAGGAAGAAGGTAGAAGAGGAAGGAAAAAGAAGAAGGAAGAAGAGGAAGAAGGTAGAAGAAGAAGGAAAAAGAAGAACGAAGAAGAAGAAAGAAGAAGAAAGAAGAAGAAGAAGAAGAAGAAGAAGAAGAAGAAGAAGAAGAAGAAGAAGAAGAAGAAGAAGAAGAAGAAGAAGAAGAAGAAGAAGAAGAAGAAGAAGAAGAAGAAGAAGGAGGAGGAGGAGGAGGAAGAAGAAGAGGAAGAAGAAGAAGAAGAAGAAGAAGAAGAAGAAGAAGAAGAAGAAGAAGAAGAAGAAGAAGAAGAAACCGACTGAGAGAAGAACACATATTAGAAGGGGGAATAATATAGAAAAGAAGAGGAGGGATAGGGAGGGGGCAGAAGGTGAAAACACAATACTAGGGAGGAGGAGCAGGAATGGAAAATAATAAGAAGATGAATGAGAATGAGAGCCGATGAAGATGCAGAGGAAGAAAGACAAGAGAGAAGGAAGAGGAAGTCAACATTTTAATGTAACGAGTCGAAATGATGGCACTGTGCCAAAATATTTTACTTACTGCAGAGGGATTTAAGTTTTATATAATCAAACCAAAACATTCGAGAATTTCTACAGTCTTCAGAATCATTTTGTATAATTTTCTTTAAAAAAAAAGAAAAAGTAATAAAACTACGGGTGGAAGTTTCTTTTTTATTCTTTCCTTTTCGTTCGTGAATCTTTTTTTTTTTGGGGGGGGGAGGGGGGATGGGAGAGGGGTGGGAGAGGGGTGGTTGTTTGTGTGTTTTTATTGTTGTTGTTGTTGTCCTTCTTCTTCTTCTTCTTCTTCTTCTTCTTCTTCTTCTTCTTCTTCTTCTTCTTCTTCTTCTTCTTCTTCTTCTTCTTCTTCTTCTTCTTCTCCTCCTCCTCTTTCTCCACCTCCTCTTATTTGGTTAATAGTTTGAGTCGCAATTCTCAAGTGAACTTTCACTGGCTGACCAACAATACGGCAGAGAAAGTATCTTATGCGCAATAAAGGGTGTGGTTTTACTATTTACACGTAACAAAGGTAGGGTAAGAAATTGAAAGACTTCCTGCGAGTTTTTTTTAAAAATTGGAATGTAATGTATCACCCACAAAGATTGACTTTCGTCGCCTCCAGCCAGAATTGTGTGGGTTTTTCACGCCTTTCCTTCCTTCAATTTGTCCCCTGGCCTAGTCCACTTCTCTCCTTACCATCACTTAGTCAATGATGCTTTAAATTGACGTTATGTGACCCCTCCCTTCTCTCTCCGCCCTTCCCCCCCTAAACACACAAACACACTCCCCCAAATACGGCACCACACCTTTCTCTAGCAAAGTTCTACACCGCTATACCCGGCTTGTTGACAGACCATGTAGTGTACTAACCAATACCTGTGATAGCAATGATACCCTTGTGCTGTGTTGATGTCTCACTCCCGTAAGTAAGACAAGAAAAGAATTCCCACCAACTACCTCATCGTGGACTTTTGAAGCGGTTCTCGCCAACGATCTCTTTTTTATTAGCGAGTCAGGTCCTGTCGAGTTCATTAAAAGTTGTAGGGCATGGATGGTGAACACTTTTCGATGCTGATTTGTGAATGACTGTAGATGCTGATCTGTTACTATAGTCGATGCTTAGTTTTGTGGTGTGTTTTGGTTTGTCTGTTGTTGTTTCTTTTTTCTTCAGTGTGATCAAGACAAACAGCGTCTTCAAATAGGAAGCTTAGAAAAGACGACTTGTTAAGTATCCCGAACTAGCAGCATGCAACTGCAATGTCTTATGACGGTAAATGGCGCCGTGAGATTTTAAACGGGAAAACGCAGAAAACAGACTCCTGGACATGTTCCAACAAGCGGCAGAGGAATCATTATCATCATCATTATTACAGCCATTTCCTCCAGAAACACCTAGAGACGTTGTTGTGCATGAGAAGACGGATTTAGAAAACTTGGAGACTTACTACGCATCATCCGAAAGCGCAAAGGTTTGTTCTTCTTAAAGCAGATATTTTGGCCGTTTTTTAACATCGTAATTAAAATTCAACCCGTCTTCTGGCGGTCGGTCATCCAGTTTTCATCATCAAAGAGCTGAAAAGAATGCAAGGGTATGCGAATAACAATGGACGTACAGCAATATAGTTAAACGATAGAGCCTAGGCACATAAAGGATGTTGAATTCGGTAATCCTGCGTAACAAAAGGCTGCAAAACACTCAGCTAGCGACCAGGGCGCACTCTTTACCTAAAAAAAACCAAAACAAAAAAAGAAAAACAAAGAAAACAAATAAAAATACAGAAAAGAAGAAGTAGAAACAAAAGCAGCTGAGAACAGCTTCGTTTTGAAAGAACAACAAGCTGGCAAGCCATTTAAATGTATTACCAGACACTCAAACACTTAGCTAAAAATCATCATTAACAAAATTGGTGCATTTCTTGCTGGTGTTGTGATTTGGTTTTATCCTTTAAAAAATAAAGCAAAAAGAAAACTTGGAATGATTGACTATTATACGAAGTATCTGGAAGTTTTTTTAAAAAAAATATCAAAATCGATTTAGTCAATTTTGGGATACAGAGTAAAACGTTCTTTAAAAAAAATAAACCACAGCGACTTCGACCTTTGAGAAAGTGCAAATATGAATACAATAAAACGCTTAGATGTAGTTAAAATACCTGCTTTATAAAAAAAATAGTTAAAGTTGGTTTAGTCATTTTTGAGATAAACAACAAATATGTTTTGAACAACAAAAAGTGACATTTGTAGCGCCGGACCGACCGATCGAACCGTCACCGAATGACTGGCAATGATTTGAAGTGAGCTTTGCCTGTATTCCAAAACCTATCAATATCAGTTAAGCCGCTTTAAGAGATAGCAAAATGTGTTTAGGAAGGAATTGACCCCAGTGACCTTGACCTTTGCATTAGGGCCAATATGATGTCAAGGAGTCGGGCCATTAACCCAGGTAGTGTTTCTATAATGTTTGATTTTTAAGAAAATCTTTTTATTGGTTCTTGACATGTGGCGCGCATCGAACCGACCACCGATAGATCATTTGGCTCGACTTCAAAATATTTCTTCCAGATAGTACAAAAAAGGAAAGGGGCCATATTGAAAGACGGGAAGAATGCCTAGGCAATACAGCAGGTCGAAGGTCCAGCTTATGACCAACTGACGTCCCGCCTCTAATTAAACAACACTTCATCCTTTTGAAAGGAGGAGTACCTGGGAAACGGCTGAACTGCAGACACGGTGACTACGAGACTTTTACAATCCGACGGCATCACTGGGCTTCGGGCGGTGATTGGAGGACAGCGGGAACATCAAGACGTGTCCTCAGAGACCTCACAGTCATAACAAACAAGGTCAAAAGCTCAAGTGGACGAAGTTTTAAAAAAATCTGTGTTTCATGGTGACCGACCCCCAGGCAAGAGACAGGACTGTCATCGTCAAACGAAGGCTTAGCGGCTTTTGGAGCACTCTCCCAACAGAAGAGCTCCGTCAGATGGAAAAGAGCGATAACTTGTAACTGCGCTGTTTGTGAAATAATCATTTTATGGCATGTGAGTGGTAAAGGCCGCCAAGAGCGTCAACCGTGGGGTGACGGAGTACCCATTATAACAGCATAATGTTTTAGGATTTTATTATTTCCACCTGACAGCATCCATAAGAACTGGGCTGACTAGTGAAACTCGCAGCTTTGTTCGAATGACAGAAGCATTTCGTAACCACAACGAAATCTGTTCTCCGTGAAGTGTTTATGCCATCAGATTAATTAATCATTGTTCTACGCTAGTTATCTTCTTAAAATATCGTTGACTCAAGAAGATTGTTTGAAGGAATCAACCTCAGTTAAGTAAACCTGCTGATTTAAGCTGCACTCAGTAAGTGATTATTATTGTGACAGTGACAGTGACACTGAAGGGATTAACTTTTTTTTCTACCAGCAGGGACTGTTTCTGCCAAGGACTTGTATGTGAAAACTAACAAGAATTATCAGTGTGTACCACGCCAATTATCAAACCAAATAACAACGAAATCTTTGGGATGTTCTCTTTAACAACAATTATTAGAATGGTCTTTAATTTCCTGCAACTCTGAAACTGTTGACGAAGGTGTATTTGGATTAGCTTCCTCTGCTTCTAAGTAGGAACGGGTCGACAAGAAAAGAAGACGAGTCCTACAAGGAGCTTTAAACATTGTTAATACATTTTACCTGTGTACATCTAAGATGTCCGCTTCTCCCCAGAAAAGGAGGGGGAGAAGGAGGACATCAAGATCAAGGTGACAGTTGTGCATGACAAGAAGATGCGCATTGATCCAATAAGGTTGTTGTTGTTGCTGCTGATGGTGATGCTGACGATGGCGCCCGTGAAGATGGCAAAGAGCAAAGACGACGACGTCGACAACAGCAACAGGAAAGGGCGAAACAAGAAAGGCATCCTGAAGGGGACACAGTGGTGGTGAGTGTCCGCAGTTTATCAGTGGCGATGATGGTGATGATGATGGTGATGATGATGATGATGATGATGATGATGATGATGATGATGATGATGATGATGATGATGATGATGATGATGATGATGATGATGATGATGATGGCAAGGTTGAAGATCTTGCTCCTGCAGCCCCGCCGCCTACCCTGCTGCTGCTGCTGCTGATAATGATGGTGATGATGATGATGATGATGATGATGATGATGATGATGATGATGATGATGATGATGATGATGATGATGATGATGAAGACTACGACGACGATGTCCACAATAACCATGCATTTTAGTGTCATTATTTTAATGAAAAGAATGTATTTGTTTTAGTGCCAGTGGCCACGAACATCATTTATTTATTTATTTATTTAGCCTGTAAAAGTTCTTATTCACCAGTGCAAAGATTACATTTCCTCATGAATGGCAGAACCCTTGCATGACCCCCCCCTCCCCCTCACTCCCTCCCACCACCTAAACCCTACCCCCAGCCCACCTTCATCTCTCCAAAAAATCGTGATACGAAATAATCTAAATAAATTACCAAAATTATGTAAAAATAAAGAAATAACTACATAAATAAATAAATAAATAAATAAAATAAAATAAATAAACTAACGTAATTTTGCATTATTTTACGTTTAACAAAAGAATAGAGAGACTCAAAATATGTGTAATCATCACACTTACACATCTTCTGTGTAAATATTTACGACACGCGGAAGAAGGAAAGACGACATGAATGTGTGTGAGCGAGATCGTTAATCGAAATCTCCATGCAGGTTCCGTTCTTGAACTGTTATCCCTAACACAATCTTCGCAATCATTAATTTAGCATGCCTGTTACATTTATTTAGGTAGATTTTATTTTTGTAGCAAGGAAATATCCTTTTTGTCGAGTGAACATAGAAATATTACATATTGAACTTACTCTCTCTGTCTCTGTCTAGGTCTGTCTGTCTCTTTTACTGTCTCTTTCTCTGTATCTTTCTCTCTCTCCCTCTCTGTCTGTCTCTGTCTGTCTGTCTGTCTGTCTGTCTCTCTCTCTCTCCTCTCTCTCTCTCTCTCTCTCTCTCTCTCGCACGCGTGCGCTATTTCCTATACCGAAGGTCGCGGGTTTGATTCCAGCAAGGGGTTAACTTATGTGACATAGGTACGATACTTTTCTGTTCACCGAGGGTTTTCTCCGGGTACTCCGGTTTCCTCCATCCCTTCAATAATGGTATTGGGTGCAGACAATCTAAATATATGTCAAAAATAAAATTCGATCACCTTTCCCTTTTCTAATAGCGACCCCCCCTGCCTTTACAACCCATCTTTGAGTGATAGATGTGTGTTTGTATCGCCGCGCTTTGAGCCTGGTTAGTAATTTGGGGAAAAGCGGGTTCATAGTATCCATTATTATTATTATTATTATTATTATTATTATTATTATTATTATTATTATTATTATTATTATTATTATTATTATTATTATTATTATTATTATTATTATTATTATTATTATTATTATTCATTCACTTCATCCTCTGTGCTTGGGACCGAAGTTGAGGGATGATGGTCGACAGGCATGCTTTAACAAAGGAGCAACAGTCCGTAGTTCTGAGTAAGTGTCCATATCAGTGACTGTCAGCACACTGACATGAAGTAGACGAAGCGATTGACCACGGCGTGAGAAAAGCCGCGATCTGCCGCGAAAACATGGCCTCTGACAAGTATATTGAGTCTTAATTTGAAAGTACTGATAAAGGGACATAATAGCCATCAGCTCGCCACTCAAGGGAGATCAATATATTCTTGTGATGTCTTGGAGTACTCTCCCTTGATGACCTATTTGGTGAAGGCGAAAAAAAAGGGTTGGGGAAGGAGGTAGGGCGTGAAGGGAACATAAGGGTTATGTATTAGGAAGTAAACAGGTTTTGTCGGTGGAATATTGTTATTATTTTGTTCCTTGTTGTTGTTGTTATTGTTGTTGTTGTTGCTCTTCTTCTTCTTCTTCTTCTTCTTCTTCTTCTTCTTCTTCTTCTTCTTCTTCTTCTTCTTCTTATTATTATTATTATTATTATTATTATTATTATTATTAGTAGTAGTAGTAGTAGTAGTAGTAGTAGTATCTAACAAATTAGCAATAGAGAAATATCGCTTTGTAGCATTCACCCACTCCCACAGACCCCTGTGGTAAACGATAAAAGTGTATGAATTAATGAATCCCAGACTCAGCGGATAGTAGACCTAAACCGCATTTAATTATAGGGACGCCGGGTTTAAATGGCAACATTCAAAATGACAATGTTTAACTGGGTTCAAATTCAAAGGACTTTAAATTCAAAAACGTTGTGCTGTTCCAGGACGCTGGCGAACATGGGCGAAAGGACGAACGACCTGCGCATGTCCGTGACGCAGCTGTTCAACAATCCCAGACTACTTCCGCTAACCAAGCGGCAGCGGAAGCTGATCACCAGAAACCCGGGCGCCATCGTTGCCGTTGCTAAGGGCGCCAAGATGGCGACGGATGAGTGCCAGTATCAGTTCCTTTGGCAAGATTTTGCAAAAAGGTAAGCATAATGTTAATGTGTATGGCGACTTGCTTCATAGGATTGTATCCTTTTCATTTTATTGCGCAGTCCTGCAATAATAGTTACCCCCCCCCCCAACTCCCTACCTCCTCCCCCTCACCTTCGCCCCCCCCCCCCTTCTCCATGGAGATGCCGGGGGGTTTCTGTATAAATAGTATCACCACTTTCTGGAAATGTAGTGCTTTAAATTCCCACTGTCGCTGTCTTTCTCATTTGTTCTTTCTCATTTCTACTCTGTACTGTCAATCTACTATACCATCTTCTTCCTCGCTAGACCAGTCACCTACCTTTTTTCCTTGAAAACTCTTCCGGGACAAAACTCCAAATTTGTGTGTGAGGTCGGTTGTATCAGATTGAGAATATTGGACGCTTTCTGCAAAATGGCTAAAAGGGGCTTCCTATGATATTATTATTTAGCAATGTAGGCATTATATAAGTATGTTTTGTTGATTATTTAGCGAATATAGTCTTTGTTTTATTGGCGTATACCTACACCCAACGTCTTATTCAGTGTGTGTTTTGCGTGCTGCCAAAAGTTTAGTTAAATCGTGTCTGCATACTGCATGAGCCGCTATCTAGCTGGACAGTGGGATATGTTTCGCATACAATAGCCAGGTTTTACGAGATGGCGGGGGATGGAGGGGAGGGGTTTGTGTGCGCCGTGCTGAAGCACCCACAACGACGACAAAATGCAGTTTAACAACACCTTTTGTTTAGCCGGGCTTTTTTCAATGGCTAGCCGCAAAATGTGTTTGAGGAAGGGTTTTGAAAGGGATTTGAGGAGCTCGGTTAGTTCCTCCTCAGCCCGAGCGGTTGTTCCCATTTAAAATTAACTCAGGGGAAACATGTTGGAATTTCTACCACCTGAGTAGAAGATGTTGTTCCCCCCCCCCCCTCCCTCTTGTGTCCCAGTTAACATCTCTGGCTCTTTTCTTAGGATTGGGCTCAACTGAAGGACAAACTGGTGCGATATTTATTTCCCTGTAACTTTCTCATCCTTTGTGGTAAACTCATGTTGCATATCTGAATATTTCGTTCTAATTAGTTGATATGTTTAGAGATAGATAGGTGTTTTTTTTAATGTATAAAGGTATGCTACTCAATACATCTTCGGTTTACAAAAATTTCCCTTAAATCTTAATTAAGTAAAAAACTAAGTTGCCTCTTACTTCCTTTGTGTATTTGGTTGTTTTGGTTGTTTTCACTGAACGAATGTACAAAATGTAGCCTGAGAGTGTTAATCAAACCCAAAACAAATTAAGTAATTAAAATAATTAATTAATTACAAATAAACAAAGCAAAACCTGAAAGACAACGCAACTTCACTATAATAATAGTAATGGATTGTATCGCTGGACCCTGTAAGCAAGGAATAACTAACTAACTAACTAATGGACTGTAATGCATAGATACTTTTTATAATAATATTAAGTCTTCTGTGACAGTGAATGGGGGCCTAACATTCTGGTTTCGTGTGCAGAGGGGCTGTAGGCAGGAAGACCCGATCTCATGTTATTTATTTATTATGTGTGTAGAGATTTTAGCAATTATGATCAGACAGAATAAGGAGATAAATGGAATTAAAATTAAAGAAAATGAAAATTAAATTTCTCAATATGCGGATGATACGGAAATTATGTTAGAAGGCGACGAAAACTCATTTAAGCAAATCATTAATACTATTGAGTATTTTAGCTCTGTCTCTGGCCTAGCTTTAAATATAGAAAAACAGTAACGCTATCTGGTTAGGAAGTTTAAAAAAATGTCGTACTGTCTACATGCCTCATCTTCACACGGACTGGAACCCAGAGACATTTAAAATACTCGGAATCTGGTTTACAAATAACTTGAGGGAGTGTGTAAAGTTAAATTTTGAATTACAATTTATAGAAAATACAAATACTGTATCAAATATGGCTGAAGCGTCAATTAACGCCTTTGGGTCGTATTGCTGTACTTAAATCTTTAATTTTGTCAAAAAAAATATATTTGTGGCTTTTACTACCTAATCCACCTGATACTATCGTCAA
The DNA here is from genome assembly GCA_036898135.1 of Oncomelania hupensis. NCBI lineage: Eukaryota > Metazoa > Mollusca > Gastropoda > Littorinimorpha > Pomatiopsidae > Oncomelania > Oncomelania hupensis. The sequence goes on from CM072512.1 coordinate 113,931,886, forward strand.
TTCCATTCAAAAAAGTATTTTACCAATTTTTTGGGCGAAATAAAAATAACAAAATTTCTAAGAACTCTTCCGTCAGAAGCATACCTGATGGAGGTATTGGGATTCCAGATGTACCTCATTATATGAGTGCATTAAAGATTAGTTGGATTAGAAAGTTGATTAACACAAAGCATAAGTGGAAAAATATTATTGAAACCACACAAGAAAGAGTGTCGCTGCTTGATAAGCTTGGTACTAAATTGTATACCACAGAAAATCATAATCCGTTTTGGTATGATCTTTTTAATGCGTATGAAATTCTGGAGAAAAAGGTTAAACCTGACTTTGTTGAGGCACGTTTATCTGAACCATTAATTTGTAATAATAATATTTTGGTTGAAGGGAAAACAATTTTTTATCAAGATTGGATTGAAAAAAATCTATATACAGTTGGAAGTCTGCTTAATAATGATGGTAATGTTTTTACATATGAAGCTTTTGTTGATAATTGTGGAGTTACTACCAATTTTCTGGCATACTATGGATGTGTTAATGCTGTTGAAAAATATATTCGTTGGAGTGGATTGGTGACAGAAAATAGTAACTGTGTTGATTACAAAACCAATAAAGTGCTGAGACTTGTAGGTAAATGTCCTAGAGGTGCAATAATATTTTATGACGCATTAATTAATGATGAAGTAAAACCAAATTGTTGTAAGAACTGGGATAAAAGAATTGAGCGAAGATTAGAATGGAAAATAATATTTAAGAAGCTACGTGGAGTAACGGATATATATTTAAAGTGGCTGCAAATTAGAATAATTCACAGAATTTTTGGAACTAATATAGTATTATCCAGTATGGGAATAGAGCAGGATAATAGCTGTACTTTTTGTGAAGACGTAACAGAAAACATTCAACATCCATTCTTTAAGTTAAGTGACCGTATGTTCAAATATTTTGGAAGGAATTTGAAAGGGCCATTAATTCTAAATGTTATAATTCTGTTGCCTTCCACTTTAGCGAGCATCTGGTTATATTTGTCTGTGACAGAAATATAAAAACTGATAAAATATTGGATTTAGTAATATTACCTAAATCATATATTTATAGATGTAAAATGGAAAAACACACTCCACTCTATCAGTCATTTACATCGGTAATAAAACACAGATAAGAGATAGAGAAGTATATAGCTTGTGTACAGTTGACACAAGAAAAATGTATGCAAGCATGGCACCCCTATATCCCGCTGTTTGAACGCTTATAATTCATTTATTGTTTGTTTGCCTCAATGGTTGTTCATTAAGAATTTGTCAAAATAGTACTACATGACCAATTTCTCTCTCTCTCTGTCTTTCTCTCTGTCTCTCTCTCGCTCCCTATCTGTCTGTATTTGTGTACAAAAGCGTGAACCAAACTTGCTTGAATAGCATATATTGTAAAATTATAGTAATAATGTACACTGGAAGTTTTCTTTATATTTGATTTCATGACTAGTCTGTACTATTGAAATAATGCCAAATTTTCCGGTTTACTTTCAATATTTTGTGCATAATAGTTATGATTGTATTTATTCATGTTCTATAATTAATACTGTTTTGTATTCGTGCTTGTTTTGGAATTTAAAAAAGTTTATTATAAAAAACAACAACTAATGGACTATCCAAGATACTGACTTTTACCTCCAGTCCTTTTTCCTTAGGAGAGACAACTATTACCTGTATTGTAAATGTTTTTTTTTAATCTCCCTTCATATTTTTGTCATTTAAGGAACCTCTCCTATAAAGGTAACAATGATTGGATCGTCTGCATCCGATCATTATGATCCATCTTTTGTAACACTTAAGGCACATCTACATGAGCGGCAATGACCTCTGTTTATAACTGCGTTCATCCGTCGACCGTTATATTGTTAAGGTGTGACAGACCATTGTCCACCTAGACAGATACATTTAGCTGTGTCCGGTAGAGTGTATGGGACATATAGCAAGTTGCTGTCTGAACTCTGAAACTCAGAGAAAGAGACAAGGCGGTTGAGATCTATTCTAACTGAACTCAGTTGAAAATGTTAGTTAGTTAGTTATTCATAGCTTACAGGGTCCAGCGGACTGCAAAGAGCTGAATCAGGACCACGAAATCAAGACCACAACTTGGCTGAAAGAGGACTCTCCCCTGATCCGCATTAAAGATCTGCTGAAACAACCACAGTGGTACCACTGAAGACACTCCACCAGCCGGTCACTTTACAATAAAGGTATCCCACGCAGGGGACGCTGAGGCTATACTGTAATTAATCGAACCCCCGTTTACAAAAACAAAATAGAATACAAGTATCATTATAAAATATCAACAAAACACATACATATAACATGCTTACATTGATAATTAATAATTTCAAAGAAAGCCCTAGTGACCATATGGCAGAAAGCGTCCAATATTCCCAATCCAATATTCCCAAGCTGATACAACAGACCTCACACACTGTTACACGTTGTGTTATTTATCAGTAGTTTGATTCAGCCCAGATGCTTGAATCTTGATAAATGTAACTCATTCGTTTATCCACGCAATCTGTTCACTCAGCAGCAAGGCAGGAGTCGTCGTATGAAGTTTTCCAACTTTATTCAGCATACATCAACAACTGCATATAAGATCGCTTTCCGAAAATCACTTCAAAGATAATCACATTTCTTTTGAAGCACAGTGCACCCCTTATATTATATAATCTCTCTATAATCGAGAGAAAGTTCGAATATTCCAGCATGACGCAATAACACCCAATCAAAATAAAACTCGTCACACTGTCTAACGTCATATAACCTTATTTAGGTTAAAAGAATATCTTAGCTATTACTACATTTATCTAGATGCTTCGATCGATAGTAAACAGGTAAGTCTAGAACATTCTCCAATAATATCGACCAAAGAAAATTATCAGCATTACACAAAGCTTCTTCTAACAACAACGCAAAATCAAATCAACTCTGTTATTGCATGCTTTGCACACACAAAAAAAAAAAACAACGATCGGATCTATCGTGCGCGTTTCAAACGTAACACACACAAACGAGGAGGTTTGTCCCGGAAGAGTTTTAAGAAAAAAAAGGTAGGCAACTGGTCTAGCGAAGAAGAAGATAGTATAGTAGATTGATGGAACATAGTAAGAATGAGAAAGAGCAAATGAGAAAGACAGCGACAGTGGGAATTTAAAGCACTAAATTTCCAGAAAGTGGTGATACTATTTAAATAGAACCCCCGGCACTCCCACGGAGGAGAGTTGAAGAGGAGGATCTTCCGAATTTATTAAACTAAAAATAAAACAACTTGAATTGAGGCATCTTTTCTTTGACTTATGGATATATTTACAAATCTTCCAAACTGAGGAAATTACCAAAGAAAGACAACAGAGACAGTGAAATTGAGACAGTCTGTCTTTGAAGCATCGATATATTACATCTTTGAAATCCAGGAAATGGCGAGGAAAAGAGGAAGAGAGACACAAATTCAGTGGAATGTCCATAGTATGGGAGGCGAGATATAGCAAATGCTCGAGCATTTGCGCGAGCATTTGCACGAGCAAATGCGCGAACCTCGCAAACTTGCTCGCGCATTTCCTCCTGCAAGTGTTCGAGCAAATGCGCGGGCAAGTGCGCGATCATTTGCTCGAGCGGTTGCTACGCCCGTTGCTACATGTATAAGGGTTTTGCTGAAAACTGTCAACGGAAAGCAACTGAAAATGAACACATGTTTTTTTGTAGATCTCCGACCTAGATATTTTGTATTTATCCACATTAGTTTGATGATAAATATTTATGTAATATTTGTGGCCCTTAAACTTGATTTCTAAGTAGAATACAATTTAAATAACTGTCTCAATATGTTTTAAGATAGCTTTTATTTTAAAATATTATTAAAGTATTAGTAATTAATATGCAAATATATACAGAAACGGGTGTATTTTTTTCTTCCGTGCAAGAACGCGTGGGGTGTCTTATCTTCTAAAAGAAACTGCTCTTCTAATTCTTCGGTAGCCATTATGAATGGTGAATCATGGTAAGAAAAAGTAGTTCTGAATCGTCCTTAATGTTATGATAAGGTTATTTCATGAATGATATTACGTTTAGTAGTGCTAGTTTTCACTAATTATTATTAATATTATTACTATTAAATGCAAGAAATATTTAATTTGTGCACGTCTCAAATTCTTTTACATACACATTCTTTTCCTGATATAATTTTTACGTTTATGGAGCGGAATATAGCAAACGCACGCGCATTTGCTCGAACACTTGCTGGAGCAAATGCGCGAGCAAGTGCGCGAACCTCGCGCAAATGCTCATGCATTTGCTCCAGCAAGTGTTCGAGAAAATGCGCGAGCAAGTGCGCGATCATTTGCTCGCGCAAATGCGCGAACCTCAAGCAAGTGCGCGAGGTTCGCCGCGTTTGCTATATCTCGCCTCCCATAGGAATGGCGTTTCTTTGACGCCTCCCATACTATGCTTAGTTTTAGAAATCTTCGCGATCAAGGGAAATAAACAAATAGAGAGATGGGATGGGTGTATGAGGGAGAGGGATACACAATCCAATCCAATCAGTTTGTATGGCGCACAACTCCATGTTGCAGAGACATGCTCGAAATGCAGGAGGGAGGAGGTGGGAATGGTAGGGGGAGGGGGGGAAGTAGCACTTACTGTCGTGGTTGGTCTTGAGCTTCCGGCGAAAACAGTGCACAACTGTTGCAGATTTAATATCCTCGGATTCGTAAGCCTATTTCTGAAAGACCTGGCCCCAGATCGCTTCTTCTCAGTGCCTTCTCTCACTCTTACCAGGCACCACACGCCGTCACACCTATTGAGATGTTTGTCTTTCTTTGATTTAAAGTTTGAGTCAACGAAATTTATTTTAAATTCGAGAGCAAAGGTTGAGGAGCAGGCGCGATATGAAAGATGTTGTCTACTGACGCAGTCTTTCTGCGATATATATTTAGCAATCGCAAAATCAAGGAAGTAATTCCCTGAATGACGAAAAGGGAAAGTAAGAAAGGGAAAAGAGACATCAATGGAAGCAGTCTTTCTTTGACTTTAAATATTTTTAGCTATCTTCGAAATCAAGGAAACCAACCAAAGAAAGGAAGAAGCACATATAGGAGCGGATGCTAATAAAATTAGGTTCTATTCTGGGATTATCGCCAAGAACAGGTTCATGTCCTTGAATAACTAGTCACATCTAGTTCAATTTTTTAAGTCTGATAGAGACAAGCTATCATAAACTCAAAGCAAAGACTTTGGTGTTGCAATAAGGGTGTTTATGAAGAAAACTTGTTATGTAAATAAATAAATAAATAAATAAATAAATAACAAATAAACTATTTCATCTACTCTATCCAATATTTATATTAACAATAATGTAGTTACAAATACTTAGAAATCACATAAACAATGGAATTCTTCATTTGTGTGGGACAATTTAAGGTTACTTTTCGTAGGGCCACAAGATCATACTTTTCAACGGAACAGATCCTTTTTAAATTTTTAGTGTTTTCTGACCGAAAAAACAAACAAACAAATTTAAGCCCCCCCCCTCCCCTCCCTCCAATAACCTCTGTTAAAGGTATAGCCATTTAATTTCATATAAATCGATAATGTCATTCGTTTATGTTTACGTTCCTTATAGGCCGAGTCTTCAAACAGCACCGACGAGAAAGTGTGTTTACAGCAGGTACAATTGTTTGTTGACGTAGCAAGGAAGGGGCGCCTAACATTTCAATGCTTAGCAGTGGGTCTGGACAACCATTGTTAATTGCATCACCTTCGTTGTCACGAGGGAAAACAAAACAGAACCAAAAAAACAAAAAAACAAAAAAAACTCCATGACACCATGAGTTTTATGCTCTTAAAACAATGAGAAAAACTGGCGGCCAAGCTGCGAGATTTATTGGCAGCCATTTTTCTCAGTAGAAGACCTCCTAGATCGTCCGTTATAAACCCGGAGAGGCTCTCCGGATGCGCGCATCTGTTTTTATTATATTACAGTCATAATTTGCAAAAGGCATGAGTTCCCCCTATCTCTCCTCCCCCCCCCCCCCCATCATTACCACCACCACCATTCTCCCCTTCCCCTTTTTCCTCTTTCTCCTCCCTTCCCCTCCTCCATCCCCGCTTTCACCCCACTCTCCTATGGCCACTTCTAGGTGTGTGGTCACAAGTCCTCGGGATGGTTTATTATGAAACCCGAATGTAAATTTTCTGCCGTTTTTTTTTTTTTCGTGTTTCCTTCTATATTGCCGGTGGTGTCTCTCGATTTGGTGTCGCCGAGTCTTTCTTACCCTCTTCCTTCTCAACCCCTGGGCGGTTGGGAATCTTCCGCTTGAGTCGTCAGCGCTGGCGGGGGATCCTTTCAGCACCTTGTTGTCACATTTCTCTCCCCTTTTCTTTTACGAACCTGCCTCCACCACCAAGAGGCCTCCGCGCTGCCAATTAAACGTTTATGATGTGGAAAACATTGGGAAATGGCCTTTAGTGATATACCACACGGACTGTCCTGGCCTGAAACTCTCACACGTCGAACGTGCCCGAGGAAACATGGGGGTGGCCTCGTGGCGTAGTTGGTTTCGTCGCCGGTTTGCTGTGCCGAAGGTGGCAGGTTCGATTCCCGCAAGGGGCAAACTTATGGGACTTAGGTACGAGACTAGTCAGGACGCGAGGGTTTTCTCCAGGTACTCCGGTTTCCTCCCTCCCTCTGATAAGGGTACTGGATGCAGTCAAACTAAAATTTCCCCAAAATAAATTAATAAAGCGATTTCCTTTCCGTCTTCTAATAGCGATCTCTCTGCCTTTACACCACATGTTTTAGCGATATATTTGTGTTGTGTGTGAGAGGGTGAAACATGTAAGCGTGTTTGTTGGTACAGATCGCCGCGCATTGAGCCTTACTGGTGATTTGGGGGGAAACGCGTATATAGCTTCCACTCTTCTTCTTCTTCTTCTTCAGGTGGGGCCGGGTAGCTCAGTTGGTAAGAGCGTCTTGCTAGTAACCGAAAGGTCGCTGGTTCGAATCCCGGATTGGTCAACGTGTGATCATATTATTTTCCCCTTTACCAACAACTGGCCCGCTGGTGTCAGTATAAATCGGTCCAGTAGTCACCTATATGCGAAAGTGTCGTGTGACTATAATCTACAAACAACAACAACAATCTTCTTCTTCTTCTACTGATTATTATTTGTGTGTGTGTGGTTGTTGTTGTTGTTATTATTGTTATTGTTATTATTATTATTGTTATTATTATTATTATTATTATTATTATTATTATTATTATTATTATTATTATTATTATTATTATTATTATTATTATTATTATTGATGAATGAAAACGGACAAACCGGGACCTGTGTGGGACGGAACGGGATGGGATGGAAATAGGTAAATAAGAACATTTAAGAGGAGGTTGTGATAGGAATGGGGGAGAAGAAAGTACTTTGGGGTATTGTTTTATAGAAGACTCATTAGCTTACAAGCAGCTTATTCAAAGTAATCAAACACACATTTAAAATGGTCGCAGCTCACACATTTCAACGTCACAGACCGACCTTTTTCAAATTCACAATGAGAGTGGGCACACCGGAATTTTTTTTAAATGTTTTTTTTTTTAAATTTACTAATGCACCATATTCAAAATGGAATTCGAGATGAAGCGAGAACGTTCTAATTATCGAAGACCTCGTTTCAGCTTTCGGCCTGCAGATATTAGTCTATTATTGTCGGCAACCGTGCCGTTCCAAAGAGCTTGCCTGCCATATTACAGCTGTTACTTTGTCTACAAAGTCACTATCGATCTTGTCGTTGTCTGTTTGACATAATCGTATCAACAACACTAGGACTAATCTAGCGGAATGTTAAAATTAGTGATAGGACAGGGCGGAGGGATATACCAAAAAGCCATCATCAGCACGCAATGGATCCGTATTATTAACTAGATGATAAATGACTATCTGTGTGAAACATCCGAAGTTGATAATGCAATAGTACTGGCTGTTTTTTCTGTAAATATTTGTAGGCAGAATACTTTGAAGTCATATGCTAATTGAACAGATCCACTCCACTAAAGCATCAGCTTAAACAAAATTGCTCAAATTTGCTCTTTTGAACCAAGATTTGTTTAAAGGAAAAAACGCAATATAACAAATTATTATTATTATTATTATTATTATTATTATTATTATTATTATTATTATTATTATTATTATTATTATTATTATTATTGCCAGGATTTTTCCAGCTATAAAATTTGCACAGTGCGTTAAGCCACTCAGATTAAAAGTAGTTTCCACTCATAGAATTGCAGCAAGCGTGCGCATTGTTTAACATCAAGGACCATTGAGCTTGATCTTCCCTTGTAGCTCAGGTGACAGTGAGCTGTTTCCTATGCCGAAGGTCGCGGGTTCGAACATCACGTGGGTATGAACTTACGTGACTTCGGTACAAGACGTTTTAAGACCCCAAGGGTTTTTTCACGGTACTCCGGTTTCCTCCCTCCCTTCAAGTATGGAATTGGATGCAGTCAATCTAAACTTTTCAATGTAAAAAATGAATTCTTATTCCGACTTCTGTAATAGCGATCTCTTCAGATCGCCGCGCTTTAAATTTGATTAAATAAAAAGCGCGTGATTGCCTCCTCTTTTATTATTATTATTATTATTATTATTATTATTATTATTATTATTATTATTATTATTATTATTATTATTATTATTATTATTATTAAACATCCTTGATGGTTCCCCATTTCATCATTGGTGATGTCATTTAATGGTCACTGACAGTCTTGTAATTAATTATTTAATTTCATTTTTATTATTTATTTAAAACAAGTTTATTTGTGTTTTTTTAAAAATTGAATTGTTATCATAATTATGAGGTGAAAAGTAAGATACCAGATTGTTTTCTGTGTTGTTTTTTTTAAACTGACACAAGCCATTTGGGGATATGTTGGCATATTATTCCTTTGCTCAAAAAGTAGTTAAAGCTACATGTTCTACATTAGAGAGAGGGAGAGAGAGAGAGAGAGAGAGAGAGAGAGAGAGAGAGAGAGAGAGAGAGAGTTGGAAGGTCAATACAATAGTCATCTTAGTACTCCTAATATAGCTGACCTCTGCATGGGGGTCACTACAAGTTATTTCCCTTTCGCTAATCACCATAACAGGCAAGATACTTTGACAGCAACAGCAATTTGTTTTACGGACATTTGGACTATCGTACGCATCAGCCAGGTTCGCTAGATGGCATCAGTCCGGACACCGACGCTGAGAATAAGAGACTTGGTACTCCACGCAAAGGTGTAAGCATGGATCAGTGTTGGCGCAGACTCAGTAGTTTCAGATACTCGATTTGCATATATATTGATTTGGAAATTCTTATCATATCCTATCCTATCCCGTAACTCGAAAGTCGTTGGGGCACCACAGATGATCGTTTAAACAGCGTAAGTTACTCCATCTTTCTCTGGCCTCAGCAACCCTGATGGTTTCGCTCAGTGTCAAACCAGTCCATTCTCGAATGTGTTCCTCCCACCTCTTTTTCTGTCTCCCTCTTCTTCTGCCTCCTCGCACCGTGACTTGAAGGATGGTCTTTGCAAGGCCTGATGATCTGGTGACGTGGCCATACCATCGTAGTTTGCGTTTCTTCACCACTGTGAGCAGGTCATCGTGTTGTTCAATAGTTTTGTGATGGTCTGTCGGACTTCGTCTTTGGTGATGGTTGATGTGCTGGGTATAGAAAATGCCCAGAAGTCGTCTGTAGCACCTCATACCCATGCTTTGTATTCTTCGGTGTAGATCTGCTGTGAAATTCCATGTTTCGCAAGCCTTTAGGAAGATGGAGATGACAAGGGAGCGCAGGAACCTTGGAGTTAGGACTGATGGTCCTGTCTTTCCAAATGGGCTTCAACCTTGTCAGGGCAGCAGTTGTTTGTGCGATCCTGAAGAGGACTTCTTGTCGGGACCCACTGTCTGATACAATGGCTCCTAAATATTTGAAGATATGCACTGTGTTGAGGGATTGGTCTTGGACTTTGATGTCTGGGTTGATGCCAGTGGTGCTGTTGTGGAGGATTGCACTGGTAGCCTTGTCATACAGGCTTTTGATGACTTCAATAATGTTAGGGCTGATGTTGTACACTCTCATAGTTGCCCAGAGAGTTGCATGCCAGACTCGGTCAAACGCTTTCTTGAAGTCTACAAAAACATGATATAGAGGTTGGTGCTGTAGATATTTCTCATAGATTATTCCGAGGTTGAAAATCTGTTCAGTGGTACTTCGCCCTGCCATGAATCCTGCTTGTTCTTAAGCTATGATTTGTTCAACTTGGGGTTTCAACCAGTTGAATATTATTTTCAGGAGAACCTTGCTGGGATGGCTGACAAGGCTGATGGTGCGGTAATTTTCACACTCCTGAAAGTTACCCTTTTTTGGAGAGAGCGATGACAAGCAATTTTGTCCATGGTGTGGGCCACTACCTACTTTGCCAGATTTGGTTACAAATAATGGTGAAGGCGTCAATCATCACTTCTCTTCCTGGAGCAATTCTGCGGGTATGTTGTCGATTCCCGCTGACCTCCTCTTCTTCCGCGATTGCACTGCTGCCTTAACTTCTTCTCTGAGAATTGGGAGGGTTTCTTATTCTTCTCTATTCTGGGGACATGCTAAAACTGCTGGGTCTCCGTTTGGTGTGTGGTTGTAAAGGTCAGAGCAGTACGTGTCGGTCGTTGTTTAACATAGGTCTTTCCAGCGCAGTTCGCTGATACCTAAAATGTTCCATCGATAGTGGTCCAACTCTTGGGCCAGTTCTTCCAATTTTCTCTCCGCAGTTAGAGCCTGACATTCCAGGTTCCTAGGACGATGCTGTCTCGCGTGCGGATCTTGCTAAGTCGTCCATCCATCAGTAGCCAACGGAAGGCGCGGTCCTTGGTGACCCGGGCGACGACTGGTCCGGTATGGAGTGAGTGGTTCTTTTAATTAAATCTTGTCCGTACCTGTTGTCTACATGTACATCGCACTATATGTACATTTAAACCCTTGAGGGTATAGCGCTACTTCCTTCAGCTCAGCCCACTTTCAGACAGAAAGATCTGTACAAAGCAAATTATAAATCAAAGTGGTGGGGGAAGAGAGGGGGGTGGGGGTTGTGAGGTGTGTGAGGACAAACGTTATTGTTCAATGCGCATTTTTGGTTCAAGTTGCCTGGTCACGGTATACATTTTGGAATATTTAACTAATACTCGGACCAGCGCCCAAGGCGTTCATCTCGAGCACGTTTGTGCGATGTTTATGTTGCTCTGTGACGCGACTGAGGCACTTAGAACCTCACAATAGGTTTCCTGCTAGATGTATCGTTTAGTTAATTTGAGAGATTGAATTAACTACTTAATGCATGTTTAAATTGAAGTTAATGGTTGCTTATTTGCATTGTTGCTGACGTAAGCGACGTAGTCCTTCCCATTTACAGCGCCGTCTTAGTTAATTAGTCTCTCATCAATGGGAGAATTACAACTACGGTGCAGAATTCTTTTAATTAAAGTTTAAGACATTTTTGAATGAATTTACAAGAGTAATAGTCTGTGCAATTAATTATACAATTGACACCTTTCTGTATCACTCTCATTTAGAAGACGAAACAACTGGATAAATTGAGTCTGTAATAAAATGTTTATGCTTCATTCATGAATAATTCAAATTATTACTTTCAAGCAGACGTACCCCCCCCAAAAAAACTCAAACAAATCAGAGAGCGTTTAATGATAATTAACGTGTTGTTCATTACATTTCGGCGCAGGTTATTATATATTTACAAGTGTTGGTTTGGTTTAGGTTGACCTTAATCCTTGTGCGAAGATTACTTGGAGGAAATATTGTCATTCTTTGTGCAATACTATGTTAGGAGTCACATTTAACTTGTTTAATAATTGCTAAATATTTTATTAAAAGCGTTCCTAGATCCTTCAGATGTGGTTCGGGTTCGTGGTTTCTACTTCTTCTTCTTGTTTATCTTGTTCTTCTTCTTTTTCTTTCTTTCCTTCATTCTTTCTTCTTCTTCTTCTTCTTCTTCTTCTTCTTCTTCTTCTTCTTCTTCTTCTTCTTCTTCTTCTTCTTCTTCTTTTTCTTTTCTTTCGTTCTTTCTTTCCTTCTTTCTCGTTGTTGTTGTTTTTTAGTTATTGTTGTTGTTGTTGTTCTTCTTCTTCTCCTGCTTCTTCTTAAATATTCAGTCTGTCTGCCTTTAATTGTAATAATATTGGTGAAACATACCTTGTTCCATAAAGTAAAGCGCATTTCGTCAAATCATTAATGTTATTTATGAATCATTTATTGATATTTTCACTCAAATATGCCATTTATAAATTATTTATATTTTTTATTTAGATATGAATTTTACGCGTGTTTTTTTCAATTTAAGTATTTCATGAATTATGTTTCTTTCGGATGAACATGCATTTGTTATGAATGTAAAAGCATTCCTGTAAAATTTGCCACGTGAGCATGAGCTCACATGGCTTATATAGAGTAGGTCTTTACAATGAATTACATTCTTATTCAAATTTTAACCTTTACATAGGGAAAACCTGCAGTTAATTCATAGATACGGAGTGGATAATATGGTGAATGATCACAATGATTATATACGCATTTGTTAGAAGCATTCCAGCGCAGTGAATGTCGCATGGCTTGTTGCACGTTTGAACTATAATTGCACACTGAATTTCAATAATTGATGTCAATACTATCAGAAACTCCTTTTCCGATTTTGGGATTCCACCCCTCCCGTCACCATTTTCCTACTCCCACCCCTAATCCTACCCTACCCCCAGCTCAGTATCGCAACTTCAATGGCGGGTGCAATGTTCCTTCGGACGAGATCACAAACCGAGGTTTAGTCTGACGCATTCCATTGCACGGACTTTAAAGATCCTGATGCTCAAGTCCTTAACGAGTGACTGCCAGCCCCATGAATACCCCAGGCAAACACTATGTCCTTTCTCGCCCATCCCAGTTCGTCCAGTATTGTGCTCAGTCGTTTGGGCGTCAGACTATGCACCTATGATAGGTAGTTGCGCGCCTCGGACAACTTGAGTTAGATGCTGTATCGGTCAACGCCTTGAGCAGCTCTTTAGCTGGAAAAGCGCTATATAAGAACCATTAAATTCATTAATTAATTCATTCATTATTTAATTAATCAACGAAGCTTTGCATTATATGTATAAACCTTATGACGCTACTGCTTCTTTCGTGGTTGATTAGTACCTGTACAATGATGGTCATTAGATCAAATGATCTAATTATACAACTAAGATAACCCACTGCGTCTTGATTGGTTAGTGTCTTGGTTGTATAGCGCTAATTCCCATTCGATCCTAACTGGCTCAGTCTGCTTTATAGCATGCCTTTTATTTAGTAAGACGACATTGTGAAGATGGATACTGATTTTCATTGATAGTCTTTACGATCTGCACGCTTTCATTGTTAACTACTCCTTCTCTTAACGGTTGACTTCACTTGATTATCGCAGTAATGGAATGCCACTTCTCCACCCAGACGTGGACGATTTCTTGAGCAATTTTCAGTCAGATGCGACGTACTGATAACAAACCGGAGACATCACAAAAATAACGTGGGGTTTTATTGGGGATTTACTTTTTACCGAAAACTACTTTAGGTTGGTCCCTGTTAAAAAGCTTTTAGTGCAGTAAACATATTTTTTTGTATATAAAAAGATAGAACGACATCATTTTTTTGTAAGCATTAGGCAGATAGGAGTCCGATTGAATTAAAAAGATATTGTCAAGTAATTTCCGGTGATCTTTTCTGCGCTGTGTTCATTAATTAAGAACAATACATAAAAAGCTTGTCTGTTTAAACATGTTTCAAAGATGTAAAGAACGAAACAAACTTGTTTACAGCAGTCTATATTTTATTAATTTGTGTATGAGTGCGCGTGCGTGCGTGTGTGTATGTGTGTGTGTGCGTGCGTGTGTGTGTGACGATGTAGAAACGTCGTTATTTATACGCACTTTTAATACTGTACCAACCTTGTTTTGACGGCCCCGTTATTTTGACGTCAACTAATGTTCCGTTAGGATTACGGCTGTGGTAGGATTACAGTTAGGTTAAGGGTTTGGGTTATGGTTAGAGTTAGGGTTTGGGTTAGGGTAAGCCTAAAAAATGGACACTTTTAAAAAAAATTCAAAAGTACCGTTATGGTGTTTCATGAAAGTCATAACAACCTCGTTTTTACACGGCTGTGTGGTGTGTGCGTGAGTGTGTGTGTGTGTGTGTGTGTGTGTGTGTGTGTGTGTGTGTGTGTGTGTGTGTGTGTGTGTGTGTGTGTGTGTGGCTAGGTAGAAACGACGTTACTCTGACATACACTTGAAACTCTACGTACTTTCTTTTGACGGCCCCGTTATTTTGACGTCAACATAGTGTTCCGTTAGGGTTAGGGCTGTGTTAGGCTTACGGTTACGTTAAGGGTTAGGGTTAGGGTTAGGGTAAGGGTAAGGGTAGGGATAGCTTCAAAAAATGTCAAAATGTCAAAATAATGTGAAAATGATGATAAGTGTGTCAAAATAATGTATGTAGAGTTTCACGTCGTTTCTACCAAAATGTGTGTATGTGTGTGTGTTCTTTTGGTGTTGTTGTTGCGCTTCAATAATGGTATTGGATGCGGTCAATTAAAAAAAATTTAAACTGAAAATTCTATTACCTTTCAGTCTTCTAATAGCGATCTCCCTGCCTTTACACCACATTTTAAAGTAATATATGAGTGTTTGTTGTGCGTGAAGGAGAGAGTTGGTAAAACATGTGAGCGTGTATGTTGGTACAGATCGCCGCGTTTTGAACCGGATTAGTCATTGGGGAAATGGGCATATATAGCATCCATTATTAGTAGTAGTAGTAGTAGTAGTAGTAGTAGTAGTAGTAGTAGTAGTAGTAGTAGTAGTAGTAGTAGTAGTAGTAGTACTATTATTAACATCAAGATGCATATGCCTCTTAAGGATGTGTGGTTGAACAGGTTCCAGAGAAACAGCCTTCATCTATGCCATCACCAGTGCGGCAGTGTCCCACGCTGTAGCTCGGGGGTGTTCAGAGGGGAGCCTCCACACCTGCACCTGCGACTACGAGTACAGAGAGCGACCGCAGAGCGGGCAGAACTGGGAATGGAGCGGCTGCAGCGATAACGTCAAGTTCGGCAACAAATTCTCGCGCCGCTTCGTGGATGTGGTCGAGAAAGGGCGAGACTTCCGGTACATGATGAACCTGCATAACAACGAGGCTGGACGCGTGGTAAGCAAATTGCTCAAACAGCGTAGTGGCTGAGACTTGCCGGGTACCTCTTCCAGGAGGAGAGAGAGAGAGAGAGAGAGAGAGAGAGAGAGAGAGAGAGAGAGAGAGAGAGAGGAGGGGTGGGGGAGGGAGGGTATCAAACGTAAGTCTCGGCTAGTCTTCGCTATGCAGTATTGAGGTCATCGTTGGGGTTATATCGCCCCGTCATTTTTCTTTCCACCTAGTAAATGTCCTGTAGAGGAACATTCTTTAAGGGATGAGACGGGTGGGTATTAGTGACGATGATAATGATAATGATGAAGGGGTATATGAGGGTGAGGATGGGGTGGGGGTGTTTGGGAAAAGCTGTGGAAGTTGTGGTGATGATAATAATGAGGACGGCGATGGAAGTGGAAATGAAGGTTGATGTCAAGCGATGCGGATCGAGCGGGATGAGGGGTGTAGAGGGAAGGGATGGTGTTTAAAGGAATCTTCGAGATGCTGAAGGCGGCGACCTTATGGAAATAAGAAGAAAAAGGAAGAAAGGAAAAGATCGATTAAATGAAATGTGTTGGTATTTGTAATAGTACAGCAGTAGTAGTGGGTGATATATACAGTCGTAAAAGCGAGTGATTAACATGACTAGGAGAGGGGTTGCCTTTAAAAAATGAATGAAAGGACACAGAGAAGTTCAACATCCACACCCGCCATTGGGATGCGGCAGTTGAGGATAACCATACTAGGATAGAGGCGGCACCAGAAACAAAACTGTACCGCCAGAGCAATCATATTGCAAAGAGGGACAGTGAAAATTTGCCACTTTTTATTTATCTTGCCCTCCACCGGACTCGAACTTGGGTCAGGCGAACGCTCTATCACTGAGCTAAGGCAATGGGATGTGCCGTAAAGGTGAACGTGCACGAAATGAAATTATGGGGTTATGACTAGTGAGGAGTGTTGATTTATGGTAAACTCCATTTGTGACGAGGATCTAATTCTAGTATGCTGTATAAACAAGACGTTTGCTTCAGATAGAACGTTCCTAAATCTAGACATTACGGAACGTGATACCCGACTATAGTATTTGAGTATTTCCATCCTCTTTGCACCTGCACAGGCTTTTAGAGCTGACAGGGACAGACCCATAGCTCACCTGGGTCTCAATGAATGAAGTGGCCAAGTCTTTTAAAGAAAGATCAAAAGCTTCAATTTAAACTTACTGCGCTCGCCGACGGTAGAAGACTGCGTTCTTCATTCTTCCAGCTAGTTGTATGTGTGTCGTGCTACGCCGTTCGTTTTAATACTTCATTAATTATCAGCAGCTGCAGTTTTCATCTGAACAGCCACCATTTCAGGACTATTTGCCCATGTCTTAAAAAGTCAGAAATCGACCGGCAATTTACCGCCCGTCGTCTGAATGCGTGGCGCATTTAAATCAGGGCGACGCTGACGGCTGGAGCCCGCTTTTGTGCATTCCCCGAGAGGTGGCAGCACAGCAAAGCAGGCTGTTTGGGGGCTGCCCCATGATGTAGGTGACAGCAATTTCTTGAGACAAAAGGGAAGGCGCCAAGTCGCCAGTGATGATCGGCGATATTCTAGCTCTTTGATGACGCCGAGGACTTTTAGCGGGGACAACAGATACAAGACGTAGACCTACACTTGCTCCCTCCACCTCTCTGATTTATCTCTTTTTCTCTCTTCCCCTGATTTATCTGTTTGACTAGAGATAAGGGAGAGGGGGACCGCACTTAGCACTCGTTAGATCTGATCCTCAAATTGAAACCGTTCAGTTGGACAGTTCGTTTGATGACGCGCCTTCTGTCGTCTTTATGACATCAGTCCGATTGACCTATTGTCTATTGGGAGGAAAGGCGCGAGTCTTGGGGAATGTACTGAAGGCTATTAGGCCTATACACAATGAGGACTGAATCATAGAAGCATATACAGGCATTCAATGGGAATTATGGTCACAAATGCTCTGTGGCCAGTTATTATACATTGAACATAAAAACTGAATCATAAACTTGTTTCCCATTGAGGGCGCGTTTTTATGTTTACGTATAGATATCCTTATAATGAAACATCTTTCCAACAGATGTCTGTTCAAAGTGCTTTCGTAACAATGTGCAAAAGTGTTCAATGAATGAACATTGAGGTTTAACGTCTACACCCACCATTGGCGATATGACAGACGGGGATAACCATCCCAGGGAAAGAGGGGTAGGGACCTGAATCAACACTGAACCACCAAAGCAATCATACTGCTAAAATGGACAGTGAAAATGGCCAAATTTTATATCGCCCACCACGGGATTCGAAGTGTTCAATGAAAGTGGTCGTGATCTAGGTGCTCATAATCATCGAAGTTAAATAACTATTACCTTAGGAACATACTTATAAATATTACTTTAGGAATGTACCACGTGGTTTCAAACATTCTACAACCATTTTTATCATGTTGTCTACTTTCCTTTTCCTAGCCCATTTTCGGCAACTTGCTTTTCAATAAGCCTCACGTGTGTTTTATGTAACGCGAACGACAGCATCAGAGCGCGAAATTTGTCGCACAAACCGCCAGTTTATAACACCTATAATCTTAGCACTTTAAAAAAAACCACACCAGATGTTCGGTTTTTATTATTTAAGAAAATTCAGTTTAGAGCAATGCGTGTAATAAAACTACTGCAGCGTCTTAAATTATTGAAGGAAGATTTAGCACCAGCCTTAAAAGCGTGAACGCTTGATCATTGTCTACGAATGTATCATTCAATTTGGGATGTCGCTTGTAGGTGGTCCACGTACTCTTAAATGGAACAGCTGGTTTGGATAAAGTT
Organism: Oncomelania hupensis; assembly: GCA_036898135.1. Lineage (NCBI taxonomy): Eukaryota > Metazoa > Mollusca > Gastropoda > Littorinimorpha > Pomatiopsidae > Oncomelania > Oncomelania hupensis. The sequence continues at coordinate 113,950,008 of CM072512.1, forward strand.
GATAGAATTTTGCTTGAAGTTCAAGTGTTTATGTCAATAATCCTGTCTCGTCCAACGTTCTCGGGCCGTGTTACTGAGGTTCTTTAACAAGCAGCAAAGCTGATTCTTGTAGCAACAGTATATCTAGGTCTGCAGGAGTCTAAATTGAAGTAGTGTATAACTGCTGGGGAGTCAGTTATCAATAAAAATTATCACATGGCAAGTTTGTGGATTGTATTTTAGATATAGATGGTATTAATTTTGATTATTATTTTAGTTTTTGTTTGTGTATAATAGCCAAGATTCAGTTGCTGTTGCGTTTGAGGCTTTGGGTGTCCGAACGGGCGTTGGAAGCTTCTCAGTAACTTGTAACGATGGCGTGGAGCCTCACTGAACTGCATCTTCAAAGCTTTTGAAACCTTGTGCGTGAATAGGTATATAGCCTACGCTGACGTATTTACAGTTGCGGTACATAAGCGCTTATATATCTCTCTGCACTTCCCGTTACTGCTTTTGCGCTTGTTTTATCTGAAAATGCCCACGCTTATTTTTAAGTCTAGTGATCGGGGGGATTTCTAGATGGGAAAGCACCCTTGGTGGCCCGTCGCACCTCGGTGATACTCAGATCGTAAACCCGCGCTGCTGTGCATCATAGCGGCAAATAACATTATTGAATGTCACCTGGAAATTTCTTTCCCACTCATGGAAATTCTACTCTCATTCTTCAACCAATCTCTCATTCTCAACCAATCTCTCTCTATCTCTATCTCTCTTTCTCTCTTTCTCAAAACCGCAAATATCCACTCACCTACTTCCCGCTCTCTCGCACACCCAACTCGCTTTTATTCTTGAGTTGGAGTAATTAACAAAAGTTGACAATTTTAACCATTTCAAGATATAGCTGAAGTTTTGATTTACGACTTCCGGATACCTATAGGTTACGTGTATTAATTGTTAATCTATTTGGAGGGGGCGTATGTGAAAAGCGGATTATGTCCTGAAGTGCGATATTCCCACAAAAATGAACTGCAATATTCCCCAAAGCTGAACTGCAATATCCCCAAGAAAAAACATGTTCAAACGGTTTTGTTAAAAAAAAAAAAAGTCGCTTTAAAACCCTCGTTTATATAAAGTTTTGCAAACCAAACGTTTCTGTGTTGCATATATAATGTAAACTTTATTTGTCTTCTTTCTCTAAACAAACAAATGTATTTACACTGACTAATATTATGCAGTCAAATCTGAAGCTGTGGTATGACCAACTGAAGCTGTTTGTACTGAAGAGGTAATGAACGATGCCAAGTATTTTTCCTGTTAAAATATTGCTTTGGTACATTTCTTCCTTGAATGACTGAGAAGGAAACTGATCTTAACAAGTCAACTCAAAATGCTTTATTCCATAAAACCCCCAATGGGCACGTGGATGCAATAAAAATGAATAAAAAATAAAACCGAATAATAATAGAACGCAGGAAATGCAATACAAAACACGTATGTACATATATTATAAAAACTAAGGTTGATCATTCACACTCGCATTCTAGAGGGCACATGATAAACATTGGCAACATACACTTTCATTATTATCGTGCAACACAAGCACGTTATATATATTTCCACACAACCTGATCACCAATCGCGCGCAGTCTCTGTCAAGATTGGATGAAAAACAACGGTAAAGGGTCAGCAATTGGTATTAAATGGGGGTGTTATACATATTTATAATTATATTGTCGTTTTTGATTAAACATCATTACTACTATTACTATGATTATTATTACAATTAATATCACCATCAATTCTGTTAGGTTCTGAAGCAAACCATTAATATTTTCATGAACTTAGCCAGTTTCCACAGTACACCGTTGTGTGTGTTTAGCAGCTTTAGAATTACAGAGACGATGGAAGGCAAGAATCACTGAATGTTCTGCAACTGACTGAATGATTTGCGTGCCTATTGTTTAATGGGGCTGACTGACTGATATTTATCTTCGTGTGGTTCCAGCACGTGAAGAAGGGGATGAAGAAAGAGTGCAAGTGTCACGGGATGTCAGGCAGCTGTACCATCAAGACGTGCTGGATGAGGCTGCCTACCTTCAGGGAAGTTGGTGACATCCTCAAGGACAGATTTGATGGCGCTACCAAAGTTCTGCCAGGTAAGTTCAGACTTCCTGAAGCTATCCCTTTTGATCAAGATGATTGTAGTTTAAATTCAGAATTCACAATTCAAAGATCTATTTATTGTCCCCGTAAATTACCAGGAAATGTCCAATCATTAAAAAGAACTTAAGATAATGTATACATGCAACAGTACAGCAAAACATGTGCATAGATGTATCACATGAAAAACCTGACGGTGCGAGAAAAAACGCTGCAGATCCGGAATTCTGTGTCCTGTACATTATTTGATGTATTTCGTGAAAGCGTTGTCTACAATTAAATGCAAACTAATTATAATAATAATTATAATAATAATAATAATAATAATAATAATAATAATAATAATAATAATAATAATAATAATAATAATAATAATAATAACAGCAACAACAACAACAACAACAACAACAATAATAATAATAATAATAATAATAATAATAATAATAATAATAATAATAATAAAAATAATAATAATAATAATAATAATAATAATAATAATAATAATAATAATACATTGATTTATGACGAGCTCACCTCTCGCCTTTGAAACCATTCAAGGCGCCCCAAAAATGACTTCGCAGAATATTCACATGCAACAAGTACTGTGGAATCTGATCACTGCTCTTATACATGTATGTCAAATACTTCAAATTTCAATGAAGTAGATACACAGCTCGTTTTAGCTGTCAGTTTAGAGGGGCCGGGTAGCTCAGTTGGTAAGAGCGTCTTGCTAGTAACCGAAAGGTCGCTGGTTCGAATCCCGGATTGGTCAACGTGTGATCATATTATTTTCCCCTTTACCAACAACTGGCCCGCTGGTGTCAGTATAAATCGGTCCAGTAGTCACCTATATGCGAAAGTGTCGTGTGACTATAATCTACAAACAACAACAACAACAACTGTCAGTTGATTCAAGTTCGTCAGAGAGACTGTCCTAAGCCAGACTCAAAAATTTATTATAACTAATACGACTATTTTATTATCTCCTCTTCTAACTAAATCATCTTCATGGGACTTGTTTTTTAAGCAACAAATGGGACATTGAAGTAAAATTAAATACTATAAAAAAGGATTTTAAAAACATGGTAATTTAAATTCACTTCACATGGAGAATTAAGTAGAGTACACTTTTTTCACAACTCAAAATATTACCATTAGCGATGCAGTGTATAATTTCTACAAGTTATTTTCCCTTCATTTAGTTGATTTGTTTCTTGTTTCAACCTGTTTTCTTGTGTCTGTTTATTTATTTCTTTTCCCATCAGGAAACGACGGAAGCACAGTTACTGAAGGTTGGTATTGGTTTCCCCCTGTGATGCATACTCGTTCTTTGGAATAGCATATTACTTTCAGCTTATTGCTCTTCAGTTTTTTCCTTTTAAACCAAGCATGGTTGATTCAGATTTGATTTTATTATTATTTTTTGCTGTAGCTGTGTGTGAAGATTTTCCTTTCAGTTTCATGATATCGTTACTAGTATAATTCATTGCGATAATATCAAAATGTCGTGCACACATTCGGGGTTGCACCTTTGAAGGTGGCACAATCGACTGAGCTTTGTGTGTGTACGTGTGCGTGCGTGCGTGTGTGGGCGTGATTGTGTGTGTTTGGGCGTGTATGTGTGTGCAAGTGTGTGTGTGTGCGTGTGTTTAAGATCAAAACACATTTTATTTCCTTTTTTTTAACCTGACTCACCTTACAGGAATGCGCTAATTAAAATGTACACTTTTCCCGACCGGAATAAAGTAATAAAATAAAATAAAATAAAGTAAAAATTTAAAAAAACATTTTATAGCCCCAAGCGCCTTATTCAATGATTTCTATCTGTCTAGACAATCGTAGATAACGATCAGTAATTCGATCCGAAAATAATACTTCAACAGTCTATTTTGATTGTCGTGGATTGATATCGGCGATCTCGCCATCAAAAACAAATACTAGGCTACTTCAGCGATTGGGTCATTTTATTGGTGTTGCTTGATATAGGCCTATCTCTGCATCAAACTTCGTGTACTTCTGCAAATTTTCGACTTTCATTATTGTCCCTTGTATTTTTCTTTTGCCTACGTTTGTCTTGTATATATTTTGCTTTCGGATTTGTTTTTATTGTCGGGTCCCCCCTAAACCCGACCCCATCCCCATCTTTTTTTTTGCTTTAGGCATGACTATAATGGCTGTCTATTTGTATCTTTAAGATTTTAATTACATTTGCTTTTGTGATTCATATCCCTGCCTTTGTTCAGTTTAATGTTTGATCATTATCAGCCCTGTCTCCTACCTTGTCTCATTGAGCTTTGTTCTTGCGTTCCTGTATAATGGCATATTTTGAATTTCCAGGGCTATTTTCATATTCAGTATTGCTTTTTGAAGCTGCTGTATTTAGACACATTTAATACATCGTAGTTATTGTTATTGTTTGTTAAAAATATTTTTAAACCATTTCCTGTTTGGGATAATATTAAAATGTTCTTGTGTCTTATCTTTGTATTTTGTATCTTTTTCCACATTACTGCATTTTATAGTCCGTCGTAATATTGGTATCCCGATTTTCACAAAACTTCTTAGTTGTAGTTTGAGTAGAATCTTATAAACAAATAACTGATCTGTTGTTGTTAATGTTGTTTGTTTGTTTGTTTGTTTTTAGTTAACATGTATTGTTATCTAGTACATTTCTGTGTTTCTAATGGTCATGATAGTACCCATATTTATTACACATAGAGCCATATTTTAAACACATCTTGCTTAATTCCTAGATGAATTATACAGACTGAAGTAGGTCCATAAATTGATTGTGCTTTGTGTGCCAAAGCTATAATAACTTAATTAACTTCATTACCATTAAAACTGATTATGAATATTTAATATTGCTTTCTTCTTTTGAGTACAGTATGCCTAGATTTGTTTTGTTTTCAAGAGTTTACGTTCTGGCTTAGGGCGAACAGTCTCTAGCTTTCGGAATTAATAATGTTCATATAAGAAGCAAGGGGAATGAACTGCATTACTATGCGGTTTAATGGCAGGCTTCTGTTTGGTACATTTGAAAACAGGTCTTATATTTGCTCTCTTCTTCTTCTTCTTCTTCTTCTTCTTCTTCTTCTTCTTCTTCTTCTTCTTCTTCTTCTTCTTCTTCCTCTTCTCCTCCTCCTCCTCTTCCTCCTCCTTCGTTTTCATCTTCTTCCTTTTCTTCTTCCTCTTCACCTCCTCCATCTCTTTCTCGTTCTCCTTCTTCCTTTTCAAATACTTCCAATATGTCTGATTAGATTATTTCTGGTGTTAAGCTCAAATAAATTTGATTGATCGCGTGCGCGCGATATGAAGTTGGAAGTATTGTCCCATATGAGTTTACACTCGAATGTTTGATATTGTTGAAAGGTGAAAGTTGAATGCCGTCATACCTGATCATTCTCATTGTGTTTGCTTTCTGTGTCCAGGTAACAAAGGCAACATGAGGGAAAGCAGCGATGAACAGAAGAAGCGCAAATCCTTCAACTTTGACCCCGCTGACCCCAACCACAAAAAGCCCGGCCGGCGAGATCTCGTGTACTTCGAGAGCTCGCCCAACTTCTGTGACTATGACAACTCCATCGGCTTCCATGGTACCAGAGGTCGGGAGTGCAACGCGACGTCGATAGGGATTGACGGCTGTGACCTGATGTGCTGCGGGAGGGGCTACAAGTCAGAGTCCTACATCGTCCGAGAGCGCTGCAGCTGCACCTTTCATTGGTGCTGTCATGTCAGCTGTAAGGTCTGCTCCAAAACCAAAACTAGGCACACATGTAACTGAGATTACGAAGTCCACTTGTTCTACTCTTTCTAGCTCTGTGTTGATGCCCGTGCAACGACTTCATTTGCCGGGGCGCAATAGAAGATCGTTATACACTCGGTACTCGGCGCCTAGGCGGGTTTAATTCAATTCAATTCAATTCAATTAACATTCATTACTCACCATGATTTTCGACAAACCACGGGCAATCTCCAAAGACGATGCACATTTTACAGCATGAAGGCTATGTTCCAAACGCAAGACATGGCAACCGTGTGTACATGATGAACCACTTGTCCCCCCGAGCTCACAAGTAGCAGAATATGTTCTAAAACTGAGTCAATGCATGTAAAGTGTTAAGTATAGGGGTGCTTCCAGCGCAAGACTTTTTTAAAGGCGTACTATGTGTGCAGTCAAGTCATTGAGCTGATTCAGTATCAGTGCACAAAGCTTGTGCTTGTATAACCTTGGCGCCAACTTCCAAAGGGTACGAGTATGCGTTTCTATTTTATTTTCGAAGGACACTAACACTAACGACGTGCACTTTTATCATAAATGACTGTGAAGAAACTAGATAACAGACATTTGTAGCATATATGAAAGTGTAATCTGCAAAAAACTACTAATTTAAGCGGAAACAAGACCTCTGGATCTAAGCTGAACTGTGGATCTAAAGTTTGGGTAAAAGGTGTGCTGAGTTAAAATCGCCATACTGTTGTCTGTTTTGAAGCACAGATCAGCGTGTTTTGAGAATCGTCGATGGATTTGACTCGTATAAGAAACTAAACATAATATTATATTCACCTTCTCCCAAGGTTTGAGGATTAACGAAAGATGTTTGACAGTATGCAACAAAAACTAGATTTTGAGCAGTTCTGCGAAGATTGACCTGCGCGAATTTCCTCCTGTTGTATATTTTGTTTGTCATGGGTATGATGGAATGTAATCGTCAGTTGAGGAATTCGTGAACACGAGCAGCAGCAAAACATTTTAAAGTAAAACAATGTCATGAATTCCAAGGAGTTGAAAAGTAAAATGTCGGGATGTCTCAGGCTTCGCAGAGACGAAGGATTTTGATTCTGCAATAGACGTTGTGCTGAGTGATAAACTGTTTATATATGAATATGTCAAATATGTACATTTTGTTATATATGTATACAACTATATAATTATGTGTATTTTACATACATTGTTTTTTGTGGACAAAATTTCAACACATACATACACAGTTTACCACCGTCTTCATTTGAAATGAGAAAAAACTAGTTGGAGATGATAAAACAGATGCTACTGTTTTATCGATCGTTTGAATGTTCTAATGGCTGTCTTCAATTTCGATTTTCAAACCTTTATAAGGCGTATGACATAAAATTAGGCAGTCTTTCATTATATCTTGTTCACGTTTTTTTTTAAAAATAAAATCGGTATGATTATCGATTATACTACATACGGGAAAAATGTTTCTTTTTAACCCGATAATAACGACATTTTACAAAACACTACCTCTGAATATATGCTCAACGCAAATTTCCATCATTAGACAGGAACGAGAGGGTTGGGGAGAGCAGGCATTTGGGAGAGGGATGGGGAGAACAGGCATTGGGAGAGGGTTGGGTAGAACAGGCATTGGGAGAGGGTTGGGGAGAGCAGGCATTGGGAGAGGGTTGGGGAGAACAGGCATTGGGAGAGGGTTGGGGAGAGCAGGCATTGGGAGAGGGTTGGGGAGAACAGGCATTGGGAGAGGGTTGGGGAGAGCAGGCATTGGGAGAGGGTTGGGTAGAACAGGCATTGGGAGAGGGTTGGGGAGAACAGGCATTGGGAGAGGGTTGGGTAGAACAGGCATTGGGAGAGGGTTGGGGAGAACAGGCATTGGGAGAGGGTTGGGGAGAGCAGGCATTGGGAGAGGGTTGGGTAGAGCAGGAATTGGGAGAGGGTTGGGGAGAACAGGCATTGGGAGAGGGTTGGGGAGAGCAGGCATTGGGAGAGGGTTGGGGAGAACAGGCATTGGGAGAGGGTGGGCAAGGGTAGGAGAGGGTGAATGTTCAGAGAGAAAAACATGGAAACAAACTTTAAACTACAATGTCCTGTATCCAGTGGCAGTTGAAAGACTATAGTACTTTAAGAACTTTCGCACCCCCCTCCCCACACACACACCTTTGTCTGTCAAAATTGGATCACTGCCGACGTAAACGCGCCTTAAAGCGCAATCAATATGAAGAAGACACGCCAGTTAGGCAAATATTTGAAAAAATGACGACGATGTGATTCCGTGTAAATTGTGGTACAATTTATTGTGCTATTATTATAAATTATAAATTTTTGTTATTATTATAAATTATACATATATTTTGTTATTATTATAAGTTTTTATTATAAATTATGATATATAGTCCTTGTAAATTATAGTATAATTTATTTTGTTGGCTTGAATTATAAGATATAATTTATATTAATTTTCATGTCGATTGCATGTTATTATGGAAGGAAGCAAATTTTTGTGTGTGTGCTGCTGTCTTTAACATGTTGTGTACATGTGCTGTGGTCATATTGTATAGTTTTCAAAATGCTATTGTGGTTGAATACTGAAGAGAGAGAGATGGTATGAATAATGTTAATTTATTTGTACATTGTTGTTTTCGGTTGTATTGCAGATATTATAACACTGAGTTGTATAGCATTTTAATTTTGATTATTTGCGATTTGTTTAATCAGCATTTTTTTTCTTAAATAAACATATTACGAAAAGAAAGATTAATCGATATTGTTGTAACGTTATGTAGTGATTAATGAATCATATAGCATTAACAGATTCATTCATCAACTGTTATGTAATGTTGCTTCTAATAATGGAAAACAATATAATATTTTAACAAGAAAACGATTACTCAGTGCTTCTACCAGCGACACTTCTTGTCATAATCAACAGAATCTGTTTGTCTTAGTAGGGGCAAAGAACACGACCAATAAATTTTGGTTGAGGCTCTAGAAAGGTTCCATCATGAAGAGTCACAAACTTATTTTCCTGAAGGTTTGGGGTTTGTTCACAGGGCGTGGCTCAAAATCCTAACCAGCTGTAAAGGGGAAGTCAGAGGAGCGACATTGCTGCAATAATGTTGCACGAACAACTTCTCAATTCATTTTGTGTTGCGACAGTGGCATAATCATATGAAATTTCACGAAACTCACACAATAATTATTCAGAAATGAATAACGTATCTTGAGTGTTTTGCGTCAGTAAACTGTGGACGTTTTTTGCAGACTTGCTGATGCAATAGACATCAGGCAAAGGGATATTAATAATATTTAGTGAGTTCTTTACTGTCCAAATTGAATCATGGCAGTGTGTCAAATTATATTATGTGTACCTGTAATTTTTGCCTCGTCAGATTCGAATCGAGCCCAACATTATCGCCGCGGTTATCCCCGTCTGCCATATCACCAATGGGGGGTGTAGACGTTAAACCTCAATGTTCGTTCGTTCGACTTAGATTTCACTGTGCCGAAGTCAAGTCGTCAGATCAACAAATGTAGCTGTAGTGTTATAAGCTTACAATGCCGTTCATGGTACGAATGCTATGTGTATCCCAATCCCCTCTCCCACCCCCTCCCTCCCCCCGCTCAAACCCCACTTTTTTGGCTATTCTATTCCAGGGCTATGAGCCTCTTGTCATTTTGTATATTTAAATCATGTTATGTGAAATAAAAGGACAAAGTTCCAAGTTCCAAAGTTTAGTACCCACAATGGAGAACTGAGCTGAACAAATCATAGCTGAAGAACAAGTAGGATTCAGGGCAGGGCGAAATACCACTGAACAGATTTTCAACCTCAGAATAATCTGCGATAAATACTTACAGCACCAACAACATCTATATCATGTGTTCGTAAACTTCAAAAAGGCGTTTGACAGTCTGGCATGCAGCTCTGTGGGCAACCATGAGAGTGTACAACATCAACCCTAAAATTATAGAAGTCATCAAAAGCCTGTATGATAAGTTTATCAGTGCAGTCCTCCACAACAGCGCCATCGGAAACTGGTTCAGAACAACAATCGGTGTGCGTCAAGGATGCCTACTCTCTCCAACACTCTTCAACATCTTCCTAGAGCGCATCATATCAGATGCCCTTGCAGATCACGAAGGCACTGTCAGCGTAGGGGGGAAGAGCAATCTCCAACCTTCGTTTTGCGGATGACATTGACGGATTGTCTGGAGAGGAACAAGAACTTGAACAGCTGGTACAGAGGCTTGACACCACCTCCAGAGCCTATGGAATGGAAATAAGTGCAGAGAAGACCAAAATGATGACCAACAAGACCAATGGCATCAACACTGACATCAAAGTCCAAGGCCAATCCCTCAACACAGTGCATAGCTTCAAATATTCAGGAGCCATTGTATCAGACAATGGGTCTCGACAGGAAGTCCTCTCCTGGATCGCACAAACAACTGCTGCCCTGGCGAGGTTGAAGCCAATTTGGAAAGACAGGACCATCAGTCTACATTCTAAGGTAAGACTGCTGTGCTCCATTGTCATCCCCATCTTCTTTGCGAGACAAGGACCCTCACAGCAGATCTACAACGAAGAATACAAAGCATGGAGATGAGGTGCTACAGAAAACTTCTGGGAATTTCCTATACCCAACACATCACACAAGCCATTGGACAACACGATGACCTGCTCACAGTGGTAGAAAAACGGAAATTCCGATAGTATGGCCAAGTCACCAGATCATCAGGTCTTGCAAAGACCATCCTGCAAGGCACAGTGCAAGGAGGTAGAAGAAGAGGGAGACCGAAAAAGAGGTGGGAGGACAACATTCGAGAATGGACTGGTTTGACACTGAGCTGACCTAAACAATCAGGGTTGCTGAGGACAGGGAAAGATGGCGTATGCTGGTTAAACGATCATCTGTGGTTCCCCTACGACCTCCGAGTTACGGGATAGGATAGGATAGGATAGGAATGGAGAACTCATACAGCACATTGCATCTCAGCAAACAAAGACTAAAAAAACACAATTCTTTTGCGAATTGTTATTTACTAAAGGAACATACAAGGTTTTTAGTAGTCTTAAATAAAGGAATGTTTATTTTATGGAATTGTTTGTTTATGTGACTATGTGAGAGGGATTTAAAAAGTAAGCTTATGTTTGTCTGTGTCACCTTGTTTATTTGCCTGTCTGTCTTCGTCGTGTTATATAGAATCACAAGTATATCAACTAACAAGTTAGTATCTCTCTTCTATGTCTCTATCGACGTGCGCGTACAACCGATTGCTTCCCTTTACATGCTTTGCGCTCCATAGAGCGTCGTCGGCCTGAAATAACTTTTTAGAAACTTCAAAACCCAGGGGAATTATGGGTAGAGAAATCCTTTTCTGAAATAACGTCGGCTAAATCCTTCTTTAGTTTCTTTGCTCGAGCAAAGGTAACCTCATAGGTATGGAGCACTTCGTCCATTATAACTCCATCGCTGATAATACTGCTGACAAGTTTCTGCCTTTGTTCACTACCAGAAATATGCAGTTCCTCTCCCAACTTTCGTTTCATTTCAGCGAGCACATCTTCGCGAGAACAGATTTCCCAGAATTCTCTATTCTATTTTTAGGTTTGGGATATCCCCGTCTCAGCTTGTGGCTAAACGGGACCACCGCACGTCGACTGGGGGCAATACGAGATACTAACTTGTTAGTTGATATACTTGTGATAGAATGGAATGCGAAGCCTTGATGGATGTTGACGCTACTATACTTTTCTTATATACATGTAACATAGGTCTATTCTAACTATTGTTGAATGGCAAACATGTATCTTTGTTTTAAAAGTGTCACCAGTGTGATTATACGTTTTCCTAATAGATGGACGAACATTGAGGTTTAACCTCTACACTCACCATTGGCGATATGGCAGACGGGAATAACCCTCCCAGAGAGCAAGGGGTATGGACCTAAATAAAACAGAACCACCAGAGCAATCATACTGCTAAAATGGACAGTGAAAAATGGCCTCTTTGACTTCGCCCACCACGGGATTCCAACCAGTGTGCCAGGTGAACGCTCCACCACTTGAGCTACGGCGGTGGAACCCCAATAGATTAGATACGGCGGTTATTGAGTCCATTGGCTGTTCTGAATAAGCGCGCAAAGTCTGGCCAAACTTAACGCGAACATTGGGAGCAGGAGCCTCAGAGGTCTTCTCCTACTTCCCTTGATTTTCAGCAAGCCCAGCCGACACGCTGACGAGCTGATGCAAACTATTGGCAGCAGAGAAGGGGAGATAGACACCCGGTGTAACAGGCCGGAATATACCCCTGGCTACTTTATACCCTGGGTATAATGTAGCCTAGGCGGCTTTAACCCCCTGGGTATAGATCAGCCTAGGCCAGGTCATACCCCTCGCGCCCGGAATATACCCCCACCTAAAGAGATTTCACTCATGGGTTTGTTGTACATGACCGTTTGCGTGACCAAATCTCAGGTAACAGCCTTTTGCTTGCGTGTAAAAAAAAAAACAAAAAACAAACAAACAACTAAAAAAAAAACTAACCCTAACCCAAACCCTAACCCTATCTATCTATCTATCTATCTATCTATCTATCTATCTATCTATCTATCTATCTATCTATCTATCTATCTGAGTGCATCAGAACAATTACAACACATAAATTAAAGAGTAACGTGAAGGATAAGGTCTTCTGTAGTAAAAAAAAAAAAAAAGGTAAAGGTAGTCCCATAGCCTTGTGGCCGTAGGGGAGCGTGATGTTGGAGATCACACTTATCTTGGGCCAGCGTAATGAGGGTGATGCCCATCTCTCTCCCTCGCTGCTTTACCTTCCCCACCCTTAAGAGAGTAGGTAGGCTTACTCAGTCACAGTTGAGTCAACTGGGGGCGTTGTTATTTGTTGCTTCACGTTTTGCGGTCACCCATCCAAGTGCTAACCGCACTGGACGGTGCTTAACTTGCGACACAGTAGCGAGTGCTCCAACCACTGCGCTATCCGACACTTCCGTAGTGGGGGGGTTATAATGGGCAGGAGAGGGTTAAACGAGCCTAGGCCAGATAATACCCAGGGGTATAGTCTGGGCTAGGCCAGTTTATACGGGGGCATAGTCTGGGCTAGGCCAGTTTATACCCTGGGTATACTTGAGGCGAGGTATAATCTGGCCTGCTACACCGGTACACATTGGTCGAAGACTGCCAGAAGCATGCTTTAGTAGTCGCCTCAACAGGCGATAAAGCATGCTCTCATGCTTCAGAGCACCGCTTCCTATACGCTTCAAGCTCTATAGTGACGGAAAAAGCGCAATTTCACTGTAAATAATATATACAGAATGTTGCTCTAACAACATTCCGCTCTTTCCGTCTCAAAAACCTATTTGCCTTGTTGGATTCTTAAATTGTATGAAACCAAGTGAGGACACTATCCGGCGTCAACAAACGGTTCAAAAACATTCTCAAACGGTTCGTAAAAGACAGTTGACCTAGAAACAAATACAGTTTGACCTCATTCGTCCCCTAGAGGAGACGAAACTTACATTTTCTATTTTCATGAGTTCATTGGTCAATGCTCCTAGGGCTTGAAGCGTATAGGAAGCAGTGCTTTGAAGCATGGGAGCATGCTTTATGGCCTGTTGAGGCGACTACTACAGCATGCTTCTAGTAGCCTTCGACCAATGTGTATCGGGTGTGATAGAGCTTTCCTAGCATTCCTTCATTCCACGGAGGACAGCATCTGACAAGGCTCTGTGTCCAAGATGCTGTCAAGACACTCATGTCTTATCCCTTTCAGCGAGACACTTCTATCACTTGTGCTGTACACAAACTTTATGTCGCCAGCATCCCATTGTCTCCCTTTAGTTACCCCCTCCAATCCACGCGCCAATGTCCATGTGAAACGGACAACACACTAGCAAAAATGGATTGACGCGCCATACAATACAACACAATAATATTACATTCAAACACAATACAAGAAGATATATGGAATACAATACTACACAATACGATAAGACAGATTCAAGACAATACAATACAATCAATACAATACAATACAATACAATACAATACAATACAATACAATACATCGTCAAGAGGATACGAAGTGACGAAGCAGTAAAAACTTCTTTCAGCCAGCTCTGTCAGATATCTTGGTGAGCAGATCTGGTCGTGGCATTGATGTTGTTCACTCTTTGACGTTTTTCAACAGCTCTTTCTCTTTCGACATCATCGACGTCCCCCTTCTACTCAAAGCAAAACAACACGACATGACGCACAACATTTTACCTCACAACCCAACACTGCAAATTAAATCTTCCGCACGCGTCGTTGGATTTACGCACATATAATGAACAACTCAACAATGTAAATATATATCAATCTGGATGTGTTTTATTTATCCAGCTGTAACTACATGAAATTGTACAGCTCCTGAAGGCATAAAAAATGTAATCAAAATCAATTCTGATCGCTAAAAGACAGAGTTTTGTATTAAAGTCATTACAAAGTGCAACCCTTTATTTCTAATTCTTATGATGAGATTCTAACAATGATAAGATTTGGCATGAATTGTACATAACACAATTACAAAATTCGTGAATGAAATTTGTTGTCAAATTAATTTTTACTGAAAGCTAGAACAAAAAATTAATTGTCCATTGCTCGCAAAAGTAATCAGCACATTGTACAAAACGGTACCACAATCTGAAGCAAAATGAATTTGATGATAATTATAATCACAATGATGATAATGCACGTTAGGAGTTATTTCATTCTGTGTTATATGTTTTCGTGTTCACGTGACACATTAGAACAGTAAAACCGCAGAAAAGGGTTAGTCAAATAACGATACAAGTTTACGCAAAATATTGTATCTTGGTATGAAGCAATATAAAGTGTAATATCTTAAGTAGAAATAAATTATTAGCACGGGATGCTCAATGAAATAAAATAGAGATGCTTGCAGAATGCTCCCATTTAAATCTGTTTATCGTTGGTCCTAAATGAAAACTGAACAGAAAAACAGGGTCGGCTTGTACAGTTGCACTTTTTAAATTAGAGCTAGTAGGTGCACGGTACACCTTCATCCATTTACATCTTTGTGCAGCTAATTCGTATTCGCCCTTTTGCTCACATTCAAAAGACAAGCGAATAGAAGAAAAACATTGGGACAGAGGTGATCTAGGGTACATTCAGAGAGTTATTAAGCTTTAGGGTGAAGATGAAGCACATACATATAAATGAAAAAAAAAACTTCCCTAAGACTATTAAAAAACCTACTTCTTTCAAAAACGATTATCACCTTCGTGTCCTGCCCTAGATATCTTTGGAGTTTCGCTCTGGGGGATATTTAGACCAGAACACACAGATGATAAATCGTAATATACCGTCTTGACATTCAGAACAAGTAATGGTAATGGTAAAGTTTTCAGTTTTAAATGCATTTAAGGATCACGAGCGCGTGAAGACGCCAATCGAGAACGGAACATGTGCTTACCATCTTCCATACAGCATAATTATCAACATCACATCAAAATAATCGCCTCAACAGCAATCACATAAACTATAATAATATATGACAATGAAACATGCAACTAACCGTACACAAGAACAAAAAATAGGAAACTAAATTTCAAAATGTGAAAACAATGATCTTCATATCTACACGACGATTTTACGGGTTTTAAAAAAATACACTTCTGTCGTAAGCCAAGCCATTGGACAACACGATGACCTGCTAACAGTGGTGAAGAAACGGAAACTTCGGTGGTATGGCCACGTCACCAGATCATCAGGCCTTGCAAAGACTATTCTGCAAGGCACAGTGCAAGGAGGTAGAAGAAGAGGGAGACCGAAAAAGAGGTGGGAGGACAACATTCGAGAATGGACTGGTTTGACACTGAGCGAAGCCATCAGGGCTGCTGAGGACAGAGAAAGATGGAGTATGCTGGTTAAACGATCATCTGTGGTGCCCCTACGACCTTCGGGTTACGGGACAGGATAGGATAGGATAGGACACTTCTGTCGTAATATTTTATAGGCCGTCCAATTCCGTTTCTATCCCCAGCTAACAACAACTTTAAAGTTAATATTTAGTTAGTTACAGTAAAAAAAAGAAAAAAAAAGGTAAAGATGTTCCGTTAATCTTTCGATCGCTGGGGAGAGAGGCGTTTGGGTCCTTCTTTTTCTCTAGGCCAGCTTAACGAGGGCGGTACCTGTCTTCTCTCCCTCCCTGCTTTACCTTCTTCGATTCTAAACAGATCCAGGTACCCGTTCACAGTTAGGTGGACTGGGGTACACAAGCTCAAGTCCTATGAGAGCAGCACTGTTTAGTGCCTCCACATTGTTGTTGTTGTAAATAGATTATAGTCACACGACACTTTCGCATATAGGTGACTACTGGACCGATTTATACTGACACCAGCGGGCCAGTTGTTGGTAAAGGGGAAAATAATATGATCACACGTTGACCAATCCGTGATTCGAACCAGCGACCTTTCGGTTACTAGCAAGACGCTCTTACCAACTGAGCTACCCGGCCCCCCTCCACATTTTGCTTGCTGCGGGCTATTTATAGCTTGCCTGCACCCTCCCTCCCAGTGAAAGGAAGCATCGGCGAAGCTATTTATAGCTAGCCTGGCTGACCTAACCTCAAAATCTAAAAAGCTTTGGTTGAGTCGCTGTGGGTGGGTCGTGCGCTTGTTTCATACTTTTTTTGTTTTGTTTTTTTCGTTTGGTGGTTGCCTTCTATGTGTGGTCACCCATCCAAGTACTAACCCTGCCCGACGTTGCTTAACATGAAACATTGGTACCGTATGCCCAAACCACAGTACTATTGCGCCACCCTATAGTTACAGTAAAACTCTTAAATGAACTCTAGTATTCCTTTTTTTATATTTTTATCCCTCATGACTACTCCGGAGTACCTGGGCAAGTTTGGTTGTTTTCGTCACGGCTGCTACTATTTTATCCATGCTACAACTCCACCCAAAACGATGAAATCTATCATGACGGTAGATAGTTCAAGATCACAAATAAATATTCAATTTAAAATATCGTATTGCATCATATTGCGAATCAAAACAAAACATCTGCTGTATTTACACAATCTTTAAATATTTACAGCATTTGAGAGGTTTGGATAATAGTTTTTAGCGTAGGACAGTAGGGCGTTAAAAAAATCCACTGACGAAAAGGTCCAAATTATTAAATGTAACGAATATACCAAATACCCAGTCCATAATGAAAGTATCGATGACCAAAGAGCGCCTTCTTTGTTTTTTTCTTCTTCATATCCTAACCCAACTCTTCGCCTCTCCATATTTTATTGCATTACTGTACATTGATTTCATTTTTTTTCCAATTAATATCTAAAGCGTTAATACTTATTTCAAAAATAAAGATCCTATACGATCATATAATCAGAAATATATTAAGACATTTTAATTCGTCATAGATCATATCCCAAAACGAATTTCAATTTTAATGCAGTGTTTACTCCTAGGATCCGGACACCAAAATCATTGTGTACCTATCAATATTCCCAAAGTTTGTATTATACACAACATGTTAAAATCACACACATACAACAACATGATTCAAGTACAACACGTCTTAACAATTCTGAAAATCAGTCTTATGAAACGATAATGTGTTGTTTTTTTTTTACAATTAATTGTGGCAAGGCACACACTAATATTGTCCTGTGCGATCAAGAAACACGAATATATAATAATATGATAATGGTAATTTCCAAAGAGGTCATTCACTGCCGAAAGAACTAACCCTATTTCGGTCACTCTTCCATGTCCTCTTGTCTTCTTAGTTGGTGTATTTGTGTTCAATAATGTTCGGTTTGCTTTGCAAAGTCAGTAGTTTAAAAGTCCGGTTTCACATTGCTTTTCAGCTGATAGCTGGTCTCTGTCCAGAGATTTTGTTTTGCTTGTTTTTTGTTTTTGTTTTTTCGTTCACTCCGATGTCATGTTGATAATTTTATAGGTCATTTGATAGTTTTCGAAAATCTTGTGAGTTCGTAATAACAATCCATGTGACCAGTGAAGATAAAGACGACATGGGTAAACATAAATGACAATTTATTACCAAGTAAAGCACGGTAACGATGATTATTTATCATGATGTTGGTGGTGGTACAAATGGGAAAATATAATCGTACAAAATGTCAACTGCATCTTTGCCGGTGTTTTCAATCGCACAGTTCGAAGCACCTGAACCATGCAGTTGCTACAGCATTTTCCCAAGGTCTCCATATCATCATCGATATCATTATCACCATCATCATCATCATCATCATCATCATCATCATCATCATCATCATCATCATCATCATCATCATCATGTTCTTCTTTTTTTTCTTCTTCTTTGTCCTCCTCCTCTTCATCAGCTTAGCATACCGCGTCGTATTCCAGCTTTAACAAAGCAAACCAACAGAATGATCGTCGATTGTTAGCGTCACTCCTGCAGTTAAGGAAACTACATTATATACAAATTCATAGCACTGTTTGTACCGAGTCTTCGTAAGCTGTTTGTCCCAGAAATAGAACAACCAAACAAAGCAAAGCAAAAGAAACCAGTCTAACAACCTATTTTGTACATCAACACGCGATCACAACAGTAATTCTGCGCATCACTCGACATTATTTCTTGAAAACATTATTTTATTTCTTTAAGATTTGATTATTCGAAAACATTCCAGAAGTTGTCTTTTATAAGCACGTGTATCACGTGCGTTGGTCATTTTTTTATTTTCTCGAGTAAAAAATATATTCCGACGTTAAGCTGTTGTTGTTGCAGTGTTTGGATTTTTGTTGTTGTTGTTGTTGTTGTTTTGTTTGCAGTGTATGACAAAGAAATGTTTGCAATGTCCAACCTTGTGCTGTGGTTTCACAGATTTGCGGCGACTGAGACACGGTCATCGCACCACACGCACAAGTCTTCAAGAAAACAACACGCAGCAACGGTAGGCATTGAGTTTGTGTGCGTGCGTTATCTTAAAAGCTTGCATCTATACTGCATTCCGATAGAGCCGACATTAGTAAGATTACTTGGATTGGTGCAATCTCTGGACCCTACACAATGTAAACATTCGAAAACTGAAAGCGACGCCCGTCGTCTCAAATAGCGTAGATCTGTGACGTTGTTTGATAGGCTGATTTTTCGGCAGGCGCCAATTCCCAAAAAGTAAGTACATCAGCAGACGCCACACTGTTACACCGCCATATGACATCAACGTTTCATTGTCGTTCTACTTCGGCAATTCAAAAAACAAACTGACGCGGCGTCGTCATGTCACAAAGCAGCCCAGTGGCTCTCACAAACACCTGTGCACGGTCTTCACAGACACACAGATCTCACAGTTGACGTGACAGCACCACTCAAAGCGGCACTTGCAGTTCTCTCTCACCGTCACTTCCTCCTTGGTGTAGCCCCTGTTGCAGCACAACAGATCGCAGCCACCCACCCCCATGGACTCGGGATCGCACTCCCGGTCTCGCGTCCCTAACGACCCCACTTTCCGCTTGCGCTTGCAGAAATTGGGCGAATCTTCGGAGTAGACAAGGTCGTCCTTGGACGGCGGCTTGATGGTGTCGCCCTCTGGCAGTAGTCCCTTGCCGTCGTTAGAGATGATGACCTTGGCGGCGCCATCAAACTTCTCTTTCAAGCGATCGCCCACGTCTCGGAAGGTGGGCATCTTCATCCAGCACGTCTTGAGGGTGCACGACCCCGACAGCCCGTGGCACTTGCACTCCTGACGCATGTGTGTCTTGATGGCCTGCACCGAAGAAAATAACGTTTACCACAATGACCAGTGTTCTTGTTACTGGGGGTCGTGGTGATAGTGGTTGCGATGGTTGTTGTTGTTGTGATGATGATGATGATGATGATGATGATGATGATGATGATGATGATGATGATGATGATGATGATGATGATGATGATGATGAAGAAAGGGGGATTTTAGAGAATGAGGTTGATGAGTAATAAGATAAAAACGTCACTCCCTTCTCCCTCCTCCCCAAA
The DNA here is from genome assembly GCA_036898135.1 of Oncomelania hupensis. Lineage (NCBI taxonomy): Eukaryota > Metazoa > Mollusca > Gastropoda > Littorinimorpha > Pomatiopsidae > Oncomelania > Oncomelania hupensis. The sequence continues at coordinate 113,969,942 of CM072512.1, forward strand.
AAATCCAAACTCAAAATAAAAATTCTAGAACGACGATGTTGCAGTTGCTATACTTCTTTTGCTTCTGATACTACTGCTGGTAATGTTCGTCGAAGATGCTGATGATGACGACAGAGACGATAACACAACAACGACGACGACCACGAAGAATATGATAATAATGATGATGATGACTACGATAACAGCGATTATAATGATGATGATGATGATGATGATGATGATGATGATGATGATGATGATGATGATGATGATGATGATGATGATGATGATGATGATGATGATGATGTCGACAAGCAGGGCGCGCTGGTCAAAATAACGGCAATAAATCTTGATTGAAAGAACCGAAATAAAATTCATGAAAGCGTCTCAAACAGCAGACAATCACACATTAGAATGAAGGTAAGTAATCCTACTGTAGATTTCAAATTCTACAAAACATAGAAATTGCACTCCCAATGTGGCCTACAGCCTTACTCCAGTACTTCTTCATCGCCTCACAAAATGTCACTGTAAGCTGTCGTGCGTCCATCTTCGTCGACTACATAGATCTAGCTAACCTACAGGCTATGTCCTATTTTTATGAAAGCATCACACCCATTCGCTGTGAACGTTACACCCGCTAACGCACCTTCACCTTTGAAGAAGAAAAAAAAACAACCAACGAATCATGTCTCTAAACTAAAAACCGACGTTGTAGGTATAGACTTTTAAGTCTCGTATGATTTGATTTACATTCACATTCCATATCAACAACCACCGTCCCTTCTGTTTCTACAGTCTTAAAATGTATCCAACGAAGCTATTGCTAATATTACGGCCTTTACAATCTGAACAACGCATAAAACACACATAATAGCCTACGTAGATTGCAATGATACAACGAATTGAAAGTCTAGCAATT
>CM072512.1:113975842-113988342 GCA_036898135.1 Oncomelania hupensis
CCATTCCATAGGCTCCGGGGGTGGTGTCATGTCTCTGTACCAGCTGTTCATGTTCTTGTTACTCTCCAGCCACTCCATCAATGTCTTCTGCGAAATGGAGCTTGGAGATTGCTCTACCCCCTGTGCTGACCGTGCCTTCATAATCTGCAAGGGCATCTGACATGACACACTCCAAAAAGATGTTGAAGTGTGTTGGGGAGAGTAAGCATTCTTGACGCACGCCGATTGTCGTTCTGAACCAGTTCCCGATGGCACTGTGACGGAGGACTGCACTGGTAGCCTTGTCACTCTGGCTGACTTCCCCTTCTTCAGCGATTGCACTGCTGCCTCATCTTCTTCTCGGAGAATTGGGAGGATTTCTTCTTCTTTTTCTTTGTTCTGGGGACATGCTAGAACTGATGAGTCTCCATTTTGTGTGTGGTTGTAAAGGTCACAGCAGTACTCTGTCGATCTATCTAAGCCTTCTTGTCCTTCTATAAGGCACAAGCCAGACTTGCGTTGGATCGCGAAGACTTTGGGCTGTTTATCACTTGTCAACCTCTTCACAGTCTGGTAGGCCTTCTTGCTGTTGTTCTTGTTCAAATTGTTCTCTATTTCCTGGCATTGGTCTTCAGCTCTGTGGGTTCGGGCAAATAGAATAGACCCAACGTTTCCCGGCGTGTCGTAAGAGGCGACTAACAGGGGTGATGTTAGCACGGCATCACTGGGCGAAAGTCTTCTACACAGAAGTCACCGGCCAGGGCGGAGGAACCTCACGTTACTAAAGGTTCAACGACCACGTGCTCAGGGCCAAGGCGAGCCACACTGTATTCGTGGATTTCGGCTGTGGCCAACAGCCTGGAGAGGATTGGGCCCTGCCAGGTCTTTTTTTGCCCAAGACACAACACATGATGAGGCTATCCACTAATTCCATGCCGGATCGGTCGTCGCCCGGCTACACAAGGACCGCGCCTTCCGTTGGCCACCAGGACGGAGGTGAAAAGTATGCTACTGATGGACAAATTAGCAAGATCCGCACGAGAAACAACATCGTCATAGGAACCTGGAATGTCAGACCCTAACTGCGGAAGGAAAATTAGAAGAACTGGCCCACGAGCTGGACCACTATCGATGGAACGTTCTAGGTATCAGCGAACTGCGCTGGAAAGGCCTAGGTGAAACAACGACTGACAAAGGCCACAAGCTCTATTTCAGCGGTAGAGATGACAGGCACGAACACGGCGTTGGATTCTTGGTCCACAAGAACATTCTAGCCACTGTCATGGGTTGCCGCCCAGTCTCCAGTAGACTCATTACCATCCGTCTGAGAGCAACCCCTTTCAACATTACCATCATCCAGGCCTATGCCCCAACATCAGACTATGAAGACAGCGAAGTGGAGGATTTTTATGAAAATATACAGGCGGTCCTTGACCAAGTGCCGAAGAAGGACATAGTCATAGTGCAAGGCGACTGGAATGCCAAGGTTGGCCAAGATGCGCACCACAACTGGGGAGACACATGCGGACCCCACTGCAACAACGAGACAAATGACAGGGGTCTGAGGCTATTGGAGTTTGCCAGATACAACAATCTGGTACTGGCAAACACGCTTGGTCTCCACAAAAAATCCAGACGATGGACATGGCACAGTCCCGGCGGGGAACATCACAACCAGATCGACTACATCATGGTCAAGAAACGCTTCAGATCAAGCATCAACATTGGCAGGACACGCACTTTTCCAGGAGCAGACATTGGAAGTGACCACGATCTCGTGATGATGTCTTTCCGGCTCCATTTGAAGAGAGTAAATACAGCAAAGTGCACTAGGCTGAAGTTCGACCTGGACAAACTGCAAGACCCGGAGGTGGCAAAAATATTTCAGGCCACAATTGGAGGGAAATTTGCACCACTGCTTATTTTGGGGGCAGGCGAAGTAGATGTCAACACCATGACCAATACCTTCAACTCAGCTGTAACAGATGCCGCCACTGAGATCCTTGGCAAGCACCGACCAAAGAAGAAGCCGTGGATCACACCTGAACTTTTGGATCTGTGTGATAAACGAAGAGAGTTAAAAAAGAAAAAGAACACCTCACAGGGAGCTGATGTCTACCGAAAAATCAACAATGACATCCGAAAAGGCATGCGCACAGCAAAGGAGAACTGGATAGAAGATCAATGCCAGGAAATAGAGAACAATCTGAACAAGAACAACAGCAAGAAGGCCTACCAGACTGTGAAGCGGCTGACAAGTGTTAAACAGCCCAAAGTCTCCACTATCCAAAGCAAGTCTGGCATTTGCCTTACAGAAGAACAAGAAGTCTTGGACAGATGGACAGAGTACTGCTCTGACCTTTACAACCATACACCAAATGGAGACCCATCAGTTCTAACATGTCCTGAGAGCAGAGAAGAAGAAGAAATCCTCCCAATTCTCCGGGAAGAAGTTGAGGCAGCAGTGCAATCGCTGAAGAAAGGGAAGTCAGCGGGAGTGGACAACATACCAGCGGAACTGCTACAAGCAGGAGGAGAAGCGATGACTGATGCTCTCACCATTATCTGTAACAAGATCTGGCAGAGTGGGGAATGGCCTACACCATGGACCCAGTCGCTTGTCATCACTCTTCCCAAAAAAGGTAACCTTCAGGAGTGTGAAAATTACCGCACCATCAGCCTCATCAGCCATCCCAGCAAGGTCCTCCTGAAAATAATACTCAACAGGTTGAAACCACAAGCTGAACAAATCATAGCTGAAGAACAAGCAGGATTCATGGCAGGGCGAAGTACCACTGAACAGATTTTCAACCTCAGAATAATCTGTGAGAAATACCTACAGCACCAACAACATCTATATCATGTGTTCATAGACTTCAAGAAGGCGTTTGACCGAGTCTGGCATGCAGCTCTATGGGCAACCATGAAAGTTTACAACATCAGCCCTAAAATTATAGAAGTCATCAAAAGCCTGTATGACAAGGCTACCAGTGCAGTCCTCCATAACAGCGTCATCGGGAACTGGTTCAGAACAACAATCGGTGTGCGTCAAGGATGCCTACTCTCTCCAACACTCTTCAACATCTTCCTAGAGCGCATCATGTCAGATGCTCTTGCAGATCACGAAGGCACAGTCAGCATAGGGGGCAGAGCAATCTCCAATCTTCGTTTTGCGGATGATATTGATGGATTGGCTGGAGAGGAACAAGAACTTGAACAGCTTGTACAGAGGCTTGACACCACCTCCAGAGCTTATGGAATGGAAGTAAGTGCAGAGAAGACCAAAATGATGACCAACAACACCAATGGCATCAACACGGACATCAAAGTACAAGGCCAATCCCTCAACACAGTGCACAGCTTCAAATATTTAGGAGCCATTGTGTCAGACAATGGGTCTCGACAGGAAGTCCTCTCCAGGACCGCACAAACAACTGCTGCCCTGACAAGGTTGAAGCCCATTTGGAAAGACAGAACCATCAGTCTACATTCCAAAGTAAGACTGCTGCGCTCTCTGGTCATCTCCATCTTCCTATATGCTTGCGAAGCATGGACCCTCACAGCAGATCTCCAACGAAGAATACAAAGCATGGAGATGAGGTGCTACAGAAGACTTCTGTGCATTTCCTATACCCAACACATCACCAACATTGAAGTCCGACAGACCATCACACAAGCCATTGGACAACACGATGACCTGCTCACAGTGGTGAAGAAACGGAAACTCCGATGGTATGGCCACGTCACCAGATCATCAGGCCTTGCAAAGACCATTCTGCAAGGCACAGTGCAAGGAGGTAGAAGAAGGGGGAGACCGAAAAAGAGGTGGGAGGACAACATTCGAGAATGGACTGGTTTGACACTGAGCGAAGCCATGAGGGCTGCTGAGGACAGAGAAAGATGGAGTATGCTGGTTAAGCGATCATCTGTGGTGCCCCTACGACCTTCGGGTTATGGGACAGGATAGGATAGGATAGGATAGGTCTTCTAACTAGTTCTCCTATGTTGTGCGCACATATGTCGTATGTCACTATTGATTTTTCGGTAGGCATCAGCTCCCTGTGAGGTGTTCTTTTTCCGTTTTAATCTCTCTTCGTTTTGTCACACAGGTCCAAATGTCCTGACATTCCAGGTTCCTAAGACGACGTTTTCTCTCGTGTGGATCTTGCTAAGGTATCCGTCAGTAACCCACTTATCATCTCCATCCTGGTGGCCAATGGAAGGCGCGGTCCTTGGTGACCCGGGCGACGACCGATCTAGTATGGAGTGAGCGATTCTTTTCATCATATGGTGTGTCTTCGGCAAGAAAGATCTGGCAGGGCCCAATCCTCTCCAGGCTGTTGGCCACAACCCAAATCCACGAGTACAGTGTGGCTCGTCTTGGCCCCGAGCACGAAGTCGTTGAACTCCTCCGCCCTGACCGATGACTTCTGTGTAGAAGACGTTCGCCCAGTGATGCCGTGCTGACATCACCCCTGCGACACGTTATGCTAAGCAAAACGATAAGATTTCTAGTCTTAAGTTTATCAAAATGGCACGATTATACTCAGCGGCATGGAGCACAAAACACAGGAGGGAGGAAGACGGCACGGGAACGGAGAGAGGGAAGGGAGGAGAGATAGGGTAGAAAAAAAAATAGAGGTGCAGAGGACATTGTGCGTTCTGTCAAGTAGCAAGGATAATTCCACTAAACAAGCGCCGGATTCCATCTTCCTTTTATCGCAGAAACAGCCAAGACATTGCTCGCAAGTCCTGAGACGCAGAACTTCTCTCTCCTCTCTCTGTCTTCCGATGTCTTCCTCATCTCATTATTCTATCCCACTTTTTTTCTACTCTTCGTCTAGTCCTCCAGCCTAAACAAACAGCACTCTCCGTACACTTCCACCGTCCCCACCCTCACACGTGTCCCAAATTGAGTGCTGAGCAATGTCTGTCTCACTCTTTAAAAAAAATGTTTTTATCAAACATCTCAACCCACCAACGCCTCCGCTGCCCCAATCTCTCTCTCTCTCTCTCTCTCTCTCTCTCTCTCTCTCTCTCTCTCTCTCCTTTCCCCTCCACCAAAACGCCTCTAGCCCAAACATCGAGTTTGTTTCATTGTGTAGCGAGAGGGATTCAAAGACGCGCATCTGGAAGCGGCGTGTCTTGAAAATAAGCCTACATACGACAGCCGGAGTGGATCAAAACAAACTTCTTTCTTTTTTCGGACCACGAAGCTGTTTTTACATGCCTGTGGGGGAAAGGCCTGGGTGCTATTGCGCTTGCAGGTGTCTCTGCCTGTCGTTTTTATTACATGCCGTGAAGACAGCTTGCAGCAGTGTCTTTCCTATTGCATATATAGCTAGTTGGGCATAGTTGTAAGGCCCTCGTTAAATCGCTCTTTTCTTCCACTTCCGCCAAAGGCTCTCGCAGTTCTCGTTCTTTCGTAAACTCTCAGCTGTCTTTCTGTTGCAACATTGAAATATCTCTTATTTTGAAGGGGAAAAAACCTCATTAAATCACTCAGTCCATTAAGCTTGCATCTTGAAGGGGAAAAAAAGTGGATTTTTTTGCATAGAATTAGTGACAACGTGTTTGCGACAAAACTCCGTCCACCATAAGGCAATATTTGTAATTAATTATAATTCCTGGATTAGTTTTGCTTCGTTTTCTTTATTGTGGGGAATGGGGTAGGACACATTTGAATCTTGAGGAGGTAAAAAAACATCCTCATAAAAAGGCTTGCACATGCGAGGTTGGGAGGGGAGGGGGGGAATTTACGGTAGGTTCATCCATCCATCTATGTTATAGACCATCGGACACAAACAAAAGCGTTGTCGTTGACTATTTGACATGAATTGTTGAAAGGAAGAATGAGCGCACAGGTTCAGTCGCGGGATATGTTTTAAGTGTACAGTACACCATTTAACCGCGAATATTCTCTGAAAGTGTGTTAATAAGTATGCATAACAAAAAAACCAAATAAACTGAAAACAGTGTAGACCTCTATATGTTAGGTCTACTTTGTGAATTTAAAATAAAAACAAAAACAACAAGTGTATTTATATTGAAAGTCTAACAATGATGTCTAAGACAGTTCTTATTCTCATTCGAAATTTTTCTACTCAATAGACTCATAAAATGTCCAGTAAATCTATTGGTCATTTAAGAGAGAGAGAGAGAGAGAGAGAGAGAGAGAGAGAGAGAGAGAGAGAGAGAGAGAGAGAGAGAGAGAGAGAGAGAGAGAGATTTCTGAGAGAGAAAAAAAAAAGAATACTGCTTATTCAACTCAATCAACTCGACTGCACCGACTACGGCGCAGTTTCAACCGCAGCGACGGCGGCACCCGACGGCGTAGAATCACGTACCGCAGTTGGCAGACGAAGAGGCTAAAAAAAAATAAAATAGGTTGGGAGGAGCGCAATGATATTCAAATAGCATCACGTGGTCGATCATTTATGGCGGCGATTGGAGGTAGACGACCCTGTGTAAAAAGAAGGTTACGAGGCGGAGCGTTGCTTTGGGGTAGGCGGTACACGCTGGCATGCACGGGGCGGTCATATTTTTCCACTGATAAGCATAATCTGTCAAACGCTCGTCGCCCTAGATAGCAACAGGTTGTTGATGCGCTAAATGTAGCGTTGTCGGAAGCAGAGAAACAAACAAACAAATGAACGAACCAGAAAAGAGGCAAGCTGCTTTCGCTGAAGTCTGAAAGCAAAGCGCAGTGATCGAAAGCTTTCTCCAAATCTGATCAATACCGAGCTGTTGAAGAGTTACGGAAAGCGGCAAGCATCAACGTACTGGCACTAATTTAAATCGGTTACGTTTTATCTCATCCTCTCTCTACCTACCCTCTTCCATATTTTCTCCTTCCCTCCCTTCTCTCGACAGCTTCCTATACATTTCTGTTACATCAAGTTCTCGCCAATAATTTGCATGGAAGAGAGAACTACTGTGACAGTTAGGCCTATTATTATAAGAAAATCGGGTACATAACACATGTTTAATTTTTTTTTAAATTTTAAATACCAGTCTAATTACAAGGCCTTTTAATCTCCTCTCTCTCTCTGTCTGTCTCTCTCTCTCTCTCTCTCTGTCTCTCTCTGTCTCTCTCTCTGTCTCTCTCTCTCTCTCTCTCTCTCTCTCTCTCTCTCTCTCTCTCTCCTTTGCTCGACAGATGAAAGCTTTAAAGTTTCAAGTTAATACTAAATACAACGCCAACGCAACGTACATTCTGCAGCTTTTTTCTCTTCTTCTTTTCCTACGCATTGTGAACTCGACACGTTTTAACGATGCATTTGTAGGCAGGTAGAACCATCACTAAGGCACAACAACGCAGTCTCACCTTTAATGGTAGGGAGTGGAGGGAGCTGAGAGTGGAGGGGGGGGAGGGCGGGGACGGTCGAGGGAGGGAAGGAGAAAAGAGAATGGTGAACTATGTGAGTGAGATGTACATCCTTCCTTCTTCGACCCTGTTACGTTGACTGGCTTATATCTGAGTCATTGACGTTCTTGTCTTGGTCAAGTACTACAAATTACTCAAAACTCTCTCTCTCTCTCTCTCTCTCTCTCTCTCTCTCTCTCTCTCTCTCTCTCTCTCTCTCTCTCTCTCTCTCTCTCTCTCTCTCTCTCTCTTACACCTAAACCCACTCTCTTTCTCTCCTACGGTTTCGCTTCCACAAATCACTACACACTATACCCACAAGACCATGCATAAGCAAGCTTCCATGCAAATCAGTCAGCAACCCTTCCAAATAAAATTTACACATTTAGTTACGTATAATTCCAAAATAAAAATACAATATATACTTTTAAACACGGGTGATAATTCAGTTATTGATCATCACTGAACAAAATGAAATGCATTTTCCGACCCAACAGATTTTCTGTGGTGTAGACATGCTTGCCCTTTGCGTGCGTTTACTTGACGTATCTTAAACGGTCTTGTATGCTACAATCAGTATGCAACGTCCATGCTCGCTATCCAGATTGTTAAAAGAAAGGATGCAACGTTCAGCCTCAAAAGAGCGCCGGGAAAAAAAAAGTTGAACCTTCCAGATAAGATGAAAAAGCCGTGTAATTGAAAGGAGTTTCTTGTTAAACACAGCCCAGTTGTCTGAGCGCCAGACGATGCGACATAAGGCAGCCAGTGGGCGTCGCGAAGGGGGGGGGTTGATTTAGATCCTTATCTGCAAACGCCTTGAGCAGCTCTTGAGCTGGAAAAACCGCTTTTATAAGAAAGTTTAAATATAAGAAGTAGATAAAATCACCCTTAAATTATAAGGAGCAAATCATTATAGTGTTTGTTAGGTGAATTTTATTTTTCAGGTTGACTTCTTAACGACAGCTCAGTGTTTCCCATGTCAAGATGGAATAGGATTATAGCCGTATCTTCCGTTAAAAAAAATCTTATTTTATTTCCTAGATCAATGGAATGCATAGCATACCGGCCGTCTGTTCATAATCTACCGTTATAACCAATTGGAATGTCTCTTCCGTTTGCTAGCGAGTTCAGAAAAAAAAAGTCCACGAAAATGTTATCTGCTATAATTTGTTGTATCCTAATACACAGACCTGGAAGTTTGGCAATCAAAAAATAACTTTCTTGTTGAAAATAGTTGAGTTTCCCAGCTTTACTGTTCTTGCATTCTTGTGATTGCTATTTTATTTTTATTATGACTGTTGTTTTTGTTCTATCTGGCATCTGTATGCGCTTGTCGTGTGTGTGTAGGTGTGTGCGTGTGTGTTTCGTTGACGAGGTATGTACGAGTTAAAAATAGTTGATATGCTGTCTTTTTATTTAGTAGCCAATATGTTATTGTTATTGTTTGCAGTTAGATGCTAATGTCTTTTTTATGCTTATGTTGTATTAATATAGTGCCGTTCTTGCTGTTTTATGCATATATTGTGTATCCCTATCCCCATGTATCCCTTGTCTGGCTATACGGCCCACCCCTGGGATAGGAGCCTAAATTAATATTGACTGTTGTATTGTTTGTTTAATAAAAGGACAAAGTTCCAAAAGTTCCAAAGCACTGGACGATAACGTAAAATGGATCTATTGTAACTCGGTGTTCCTTTTCACGGGAAATCTTTTGTGGGAACACTAAGCTACAGTTCCTCTTTTTTTTATAAGAACCTACTGTGTAATCCAAGACTATGGAAGAAAAAGAGAGATTGTAAATAAATCAATGAGAAAGTCAACCATGAGCGTAGTTTTGGAAAATATAAAATATAACACCAAGAAACGTCGGTACGGCTTGAGTCTGTTCGAAGATGTTCAATCACTTACGAGTTACAGAAAGCGAGTGAAGAACAAAGATATGTCTTTCAAAACGCTGAGTTAGTTCTTTTTAAAATCCCTTTTGGGTTTATTCCAGCCATCAAATTTGCTAGGAGCCCGGAATATGAAAGGATTTGGTTTGCAACAGGAACCAGCTTAGTACTTTACAAGGTCCACAAGCTTGTAAACAACAGTAATGCGGTGACTCCTTTTGCTCGCGAATGTAACGTTGGTTCCACATTCCTGAATGAATGAGTAAGTTTGTATCAAATGATTTCACTCAGTCCAGGACATAACTATCTTTTAGAGCTATATACAGGATAATTGCTTATTGAGTGTGCGCCATGATGACTGCACGCAAGAAAGGATGTATTTCATTGTCGCCATGCTACAACAAAATCACTGTAACGTGAATAAATAGTCTTATGTCTTATACTAAACATTGTGGGACCGGGTTGCTCAGTTGGTAGAGCGGCTTACTAGTAACCGAAAGGTGACTGGTTCGAATCCTGGATTGGCCAACTTGTGACCATATTATTTTCCACTTACCATCAACTGATTCGCCGGTATCAGAATAATGTGACCAGTAGTCATATACGATTCGGTGTCGTGTGACTATAATATACAGTCACTAAACATAGTGAAACAAATCTACTATTGAATATACGGACTTCTTTTTCCGCTGCAAAACGTTACCTTTTACAATTGTCATTTGAACTCGCGAATACTGTCAAATTAAATCGAACCATTACTAATAACTCTCAGTAGTCATTCCAACAACAACACAATTTTGCGTCCTTCTTCACTATTTGACGGCACCAGTTACAAACTGAAGATTCAATCCTAAGCCGATCCCAAACAAGTTTCCTACCATTCCCTGCATCAAAGCCTAGCCGTAGATATAGTAAAACGTAAAAGGCTGAAGCCCGATAGCTTACGGCCGAGATACATATATCCTCGGTTGGGCGAGGATCGGCCGTGAACGGCCTCTTCGACATTGCTACGTGTCCAGCAGTGTGCATATGTCAGTAATTGAGCACTCTATTTCTTACAAACCCTTCCACCTAGTTGAAGAAGGCGTTCGCCGAGGTAAACTCCATTTAAAAAAATTTTAAAAAGCCTTTCAATCCCCCCAGATCTTTGACACGTGTGCGGAAGTACTTAGCCCACCGCCCCTCAAATAAAGCTCTTCGCTGCAAGAGCATAGAGAAGATGTTTCTTCGCTCAAGCATTTCAGCCTGAGGGACCCACACCCACAACACAGTTTACTGCTGAGAGAACCCTAAAACCCACCACCCTACGGCCCTTCTGTAGTATGCAATACTCCCTTTCGTGAACTACGGTCGCCATGACATTACTTCACTTCCACATCCACTAAGTTGTCATTCAGGAAGTCCTCTCCATGATCGCACAAACAACTGCTGCCCTGACAAGGTTGAAGCCCATTTGGAGAGACAGGACCATCAGTCTACTTTCCAAAGTAAGACTGCTGCGCTCCCTTGCCATCTCCATCTTCCTATACGCTTGCGAAACATGGACCCTCACAACAGATCTACAACAAAGAATACAAAGCATGGAGATGAGGTGCTACAGAAGACTTCTGGGCATTTCCTATTCCCAGCACATCACCAACGACGAAGTCCGACAGACCATCACTCAAGCCATTGGACAACACGATGACCTGCTCACAGTGGTGAAAAAACGGAAACTCCGATGGTATGGCCACGTCACCAGATCATCAGGCCTTGCAAAGACCATCCTGCAAGTCACTGTGCAAGGAGATAGAAGAAGAAGAAGACCGAAAAAGAGGTGGGAGGACAACATTCAAAAATGGACTGGCTTGATCTGGTGACATGGCCATGCACTGTATTTTGTTGTTCAAACGCTTGTAAGTTCTATACTAATGTTCCCACATACACCCTCTCCCCACAAAGCGCTGTGAGCACGCCTCCGGATGTGAAAGTTTGTATGCGCTGTAGAAGTTGTCGTTCACTCATTCCTTCCTTCATTATTGAAACAGGTGCCAACACAAGAGGTCTGAAGTCACGCAGACAGAGGACCTCAAGAGTTTGAAACGTGTGAATTTGAACCACGGTGTAATTTCACGGGACTGCGACTACAGCATTTCACATAACCCATTCTGCGGCTGCGATCAGATTTTGCGAGCGGAAGTATTTCCTACAACAACTCCTCTACAACATTACGACGTCAGGTTCCGTAATCTTGACGGCGCATCTTGGCTTTTAAGGCCCCTTTCCGTCTCATCTGACTATAAACTGCGCAAGATAAGGCCACCTTCAGAAGACGGCACGGTAGATAGTGGGCAAAAAACGCCTACACTATTACCACCAGCACCGCTCTGGAGATGCTCACAAAACCAAGCAACTGAAAAGAAATTAAAAAAGATGAAGAAGGTGGAGGAGGAAGAGAAGGAGAGGATGAGGACGAGGATCACAAGTACAAATAATAAGAAATAGGAGATGCATGGGTGTTGGAGTAAGGGGGGTGGGGGGAAGAAAGGAAAGCACATAGTAAAACTATAACTTGCTAACACCCTTCTAGGGTACATACCACAACATCAAGCAATTGTACAGGAAAATTTTTTTTTTTATTATTTAAAAAATAATAATTTTAAGCTGAGAGGAGAAAAATGAAACTAAAAAATGTTTTTCTTTAAACAGCGTACTTCTCAGCTCAAAGAGTTACTCAAGGCGCTGGCTCAAATCAGCCTTTAAGACCCTTTGGTGGCAAATTCACGCGTACTGTTCAATACAGATAACAACAACTCATTTGAGGAGGACAACTTTATGAGGACAATTCCTGATCAATTTAATTTTAATGTATGTTATTTTAGCTTTTTTACCCCGTTTGACAGAAAAGACATTATTTTTGTATTTAGTTTTTTACGTACCGCTGTAGCGACAGGCAGTGGTGAGAAGGGGATAGGGTGAGGAGGGGGTTGTGGGTGGGGTGTGTGGGGGTAGAGTGAACCATCAATTTAAAACGTACTAATAAAAAGTCGACTCCTATGTAGCGAAAAAAGAAATCCAAGCACTGTCCAGATGCGAACCGAAGATCTCCGGTTAACGCGCGGGCGAGAATTCTCCTAAACCACAGAGACATTCTGCTGCTACTACCGGAAGAATACACGGGGAGAAGGAAGAAAACAAGTCCTAAAATTGAGAACGAAGAAAAAGAAGATAAAGAACAAGAAAAAGTACATACGCTATTATTACCAGAACCTGCTCTGGCGTAA
>CM072512.1:113990842-113998342 GCA_036898135.1 Oncomelania hupensis
GATGTAAAGGTGTATAAGCAAAGAAAGAAAGCAAAGCGGCACTTCTAGCCGGGACTTTAAACACTCTTTCAGGGTTCCTTCCTGAAACGAGAAATAGTTTCCAAGTTGACGAATAGTGTAAGTCTGAAGTGAAGGAGCGTGGAGGTTTGACGTCTACTCCATCCACCATTGGCGATATGGCACCCCAGGGATGAAGGGAGCAGGAACCTAATCAACACTAAACCACCCGAGAAATCCTACTGCTAAGATGGATAGTACAAAAATTGCCAAATGGTGTGGTGGTGTTTGTTTTTAAGGTCATCAACGTGCAACATTTCTATGTATAATTTTAAAACACACACACACACACACACACACGCACACACATACACACACACAAGTATGTTCAACATGCTGAAGTTCAAATAGAAAAATATTAATGTTCGTTTTTAATCAAATACAACATATTCCAACTTTGTCGCGATCTCGGCTGTTCTGCAATTGCCATTGCTTACATTAAGGTTTGCTAACATTCAAAACAGCTAGAGTGTTAAAACTTAATGTATCGATTTCCACAACTATCTTATATTTTCCTTAACCAAGTAGAGAGTGCATAAAACTGATATGGCATGGTAATTGACCAATCACAGATGGCAATGTTTCTAGCAAAGCTTGGAATACGAAAGTCGTAACAATACTTACACTGACATCTTACGACTTATCCACGTAAAATAAAAATAATGTCGATACTCTATGGATTGAAGTCGAGTTTATAGATTCTAGACTACCAGCCCGATGAAAACATTGATTAAAACGCATTTTTTTAATTCTCGACAGGGATTACTAGAAGGTGCTAATAATAGCACATAAAAATGTAATATAATTATCTGTTTCGTCGTCGAACGAAAGCAAAAGTGCATGATCCCATTGTTTGGACCGCATGTCGAGCCTGCCGCCTCCGATTCATTTCATAAATCTATGATAAGTGCAGCGAACAAAACTGTCTTCTTGCTGCTATTTACTTCAGATACTTCGAACATAACAATAAAGCCGACGGAATATCAAAATTTCTTACTTCTCTGCTGGGTGCTAATAAAAACATTCTCCATAAGTGCCGCCTTTTTTTTTTTTAATAGCGACATAGGCAACCTCGTCAGTTTTCAATTAATATGAAACTATATGCCTACCGTAAACGTAACGTGTAATGCTGTTTTTCGTCAAATTAATTGCATTTGCCATGAATATTTTTTTATACTATTCTAACATTCGAGAATGGACTGGTTTGACATTGAGCGAAGCCAAGAGGGTTGCTTAGGACAGAGAAAGATGGAGTACGCTGGTTAAACGATCATCTGTGGTGCCCCTACGACCTCCGAGTTACGGGATAGGATAGGATAGGATCAAAGACTACGTATATCCTATCCTATCCCTTTATTCGAAAGCCATTGCGGCACCACAGATGATCGTTTAACCAGCGTACTCCATCTTTCTCTGTCCTCAGCAACCCTCATGGCTTCGCTCAGTGTCTCAAGCCAGTCCATTCTCGAATGTTGTCCCCCCCCCCCCCCCCCCCATCTCTTTTTCTGCCTCCCTTTTCTTCTGCCTCCTTGCACCGTGCCTGCAAGGTCTGATGCTCTTGTGACGTGGCCGTACCATCGGAGTTTCCGTTTCTTTACCACTATGTTGTCCAATTGCTACAGGTTTATATAATGCGAAGGCGTGAAACTTCAAAGTTTGTTATAATTAAAATGTGCTGCAAACTTGTCCAGTGCTTAAACTACTTTGTTATGGCGCATTCCTTGGAATGTATTTAGTGAAGTGGTCTTTGACATACATGTAGGCCTATGTCTAGGCCTAGACTTTGGTGTATTTATTGTTTTGGCAAATTTCCCGTTTTATATGTTCATGCATGGAAACATTGAATAGATCTCGTTGGACATTTCTCATATTCCACGTCAGCATGCCGGTAACGTATAATGTTTTGAAACTCGGTTCTGGTCCTAGTTATCATTCAATAGCGCTTATTTTGACACAAAAATCGGCTATAATTCAATACAATTCCATTCACAAAATCTGTATTACCATTAAAGAATTTATGTATAGTACAGGCATTTGAGTCGTATTTAAATTAATAAAAGCATGCAAAATAAACGATTTTGTTTTTTTACAAATTGACGCTTACATACACTTGTACACTATTTTCAGAGATTCATTCATATGTTCTTACTTACACATACACACGCACACACACACAAACCTTATACCTCGGCATTACTATAATGGTCACAGATCGGATATAATCAACTTATCTCGGGTCCTCTGCTGCAAGAATGGAGCCCAATATTTATACGAGTTCGATGAAGTTTTATTTTATGAAGACTATAGATCAATCCCTACTACCTGACAATATAAGTAAAGCATTTTGGTTGAATTAACGAACATTACGCTGGAAGATGACAGAAGTGAGATTTTCTCAGTCCCGCTAGTTCCATCTATATCAGGTCCACAGGCTAATCCCCCATTGCCTGTCAAAACATGTTTACCATATAGCATATATTTTCCTTCTGTCGCATCGTCAGTGATGGGTGCGGAGGTCAAGCTTCAATGTTCATCGTCATTCAACATATATTTTGTTATTTTGAATTAGCTATGACCATGTCAAACCTATAAACGCGACATATCGCAGTTCTGCTTTAGAAGTAGACATCCTCCTCCTCCTCCTCCTCCTCATCATCATCATCATCATCATCATCATCATCATCATCATCATCATCATCATCACCATCATCATTAACTATATCCAAATATTTCCAACTTCTGAATTTCGTAACCAAGACTTATATACCGAAGTATCTAGGTGTTATTTCTTCCAGAATGTGCTTTAAAAGAAACAGCTCCGCAGCTCTCCATGAACACAAACTGCCCGATATTCTGCTCCGCGAATGCCTCCAGGGTATACAGAAAAGAACCTTGTCGCTGAAAGCATCTTCTAACGATCAAACGGTTGAAAAATTCCAGAGCAAAGGTATCACTCACCTGAGCTTCGATGTTACCAGGTAGAGGAAGAAGACGTTAAGGCTTCTGGAGAACCCATATCCATAAACTACCATTCAAGTTCGCCAAAGCAAAGGGAGCAGAGTTCCTTCGTGAAATTGGAACACAATACAATATACAGACTTCGGTGAAAGCACAATACAGAGACTTTCGTGAGAGTAGTGTATTCTTCTAAGCGTAATAGCTTTTTTTTCTAGCTCTGCCATTCAATGTATAGTTTTTAAATGTAAAACTGTGTCTAATGTGCAAGAATTCAGGAAGGGACGGGGTATAAAAGCAAATGAAGAGAGGATCTAACTTCTCATTATTATTCCCGATTCCCCACCTCCCCCCCCCACCCCCCCTCTTCCCAGTCCCCTATTCGCTCATGTGACGCGGGACTTTAATCTACCTACCAAATCTAACTTCTTTCATCGCGTGAAAAAATAACGGAATACCGCAGAAATCCTTATTTCTAATGTTTATTTAATTTTCATCCAGTTTAAAGATCAACATTATAAATGTAGATGACAATGACTTCTCCCTTTGTATCGATCGTGTGGCAACACAAGCTGATTCAACAATCCGATAAAACTAATAGTTAACCTAGCTAACTCAAAAAGCGTACCTTTTTTATAATTGAAACGTATCGAGTGATATTATTCAGATTCCTAATTTACTTGAAAATAAACGCAGGCATGGTACAAATCAATGTTTTAGTGGGTTGATTATTTTGGGAGGAGGGTTTGTGGTGGAGCGGGTAGTCGTGTTTTATTTTGAATTCCATCAAACTATAATTAACCGTTAATAGATGAACGATTTTTCACGCGTTCGCCGTTTTAACCGCATGAGAACACATAGGATACAGTGTTGGTAGGTAGCTCGCCTCCTGGCGTAAGTGCATTAGGTCTTGTTGCAAAAAGGAACCCGAGGAAAAAGAGCTAACATAAATATCTCTCTTGCTCAGCGGGTGTCTGTGCGCTGAAGGTGAGGTGGGGGCTTTGACGGTTCCTGATAGCTTGTGGGGTCGCCTTTGAAGTGAAACAAGAGCTCGCAGAATCTCTTCATGGCGGCTGCGGCTGCTGCCGACTTCAGAGGGCGCCGACCCTTTGATCTTCTAATTAAATGACCCGCTGTTGCAGCATGGATTCTAGCAAAAACGCTTCATTTCGCTCTTAAAAAAGCAACTTCAAGGGAAGGAGGGATGTCTTTAGTGCTAAAAGGCCTGGGAGGGAGATAAAGGGAACGGGCGAAGTGGAGGATGAAAGACGAGATTTAAAGGGATTCTACTTGAAGGGGGACCGAGGGAGGAGGGAAGCCATGTGTTGCCTTGGTTTTCTGGGGTCTAAAGACTCAGAACATTTTCAGATCTTTGGGATGCTTACTGGCAGCAAACCACGCTCACTTCGGGCCTAAGAAGGAATCAGGGTGAGTTTTATGCTTTAGTCTTTGTGGTGCTGTGCTGTGTTCATCCACTAAACAACGTTTTCTCTAGTTTTCATCCTCTTTGTTTTGTACGTTACATGTTTGTTTTTGCTTTTGTTTTGTTTTTTTCTCCCTGCTTCACATCATTATTGTATGCCGTGTCTCTTTGTCCGTTCTTGTTTCTTCTACCCCAGTCTCTATCACGGTGGATGTAGTAGGCCTACGTCTTGTTGTCGTTGCACAGAAACTCTTTCTTTAGGTCGAATGGCAATTTTGGTAGAGAATCGCACTTTCTAAATTTAGGCTTACTTCTACGTCCACTACAGGACAGGCTCAATGAAATAAAAACGACCGAAAGTTGCAAAACAATGTTTGAATGAGATTCTAGACCGTTTATGAAAGTCTAGACGAACGTTAGAGTCTAAGAAAACGAAGACAAGAGCTATCTCGTACACCGAGTGATCACTTTAATATTTCCATCCAAACTTGAAGGAATCTGCTGAACATTTTAGTGTCGTAGGCCTGTAAGACAAAATGTTCTCACCACAGTTAATAACGGAATTAAGAGTAACACTTTTCAGATTGATTACATTTACAGTGGACAGTAATCCCATTCCACGATCTTTGTTCTTTTTAAATGTTATTATACATCTTTCAAGACAAAACTGTTCTTCGTGTGTGTACAAAATGTACAAAAAGTAACAGTAATGTGAACTAATATATTTTAACAAAACTCTGTTAATAGTGGCTGCTTTTTTAAAAAAAAATGACGGAAGAGCTATCCTCTAACTGTGAATATACTACAATACAAGAAACCCTATAGTAATGTCTGTAGCACGTTTTTTCAGCTTTGTTGAAAAATGCCTAAACGGATAGCACAGTGCTAGACAGAAGTGGCTTTCTATGGCTCGGCACGAGGAAACAATGTGTTGTTGGAAGAAACAGGCTCTCTACCTAACCAAACGTTTACCTTACAAGTTAGCTTCCTTCAGGGTAGCTTACTCGAGGCATTGACGCACAGGGGGCAGCACTGCAGATGCCCGGGTCACGTGGTTAAGTGGCGGATGGCTAATTAGCATGCCGCTACATCGCTCTACTGAAAGCCACTAATTGTTACACTTCCAGTCAGGGGCAAGAACCGTGCTAGAATTGGGAACAGAACTCGAGGACAGAAAAATTGTGGGCTAGTTAGTGAACAGTTACATGTGTTGGTGGTATTTTTGCTTAGTAAATTGATTTTTTAAAATTAAATTTTAATTTCATTTCACTTAACTGAGCTATCTTGAAGAGTCGTGGGAGCACTGGGTGAGTTTTTCGGGTGTGTGGTTGTGTGTGTGTGTGGATGTGGGTGTGTAGGGAGGTGGGGGAAAAAAATAAATGAAAGCATGCAATGCACTAATGAACTCTTGAACAAGAAAGCAAAACAACCGCCAGTATCGCCAGATATCATAGGTCAAAGAATTTTTTGTTTTATTATCAAACAAGAAAGAAACGAAAGTACACACATTAAAAACAACGAATAAAAAGGGTTGTTTTAAAGCACGCACGCACTCACGCGGGCACTCACATACACACACACACACACCCACGCACATACAAACACACACAAATAAATATGTAGATGTTGGTGGATTGTATACTACTGAATTGTATATTGTTTAATGTGTAGAGAGCTTAAATACGACTTCCTTTGTGTTTCTTTAAAGCAAACGTGCATTTAAGGTTCAGATAAGAATTTTCACATCAAACCTTTGTATATTTTAGGTAGTGCAACTTCTTTCCCTAAATCTTTGTATATTTTATGTAGTGCAACTTCTGTCCCCAAAGCCTTGCCACTTCAGCCCTCCAGCTGGCGCTACGATCAGCGGCTAATAACAACATCATAGATTCAGATTCACATTCACAGTTTATTCAGCCAAGTAACAACATACATTGCACAAGGAAGTTGCCCCGGTGTTGGTAAAACAGTCTAGTCGCACACTCAGCCACACCCCACATCAAATAACTATTGCCTGCTTTCGTGTATTTGAATACTTAACTTTGTGTTGTACTTGCAGTTGAAAACAACAGTCTATAATAAACAGGAAATTAGTGCTTATCATCACATTTATGTGTTGTTGTTGTGGTGTTTTTTTCTTTAGTGTACTTGGGATATCTAATCATGAAACGAGTGTACGTTACAATTATTCTGGAACCGGATAATTGTGATATTTGTATACCACAGTGTCTATGGAATTTAAGGGAATGACATCAAAATGCAAAGTGTATTTTTTAATCGTTCTTACAATAGCGATTTTCCAGCTCAAGAGCTTCTCAAGGCGCTGGTCGAAACAGAAGCTAAGTCAAGCCTCCAAGGCAAAAGTGTTATCTAGGTCAACAAAAGATATCTTTTCAACGAAAATACGACTAACTGAGTATTGTGCACCTTCTTTCAGTAATAGAAAGCACGATGTACAGAAATTACGGAGTTTTTAACTAAATGTATGAATGAAATGACTCTTCCGTGTTTTATTTATATGTATCTCACAGCAATGCGTAATGCTCAATTATGATAGACACATCCAAAATAAAGCCTATGCTCGTACGATTTGATTTATGTCACAAACTGAAGTAACACAAATGAGGGAAGATACGTTTACATATTTTAATCGGTAGATGTAAATAGTGTTCGCTCTTCGCATGGAGATTTCATCACCTGCTTAGCACCTTAATATTACTGTAAATAAGTCAACCCTAAACACAAAACCATTAGTTTAAAAGAATTGGAAATTGTAGTGATTCAAATGTGTTAAGCAAATGACGTCATTATATAATATCTTCAGCGCACACTGGGGAATTTCCTAAATACAATACAATACAATACAATACAATACAATACAATACAATACAACAATACAATATAACAGAAAACAACATTATTGTGCATTTAAAAAGAAGTTTGTTGATTTTGTTTTAAAACAGTAATATATGTTTGGTTCGCCGTTCATAAATGTAACTATGTTCCAATAGACAGGCAAGCCAATAAAATAATATTTTTAAAGGTCCATGAAGGTTGTTTACAGG
>CM072512.1:114003342-114005842 GCA_036898135.1 Oncomelania hupensis
CTACTACTACTACTACTACTGCTAGTACTACTACTACTACTACTACTACTGCTAGTACTACTACTAGTAATAGTAGTAGTAGTAGATTCAAGATTTAATCCCATAGCTTGTCCATTTTGGACAGTGTAACTACTACTACTAGATTCAAGATTTAATCACATTGCTTTTCCATTTTGGATAGGTTAATTACTACTACTACTAACACTTCTACTACTACTATACCTACTACCCAAATTTCTTGATTTGAAATTGCTCATTCCACACCCTTTTCTCTCTCTCTCTTTCTCTCTCTCGCCCTCCTCCCCAACCCCTCCCCCCGATGTCCCCTATCGTAACGGAGGTTCATCGGAGGGCTATCAGCAGTCAAGACCCCCACTTGTTGACAGCAATAGAGATTAGGAAGATCCAGTTTTGCAGTGATAAGCGTCTTTTGAAGCTAGCGTCGCTAGGGCCACCCCGGCATGCGACAACTGTATGTCAATCCGGCCCACACCTACCTTAAAACTTTCCTAGTAATTCTCTGTCTTAGTCTTTCCTAATTCTACAGTTTTAAATTAGGATCAAACGCAATCTAATAATTATATTTTAATTTTTCTTAAATTTACCATTTAAATTAGGATCAAATGCAATTTAATACAATATTTTAAAGTTTAAAATCACCTAATACTAGTAAACCACTTCTTCAGTCTTTCCTAATTGTACAGTTTTAAATTAAGATCATATGCAATATATTAACTATTTTAAAGCCTAAAATCGCCTATATCCAACTATACTAGTAATTTTCTTCGATCTTCAGTCTTTCATAATTTAATAGTTATAAATTAAGATCAGATGCAAGTTAATAAAACATTTTAAAGGACAATAAATGTTTTCTATGTCTAAAATTAAACTTCAATAGTAATTTTTTCTTCTTTAGTCTTTCCTAATTTTACAGTTTAAAATTAAGATTAGATGCAATCTAATTAAATATTTTAAAATTTTAAAAAATCAAATACTTTAAACTTCACTAGTAATTATTTTTTAGTCTTGCCTATTTTGACAGTTTAAATTAAAATCAATAAAAAAATAATAATAATAGGAACGTTTATATCCTGCCCCTACGACCTTCGGGTTATGGGACAGGATAGGATAGGATTATATCCTGCCAAATCTAGACCAAAATAGTCTGCTCTAAGCGCATATCAACACTTTCGCAACAAGCACAAATACACGAACATATATCCTTGGCATGTAAGAACATAAAATACCAAGAAAGGACCACAAGCAATCCAATAAATAACTGAATGTCTTTTTTTTAAAAATACTTCAGTAGTATTTTTTCTTTTTGAGATTTTCCTAATTTTATAGTTTTCAAATTAGAATCCGACGCAATGTAATAAATATTTTTAAAAGTCTAAAATTGACAAGATGTGAATAGACTTGATTTTTTTTAATGTGTTCATTTATCTAGGTGCTGTCATGGTCACGTTTTGCAACACTCGGTAAAAAAGTAATATAATTTGGGTTTCAAAACTCTCTTTTCTTTCTTTCTTTCTTTCTTTCTTTCTTTCTTTCTTTCTTTCTTTCTTTCTTTCTTTCTTTCTCTCGCTCGCTCGTTCTTTCGCTCGGCTATGAAGCAGGCTGGAAATACACTATCAGCATAATATCTAATAATAATAATAATAATAATAATAATAATAATAATAATAATAATAATAATAATAATACAGGATGCTATACGCGCCTTTCCCCAAATCATTCAGGCTCAAAGCGCGGCGATCTATACCAACATACACGCTCACCTGTCTCATCCACCCTCACACACACCAAATACACATCCATCACTCAAACAGGAGGTGTAAAGGCAGGGAGATCGCTATTAGAAGACGGAAAGAAAATCTAATTTTTTTTATTTTTGAAATTTTTATATTGACTGCGTCCTGTACCATTATTGAAGGGAGGGAGGAAACCGGAGTGCCCGGAGAAAACCCTCGGTGACCTCAATAGTCTCGTACCTAAGTCACATACGTTCGCCCCTCGCCCCTAGTCTATGACTAAAGGTTTGTGTAGAACACAAGGAATAAATGTCACTCGCCTAAAGAGATGGAACTGGAGTTTATTGATAGCATCTTGCATAAAATCTTTATTAGATGTTAATGTTAAAGAAGAAGAATTGTGCAGGTATCAAGAATCGTATTTTTCCTTAAATAAATTGTCATTGACAATTTGACTAAAGGGAATGGTTGGTGGTGGATCCACGTTGTAAAAGAGACGCTGCTTTAGTTAGATTTTTGCCTATGACATGAACCTTTTGCTTGATGAAATTGCATAGGAGTCATTAGCCGATTAAGGGACAACAAAAGTTAAGTCAAAATCTTGGGAATTGTCCGTCAAGTGGTCCTTAAGTGTCGCACTACTTAACATAGTTGTGGGATCGTCTGCTTGTCAGACCGTTGTTTGCACACTGCCTGCCAGAAAGCATCCCAGATTACTGCATTAAACCCATCGGACAGTCGGACAA
>CM072512.1:114015842-114028342 GCA_036898135.1 Oncomelania hupensis
CGTGTTGGAAATTCTCATTTTCAATATTGGCTTTATTGTTTTTTTTATGTTTAAACAGCGTTAAAGTTAATGTGTCTGGAAAAATCTACGTTTACCTGACAAAAAAATCTACGTTGTGCTGGATCGAAGATTCATGTCTCTACCATGAACTAGAAGAACTCAGTTCCGACATTTACAGTTAGGGAATCAATTTAACAAAGAAAAACGTGGCTGCAGGGATGAAATTGACAGCTCACCATTGTGACCTTGCCTATTGTTAAAAAAAACAACAAAACAAATAATGATGAAGGAGAAATAAATCTCTAAAATATTTCTCAATTTCCAAGGTGTTGCGTGTTATTTTGATTTTTTTTTTTAGATTCCCAGCCGATTCATAATAATAAACAACGTTCACAATTATCTGCCTGAAGCATATTCTTCAGAGAAAACTTATAAACTCGTGGCTATTCAGATTGAGTACTAGCAATCCTCTGTTATATTCCATTCATACAGATGGCGGAATGCTATCACCCCCGAACTCTTCAAGTTCTATCGACCTATATGGTTTAACCAATACGACACTGTACATAAGACAATGAGGCATGCTATCAGATTTTGATGTGACCTTTTTTCAATGGACTGCTCTACACGCTCGCCCTTTCACCGATGATGAACTCTTTAGCCTTTAAGATGGGGCAACAGTGAATGGAGCCAAGGTGTTTCGCACCTAATAATCGTCGTCGCGGGCGTCCGCCTTTTCCTAATCCGACAGACCCTTGCGGACTACCTTTCCCTTTCTAGCGTTCGTCTTTTTCATCGTATTCACGTAGATCGTTCAAGGCAGTCTGATCGCTTTTCACCGAGCTGTCACCAATATGATCGGTGTTTTTTTTTCCTCTAGTAAAAAGTCTCCAACGCTTTTCCTCATGATCGGGTTCATAGAATGTCTTTCTTCAACTGCGTTTTTTTTTTTTTGTGCCGTGTTGCATGAAACCGGAGCGTATTTTGTCTTTTGTCACCTTCGGTCTGGTCACAAGGTGACGCATTGCACGCCTGTTTGTGTCAGTTAAAGCAGTGAAAGGGTTAAACTTGTTGACATCCCGCTCGGAATTTAATAAATGAACGCCGCCGCGCCACTTTACACTAAATGACACTGAAAGAATTCTCTTGGCTAAATAAATGAATATCATAGCAAAGTCAAATACGGCACATACCAAAGCCAAACAGCTGCCCCGTGCACATGATCGCCCCAAAAAAAAGTCCGGTAGGCTAAAAACAAAAAGCTCACTCATATTTCTGTCCCGGGCCTTCCCCCACTCCCCCACCCCCCAACTCCTACACCCTCACCCTCACTCTCTCCGCTGTCTTCTCTACCGTATTAATAGCGTCTTTAAAACTTGTATACACTAATTATACGAGCATCGTCGTATGCAGCGATAGATAGTATACAGCTTGTCTTTAGAGTCGCCCAAATGTGATGTTTGATCGAATCATTGTTCGTAGGGTACATATCAGAATAAATACCTAATTCTTTGGAAATTTGGAACTTTGTCTCTGTATTAACAAAACCATATGCAATTTGAAAATGAAATCAGGCTTCTTAACCCTAAGACCCATTTTAGGCAAAAGGAGATGGAATGGAGGGAGCTGGAAGAAATTCTATCCTATCCTATATTATCCTATATTATCCTATCCTATCCTATCCTATCCTATCCTATCCCGTAACTCGAAAGTCGTTGGGGCACTACAGATGATCGTTTAACCAGCGTACTCAATCTTTCTCTGTCCTTAGCAACCCTCATGGCTTCGCTCAGTGTCAAGCCAGTCCATTCTCCAATGTTGTCCTTCCACCTCTTTTTCGGTCTCCCTCTTCTTCTACCTCCTTGCACTGTGCCTTGCAAGATGGTCTTTGCAAGGCCTGGCGATCTGAAGACGTGGCCGTACCATCGGGGTTTCCGTTTCTTCACCACTGTGAGCAGCTCATCCTGTTGTCCAATGGCTTGTCTGAAGGTCTGTCGGACTTTGTCGTTGGTGATGTGCTGGGTATAGGAAATGCCCAGAAGTCTTCTATAGCACCTCATCTCCATGCTTTGTGTTCTTCGCTGTAGATCTGCTGTGAGGGTCCATGTTTCGCAAGCGTATAGGAAGAGACACATTTTTAAAATAAAACAACAAACGGTACGCATAAATAACAAATAATGAATTCTTGATCTTCATGCAATAGCGCTTCGCCTGAAGCCAAACGGAAGCAAAAATCTTTGAAGATTGCCGTTATTTCAGACTATATGATTAATTATCTGCAGTTGCCATCAGAAAGTATACAACTCCTCGCAAGGTCAGTAAATGGGTAATCAAACTCGCGCTTTCGCACAAAACTTAGTGTGTACTTATAACCCGCGCTCGCTATCCGGCTCACTGAGCTTCTCATGCTGAGATCCAGCATGTACAAACTTACAAACTTAGTTTGCTGAAGTCGCGATTGAATACACGACGCACATTGGCTGCAAGCTTGCGCTTTGTGTAACGTCACGAATCATTCATGCTGTTACACCGTTTCCGTTACAGATTGCTCCTACATATGCATATATACGGTTGAAACTTGTTCCATAGTAGTTTATGTTTTTCTCGTGAATAACAGTACTGGTACTCGATTGACAGAGTCTTCATATATTTTATATAAATTACGGTTCTTTGCAGTCTTTTTTCTAGTTCACGTCGTCAAGTCAAGTCAACAATTATTTATTCCAATAAAAGAAAAAAAAAAGTGAAAGAACGTCACACAAGGCCATGGCCAATTTGA
This sequence comes from Oncomelania hupensis, assembly GCA_036898135.1. Taxonomy (NCBI): domain Eukaryota; kingdom Metazoa; phylum Mollusca; class Gastropoda; order Littorinimorpha; family Pomatiopsidae; genus Oncomelania; species Oncomelania hupensis. Next base: position 114,018,622 of record CM072512.1, read on the forward strand.
CCATACCTGCATATGCACCCACGTGCATACACACATACACACACATTCACATGCACATACGCACGCGCACATGCACAGCAGCTTTTTTTTTTAAAATAACTAAAACATTCAAGAGTAACAGATGCATAAAAAAAAAATTAGCAGCACTCTCTCTAAACCCTCAAAACAACGCATCGGATATGATTGACCAGCCGTAACCAAGCGTATGCCAGTAAACAATGATCAGTCAAGTATAGGATTGTGTATTTGTCAAGACATGACAACTCTTGTGTCGCCCTTACGGTATATGTATTATACATTGATATATGAATAATGATGATGTTCGGCCGTCATGGTTCAACCGTCTACCTGTTATTATGTTAATCAGTGACACTGAACGGAGAAGGAATCCAGTGTCGCGTACAAGTACAGATGTTAATCAATGAAGATTTGACATCTTGATGTACTGAGTGTTTTCTTTATAACAATAAAGACGGGTACCTTGTAGACCTATTTATGAAGTGTGAATTTGTTTTAAAGCTTGATTATTGTTCACTTATTTGTGTCATGATACCTGTCATTAAATAATTCAACACGCCAGTCTATGAATGCTTTAATATTGAAATTTAACGTGGGCGATATGGCTGACAAGGGTAACCATTCCAAGGGAGACGGGGTAGAAACTTCCATAACTTTACACTGAACCAACAGAGCAACCCTTCTGTGAAGATGAGCAGCAAGAACTTGGCCACTTTCATCTTGCCTATCACGGGATTCGAACCTGGGTTAGCACTGTGTCACGCGTACGCACTAATAAATGAAAAATGTGTCATATTCTCTTACAGGTTTCGCCCATGTCAGTTTATCTATAGATGCTCTTTGGTTGATATCCTACAGTCCGTATTGATTTACGAATGGTCAGCGAATAGGTTTGTAGGTCTGCATGTACAGTACATGTACAATAACTTATAGGTTAAATCGATGAAAATGAGCTATGCTAGTGCACACATGGTGTGTTCTCTTTGTCAAAAGCTGCGGTCATTGTATCTATAGATGCTCGTTGACATCCTTCGGGCCAACTATTTTACGATCTTAGACCGTGGCTCCTACATTGCTTGCGGAGGCGTGTGTGTACGCCGTGTGTGTGTGTGTGTGTTTGTGCCGTGTGTGTACGCCGTGTGTTTCTAGCCAAACGACATAAACGGCAGTTGGTAAGTAACGGGAATGTTCACCTATGACGTCAGAGTAGGCAAAGATGCGACGGAGGAAACCAAAATGGGAAGAACAACGTCATGCCATAAAAATGTCTACATTTTAGCTTCTCCGTCCCTCTGTTTGGGGTTTCAATATCATTTGCTTAAAAACAAAAAATAAAACTAAAAGAAAAATTAAGAAAATGACCTCAGCGGTAGCCTGCTAGCATACATAAAACATTGATTGAAACAATTAATATATAATAATTCCCTCATGTTTTGCTTTTCCCACCCCCACCCCCGCCCACCCTATCTCTCCTCCCTACTCCCTCTACCTTTTTGTGTATACATGGTTTAATACAAACATTCAATGGCATAAAAAGAATATACATTATTATGATAACGATATGTCGCTGTACCGGATCAGTAAACTAATGCTCCTGCACCTGCATGACAAAAATTGACCGAAGTTGGGAAGTTATGTACAATATAATTGTCATTGCGTTCAAAGCTTATACTCATGAAAATGTTACAAAAAATAATAAATACAAACAAATATCTCAACCGCCACCTCCTTCCCCTCCCTCACCCCAAACAGAAATCCTTATTAAAATCGCGGATAGTTCCTTATACGAAAGTAAACAAAATTTCAATTATTTTATATATATCTATGAAGTGTTCCAGGAAAATTGTGGGCAATATGTTCCAATCTAGTCTAAATAAAATAAACTCTGCTCATGGCGCTAGCATTATCAAGGAATGTCATCTCAAAGTCGAAGGAGGAAAGTGGAAAAAAGAGGAGAAGGAGGAGGAGGAAGAGGAGGAGGATTACTATGATAACTAGTGGGGTAAGGTAGACATGCTTCTTTACTCATCGCTATAGGGGTAAAGCCATCTGATTTATTATCAAGCCCTGTTTGTTGAGAGGTCCGAGAACAAAATAATATTATTTTAAACGGACACCGAGAGAAGCAGCGTGTTTCTTATAGTTAACACATTCGCACTAAATCCTCTATTCTTCCTCCTCCTCCTCCTCCTCTTCTTCTTCTTCTTCTTCTTCTTCTTCTTCTTCTTATTCTTATTCTTCTTATTCTTCTCGACTATAGATTCATGACGCATGATGAGGTTTCTATAGACTAGTAGAGCTAATGAAGAACGTAACCACGTTCATATAATACTTGAACTCCGTCGGGTGAGAATATAAACCGAGGTCTAGTCTGACCACGCACGCATTCCATCGCCCGGACTTTAAAGATCCTGACGCTCATGTCCCAGATGGGTTAGTGCCGGCTACATAAATGCACTCCGTAAGCACTGAACCCCTTCACCTCCGGAGGCCCAGGATCGAGTGAGCGCCGTTGTCTGAGGCGTTACACGATGCGCCTAAGGCAGCAAATAGGCATCTCTGGCGTCTTGAGTTAGATCCTGTATCGGCCAGCGCCTTGAGCAGCTCTTGAGCTGGAAAAGCGCCACATAAGATTTATTCATAATAATAATAATAATGATGATGATAATAATAATAATAATAATAATAATAATAATAATAATAATAATAATAATAATAATAATAATAATAATAATAATAATAATAATAAACACAATTATTATTATGATTACTATCATCATCATTATTATCACCACAACTACTACTACTATTACTACTACTACTGCTACTACTACTACTACAACTACTACTATTACTACTATTATTACTACTACTACTACTACTACTACTACTACTAAGAAGAAGAAGAAGAAGAAGAAGAAGAAGAAGAAGAAGAAGAAGAAGAAGAAGAAGAAGAAGAAGAAGAAGAAGAAGAAAAAGAAGAAGAAGAAGAAGAAGAAGAAGAAGAATGCTACAGAGAACAATGCTATAACTGGTGTTGACCGGCAGTGTGTTTATTATATACTGGCTCTAATGTGTTAAATGTGAGTGTTATTGATTGTTGTACATTGTGAAATAATTGTCCTTGTTGCTTGTTGGGATTCCGAAGATGACACTGCGTTTGTCATACACGTATACATAGTGACAGACTACTAAAAGACGTAACATTTTACTGGGATTAGTCTCAACACTGGTAATCGAAAGACCAGACAAAACCAAAACTGCATGAAATCAAGAAGTCCAGCTTTGCTCCATAAACTTGGGGCCTCGGATGCTCAGCCCCTGGTCTGTATTTAAAGTGCCAATGTGGCCAACTCATGAATGTTCACCTCGTGTCACTGGAGCTTTAAAACTTGATGGGCTGGTGATAGTAGACTTCTTCTGTCGACAGCTAACAATGGCATTTTATCTTTTCTTTTTTTAACGTACTTTCCTGGCCCAGCACCTTGAGCTGTTTTGGGCTGATAAATAGTACTATATAAGAACACTTAACTTAGTTTATTAGACGGTTAACAATATAGCTCAACAAAGCTCTGGAAATACAACAAATCAAGCTACGGAGGGAAAAAAATATATAAAAACAGTGCAAAGTTGTAGATAATTTAGCGAGCATGTTTGGTGATAAGAGAAAGAAGCCAATGTTTTACGTGTATCATTATCGCCAAGGATCATCACCCCTATAAAGATAGAGCTGTTAATTTACTCTCTACCCATATTTCTCCATCATTCTCTGTCTCACTGTCCCTGCTTCCCTTCCTCTGACTCTGTATCTGACTATGTGTATCTATCTGTTTCTTTGCTACCCCCTTCCTCCCTCCCCCCCACCCACCTCATCCTACACAATCTCTTCCCCCCTCTCCCCCTCTCCTCTTTTTCCCCTCTCCTTCTCTCACCTCCTCCCCCCTCTCTCTCTTTCTCACTTTCATACAGACGTAACATTAAAATAATTTATTTTATAAACAGCAAATCCAAACTAAAACCTGCTCTAAGGGCTCGCACGCATTTACACACACATGTACTCGCAAGGATAAATATATATATATACAAACACATTCACCACGAACAAACAAAGACACATACAAGAAACCCAGAAAGAAAAAAACACAATATCATTCAACAATATTTTTTAAACAAAAAATAGTGTTAATCTAAGAAACTCCTAAATTAACTTTAACCTACACGCAGCATAAGGAGAAATCGGTCTTAGAAAAAAAGCCTGCTAAATGTTTTAGATAGCGGGAGTGACTTAAATATCCTTGTGCTAAAGTGGAACAGACGTTTATGGACACGGAAGAAAGAAGAACAATTTGACTGTCATTTGTTTAGCGATATCACTGGAGGTAGATGACCTCTCACTTCTAAACAATGCATTAGCCAAATTTAATGGCCTTTTTGGGTGGGAGTGTAGCTGAATGGATCGTTAGTTGTTTCTTTGTTTGGTTACTTGCTTGCTTATTTAATAGTAATAATAATTATAAGTATTTATAAAATACTCGTATCTTTCAGGACGTGTGATTCCAAGGCGCAGTAGAATGAAAATGTATTGATGTTATTTTGAAAAATCTGGAATGTGTAGGGGATAAGGCGGGAGAGGAGGTGGGAGGTAGAGAGGGGGGAGGCGCCCTGGGTATGTTCGAGTGTCTCTCTGTCTATACTTTCCACCATTTTTACGCAGACGACATACAGCTCAAAAGCAGTGACATTCCTCACAACCTTCCAACTATTCTGACCAAAACTTCTGACTGCTTTCTGACTTCCAGCAAGCTCCAGCTGAATGTTAACAAAACGGAAGTTATGCTTACGGGTACCAAACACAACCTGTCTTCTTCCCCTATAGACACTGTCACTCTGGGCCAAACCACTATTCCTATGTTATAATTATATTCTGTCAAAAATCTTGGTGTCATCCTTGACAACACCTTTTCCATGTCAGAATTCATCCGCAAAACTTGTCAATCATGTAAATTTCAACTGCGTACAATAGGCCTTGTCCGCAAGCATCCGACCACTGATGCTACAGCCAAACTCGTTTCCTCTCTTGTTCTGTCACACTTTGACTACTGTAACTCTCTTCTGGCAGGACTTCTGTTCATCTGCTCCAACGTGTTCAGAACTCAGCCTGGTTCTCAAAAATAAAAAAAATCTGATCATATCACGGGCCTCCAAAATTCACTCCACTGGCTTCCTGTATCTCAGAGAATTACCTACAAAATCTGTACTTTCTGTTACAAGTGAGCCCATGGATTAGCACCTTCCTACATCACCCAGAACATTCACTTCTACAAGCCATCTAGAAATCTTCGTTCTTTTTCTGACATCCCCATACAACAAATACCCCGCTACAAACTCTCCTCTGCAGGTTGTAGATCTTTCTCAGTGCTTGGTCCTTCAACTTGGAACTTCCTTCCTCTCTCTCTCTTCTGTATTATATTGAGGGAGTATCTAATTTTTATCTCTTTATTTATTGCAAAGTATAAATGCGTGAGAACTGCGCTTTGAACTGATGTCCTTAGGAAAAAGCGCTATATAAATATCATTATTATTATTATTATTATTATTATTATTATTATTATTATTATTATTATTATTATTATTATTATTATTATTATTATTATTATTATTATGGTTTCCTTTGTATAATTGTAAAACGCCTCCAACACGCGCCTACATTTACTGCGCGTTGTACAGCTCTAGTGGCTCAGAAAGAATGCCTGTGCGCACTTATTTATATTAAATTAGCCGAAAAAATTTATTGTTCATTATTGTTCTTTATAAGAACAAAACATTTCTAAGGAAAATAACAAAATTTTTCCTCAATAAAGCAACAACAATAACCTCCTATCCTGTCCCTTAACCCTGAGGTCGTAGGGGCACCACAGATGATCGATTAACCAGCATACTCCATCTTTCTCTGTCCTCAGCAGCCCTGATGGCTTCGCTCGGTGTCAAGCCAGTCCATTCTCGAATGTTGTCCTCCCACCTCTTTTTCGGTCTCCCACTTCTTCTACCTCCTTGCACTGTGCCTTGCGGAATAGTCTTTGCAAGGCCTGATGATCTGGTGACGTGGCCATACCATCGGAGTTTCAATAACCTCAGCAACAACAATAACAACAAACATTTCTGCTGATTAGACTTTTCAAAGCCTCAAAGTCGCTAATAAACTCCTAGTCTTCTTTGTTATTTAAAAAAATTAGTTAAGTTTTTTTTTAACGGGAATTATAAATCTACAGCATCGCAAGCTTAAAGTCTGTTTTTGATGGAAATGTTTGCGGGAAGTCAATTACCTCAAAGAATACACGAAGATTATTAATAGAGTTCGTCGTTAAAGCAGCCCACGCGCCACATACGCGATGTATGATGTACAACAGTGTATGGTAATTCGGACCAAGTGTGTGGAGAGTCAATTTTAAGGAAGCAGGCTTCACTCTCTAGGCAGGTGGTCTGGGGGGAACAACGTCAGTACCCAATTAAAGCAGATGGGAACAATTAAGGCATCATCTACCCCGCCAAGCACGCCGCAAGTGAGATACCCCGGGCGTCCTGCAGCAGCAGACTATTAATTAACCCTATCTGTCCAGGTCTTTATCGTTAAAAAAAAAAAACTATTAAAGACAGAAGCCCATATTTGACTATTTGGCACTTAGGAATTTTTTGGGGGGAGGGAAGAATAATAGGGCACGACATGGGAAACTAACCACCCTCCCCCTTCTTCCATCTCTCCACTCTCAGCCACCTCATCGCATTAATCCCTTTAAAAAAAAGGCTCATTGCTAAACACAAAAGTGTTTTCTATTGTTTAAAGTTGGAATTTTAGGAAGGATGGGCGGAAGTGAGGGAGAGGGGGTATAGATAAATGCATCCTCCTCCCCTCACCTCCAAATAAAAGCTCTACTCCCACCCACCCCTCCACCCACCAAATAGTGCGCAAAAGGTCTGACTTGCTGTTGAACTATTTGAATTATGATAGAGAGGAGGGAAGGTATGTTGTAGATCGCTATCTCTCTTTAGTTTCAATTTAGCTGCAAGGCTCCAGGGTTTGACCGATGACGCTATGTACTATCCTTCACATACTGTACCTCCATTCACTGTATCCAGCCGCTCATCTGCCTATTTAGATCGGAGAGGATGAGAGGTGAGGGAGGAAAGGGAATGGATGGGGGGAGGGGGGTCACTTAAGTCTATCTACCCTGATTTCAATGTAAGTGATGTCGCTAATGATCGCGCATGCGCGTACCACCAGCCAGGAAGGCGAGGAGACAGCGCAATTCGAAAAATGCTGTATACATGAAAGATAGCCCGTAATGATGATGGCGACGATGATAATGTCGACGGTGATTGGGCTATGTAGGGTTGCTTATGATGGGGTTGACCTATATTGTGTACTTTCCAGCATGCATAAAAAAACAGTTCAGTATATGCTGGTTATAGATCCCCGCGCTTTGAGTTTGATTTAGGAGAAAAGCGCGTATGTAACATCGAGTATTTTTTTGTGTGGGCAGGTCCACTCCCATCAACAGACTCTGAGACAAAATAGCCAATGCAATGCCTCTCTTCTACATTTGTATCATTAAGTCAGGATCGAACCCTTGCTGCCCCAAATCGCATGCAGACCTACATAAGGCTTTGAGTCAGGAACCACTGATCCGCCACGGTCCTACTAATAACAGGCCATGATGAATTTTATAATTTTATACAGAACTATGAAGATATGAATACAACAAACATTTGTTTAAGAGCTACGAATTTTCGATTAACTAACAAATATTTATAGTAAAATCGTAGACTGATGCACACAGACATTTGGTTGTAAGAGAACTTAGCTTTATACAGAACTATTGTACACAGAGCGCCGTAGTTCAAACCCAACTTCCTGCGATGGATCATGGAGTGATCAGGTACATGTACCACCTACCATCTGGTTTATCATTAGAATCAGGGACTGGTAGAGCTGCGATGGAAGCTGAGACCTCGAATATGTGCCTTCTTCACAAAGCTAACCCTGAGGAAAGGGGCGTCCTAGGATTTTTTTGTTTGTTGTTGTTGCATCTGGGTTTATTCCTGTATTTTGCTGCGTTCTTAACTCAACAGTTTAATGCCTAAACTTGTTGATACAAATCTAGTGTCTTTTTACAATGTGGACAATGCTTGAGCGAACGTTATTCAACAGCAATAAATTGCATGGATAATTTTGAATTAAGCTCTTTCTCCGAGAGTTCAGAACACCATCGTCAACTTTTCATACCGTCATCATGATAATTATGATAGCGGAAAGTTTAGTACATCGCTGCATAGGTGGGAGAAGCAGGGAGGAGAAGGGGGAAGCATATCATATTTTTTAAGCATGTCACGGATGAGCATGTGCATGCTCCCTCATAGACATATAACTGTAATTTCTTCACATTACCGTCATCATTTCAAACCTTCACATAATACGATGCTTTGAAATTATAAATACATTGCCGCAGGATGGCATAAAGATGCAGGCTTATGTATGTTAACTATGTCACGCCTTGCAGGAAGACATCCAACATTGTCATCAACTTTTCTAACTGTCATCAGCTGAATGATTAGTCATTGCATGAAGGGTTTGGCAAGCATGAGGCGGAGTATGCGCACAAGGCGGTTCTCAATCTAACCATCAGAAAAAGTTTGACAGAATAAATACAGTAATTGTTCTCTTAAGCATACAACGCAATATAGCAAAAACTATCTGAATTTGAGTATTGGAATTCTTACAAACCATATCGTTGTATTTTTCAGTAAAACTATTATTATAGCGGAATGGGAAGAATAATATTAGATATAGAAGTCGGCTAGAATAAAAGGGTCAGGACTAATATAAAACAGTGATGCGAGTTTTGAATATATACGTGTGTATGTTACAGGCTGAATGAACACTACTATGTGGGACATTGCTAGCTGTTAAAGCAATGGGAAAACGTTCTAGGTGCAAGATTTAACATGCAGATGAAATGCTCTAATAATGATTCGGGCGATGGCCCTATGTTGATGTTTTATCGCTGACTGCACCCCCTATTCGCCCAATTCTTTTACCACAATGAGCTCCCTAAAAGCGCTATATACACGGGGGTAACAGATAGATAGATAGATAGATAGAAAGATAGATAGATAGATAGATAGATAGATAGATAGATAGATAGATAGATAGATAGATAGATAGATAGATAGATAGATAGATAGATAGATAGATAGATAGATAGATAGATAGATAGATAGATAGATAGATAGATAGATAGATAGATAGATAGATAGATAGATAGATAGATAGATAGATAGATAGATAGATAGATAGATAGATAGATAGATAGATAGATAGATAGATAGATAGATAGATAGATAGATAGATAGATAGATAGATAGATAGATAGATAGATAGATAGATAGATAGATAGATAGATAGATAGATAGATAGATAGATAGATAGATAGATAGATAGATAGATAGATAGATAGATAGATAGATAGATAGATAGATAGATAGATAGATAGATAGATAGATAGATAGATAGATAGATAGATAGATAGATAGATAGATAGATAGATAGATAGATAGATAGATAGATAGATAGATAGATAGATAGATAGATAGATAGATAGATAGATAGATAGATAGATAGATAGATAGATAGATAGATAGATAGATA
>CM072512.1:114038342-114073342 GCA_036898135.1 Oncomelania hupensis
GACGCAGCTCATTTATCTACAAGGAAAATCTCTTCTAACCTTCGTATACTTGGTTTAAAACAAATTGGTGTTGTTTGGTTATTGTCTTCCGAACTTTATAACTATTATTTTAGGATACAAGATAATTAATTGCTCTCATTTAAAAAGGAAATTTGACAGGTGAAATAGTTAAAAAGATAGTAGTAGAATTGCCGTAGTTTAAAAGTGTTCACGAGTTATCCCTATGTGTATATAATTTCAATCGTGGCTAATAGCATAACTGTATAATTCAGGTGAAAAAGCAAAATATCTTAGAATATTTTTGATGTCGTTCTTAATGATAATGTAGCCAAAACAGACGCGAAGACACGAGAACTATTATTTAAAATGAATATTTTAAACTTAAGGTTTGATTATTGATTGTAAACATAGATGAAAACCTTATAAAGAATATATTAAAACCTTAATTGTAAAAAAGAAGTTGTGTACACATAATTATTGTTAAATAAGAATGATTGAATTCTGACTGAAATGAAATGTTTAGGATTTTAAAAAACAAACATATAGGTAACAGTTATTATTACTGCCATTGATATGTAAAATGGATCTGCTAAGAAGTACTTTTTATGTATCATACTTATGTCAACAGTCTAAGAATAAAGTAAGAGCTACATTCTACGTCAGACTCGCTAGTTTACGTTTAAGCATAGGTATGCAAAGCATGAAGATCAAAGCAAAACCTTTACGTTCCCCCAACCTTTTTATACGTCCTTAACGGCAAATTTAACAAATATGGCTATGAAAATAATTGATACTCACCACCACAGTCCAATAATATTCGTCGGGAACATAAGCACGAGATACAAGCACACCAAAAGGCCCTTCAGGCGCATTGTCGGCGAGGTAACAAGAAGAAACAGGGAGGGACTCAGGGAGGTCAGATGCAGGTAGACACACAGGTAGGACAGGTGTAGTTAGGATAATCCACACGAATGGAGGCCTTTTTTTCCCACTCCCCGGTTTGTTACATCTCTCAATCACTTCCTAACACGCATGTACTAGCAGGGAACAAAGTGTCACATCGATTAAAATTTGGGATCGGAAAATGGTTATGAAACAATGAAATGTATCGATTTGTTTGGGGGGGGGTTTCTTATCAACGAAGCGTCCGCCAAGAAAGAATATTCAGCAATAAAAAAGAGCGTATTTGTCGTGTCCTTCTTAACCTAGTCCGCACCTTTCTAGAGTATTCTGTAACCATCTTTGTGTTTCTCGGCTTTTATCTCTTTCGTTCTCATTTAATTTTCGTTCGCATTGTGTTGAATGGAAAACATCACCATCACAGAATCCATGTTAGCAAAATATTTAGGGCGAGATTCGGGTTAAGGTTGCGTTCATTCATTCAAAGATGGCGGACTTCACATAGTTATCGATCAAGCAATTTACAGCTTGTTCTTTTCTTCTTCTTTTTTTTCCCTGGGCCCCGCGCTCTCTCCGGCAAAAGATCAAAGGCACTGGGTATGATTCACGACGCACACAAGCGCTATCAGATGAGACGGCCAGCAAGAAGTAGCGGTTCACGGTAAGGACACAGACTCCAGCGTACGCTGACGGTCCTGTGATTATGCAAAGAGCACAAATTTGACCTCACTGAGGGGGACCGCCACTCGGCTCAGCCCCTCATTCCGCATAAATCCTGCCTACAGTGCCGAGGGGCAGGAAGCTTTAACTGAAGGATCGAGCCGACGTGATTATGATGTTCACATATTTACCGGCTACAACACACGTACACTTGCAAACACGGCGCGGTCGAGACGTGTCGCCGTGAAGGAGCTTCAACCTCATCAATGGTAACAAATCGCTGGCCCTCGGCCCTCTAGGCAACCTGTTCTCTAGGGGCGACAGTAAGGGCTTGTGACGGCGGTGAAGGTAAGGGAAGTGTCCCCATCAGTCGTCAGATTCAAAGCATAAGAGTGCGAGCATCGCCTCGCCCCGCGACACAAACACGAAGAGGATGCTTGCAACTAATCATAATCGCCCTAATAAGCACAACTCACTGAGACGTCCAACCATAAACATTCTCTACACACTTTTCCTCTACTCGATCGTCATCTTCATCCTTTTCTACTTCTTCGTCGCCGGCGTCAGTCCACTTTTCACTTGTCGGCGTCTTTCTTGTATAAAATGTTATGGTCTTTCCGCAGGAAGTGATGTTTCTACGTTTGTTTTGCGGACGGGATGCACGTAATGTCACAGAAGAAACCCGGGGAAGACAGAAGGCAGGCCGGCCTGACTGACGGTTCACACGTTGCCGGCGTTGACAGTGTGCAGACGATCTACATAATATTCCCACTCCTCAACCTTGTACCAGTGCCCATGTGCTGAAAGTGAAAATGCTCCAGACAGTTCGCAACTGTTTCTCGCTCTTACCTGTGTATTTTTATAACCGTTGTCTGTGGTAGGGTTAGGGAGGAGGGAGGAGGAAGGAAGGGAAACAAAACGTTATGTCTAGGGCGCAATGAATTCAGGAGGGAGAGTGATAAAGGAGGTGGCCACAGTCTGGGCAAGAGAAGTGGGATGGACGCAATAGAAACGGCAAATTAAAAAAACCAGTGCAAACACTTCAGCAAGGAGTGACTGGGACAAAAGCAGGATGGCTACTGTAGCTGGTGGCGCAAGCTGAGTCGGGCAGAGCGGTCCGGGCGTAGCAGAGGCAATTACACTGGGCCACCTTCTTCCGGTCGCCGCGCACAGTCACTGGTCCGAATCCGGTCTTGTTCCGCGCCCAGAAGTGCCCAGCACCAGACAAAAACTTCAGAGCCCTCGCCTTCTCGCCTCCACTGCAGAAACATTCGCATTTTCCACGGCGCTCCTGATTTCCGAAGATCGTAAACGCCACTGGAGTCTGGGGATGATGACGTTGTCAGCGCTGAGACAAGCTGTGGGAGTGTCTGGTGCAGCGGCAGGTCCCTAGGGGTATCAAGGATGGAGCTGTCGGAGTGGTCAGCGAGCGGCATCTATTACAAAACAGCTTACAGTTGTACCGCGAACGCTGTTTCGCTTGATCGCTATAGATGGTTATTATCACCGGCGCTGTCAGATGGAACTTTCAATGTAGCATAGGCACTGCGACTCTGAAACCAGTCATTACAGCCACTGCAGCCACACACACACAAACAAAACCACTGAAGAAGACAGAAGCCCCCAATGGTCATGGTCTCTTGGTCCTCATGCCTGTAGTTTGGAGGAGAGGAAGGGGGGGGAGGGAGAACAAGCGCTAAAGGTCTCAAGGGGGCAAGAGATCCCCACTGAGTTAACCTCACTCCCCTTTCCACTACCACTGTACCACTGCCTTGATCCCCCCCTCCTGTCTTGCCTTGGCCGTTTCCTCTTTGAAGTCGTAGACAGATCCCCCCTCTTTCGCTCGCTCTCCGCCGTGGCTCACTTTTAAACTGTTTATTTTTTTGGTCTTTCCTTACTTTTTACAGTGAAGTAGTTGAAAGGTGTTGTCACTGCACTCGGCTTCAGGCCCTCGCTGCACTGAAAGACAAAAAGAAAAGAAACAAATGAACCACAGAATCAAAGCAAAGCAAACCACATACCTAATTGTCAATACAGAGCAATAGCTGGGTTGTGTGTGTGTTGTTGTTGTTTTGTTTTTTTAAATAAGTATTGAAATCCACTAGATAATGAGCTGGGTGAATCTGTTGTATTCCTAGAGGGAGGTGTAGGAGGCGGGGGCGGAGGAGAGAACATTAACCAAGTTATTTTTCTTACTTGCATTGTTAAGTTGTTGTTGTTTATTTTAAATAATACACAGGGTATAATTTATAAACTAATTAATATTGGATGTTTGACTAGTTCTGATGAAAAGTATTGTCACTGACAGTACAGATCTTGCATAAGTAATGCTAAATATATTATTACAATCGACCATTAGTTACAAAGTGAAACGGTACCTTAAGCACTGTAGGAAACCATTGGAGTCAAGCCCTCAAAGACTTCCGCTTTTGCATTAATTTAACTCTTGTTGTTAATGTTGTTGTTTTTGTTGTTGTTGTTGCATCACTTTTTATTCATCAGATTAACATAAGTTGTATTGATGGTTACATCATAAGCAATTAACATAATCTATCATGTGTACAACATACATATTTCCACATTAATTGTTTCATTAATTAATTCACTAATTAATTAACTCTTGTTGTTATCTGTAAAGTATTACGAGCAGTTTGCGGATAGATATATCAAAAGGTTTCTGTAATAGTTTATTTTATAAAGCGAAATTTAAAACTGCAAAGTCTGCTCAAAGCGCTCATACGCATACTGTCACACAAGCACTCGCAGAACAAGAGGCTGTACAATACAATAAACACGAGGAGTAATGCAATATAAATATAGGTAGTCTACCACATTACATGATTATTGCTTTAGGTCCAGCGGACTCTTCCAAGCCAAATCAGGACCGGACAACCCCTGATCCGCATAAAAGATCTGCTGAAACAACCCGAGTGGTAAAACTGAAAGCTCTCCACCAGCCAGTCACTTTACAATAAAGACATCCCACGCAGGGGATGCTGAGGCTGTACTCTAATTTATCGAACCCCCGTTTACAAAAACAAAATAGAATACAAACATCGTTATAAATTATCAACAAAACGCATACATATAAAATGCCAACATTGCTAAATAATAACATCATAGGAAGCCCTAGTGACACCACCTGGCAGAAAACGTCCAATATTCCCAAGCTGATCCAACAGACCTCATACACAAATAAGGAGTCTTGTCCCGGAAGAGTTTTCAAGAAAAAAGGTAGGTGACTGGTCAAGCGAAGAAGAAGATAGTATAGCAGATTGATAGAACAGAGCAGGAATGAGAAAGAAAAAATGAGAAAGACAGCGACAGTGGGAATTTAAAGCACTAAATTTCCAGAAAGTGGGGATACTATTTATACTGAAACCCCCGGCACTCCAACGGGGGAAGGTAGTCTACTAAACTACGTACATCTAACACATGCACACACATAACACACATGTACAATCAATGTAAGCAGTCACAACACGAAGAGAAATGGGTACATATACACATGTGCTGTACAATTAAACAAAAAGTAAAAAGTTATAAAATATGTAAGAAAATTTAACACACACACATGGCTTAATACAATAAAATACATCGACAGAACTTAAAAACATGACACTCTGGCTGACTGAGCCAGTAAAAGTAATCAAAGCAATAAGACAAGTACATTAAGACGGTATGGGATAAAATAGTTAACTTTGCCTACTTTCAGAAGCTTATTACATGACTGATCACTACAGTACAGGACATATTCGCTTAAACGTTGCTGTTGATTTTTTTTCTTGAAAGGCAGATGAATCAGAGTTTTAAGAAGATTATCTTTTATTGCAGGAGTATCACAGAACAAAACAGCCAAACCCTAAGAGCTGAGTAAGTGTCGAGTTTGAAGCTGATTGATAATCACCGCCAATAATAATAATAATAATAATAATAATAATAATAATAATAATAATAATAATAATAATAATAATAATAAATATATTCTACTATTACTACTACTACTACTACTACTACTACTACTACTACTACTACTACTACTACTACTACTACTACTACTACTTCTACTACTACTACTACTACTATTAATAATAATAATAATAATAATAATAATAATAATAATATAATTATATTAATAATAATAATAATAATAATAATAATAATAATAATAATAATAATAATAATAATAATAATAATGCAGACACATGACCTATGACGTATGACCTATGACGGGGTATGTAAGGCCTGATTCATGTAAGGCCTGATGCACCTCTTGTTGATAAAATAAACTCGGAGTTGGATTCTTGAGCAGCTAGCTCTTTGAGCTAAAAAGAGCACTGTATGAGAGCACTGTATGATAACAATGATTTACTCTTTGATTTTGTGTGTTTGTGTTTTTTTGTTGTTTGTTTGTTGTTGTTGTTTTTGTTGTTGCTTTAAATTTCCCCAAAGACTCACAAGGTGAGCATTGATTGATTGATTGATTGTTGCTTTAGGTCCAGCGGACTCTTCCGAGCCAAATCAGGACCGGACAACCCCCGATCCGCATAAAAGATCTGCTGAAACAACCCTAGTGGGAAAATTGAACGCCCTCCACCGGCCAGTCACTTTACAATAAAGACATCCCACGCAGGGGACGGCTGAGGCTTTACCCCAACTACTCGAACCCCCGGTTACAAAAACAAAATAGAATACAAACATCATTATAAATTATTAACAAAACATATACATATAAAATGCCTATACTGCTAAATAATACAATCATAGGAAGCCCTAGTGACCACCCGGCAGAAAGCGTCCAACACTCCCAAGCTGATCCAACAGACCCCATACACAAACAAGGAGTCTTGTCCAGGAAGAGTTTTCAAGAAAAAAAGGTAGGTCATTGATCTAGCGAAGAAGAAGATAGTATAGCAGAGTGATAGGACAGAGCAAGAATGGGAAAGAGTAAATGAGGAAGACAACGACAGTGGGAATTTAAAGCACTAAATTTCCATAAAGTGGGGATACTATTTATACTGAAAACCCCCGGCACTCCAACGGGGGTACTGTTGCCGCAGTGAATCTGTCTTGCCTACAAAGGAAAGACAGGTTTTCAACTGGGGCTTTCACTTTTCCATTTATAGGTTTGAACAATCTACAGTGGCAAGATTGCTCATGACCCCAAGGGGTAAAAAGGTGAGCATTAAGGGAGTATAAGAACAAATATCAAAACCTGTACCTGTGTAAGACAATCCCTTCTTAATACAGATTGACCTTTTTGCTTACAACCCCCTGATTTTCACTTTACCATGATGCCAGTTAAAAAGGAAGTATGATGAATTACACATATCCACAAATCACTAGCTACAAACAGATCGTTTGCTTTAACCCTCCCCTGATTTTTATGTGTGTTTGGGTGTGTGGGTGTGTTTGCGTGTGTGTGTACGTGTGTGTGTTGTGTTTCTCGCCAGTATTTATGTATTTATTTATTTATTTATTTAAATGTATTTCTTTCATAATTCTCACATAGCGCGTTTCCAGCTCAAGAGCTGCTCAAGGCGAGGTTTGAGACAGGATCTAACTCAAGCCGCGCGAGGCGCCCACTCGCTGCCTTAGCCCTAGGTGCAGCATCGTCTAACGCCCAGAAGACTGAGCAACGATCCTGGGCAACCCCGGGAATGGGGGGGGGGGGGGAGGACCTAGTGCCCGCTGGGTGTATTTGTGTAGTTGACTAAAGACATGAGCGTCGTGATCGTTATTAAAACCCCCGCGCGGTAGAACACGTGTTTGCACAGACTAGAACTCGGTTTATACTCTCAGCATCCGAAGGAGTGTACAGAGCTATTCGCAATCCAGCTGAAGCTGACTTTTTTTTTTCCCTTTTGAACTCACCACCTGATATATTCAGTGTAGGAGTTTTTTATTAGAGGATGTGCGTTAAGGGAGTAGCCTGCAAAGCCCAGTTATAGTTGCGTTGGCTGGGGTTTATGAGGGATGGGACTGGGGTTGACCTTGTCAAACATGAGGGATCTCCCAACACGCCAAGGAGCCCTATGTCGCTATGCATCAACGATCATTCAGTTTGTTCGCCCTTCTTCTTCTTCTTTTCTTCTTCTTCTTCTTCTTCTTCTTCTTCTTCTTCTTCTTCTTCTTCTTCTTCTTCTTCTTCCTCCTCCTCCTCCTCCTCCTTCCTCTTCTTCTTCTTCTTCTTCTTCCTCCTCCTCCTCCTTCCTCTTCTTCTTCTTCTTCCTCTTCTTCTTCTTCTTCCTCTTCTTCTTCTTCTTCTCCTCTCTCTCTCTCTCTCTCTCTCTCTCTCTCTCTCTCTCTCTCTCTCTCTCTCTCTCGCTATGCATCAACGATCATTCAGTTTGTTCGCCCCTCTTCTTCTTCTTCTTCTTCTTCTTCTTCTTCTTCTTCTTCTTCTTCCTCCTCCTCCTCCTTCCTCTTCTTCTTCTTCTTCTTCTTCTTCTTCTTCCTCCTCCTCCTCCTCCTTCCTCTTCTTCTTCTTCTTCTTCTTCTTCTTCTTCTTCTTCCTCCTCCTCCTCCTTCCTCTTCTTCTTCTTCTTCTTCTTCTCCTCTCTCTCTCTCTCTCTCTCTCTCTCTCTCTCTCACTCAGGCCATAACACAAACTCCTGTAACTTTTCCTCCCACAGGTAAGCAAGAAACCTTACAAGGTGTGAGGAGAGAAATGGCCAATACATACATATTTTTAAAGTTGGTGCTGTTGGTAGTAGTGATGTGTTTTTGTTTGTTTGTTTGTTATTTTCTTTATATATTTTTGTTTAATTGGTGGATAATTGTGTTAAAAAAAGAACTGCCAACATTCAACAATTACAATAATGAGAAACAAATGGATTTATATATGTATATATATACATATAAGTTATCTATGAATTTGTTTCTCATTTATTATATATTATGTTAGTAAGTGCATGTGCACGCTATCTTACATAAGCTAAGCTCAGCCACAAGCACAATTACGTTATTCAGAGATGTATACATTAAGGGTTAAGGGCCTACATCGTGCTTGATTTTTAATTAGTGCAAGAAACTGCTCTCCCCTCTCTCTTTCTCTCTTTGTGTGTTTATTTGTGAGAGAGAGAGAGAGAGAGTGTGTGTGTGTGTGTGTGTGTGTGTGTGTGTGTGTGTGTGTGTGTGTGTGTGTGTGTGTGTGTGTGTGTGTGACTGTGTGTGAGCGCGCGTGCGCTTTAAATGTATTTAATTTACTGATTGGCTCATGGGTGGCGTCATTTATTCTACGAGTGACTGATCCTTTTACGCATAGTTTTATTAATTTATTTTATCATTGACTGGTTGATTGACTCCTACTAATAAATAATTCATTCTCTCTTTCACTGATTGATAATGTCTGACTTATTAACCTAACTGACTGACTCAGCTGTCGGTCAGTTGATAACCTTTCCTAATGTTAAACTGTAATAATAACAGAATGAAGGCTTTTTCAGTCTTTGCATACTGCGCTCTTTCTTGAAGTTGAAGCCTTTTTCTTTTATTAGTGTGTTACATGCAACTCTTTAACTTGTGCTCAAATCGTTTTGCGGAGGACTTTCTGTCATATAAAACACTGCCGACCTGGAAAGACAGGCGCAGCGCAGGCACAATATTTCAGATCAAAGTCTGTCACTCGCCCTCCTCAGAGAAATTCTATTGCTATGGCATTAAACGAGCGAGCGTTGTAGCCAAGTGGGCAAAGGCGGGACTAACTTTCCTTGTCCACAGACCAAACACCAATGGCGCCTGACAAGTGTGGGATCGATCCAGCATCGGGGTGTTATATTTCTCCGAAAATTATTTACTTTCGACTCGGGCAACGTCTTCGGTTTTTTTTTTTTTGGGTGCTCCACCAGCAAAATTTCAAAAACACAATTAATATTAGGTAGATTTGGTTTGGGCGCACCACAGGCTGTGACTACGCCTTCCCCAGGGGAGGCAGTTCAGAATTTCCAGATTAAAAGGGACAATAAAGCGTTGTCAAAGCAAAACAACAAAAATTAAATAAATAAAAAAGAGGTTAAAACTGAAAATCCTTCTCCATTGCAATAATAGTTCATGTATAAGAATGGACAAAACTGAAAATCCCTCGCTATTGCAATATTTTATGTATAAGAACGGAACTAGGCCAATGAAATTGTGTCACTCACTACGAAAACATGTTGTTAATGTTGTATGAATTGAGGTCAATAAGTTAGACCTTTATGAGAACTTCTGTCTCTGTTTCTGCGACAGTTTACCCTGATGTTATAGCGCGGCAAAAGATTGTTCATATAATTTTTTATTTGATAGGATGCCAAGACATTTGAACGAAAAAATGTGTTTAGAAAATCGTGTCTTTTTGTAGAAATATTATTGCAGGGGGCAAAGTTACTAACTTTTTTTTAATTAACAGTCTTTTTGCTACAAACAAGCCTTTGAAATTATGTCGTACATTTCTCAGTGAAATATTACACGAACAGCAACAACAAAAAATGCGTAAAATATTATCGTTTTGCAAATATATTAACCTAGAGATGAATCATGGTCTCTGCGTTCAAAATTTTCCGTGGCGTACTGTAGCTGAGATCATATTTCCCGGCGACGATATTCTACACAACAGAAGACCCCACTTTGCAGTTGGTGGGGGAACGACCGACATCAGAGAGAACCGCCGAGAGTACAAAGTTAGAGAAGAAGAGGAAAAAGAAGAAGAAGAGGGGAGAGAGAGAGAGAGAGAGAGAGAGAGAGAGAGAGAGAGAGAGAGAGAGAGAGAGAGAGAGAGAGAGAGAGAGAGAGAGAGAGAGAGATGGAAAGAGAGAGAGGGAGAGAGAGAAAGAAGAAGATAGAGGTAGAGTTAAGACTCACTTTAGAAATGTGTTTCTTCGAATGTATTTTTTTCCTTAACACCACATTCAACTATTTTTTTTGTTTTCTCTTTCTTTCTGTGTTTGTAGGCCTACCAATATATGTTATTTCCCCCTCTCTCCCATATGTTAGCGTCTTCATCGAATTTCTGTCCTTTTCCGTATTTTATCAACGTTCGGGCATATAAAATATCTCAATAGCGAGGATTGAAACGCGTTACAGCAGAGCACCCCTATTCTTGTAGGGCAGGTAGAAAGGAAAAGTGAGGCTATGCCACAGGAGAATCAGCTCAACGTTAGAAGACCTGAATATATGTAATTCTATGCCTCTAGTTTTTATCCCTTTCCGCTTCCGGTATGTTCCAATCTCCTCATCAAGCTCAAATTAGTAACACACCTGCATTGTACCTGCTTTGTTCATACTTGAAACAGAAGGAGCGCATATGAAAAAGTTCATAGCATAAGTCGGACTTAGTAAGTGCAATTGCGCTTGTACGGAAACTCAGTTGCGGGTCTACAGTTTATCATCTTGGTCTGTGGACAATGTGTCGTTGGACCTTAATAGAGAGGTGGTGTCTACTTGGAGGTATTATTCTCCGACTGGTACTGGCGGGGCCGCGAACAGTATCGTTTTGACGCCACAGTGGCCCAGCATAATAGATATCAAAGAGGTGCCTCCTAACGTGAGATACCTCGCCTTTACGACTCGGGGTGAGCCTGAATGGCGATAGACCACAGTCAACAGTCACCCCACACACGATCCCACCAACGCTGTGCAGCCCGCCGACGACGCCGCTGGGAGGGAGGGACGCGATGACTGTGAATAGGCTACAGAGGGAGAAGACATACTGCACCGAGTATTGCAGACCACCCGAGATTGAATATATATCCGATATATATATATATATATATATATATATATAGAGAGAGAGAGAGAGAGAGAGAGAGAGAGAGAGAGAGAGAGAGAGAGAGAGAGAGAGAGAGAGAGAGAGAGAGACAGACAGACAGACAGACAGACAGAGAGACAGACAGACAGACAGACAGAGCGACAGAGAGAGACAGCTAGAGAGAGACAGAGCTAGAGATAGAGAGAGAGACGTATAATGTTCTTTTATTATGATGTCTAACATGCAAACTTTTTTTTTTGGTAAACAAAAATATGATTCCTCGAGAACAAACAAAATGCTGGAGCTTCAGGCCAGTGTATTCCTTATGTAAGCCTATGGATTCTTCGATTGATTTCCGATATTTTGCTGGTGCCCCGCTTACAGATGATTCTCCCCCAAATAATATATGTCGCAGGTAGTCCTTCACCCCTGTACAACTTTAAGACAGTCCGAAGAGTCTCACCTCCCTTCCCCCGCCAAGCTCGCTCACCCCCACCTCCTCCTGCCACCCCTCCTGTCCTCACTACAAACTCCACCCCTGTCTTAAACCAACTGAACCCGTTGTCGCAGCAGGTGAGTCGCTCGATGCGGTACGCTACCCTATTATGCAGTATTTATTGCGGTTTGCTTGACCACATCCAACACAAGGCTTCTGCTTGACCTGTAAGTGGACACCTGTGTTTTATGTTTGACTTCTTGCTGTACAAAGTACCTGGACAAAATAGTACATCCATTCATCAAGACCTTCCATAGAAGAACATTTTATTATTTTCCTGTAGACGAAGCGCCCCCACCGACCACCGTCGCTGTTACTAAACAGTCTATTATTGCCGCATGTTTGAGCAAGATGAATCCCAGGATAGGTGAACTATTTCTAAAGGCAAAACCGCGCAGAAAATTGCCAGAAGGCATTAAAGTAGTATTTGATGTCCTTGTAAAATAAGAAATATCTTATACCCGCGTATACGATGTGTTGGGTCCCGCGGGTCTACTAACTAATATTACCTTCTCCCGGACTTGAAAAAAGGGCTGATCTGAGATGTCTTGAAGACCACCGTGACATGAGGATAGGTAAGGGCGTACTGGAAACGAAGAGAGGTTAAGCCCGTGGTCTGGAGTGGTAGCTAGCTTGAACCAGTCTTCTATTTAATTTACAGAACGAAGAGCAGACATGCGAAATAATGATATTTCGAGTCTGAACTTTTCTGACAGAAGATCTGATTTTACCAACCTAAAAAAAGAACTTCTGCAAAAATCACTGCACCAGTTATTTTTCACTTTGTTGTATGCAAATCTGTACTCTCCATGCAGTTATGTTCTTTTTTTTAAAGCCTGTTGTTACTGTTTACATGTAGCAGCAACTGTAATTTGATACATTTTGGGCCGTAATTGGAATACCAAACTTTTTTAAAGCATAAAATATCGAGCCCAATAAAATTATCAGCGTTATAGTCTACCAGGCACATTGCAAGGAGGTAGAAGAAGAGGGAGACCGAAAAAGAGGTGGGAGGACAACATTCGAGAATGGACTGGTTGACTCTGAGCGAAACCATCAGGGTTCCTTAGGACAGAGAAAGATGGAGTACGTTGGTTCAACGATCATCTGTGGTGCCCCTACGACCTCCGAGTTATGGGATAGGATAGGATAGGATAGTCTACCAGTCGCGTGGTAATCATGCCATCGCTGCGATAATGATGGCGGTGACAGCAAATTTTAGAAAGATCTTGCAGTATTAAGCTTTCTCGGTTTTGATAATGATGAGTATGATACAATATTATCCACATTAAGGAAAATCTGTTGTTTTAAGTCTTTCCGACTTTTAACAAAAATCCTAGCGGAAGAATAAAAAGACAAAATTAATAGCCCAGTTGACTGCTTCCTCCAATTATGTCCGTACAAATGTGTGAGCTTTCGAAATACAATTCACATAACTATTTCAAATGACTGCATATTCCTCCCAGCCTTATTGCAGCTTCCGGTTATCTCCATAATCAAGTGTGGGTTGTTGTTTTTTTTTTGGCAATATCTATACAATACTCTTGTAAGATGAGTGTTACCAGCTTAACCAATCCATATGAAGTAGGTGTCGAGAGTATGTAAATGAATGAGTCTCACTTCGCATGCCTTCTTTGGCGACCACCCGTTAACTCCTGGCCGGGTACCTTTATTCATACAGCACATTTTACGACCAGCCTCCCCTTAGCAGGGGGGACACGGATTGTGGATTTTCTTACGCTTGGGATATTTATTCGGTTGCCTGCCGCGTGTTTATTCTTTTGCTTCCTCCGAGCGAATTTAATAACCGCGGACTTTGAAACCATAGGGGAGGAGTCAAAATAGTTTCTCCTTCTTTCTTGTGTATTTCTCTGCGTGAGCGTGTGTGTACTGTGTGTATATGAGTTGATTTGCGTGCTGTATGCTAGATAAAATTTTCATATCCGTCACTCTTGTTCTTGTTTTTGCAATAGCTCTTATACTGTTTAAAATAAACCAATCAACATACATATATCCAGGGAAAGAAAATTGAATACAGATTTCATTTCTGATACAGATAGAGGAGTAAATTAAATAAATGAAGACTTTGGTGTCCGTAAAAAAGTGTGAAATTCAGATTTTGCAAAACCCTTTTTCAATAGTGTTGCTGACTGGCAAAATAAAATCTATTATCACATTCATGCATTTTTAGTTGATTTACAAATTCAACAATGTTACAATGTTTAACACTCCATGGATAATTAACTTCATTGGACATCAAACAAAACAAGACAAAAAGAAAAGAAAGACACCGACCGTACTACTAATTCTACCAAAAGTTTCTCTTGGTCAGTGATTGAATCACTGACACTTTCACTAGATGATAGATCTAGATGTAGAGTTAGAATTTACAGGTTCACAATCAGAATCATTGTTTCCATCTCCATCAAAATCTTCTTCACCACTATCATTGTCTCGCAATATTTCACCAAGAACATCTTCGAGAGGCACACGGTTTCGAACATGTTTAGTCGAAGAGCACGATCAAACATGTGCTTTTTCCAACGATAAAACTCGGTCTGTGTCAGTCATCAAGTCTTGCAAATACCATCCTGCAAGGCACAGTGCAAGGAGGTAGAAGAAAAGGGAGACCGAAAAAGAGGTGGGAGGACAACATTCGATAATGGACTGGTTTGACACTGAGCGAAACAATCAGGTTGCTGAGGACAGGGAAAGATGGAGTACGCTGGTTAAACGATCATCTGTGGTGCCCCTACGACCTCCGAGTTACGGGATAGGATAGGATAGGATAGGTCAGTCGGAACATAGTGCTTTCAGGGAAGAAAGAGCTTCAAGGGAAGTAACTGAATTACTCTCCTTTTCTTGTTCTTCTGCTACGCGAACCGAAAGTAACATAGAGTTGCAAATAGACGTACCTTGTTCCTTTGAAAAGCAGTCAGAGAGAGCGTACGTCGTACATCCACAGCGAAGGCAAAGGGTTAAGACGGCATGCCTCTTCTTCTTTTTCTTCCTCTTCTTCTTCTTCTTCTTCTTCTTCTTCTTCTTCTTCTTCACAATGTCTTTATCCTCTTCTTCGTCACTACTAATCCTCATATTTTCCCTTCTCTTTCTTCCTTCTCCTCCTCCTCCTCCTCATACTGTTTATTGTGTGTGGTTCCACCGTTCAACCGTACACTGCATATGGTGTGCGTAATATATTTTGCAATAAACTAGTGAACTGCTAGCATTGAAAATGGACAATAATTATAAACACTTCGATAAATCAAATAAAAGATCTTTTAATAATAAAAAACGAGACAAATTATTACGTGGCAAATTTTGTAGCTACCAGGCTCTTCATCAAGCAGACAAGCCATCACAGAACAATACGTTAAATTGTTGTTGTTCTAAATCTCCAAGGGCACACCTCAGAATGTAACCATTTTGCTTTGTTCTTTGTATGAAGGAAAATAGGTTCACTTTCTCAGTGACAGCACGGGACCAGTAGTGCAGTGCTACCCAGCACAAGGATGACTAGGGCCAATCTGAATCATGTTCACCAACCCCTAACTCTAACCTGTACACAAACTTGCGTTGTTGTTGTTGTTGTTGTTGTTGTTATTATTATTATTATTATTATTATTATTATTATTATTATTATTATTATTATTATTATTATTATTATTATTATTATTATTGTTATTGTTATTATTATTATTAGATAATCTTATAATCTGGTGTGTTTTATCTCCTTCAAACTTTTACCCATTACCGTTATTATGATGATGTTGTTGTTAATAATGATGATGATGATGATGATGATGATGATGATGATGATGATGAGGGTGGTTGTTATTACTATCATTAGTAGTAGTAGTAGTAGTAGTAGTAGTAGTAGTAGTAGTAGTAGTAGTAGTAGTAGTACTATTACTACTACAACTACTACTTCTATTACCTCTACTTCATCGGAAGGAAGTATAAACCTAACCTGTGCACGCACGCATTCCATAAGATGAGAGTATAAACCGAGGTCTAGTCTGTGAACGCACGCATTTCAGCTCAGGGATTTTAAGGATCCTGACGCTCATGTCCAAAGGGGGTGAATGCCGGCTACACAAATGCAACCAGCAGGCACTACGCCCAATCCCCGGTCGCCCAGGGTTGTGCTCGGTCGTCTGGGCGTCAGACTATACGCCCAAAGGCTGCAATTGAGCGCCTCGGGCGGCTTGAGTTCGATCCTGTATCAGCCAGCGTCTTGAGCAGCTCTTGAGCTGGAAAAGCGCTGTTCAAGAACGATCAAATTAGTAATCAATAAACGGGCTTTTCAAGGATCATGACGCTCATGTCCAAGGCGGGTGAGTGCCGCGGGTCAGGTTAACAAATACACTCGGAAATGCTCAAGGTCTCTTTCCCCCCTCGGCATGTTAAAACTTGTTCAGTTGTCTGTGGCGTTAGCTGAGGCTCCTCGGTCGTTAAGGCTTGTTTAAAAGTCTGTGACGTTAGCTGAGGCTCCTCGGTCGTTAAGGCTTGTTCAGTTGTCTGTGGCGTTAGCTGAGGCTCCTCGGTCGTTAAGGCTTGTTCAGTTGTCTGTGGCGTTAGCTGAGGCTCCTCGGTCGTTTAGGCTTGTTCAGTTGTCTGTGGCGTTAGCTGAGGCTCCTCGGTCGTTAAGGCTTGTTCAGTTGTCTGTGGCGTTAGCTGAGGCTCCTCGGTCGTTAAGGCTTGTTCAGTTGTCTGTGGCGTTAGCTGAGGCTCCTCGGTCGTTAAGGCTTGTTCAGTTGTCTGTGGCGTTAGCTGAGGCTCCTCGGTCGTTAAGGCTTGTTCAGTTGTCTGTGGCGTTAGCTGAGGCTCCTCGGTCGTTAAGGCTTGTTCAGTTGTCTGTGGCGTTAGCTGAGGCACATAAAAACACCAAGTTGCAAGCGCATTTTGGCGGCTTGAGTTCACCGCTGTTTCCGCCAGCGCATCGAGCAGTTTTTGTCTTGATAAAGCGCTATAGAAGAAGAAGAAGAAGAAGAAGAAGAAGAAGAAGAAGAAGAAGAAGAAGAAGAAGAAGAAGAAGAAGAAGAAGAAGAAGAAGAAGAAGTAAACAGAATGCAGAATACAGAATTTTTATTGTCCCCACAAACACCTGCAAGACAATTCTTGGTAGTAGTAGTAGTAGTAATTGTTGTAGTAGTAGGCCTAGTAGTAGTAGTAGTAGTAGTGGTAGGCCTAGTAATAGTAGTAGTAGTAGTAGTAGTTGTTGTTGTAGTAGTAGTAGTAGTAGTGGTAGGCCTAGTAGTAGTAGTAGTAGTAGTAGTAGTAGTAGTAGTAGTAGTAGTAGTAGTAGTAGTAGTAGTAGTAGTAGTAGTATGCTTTATGATCGTCTTTTAAAAGCACAAGTCATTAACAAGAAAACAAGAAGAAGTAGAAGAAGAAGATCGTCCTTTAAAAGCACAAGTCATTAACAAGAAAACAAGAAGAAGACGAAGTAGAAGAAGAAGAAGAAGAAGAAGAAGAAGAAGAAGAAAAAGAAGAAGAAGAAGAAGAAGAAGAAGAAGAAGAAGAAGAAGAAGAAGAAGAAGAAGAAGAAGAAGAAGAAGAAGAAGAAGAAGAAAAAAAATGAATAATAAAGTATAAATTAAAGAAATAATACGGGGTTTTATTTGTTTTATATATTTATTTATTCATTAGTAGAAGTAGTGCGCTCCCCTATATGCTTATAGTGTCCGGGGACGTTAATCTACATGCCTGCCTAGTAGTAGTAGTAGTAGTAGTAGTAGTAGTAGTAGTAGTAGTAGTAGTAGTAGTAGTAGTAGTAGTAGTAGTAGCGATCACCAGATATAGGATAAGGCAGTTTCACTCCCTCACTGTTGCCTGTACTCTGTTAGCCTCAAATGCTGACTGAAGAAGGGTCGTCTTTGAAGACACATTTTGTTTGTTCCTTCTAATAATCGCGTCACACGCCTGACTTGCTTCCTTGCGGGATTTCTCCCCTCTGTTCCACACAGCAATCATGCAACCTGGCTAAATTAACTTTGTAGGCTAGGGAGAGGGTAGAGAGGTATAAAACAGGGAGAAAGAGGGGAGAGAGAGAGAGAGAGAGAGAGAGAGAGAGAGAGAGAGAGAGAGAGAGAGAGAGAGAGAGAGAGAGAGAGAGAGAGAGAGAGAGACGTGATTGGTGTGCACACCCATTATGATTCACCTTTTTATTTTTTGTTATTGTTACGTTGAAACGCGAATGGTAGTACGTCGGAAGCGCGCACGATAGATCTAATCGTTTCGTTTTGCAAAGTATTCAATAATGGAGTTTATTTACCTTTGATTTGAGTTTGCATTGTTGTTAGGAGAGGCTTTGTATAACGTTGATAATTTGCGTTAGTCGATATTACTGGGGAAGTTTCTGGATCTGCGTGTTTACTCTCGATAGAAATTTCCCGATACATGTCGAAGCAAGAGAAGGTTCCGGGTATGTTTAGAACAATGTATGACGTAAGTCAGCGATGACGATCTTTAATTCTGATTGGTTGTAATGCGTCATTTTCTAGAACAAACTGAGGTCATCTCGAGTTGAGAGAAAAATTATATATTCGATGCTCCGTGTGTTGTTGTGGATAGTTGTTGAAAGCTGTTAAGTTGAGTTGAGAATTGTATGCAGTTGTTGATGTGTGCTGAATAAAAGTGGAAAACTTCATACGTCGACTTTGTGACTTGTATGCTGCTTGAGCGGGCTGCGTGGATAAACGAATCTGAGTTACACCCTATCAGGAATTCAGCATTGGGGCTGAATCAGATACTGATAGAAAATCACCAACATCGAATTGAGTGTAACAGTTATTTTTGGGGGGTGGGGGGGAAGGAAAGAGAGAGAAGGAGAGAGAAGAGAGAGACAGACAGACAGAGACAGAGACACGGAGAGAGACAGAGACAGAGAGAGACAGAGAGAAAGAGACAGAGAAAAAGAGGGAGGGAGGGAGAGAGAGAAAGAAAGAAATATGAATGACGCCACACTCGGTGTCGTCTTTATTTTCGTTTTCATCTTCTGGTTTGTGTACGCCTCCACCAACTTTGGTAAAATCAGTGCATAAGTAATAAACATTAATATAAAAACACAAGCAACAATAAATAAAATTTAAACATGTAATAAATAATAAATAAACTGAGCTGAAATACAGGTATCTATTGCAAGTTTTATAATAAAAACGGCATCTTTCAAAAGTACGAGTAAGCCATGTAAAAACGACAGTAAAAATTGTTTAGAACTTATTCGCCTATGATAATACTCATTTAAAATAATGTTCAATTAACTTGAAACCGTTCAGCTTTTCATTCTTTCCTTTATCCTGCCCGGTTGGAAATCTTATCACCGTGAGTGAAAAAATGGTAACAATTAGCCCGGATTATCGGGAATTAAAAAGCTGTCAATGATAAAAGCGGCACTGATTTCCTGATTCAAGCGGACCCGTAACGGCGGCACGCGCTAAGGTCAAATGCAGATTAGATGGTCGCACATCCGGGTCGAAATTCTTTGCCAGAGTTACTTCCCTCCACCCTATAATAAGCAATGCGATATTTAGATCTAGATGTGGGGCCGGGTAGCTCAGCTGGTAAAGCTGCTTACTAGTAACCGTAAGGTCCCTGGTTCGAATCCCGGATTGGCCAACATGTGACCATATTATTTTCCATCAACTGATTCGCTGGTGTCAGAATAATGTGACTAGTAGTCGCCTATACGCTACGGTGTCGTGTGATTATAATCTACAATGAACGGATCTAGAAGTGTAGCAAGTTGATTAGGGGGTGGGAATGAGAGGGAGGGAGAGGTAGGTAAAGGCGGAAATCAGTCCATATTAAAATTGTTGCGTGTCCCTAAACGGTCAACATGTTCCCTCTGTTTATTTCAGCTTTCCAGTTAGATCTTTGAAATTTACGTTATAAAAGCTTTTGAACATTCTGAGTCTTAATTTAAACTATGTTTTTTGCTTGTTTTGGTATGTTTCTTTGTTTGTGTTGCTATTTTGTACTTTTTGTTGCAATTAAATACGACTGTATGTTGTGTTTATCGATACCTATATTTTTTTTAATCAATACAACAAAAAACGTGAAAAAACAGAACTGCGTGTGTGTTTGTAAGTACGCAAGAATCTAGTAATATCTAATATCTTTGCAATTTCCTTATAATGAAATGGTAATATTTCGATTTAAAACATAATTTTAAAATATAACTACGAAATTGAATAGATGCTAAATAAAAAGAAATTATCTCAACGCGCACAACACGCCACCACACTGACTCCATCTAGTTGTCTCCCTTTTTTTCGAGTTCATATGTCATCCATCCATCATAGTTAATGAGCAATTAAATTTTGTCTAATCGGTCCGAGGGCAAAATTGTCATCATTAGATACGATACACAAGTAACATAAGTAAATCAAAATTAACACTATGCAAATAGGGAAAAAGCTTGGAGTGGGCCGCGCGTACATAATTGCAGTGTATAAGTGTGCAGATCTGTATTTAACGTTGTGCTGCGACGGAAATTGAACGAATTAATGACAAATTATAAAGTGCATTATAAAACATTTTCAGACATTATACGTTAATGGAATCTTGGCGTGGAATATATATTATGCCCAACGAGATCTTCTCAAAGTTTCTACGAGCCGAAGGCAAGTGAAACATTGATTTGATCGGGTTGGACATCTGTCATGAATGGTTTAATCGGGCGGATAGCCTATATCTATCTAGCTCGTCTTCAAAACACAGGATCGACAGAATATATGTATACATTTTTCGTGGACGACAGTGGTCCGTGTAGGTATTCTTACGACTTTCACATTCCACCTGTGATTGGTCAATACCAAGCAATATCATTTTAGTCACACCAATGAAAATACAAGACACTTATGGAAATCGAAACATAAAAGTTTGTCTGCAACCCTAAAATTATTAAAGATTTAAAGGAATCAGTGAAGGAATCTGAATGAACGAGTATATAAAAAACAAACTTTTTTTTAACAAACGAATAGTATATAATTTTATTGTAATAGGAATAAATGCATGCATGAATGAAAAAATGAACTGATGAACAAAATAAACAAAAACAAACTGTATACGTCACGTTACTTCTAACAAAACAAAAATAAAAGTAGCTCAATACAAAAATAATTTAAACTACTTTTTTTCTTTCATTTTTCTTTTTTTTTCTTTCTGTTGGTCTGTCTTTTTTCTTTATTTACTTCCTTCTTCCTCTTTCTTTCGATATTTCTTTCTTTCTTTCTTTCTTTCTTTCTTTCTTCCTGCTTTCTATCTCTTTCGTCATTGAGAACAGCTTAAAGTTAACCTACTTAGTCCTTCCTTTATTTCCTCTTTCCTTCCTTTCTTTCTTCGTTCCTATCTTTCTTTCTTTCTTCCCTCCTTCCTTCTTTCATTTCTTCTTTTCTTTTTCCATTCCTTCTTTTTTTTCTTTCTTTCATTTCTATCTGTTCTTTTCTTCCTTCCTTCTTTTCTTCCTTCCTTCCTTCTTTTCATCCTTCCTTTCTTCCTTCTTTTCATCCTTCTTTTCTTCCTTCCTTCCTTCTTTTCTTCCTTCATACTTTCATTCCTTCTTTTCTTCCTTCCTTCTTCCTTCTTTTTTCCCTTCCTTCCTTCCTTCCTTCTTTCTTTTCTTCCTTCCTACCTTTTCTTCCTTCTTCTCTTCTTCCTTCCTTCCTCCTACTCTTTCTTCCTTCCTTTTTTCTTCTTTCCTTCTTTTCCCCCTTCCTTCTTTTCTCCCTTCCTTCCTTCTTTCTTTTCTTCCTTCCTTCCTTTTCTTCCTTCTTCTCTTCTTTCTTCCTTCTTCCTATTCTTCTTTCCTTCCTTTTTTCTTCCTTACTTCCTCCTTCTTTTCATTCATTCTTTCTTCGTTTCTTCCTTCCTTCCTTCTTTTCTTCCTTCCTTCCATCTTTTCTTCCTTCCTTCGTTCTTTTTCTCCTTCCTTCATTCCTCTCTTCCTTCCTTCTTTTCTTTCTTCTTCCTTCCTTCCTTCCTTTCTTCTTTCCTTCTTTCTTTTTATTCCTTCATTCTTTTTCTTCTTTATTTCTTCTTCTTTTGTTTTTCAATCTCTTCACTTCTTTGTATTTTTCATCCGCCCTTCCTTTGTTTTTTCCCTTTATCTAATTTCTTTTCTTTCATTCCTTTTTTATTCCTTTAATCCTTACTTAGTTCTCAATATATATTTACCTATCTATTATTATTTACACTACTTGTAACTTTTAATGCACGACACCTCAAATACAGCATAAAACAAACTCATAACCTTTCGTGACCTCTTCCATGAACCCTGCCGGTAGACATTTGTAATATCAGCTTTTAAAACGCGGAGTTGAGTAGCAGGAAGCGCGGATGAAGATCAAAGGATATTCGGATGTCTCTTTTTACACTATTTTATACATGGACAGAAGAAGAAGAAGAAGAAGAAGAAGAAGAAGAAGAAGAAGAAGAAGAAGAAGAAGAAGAAGAAGAAGAAGAAGAAGAAGAAGAAGAAGAAGAAGAAGAAAGAACAACAACTACAAGAAAAGAAGAAGAAGAAGAAGAAGAAGAAGAAGAAGAAGAAGAAGAAGAAGAAGAAGAAGAAGAAGAAGAAGAACAACAACAACAACAACAACAACAACAACAACAACAACAACAACAACAACAAATACAAGAAGAACAAGAACAAGAAGACGAACAAGAACAAGAATGATGAGGAGAAGGAGAAGAAAAATGAGAAGGAGGGCAAACAAGAAGAAGAAGAAGAAGAACAACAACAACAACAACAACAACAACAATAACAACAACTACAAGAACAAGAAGGACAAGAAGAAGAAGAAGAAAAAGAACAACAACAACAACAACAACAAATACAAGAAGAAGAACAAGAAGAACAAGAACAAGGAGGAGGATGAGAAGGAGAAGGAAAATGGGAAGGAAAGCCAACCAAAAACATTTATAAAGGAAAGAACGGGAAAAAATGTGTTGGAGAAGGAGGAGCCCAAGGAAGAGGTGAAGGGAACAAGAAGAATAGGAAGAAAAGAGGAGGATATTTATGTAAATATGACAGAAGGAAGAGAAAGAAGACGAATGGTTCAAGGCGCAAGAATTAGAAGGAAATACAGGAAAATGACGAGAAAGAACAGGGGGAAGAGAAGAGGACTGGACGACGAAGAAGAAAGAAGTCAATCAATGGGTGATTTGATCTGTATTTCTAAAAGCACCTTTAACGTGAATCGAAAGGAGTAGGAGAACGCAAAACAGGCGGAGATTATCTACATGGACAGAAGAAAAGAGAAAGAGAAAGAGTCTGGCATGTTAGTATAATTCCAACGCCAAAGGCACGAAAGAAAACGAAACCGTGTACAAGGGCAGAGATGGCAAAGCTTAGATATAAGTCAACAATATAGTGCTGTTGTCTTTTAATACAGTTGATAAATAATGTTATTGTTAGATAGTGTTTGATATTCATAGCTGGTTTTCAGATGGGATACTTTTTTAGATTATAGTTGTTACACTCCGTTTGATGTTGGTGTTTTCTATCAGTATCTGATTCAGCCCCGATGCTTGAATTCCTGATAGGGTGTAACTCAGATTCGTTTATTCACACAGCCCGTCCAAACAGCATACAAGTCACAAAGTCGACGTATGAAGTTTTCCACTTTTATTCAGCACACATCAACAACTGCATACAATTCTCAATTCAACTCAACAACTTTCACAGCAACTTTCCAAATCACTATCAACAACTTTTTTTCTCTACAACGATCTCTGCACACGATTAAATAACCTCTCTCTTTTCCGGAAAGATTTCGTACATGGTAGAAAATGACGTACTGCCACCAATCGAATAAAAGATCGTCATCACTGACTTACGTCAATACATATTTTTATATCTTCCAGAACGACCTCTTGCTTCTACATGTATCAGGAAATTTCTATCAAGAGTAAACACGCATATCCAGAAGATTCTCAAATAATATCGACTAACGCAAATTATCAACGTTATACAAAGCCTCTCCTAACAACAATGCAAACTCAAATCAAAGGTAAATAAACTCTATTATTGAATACTTTGCAAATCGAAACGATTAGATCTATCGTACACGCTTCCGCCATACTTTCGTTCGCGTTTCAACGTAACATAACCCCCCACTCAAGAAGAAATTTACCTAATTTCTTTCAACAACGTTGAAACGTAATGCACAAACAAAGTACAGAATTAAAACTTACTTCAGACTGTCTCATTTACTGTCAATGTTCTCAGTTTATATACACAGAGTCCATGTTTTTCATCCGCAAGTCTTTCTGGATACTGTCAATGTTCACAGTTCATTCACACAAGGTCAATGTTTCTCATCTGCAAGTCTGTTTAGATATTGCCAATGTTCTCCACACAGTCAATGTTCTTTCAACCGCAAGGAAACGACGCCCTCATCAGTTGCGGTCGTCATCGGCCCAGGGTCAAAGACAGTGATCTCGTGGGCTTTCCTGGAGTCAGTGCATCCTCCGTTGTCTTCCTCTCCCGTCGGATGTCCGACGCAGTCGACGTTGTCAGCTCCCAGAATGCATTCGCTGGGTCTCACGGTCAGGTTGGCTTCTGTGGGACGGTGGAACGGCTCCCTCAAGGTCTGCAGATGCTCCTTCCAGGTCTGGGTGTGGACTTCATGTTCGACTAAAGTCGTAGAGCCTGGGACATCATTGAAGTTATGGGGAAACTCGCCCATAAGGTCATTGAGCTCCAACTTCTGACCTTCCGTCAAGCTCGGTCCTAGCTTAACATCATCGATGCCTTCTTTGCTGTGGAAGTCTCCCAGTTCCAACAGTTCTTCGCTGTCAAAGCTGTCGTCGGTCACAGCTGCTGTGGCTGCGTGCACAGTCTCTGGTAGCCTTTCCACGTACAGCTTAAGGAGGTTGGCGTGGTATATCTTGGAATGCTGACCGACCTTCACCTTGTAGTCATTGATCCCCACCACGGTCTCCACTTCGTACGGGCCTTTCCACTGCATCAGCAACTTATTATGATCGGTAGGTAGCAGCACCAGCACTTTGTTGCCAGGTTTGAACTTCCTGTTCACAGCCCTACGATCATAGTAGTGCTTTCCACAGTCCTGGGATTTCTTCAGGTTTTCTCTGGCTATCTCGAGAGTCTGCTCCAGCTTCTCCCGTAGCTCAAACACGTACTGGTAGCTGTTCTTCACCTCTGGGGTTTCTACTTCTTTCGTCCACAGTTCTTTTAGGATGTGCATCGGCCCTCGGATGGTTCTTCCGTACAGCAGCTCGAACGGAGAAAAGCCGGTGGACTCCTGCGGTACTTCTCTGTAGGCGAAAAGTAAGGCGTTGATATAGCGATGCCATTGTCCGGGCTGCTCGCTGCACAGTTTCTTCAGGGTGGACTTCAGCGTAGCATTGAACTTTTCGACAAGCCCGTTGCACATTGGATGGTAGGGTGTCGTAGTCAAATGCCGGATGCTCAGCAGTCTGTTGACCTCCTTCATGCAGTCAGAGACGAACTGCGTCCCGAGGTCTGTCAGAATTTCTTCAGGCACTCCAAGCCTACTGAACATGTCCACCAGTGCCTCTGCTACAGTTTCAGTGTCAATCTTCTTCAGTGGCACTGCTTCTGGGTACCGAGTCGCATAGTCCACTAAAGTCAGTACCCACCGATGACCTTCTTCACTCGGAGGTCTTATTTCGCCGATTAAGTCTAAGGCCACCCTCTTGAAAGGTCGGTCGATCAGAGGCA
Source organism: Oncomelania hupensis (assembly GCA_036898135.1). Classification (NCBI taxonomy): domain Eukaryota; kingdom Metazoa; phylum Mollusca; class Gastropoda; order Littorinimorpha; family Pomatiopsidae; genus Oncomelania; species Oncomelania hupensis. The sequence continues at coordinate 114,063,837 of CM072512.1, forward strand.
TCCTCTGCATAGGCACTTTCGGGACCCTTCCTCGAGGTATGGTCTTCTGGCAAATGTCACATGATCGGCAGAAACGGCTGACGTCCGCATGAAGCCCTGGCCAGTAGAACACCGCCTGGATTCTGTCTGACGTCTTCTTGATGCCTAGGTGACCTCCCATGATTGAGTCATGCGCTACTTCCATCACCTGGCGCCTTAGGGGTAACGGTACCAATACTTGACGTAGTGGTTTCCCTCCGTTGACCCTCGGGTGCTGGAAGATTCGATACAGGATCTTGGCCTTCACCTCAAAATAGACCGTACCACTGCCTTTGGTCACGTGGTCTTTGCGGTTCCTGTACTTGTTTAAAGTACTATCATCTTCCTGGAGCTGGATCAGCTTATCTCTGTCCACGATGGCAGCTTTAGAGTTGTCGGCGACCTTCAGTGGCGTAGACGTCTTGTCTCTCTTGGCCTGGGCCCTGGTAGTAACGGCACCGACGATCTCTGGTCGGCAGGGCTGAGCCGGAGTAACCACATTGTCCCGTAGCAGCTCTGTAAGGTCTCCATCGGGAAATGGCAATGGATCCTCCTCCACAACTTCGACGTGTTGGGTTAAGGCAGGACTCCATTCTGGATCGGGGTCGTCGGGTCGTCTCGCGCCGTCGATATTCCCGATCATCAAATCATACAGCGGCTTCTTCAGGCAAACCGCTTCGACTTCGCCTATGTAGAAAGGGGTGTTGACATGAATTTTTGCAACTGGCGCTTTCACACATTTGCTGTCGGCCATGAGTGTCCATTTAGAATCGCCAGTGAATTGTTCTTTAGCGATTAGGTCTTCTCTGACGATGACCCCACTGCAGCCAGAGTCTCTTAGAACAGTCACTTCATGATTTCCGACGCGTCCCTTTGAAACAGGCATGTTCTGGACGGTCACAGCTGCGCTGGCGACGACGGGGATGGATTTTCCGTTGGCAAGGAGGAGTTGGCCATCGGTTATGCACTCTTGCACGTCCGCGGGAGTAGCTGCGCGCTCGGTCTCACTCGGAAGAATGACGCTCCCGCCGCACACTTGATGGTCAGATCTACTGGATTGCCGTTGATTGGAGAACCGCCTCTGCCGGTTGCCCGCCGCTGCATTGTCCGTACTGCCCCGCTGTCCGCTACTTTTGTTTTGAGGACAGTTAGCCGCTCTGTGGTCTGTAGCGATGCAGGTGAAACAGCCTCTTGAATGCCCTTCCCTGGGAGGTGGCGTGGAGTCCGTCGGTCTCTGGCTCCCTTGGATCTGGTTCCCATGGTTTGCAGTCTTCTGAAAATGTTTCGTCGCGCTGGGTGGCCCCAGGGTCTTCCCATGAGCGATGAGATATCTTTCAGCAGCCTCAGTCACATCTTTAAGCGTCTGCAGCTTTTGTTCTTCTAAGTGGGTCGCTAGGTCCTTGTGACAGGCATTGAGAAATTGTTCCTTCACGATCAGGTCATTGAGACTGTCGTAAGACTTCATTTCGCCTGATAACTCCACCCACTTGTGTAGATATGACGACAGGCGCTCCACAAACTGCTTTGGCGTCTCGTCTGACTTAGGCCGGCATTCACGGAAGCGTTTACGGTAGCCCTTCTCTGTAAAGTTGTAGCACTGCAACAGGGCCTCTTTCAAGACGTCGTAGTTTTTGGCGTCATCGTTCGACAGTCTGGTGTAAACTTCGAGAGCTTGCCCCGTCAGAAGTGCACTCAGTCGAATTGCCCAGTCTTGAGGTTGCCAGTTAGAGCTTTCAGCGAACCTTTCGAATCTCGCCAGATAACTGTCAATCTGGTCCTTCCCGTCGACGAAAGCTGGCAATTTTGGAGCCGTGTTGTCACTGATAACTTGTGGCGCATGCTGTTGTTGCTGGATGCGCGCCAACTCTAGTTGGAACTGCCGATCAGCTTCTCTCTCCTCACGCCTGCGCTCATCTTCTCTTTCTTGCCGCTGCTGTTCAATTTCCAGACGCTTCAGTTCAAATTCTCTTTCTTCACGGCGACGCTGCTCTTCTACTTCTAGACGCTTCTGTTCTAGTTCTATTTCTTTTTCTAGACGCTTCTCTTCCAATTCTCTTTCTTCGCGGCGACGCTGCTCTTCTAATTCTCGTTCTTGTATTCTCTCCTGGGATTTTACGTACTCCGTCAGCTGCTTGCCTTTTAGATTCAGTTCAACCCCTTTCTGCCAGAAGTCAGCCATCTTGATGCTTCTGGAAAGTTCTTTTCAAGAAAGTTCTTTTTCTAGAAAGTTCTTGACTGTAGAGTTCTTCTTTTTTTTTCTGGAAAGTTCTTGACTGTGCTGTACCTTTCTAGACTGTTCTAGAACAGCACGCTTTCTGCAGTAGCGCTGATGCTTGTCACTAGTCGCCTTCGCTGACGCAGGCCCCGCTGTCCTCGCCGTATGCGACGCTGCACCACGCTGGTGTTGATGTATACGCTCCTGTGCTGAAGTAGACGCGACGTCCGCTCGCCGCTCTCTGTAACACTGGCGATGTAGCTCCGAGACTGTCCCTCGACGTAGTCTTACGGCAGCTACGTAGTCCCGATCTGTTGTTCGCTCACGAAGCAACTCTTCAGCGACTACACGCCCTTGCAGTCAACCCGAATCTATCGGATGTAGTCCCAGTATGTTGGCCCCTCTCGACGCAACTCGATGGCGGCTACCCTCGATGACTGCCTCTCGTAACGTTGACTCGCTTGTAGCAGTTGAACCCTTGGCTATGGCGTGAATCGCGGCTTGACCCCCAAAATGTTACACTCAGTTCGATGTTGGTGTTTTCTATCAGTATCTGATTCAGCCCCGATGCTTGAATTCCTGATAGTTGTGTAACTCAGATTCGTTTATTCACGCAACCCGTCCAAACAGCATACAAGTCACAAAGTCGACGTATGAAGTTTTCCACTTTTATTCAGCACACATCAACAACTGCATACAATTCTCAATTCAACTCAACAACTTTCACAGCAACTTTCCAAATCACTATCAACAACTTTTTTTCTCTACAACGATCTCTGCACACGATTAAATAACCTCTCTCTTTTCCGGAAAGATTTCGTACATGGTAGAAAATGACGTACTGCCACCAATCGAATAAAAGATCGTCATCACTGACTTACGTCAATACATATTTTTATATCTTCCAGAACGACCTCTTGCTTCTACATGTATCAGGAAATTTCTATCAAGAGTAAACACGCATATCCAGAAGATTCTCAAATAATATCGACTAACGCAAATTATCAACGTTATACAAAGCCTCTCCTAACAACAATGCAAACTCAAATCAAAGGTAAATAAACTCTATTATTGAATACTTTGCAAATCGAAACGATTAGATCTATCGTACACGCTTCCGCCATACTTTCGTTCGCGTTTCAACGTAACAATAGTTGATTAATGGATGAAATTATATATTATTTATTGTTGGCTCTTAAGTTTGCTTTAAATTAATCGCTTAGACAAATTTGGAATAATTTTTGTGGGTGCGAGATTATTGACTCAGCTTCAAACATAAATTCTTCTTCTTCTTCTTCTTCTTCTTCTTCTTCTTCTTCGCAGGGCTGGCTCAGTGGTCAGAGCGCACGACTTGTGTGAGTGCGTCTTGGGCGACGTGGGTTCGAATCCTGACTTCAGCAAACTATTGTGTGATTGCTGGATATTACGGGCCAGCGCCTTGAAAAGCTCTCTGAGCTTGTAAGTGCGCTATATAAGAAAAATATCTTCTTCTTCTTCTTCTTCTTCTTCTTCTTCTTCTTCTTCATTATACTTTTAATTTTTGAAGTCAGCTCGTGGCGGAAGCTATCATACCATGTAATGATTCAGATACAGATTTAGATATGATATTTTTTTCCCGACGCACTGAGACGTTTGCCGAAAATCGTGCAACGCAGATTTTGTTTTCTCAAAGCAATAAACCAATCTATGTTATAGATTAGCAAAATGGCTATAATTTTTGAAATAAAAATGTATTATACTTTCTAATTTATACATGAAGAGGAAGAGAGGGAAGGAGGGAGGGAGAGAGAGGGGGAAGAAGAGGAAGGGAGAGATAGATAGACAGACAGACAGAGAGATCCTTTATTTCGGTGGAGGGGGGAGAAACTTTTTTTATATTAGGGATATAGATTTTAAATAAATGATGCAGTCTAATCTTCCAGTCTGTCCCTTAACAAGTTAACATAATAAAGAACCTTAAACATTAACTTTGAAATCATATCACACACACACACACATACACATGCACACGCACACGCACCATTATCTAAGAGAGAGAGAGAGAGAGAGAGAGAGAGAGAGAGAGAGAGAGAGAGAGAGAGAGAGAGAGAGAGAGAGAGAGAGAGAGAGAGAGAGAGAGCTGTACAAAAACAGTCTTTCCACTGCCCTTTTTTTTCTTTAAACTAAAAATAAACCCACTTACTCCCAAAAAACAAGAATTTTCAATCAATCAACCAATCACAGTCAATTGACTTAATTATTATTATACAAGAGTTTGTGCCAATACGTGCAATTTTAATACAACACACACATACACATACACACACGCAGGCACGCACGCACGGAAACATAAAAAAAATATCTTCATACAATTCGCAAATTTTATTAGAACTATATATATGTAGGCTAGCAAGCTCGTTATCGTATCAGCGTTAAGATGAATGAGGGAGTCAGCAGACCTAATTTCTACATCCAATGATGCCGCAGGTTTAAGAAGTAAGATGAAAGGCAACTACAGCTTCATGCTCTGACACTTCGTGTAATCGGATTCAGGCTGCTGAGATGGTTTTTTTTTTGTTGCTTCTTTTTTCTTCTAAAAATGAAAGGGGTAAATGGAAAGCTTAAAAGATGGAGGGATGGAAATTGACACAAGGAGGGAAGAAAAAACAAGTGTAGTGGATTTAAACGTCATATTTTAAGCTCTAACGGGCACACCATCTTCCACCCCTAACCCCTCATAACTACCCCTTATGCACTGTAACTGTCTGTATTCTAATTCTTCTTTACTTTACGTTTGCTTGCCTTGTACATGTAATGTACGTCTTCAAAGGTCTCAACTGTACTGAAGTTAGTGCTTTAGCACATTAAAATAGCAATTGTCTTCTTTATTTCTGAAAAGATTATTTTATTTATTTATTTATTTATTTATTTTCATGATGAAATACAAAATCATGACAATATCAACAATAATAATCAGACCTACGGAAGTGGAAAAATAATAAGCACATTATATTGTTCTTATTGCCATCGTGGTCAACAATATCATTTTCATCCTCTTCCTCATCGTGGATAGTTAATATCTTGACAGCGATGACAATTGAGCATTAACAAAAATAAGCACGAAAATGTAAATAAAATAAACATATCAAATTAAATACATCAAATTCCACTACATTAATAAATACCAGCTATTAATAGCTCGTAAACTGCAAAGCGCGAACAATAAGAGAAACAGGAAGCACAACGGAAAGAAAATTGAGGTGATTAACCGAAGACATGCAATGAATATTCCGCCTGCAAAAAATGTTCCCAGCTGTAATCCGTGGTTTATGAAAGCAAAGAGAGACTTACGTGCTTATGCAGTAAGCCGTTAATCAATCCTCAACAGAGATGCGCTTATCGCGGCCCGTGTTCTCGACGTCTTAACCAACGACCTCTCTACACCGCCGCCAACAATATCAGCACGGACAGCGACAACCACCTGTCCTCCTGTGAGTCGTGTTTCCTTGCTGGCTCCGAAAGCATGGCTAACTAGACCGTGCCGTGTTTAGGTCTTCTTCTCTGTTGAACTTCTCATTTTCCCTAATTCGCCTAATCTATCTCAGACACAGCTAGCAGCAAGCAGTGGCAGCACGGACACAGATCATGCCTGTCTAGCATGCGAAGCCCCAGTCAACGAACCTGTACTCTTGCCTCGTCGTCTTCTTCTTCTTCTTCTTTCAGACATGAACTAAAAAAGACAGATACCCACATACCCACCTATCACCCTGCAGCAGCAGCATCTTTCTTCTCCCACCTTCTCTCTCTTTTCTTCTTTCCCACCAACTTTCCCTTTCCTCTCTCACCTGTACTGGTAGGAATCCTTTCGATCGTTAAATGGGGGAGCTTGCTGTACTGCTGCTGCTAGACTTCCTGTGCTACTATTATTTTCCTGTTATTAACCCACCTGCAGTATCAGAGTGGAGAGTCCTTAGTCGCGGTGGCGATGGCGGCCTCAGGGCTGGAGGGAGATATGAAGCCAATTTTCTTTCGCCTCATCCACTGTATCTCCACACGTACAAATGGAAGGAAAGAAAGAAGAGAGAGAGAAAGAGAGAGAGAGAGAGAGAGAGAGAGAGAGAGAGAGAGAGAGAGAGAGAGAGAGAAGGGTGAAAGGGGTGCCGGTGGTCGTGCACGACGTGACCGCGATACAGCAAGAGAGGAGGATAGAATGAATTAAACCACGTGACTGTGTGTGTGTGTGCGCGCGTGTAGGTGTGTTTATATGCGTGTATACAAGTGTGTATATGCGTGTGTGTGTCTGTGTGTCTATAGGTGCATATATATCCATGTATCTATGTATATATATGCATTCTCGTTTGTGTATGAGTGTGAGAGTGTGCGCGCGCCGCGTGTTTGCGTGTCGGGGTGGTGGGTGTGGAAGGAAGTATAAGGTTTGATAGAATCTTGAGTGGCGTGCTTGAGTACAGCATTTGCAGTTGACATTTAAGGTGCTGCGCGGCATGTTCAGGATTAAGAGAGCACGTCTGGAACCTCAGGAGCTTTCATAATACTGCTGACACCTGATGCTTACTTTCATTTACTGTCGATGGATCGAAGACCTCCACCGCCATTTCTACGCTCTCCTTCCGCGCCCAGCGTTTTTAGTTGAAAGCAGCCATGACACTAATATACACCCTTAACTTTAGTCATTGAGTTTCACAATAAAGAAAACTGTATTAACAGACGACTGTATTTCCTATTATTGGAAATAATAGACAAGTAAACAGATTTTAAAAAAATACTTTTGGTGGTGGTTAAAGAAGATCTATGATAAATGTTCGAGTGCGTGTATTTTTATGTAATGACTATGTAAAGCGTTGTGAGTCTGGTCATAGACTGGAGTACCCGCTATATAAAAATCCGTTATTATTATTATATTATAAATGTTTGCACTCTAACGTTTCCTACCTTAGCGAGTTACCTGAGAATACTTCGATTTATATTTATTATTTGTTTGCTTCTGTGTATTTTGTTGTTGTTGTTGTTTTATAACTATGTCTTTTCTCTATCTCTGGAATGATTATCTTTAATTATTAAGAACACGACTAAAGACTTACTTTTACATTAATTAGAACTCTATAAAAGGCTTACATGTACATTAATTAAAATCTTTAATTACTCACTAATTCCTCCTTTCCTTGTGCTTACTTTAGTACCCTCCCTCTCTCTTACGTCTTCATCCTCCTATCCTACCTATCTTTCTGTCGTTCTTTCCCTCTTTGTTCATTTGTTTCTTGCTTTTCATGTCTGTGCATGGCATTATGCACTGTATTAATTACAACAACAGCAAAACACTGCTTCATAAACCCTTTGACATTATGGCTTGTGTACTTTAATTGGATCAAAATAATATACAATGCAAATGATTGTTACTTGTATCACTGCAATCTTCTGGCATCTTCTGATTACGGACTTACCTACCGTTTAAGGCCATGATGACGCGCACCTGAATTTAAATCACTACACATTGGGTTTTCTGAGTTATGGCGTGCCGGGTTGGTCAAACTATTGGTCAAACAACGAGTGTACAACTATAATGGTATTGGCCAATGCCACTAATGAACTCTACTCACCCTTGCTAAGGATTTATTATGGGCTGTTAATGCTGGGAGAATCTGGGTTCAGCTAAGGACAGAGGCTGACTTACGAGGCAGCTGGGAGGACACGTATTGAGTGGGAGGATCAGAATGATAACACTGATATATATAGTAATGACTGTGCCGGCAAAACATGAAGAAGAAGAAGAAGAAGAAGAAGAAGAAGAAGAAGAAGAAGAAGAATCGGCGGTTCAACGTGCTGCTCGTGAGGCTTGGCCTTCATTAGATGTAGAGTATACTGATATGACGAAAATTAACAATGGTAAGAATGTAAAAGCGAGAACCATTGAGGCTTTCCTTTCTTTATAAATTTATTCACACTTCAGACGTATTAGACGTAAGAAGAAAAAAATGAAGATGAAGAAGATGAAGGAGAAGAAGAAGTAGAAGAAGAAGATTTGTCGGTACAAAATGCTGCTCGTGACGATTGGCCTTCAATAGATGGCTACACATATTGTACCCCAAAGCCATGGTTCAAATACGATGGAATACGGGCCTATTTTGCGGACAATAGTTATAATGAAGAAGAAAAAGAAGTTAAGAAAACAACCTCAAAAAGAAAAGAAGGGGAAAAAGGAAGGGGGAGAAAAACGAATTCACCCGAAGAAAAAAAGAAAAGCGACCTCGAAAATAAAAAAGAAGGAAAAAAAGCAAAGAAAAGCGAACTTACCCGTTATAGAGGAAGTTCAGAAAGGTCCCTGGAAGGTTCGGGAAATCCAGGGCTGGAATGAAGAACAGGTAATGTGCACGAGGCCTACGTTGCAGGTGGTCACGGCTGTCAGGAGGCGTCACCGTCCACAAGGCTGACGGAATACAGGCCCTTGGTAGAGATAACCCTCAGAATGTAAACATGCACGTCTCTAGTACAGGACAGCTCAAACAGATGGTCAAACGGGCTTTCAAAATAATCGCAGAGAAACAGTAGCCAGCTTAAAGAGGCGAAGATGAAGACGACGATAATTTTCAGCTAGGTTTGTCTTGGCCTTCTGTAGCACGGGCACAGCAAAAACGGTTGATGATGTTTAGGCAACACATTGCCACGCGATCACTCTTCCGTTGCCCAGGCGTTGCCAGTTCCTCCCTCCTGACACATGGCGCTGAGAGGCAGAGGGGGAGAAGCAGGGAGGAGAAGCTACAGCACTGTCTCCGCTCCACAAAGGATGAACTGGAAGGTGCTACAGCATCGATAGCGCCATGATACACCAGCCATTGAAGCTAAGGGCGGGGGTGGGGTGGGGTGTAACACGGGGATAGGTGGCGTGAGAGGGAGCTTGGTCGGCAGCCAAGACCTGTTGGGTTTCCTCCATAAACCTCCATCGCTGGCTGTACAATGTGTTTTTTATTTTTATTCTTTCTACCTCGGGTGTCTATAGACTGTACAGACAGCCACTCCCCCCCTTACCCACCCGGAACCGCTCCTCCCTCCTCCTTTTTGTACACCCTCCACCCACCCACTCACCCCCTGTTTTCACTCTCGTCAATTCAGTGTTGCCTGCGTGTAGCCAATGCTAAGGATCATCCCCCTTGTCTCATCCGTCTGCGGGGAAGGCCGGCAGCGCCAGGCTGTGTCAAACGCTACATAGATAATGCGTTGGGAATGAGCAGTTCGTGATTGCATTTAGTCTACATCACCCCGATAATTTGTCTGCTGAAGA
>CM072512.1:114078342-114113342 GCA_036898135.1 Oncomelania hupensis
TTCACACACAAGTCGTGCGCTCTGCCCACTGAGCTATCCCTGCCACTAACAAGCGTTTATTATATAAACACAGTATCAACAATATCATATTAAAAAAACATTTGGATTTGAATATTTGTTACAGTATATTTCATTAACAAAACAACAACAAAAAATCACAAAAAAACAATTAGAGTAGTATTAAATTAAAACAGTAGGCCTATTAAGGGTATATTAAATTCAGATTCCAAAGTGCTGCTTTATTAAGTTTTACATTTTGATTAATTTATTGATTAATATTTACTACATTTTGAGTATTTTTGGGTATCTTTTTAACCATGTATTTAATTTTAATATTAAACATTAATTAAAAAGAAGAGTAAAATATGTCAGGTGCAATTTTAAAATAACTTTGCACTTTTGAAGATTCTTTGATTAAATATAATGAAAAGGACAAAACGATAAATGAATCTTCGGGGAAGGAGGTATTTTTAACGATTTCTTCAGATTCGTCACATGACGGTGAGGAAAGGCTGACTGATTTCAGTTTAACTCAGTCGTATCCTGTCCACATCACAAAACAACGAAGTCCGACAGACCATCACACAAGCCATTGAACAACACGATGTCCTGCTCACAGTGGTGAAAAAACGGAAACTCCGATGGTATGGCCACGTCACCAGATCATCAGGTCTTGCAAAGACCATCCTGCAAGGCACAGTGCTAGGAGGTAGAAGAAGAGGGAGACCCAAAAAGAGGTCGGAGGACAACATTCGAGAATGGACTGGTTTGACACTGAGCGAAATAATCAGGGTTGCTGAGGACAGGGAAAGATGGACTACGCTGGTTAAACGATCATCTGCGGTGCCCCTATGACCTCCGAGTTACGGGATAGGATAGGCTAGGATAGGATAGGATCCTGTCTTGCATCTTGTCTATAGCCAACAGTTTTACTTTGTTTCGATGTAGCCCAAAAGCTGAAGTTTTTGGTGTTGCTGTTGGTGATGCTGTTGGTGATGCTTTTTGTAGTGAGTTTTAAATGTTAAATATTGTGTTTCATTATTTCATATAATTTCAATTCAGCTTTTGTTTTATTTCATTTTATGTTATTTTAATTTAGTTGTTTCGTAATCATTATTATCACCATCATCATCGCTATCATCACTATTATCATCATCATCATCTTCTTCTTCTTCTTCTTCTTCTTCTTCTTCTTCATCGTCGTCGTCGTTGCTGTTATTGCTACCGTCTGCTGCCGTCTTCACCAAAGTAAAAATGACTTGTTGTGGAGCTTCCACCCCTCATCTGTCAGGTTCAAACTATTTCACTTATGACCAATCATTTGTACTTCATAAGAATATACACGTACACAGTTCTTTCCGAAATGTACTTGGTTATTTGATAGTCTCTAAAGAAGCTACCTTGTATTGCCTCCGCCAGAAGTAGTTTTATTTTCTAAATCGTCATTTCAGAAGTGCACCTTTTAGTTTAATTTTATACTTAGTCCCCGAAATCGTTAACTTGTGTTTATTTATATTACAAGAAAGTCCACTCAGGTGTGTGTATTCCCAAGGTGAGTTAGTTCAAAGATGTCCTTTCGCTGCCTCTCTCTCTCTCTCTGTATGTCTGTCTGTCTCTCTCTCTATATATATATATATCTATCTATATCTATCTATCTATCTATCTATCTATCTATATCTATCTATCTATATCTATATCTAGATCTAGATAGATAGATAGATAGATAGATAGATAGATAGATAGATAGATAGATAGATAGATAGATAGATAGATAGATAGATAGATAGATAGATAGATAGATAGATAGATAGATAGATAGATAGATAGATAGATAGATAGATATATAGATAGATAGATAGATAGATAGATAGATAGATAGATAGATAGATAGATAGATAGATAGATAGATAGATAGATAGATAGATAGATAGATAGATAGATAGATAGATAGATAGATAGATAGATAGATAGATAGATAGATAGATAGATAGATAGATAGATAGATAGATAGATAGATAGATAGATAGATAGATAGATAGATAGATAGATAGATAGATAGATAGATAGATAGATAGATAGATAGATAGATAGATAGATACATACATACATAGATAGATACATAGATAGATACATAGATAGATACATAGATATATAGAACTCATAGCTTAGATAGGACTATAAGTATAACATAGCCGCACACGTATTTCTGGAACTTTGCTTGTTTGATTGAGGTACCCATAGACCCCTTCTATAAGACGGTAATATAATATAGTCTGCCGAAACATTGGTCTTTGAATGAGTCATTTCAAAACGTTGACTCGTTTCAATGAATGTTGTAGGAAACTACCTTGCTCATGCTACATTTTCTCTTCACAGACCTCATTTACCCTGACCCCCGCCTCCACCATCTTGAGGTAGGTCCTTTCAGACCTTGGTTTAGAAGTTTACTTGTTTAATTTAATTATGTCCACAATACTCACTCGCTTAAGGTAAGACTATAACAGTCCCCAGAGGACGTAGGTCCTCGATGCCTAGCGAGGAGGAGGGTGCGCAGAGGCGCAGCTATTCCGACAAACAAAGGGCCAAACAAGGTCATTTTTCCCACCAAACCGAGCAAACACACATGACTGTTGGAGAGGAAATGATCTCCCTTTTGAAAATCGCCGATTAATTCACAGCGGCATCTCTTCATTCAGCCTTATTTCCGACATTTTGGGGGCCAAGATTTCAGTCGCGACTAAGCAAACCAACACAAGCAGATTCTTGGGGTTTCATGTCCAAGTTTGCTGATGTCTGATCTCTCGATCGCGCTCATCGGTTTAGGGGCGCATTTGAGTTCTTACGACCCTGCCCTTTTAGAGAAAAGACACGTGTTGTTGTGGGTTTCAGAACAGATACATGATATACACTGTCATGACTAGTCTAGCCCGCCTGGTTACAGACCTACGTTTTTTCTGAACTTTGGTATTACTGATGAAGCACTAATTAAACCATTTAATCACAATCAAACCCCTTGGGGTCATGAGCAATCTTGCCACTGTAGATTGTTCAAACCTATAAAGGGAAAAGTGAAAGCCCCAGTTGAAAACCTGTCTTTCCTTTGTAGGCAAGACAGATTCACTGCGGCAACAGTACCCCCGTTGGAGTGCCGGGGGTTTTCAGTATAAATAGTATCCCCACTTTATGGAAATTTAGTGCTTTAAATTCCCACTGTCGCTGTCTTTCTCATTTACTCTTTCCCATTCCTGCTCTGTCCTATCACTCTGTTATACTATCTTCTTCTTCGCTAGATCAATGATCTACCTTTTTTCTTGAAAACTCTTCCTAGACAAGACTCCTTGTTTGTGTATGAGGTCTGTTGGATCAGCTTGGGAGTGTTGGACGCTTTCTGCCGGGTGGTCACTAGGGCTTCCTATGATTGTATTATTTAGCACTATAGGCATTTTATATGTATGTGTTTTGTTGATGATTTATAATGATGTTTGTATTCTATTTTGTTTTTGTAACCGGGGGTTCGAGTAGTTGGGGTAAAGCCTCAGCCGTCCCCTGCGTGGGATGTCTTTATTGTAAAGTGACTGGCCGGTGGAGGGCATTCAATTTTCCCACTAGGGTTGTTTCGGCAGATCTTTTATGCGGATTGGGGGTTGTCCGGTCCTGATTTGGCTCGGAAGAGTCCGCTGGACCTAAAGCAACAATCAATCAATCAATCAATCAATCACAATCACACTTTGAACCTTTCTATGAAGTAAGTCATAAACACTCAGGAGTTTGTTTTCGATGCTAGTAACAAAGTTGTAAGGTATGCTGAATTCGACATAATGTTTGCGAAACCTCGCAACAAATTAATATCTCCTTGCTCCTCTCCTTCCTCCGCCCTCCCTCCCCCACCAACCCCACACTCTCCGCCCACCCTTCTTCGCCACCACGCTCCTTCGTTCCAACTAATCCCCTATCGTAAGGTCACTTCTACAGTTCATCACAAACAAATTATCGCAGGCCAAAGATTTGTGAGAAAACACAGCAACGTTTCAAAAAAAAGGCCCAAGGTACTGTAACCCATAATTTTGGGATTATTAGATCAGTCGGATTTCCCCCTCCAACATTTGTTCAGCTGGACTTTTTATCCTGTTAGGCAGAAGTGCTCTGTTGGTGAGTGTAGAGTACAGCATGTCTTTGGTACAATTTCCTCGTGTTTGTCTATATACCTTGGTCATGTTTTGTTTCTTCGGGATCAGACTCATTCACGAAGTGGTTTCTGGAAATTTAGTGCTTTAAATTCCCACTGTCGCTGTCTTTCTCATTTGTTCTTTCTCATTCCTGCTCTGTTCTATCAATCTGCTATACTATCTTCTTCTATGCTAGACCAGTCACCTACCTTTTTTCTTAAAAATTCTTCCGGGACAAGACTCCTTATTTGTGTGTGAGGTCTGTTGGATCAGCTTGGGAATATTGGGCGCTCTCTGCGAGATGGTCACTAGGGCTTCCTATGATGTTATTATTTAGCAATGTAGGTATTTTATATGTATGTGTTTTGTTGATAATTTATAATGATGTTTGTATTCTATTTTGTTTTTGTAAACGGGGGTTCGATAAATTAGAGTATAGCCTCAGCGTCCCCTGCGTGGGATATCTTTATTTTAAAGTGACTGGCTGGTGGAGAGCATTCAGTTTTACCACTTGAGTTGTTTCAGCAGATCTTTCATGCGGATCAGGGGTTGTCCGGTCCTGATTTGGCTCGGAAGAGTCCGCTGAACCTAAAGCAATAATCATGTAATTCACGAAGTGGTGAAGAACGGTGAAGAAATGAAGCAGAAAATGAAAAGAGGGTGAGGGCTCGTTACACCCTAGAAGCGCGTAAATAATTACATAATTATGTCTGAACTTTGATGTTTGAAGTAAAGCTTCAGAGGCGGAAAACTGCAAGAGACAGACTTAAGCTTAAAGGAGAAGAACTAGAAGAGTTAGCAGAAAGAATCGTTCGGGTGTACTCTTCGTATTCAGTATTACAGTATGCAGTATTAAAGTATACATCATTACAAGAATTGAATTAGGGTGGCCTAGTAGCGCAATTGGTTAGGGCACTGGTTTTCTTTGCCGAATGTCGCAGGTTCGAATCCTACAGAGGTGCCGGAGGGTGGGAGAGGTGTGGGCGGGAAGAGGGGGGGGGAAGGAGATGGAACGGAGCTTATTTTGCTTTGGTATACTGTCCTAGTATAGTTTGGTGTCGTTCTATAAAGAAAAGCATATATACCTAAATATTGAACAATCCATTGATATTTTGTTGCATACTCCGGCAATAATAGATCCTGCACGAATAATTTGCATGTCTGCAGTTGGTGAACTTTTGTAGTACTGTTACTTTTAAGGGTTATGGTTAAACTTTAAATTGTTGGATTTGGTTTTATGTTTGTTGTTGTTGTTGTTGATTTTTATTGTCTTAATTCATCAAGATGATAAGACAAAAAAAAAAAATTAATAATAATAATAAAATTAATTAAAAAATAAAATAAATTAAATTAAATTAAACGATTATATTAATCTTGCAACAGGTGAATCAAATAGTATTTTCGCTAAGGTAATACACAAAGGATAATTAAGTTCTTTTAAGGAAGTTTTGTCGTTCATCTCCAGCGGCAAAATAGGGGCAATAGTAGAGCATGCAAACAACATGTGTTCTAAAGACAAAGGTCTGTCACAGGCACATAAAACATTTTTACAATATTTCGGTCTTATTGCATTTAGCCATATTCGATTTGCCATTGAGGAAATAGCTCTTGAGACTTTACTCTGCTATTCAAAATGTGTGTCAAATATAATTGTTCGAAGTAAAAATTGTTCAATATGATGTTGTATTTCTATAGGGGATTTCTTCAATGCAATAACCTTGGAGTTCAAATTTGATGCACCCTGTTTTGCCCCCCTATCTGCCCAGTCATTATAGAGAAACCCACTATGTGACGGTATCCAACAGAAACTTACATCAGTTCCGTTAACAATTAAATTGTTGATTTTATGCTTTATTTCAATAACAATTTCTTTTCTTTCCTTAGACTTGTTTGATTGCAATGCCTCCAGGACGGTCATTGAATCTACACACACAACAATTTGTAAAATATTTGTAGACAGACTTTCAATTTTGCTTAGCGCCATTAAAACTGCTATTAATTCTGCAGTGAAAATCGAAATCCCCTTACCTAAATAAAAAGATTCTTTTACATTAAATTCTGGTATAACATATGCCGCTCCTGCATCGGATGATTCTAGCACAGAACCATCTGTATAAATTTTTAAATGTTGATAATATTTGCTTTCCAGGTGTAATCGAGCCTTTGTGGCCAGTATGGCTGCATTATTAGATTTATTTTCTGTACAATAATGAATATCAAAATAGGCTGTTTTAAGTTCCCATGGTGGGAATGGAGACGTATAGGAAATTGGATCTAGAACTACGAAGTCTTCTTGAACAGTTTGTATAAGGTCTTTTGTATATGTTGCAATTGTTTCAAAAGAAGAAACTTTTTTTGCATGTTTAGGGAAGTCTGTGTCAGATCTTAACAATATCTCTTCTTTATTATAATTCAGGACTGCTTTTGCTCTCACAATATACTTTGCGCAAGCCAATTTTCTCCAATCAAGTAAAGGCATTATCCCTGCCAACGTATAGACTTTTTCAGTACGTGTGTGGACTGATACTCCTAGAGCTAATTTTATGGCTTTGCTATCTAGGCTTTGTAACTTTTTTAAATACGATTTCGGAGCCGAAAAGTAAACCTCTTGCCCATACGTTAACTTAGATCTCATCAGAGAACAAGCTAGATGTATTAATGTTTTTGAATCCTGTCCCCAAGGTTTCCTACTGATTATTTTTAGAAGATTATAAATTTTAAGTGCTTTTTGAGTGAGATAATCAATGTGCCTTTTCCAGTTCAATTTTGTTGTAAGATAAACTCCAAGAAATTTTACTACTTTCACATACTTAAGTTCAGTGTTGTCAATCACGATTTTAGGAAGCAATCTAGGCTCTTGTCCATTACTAAACAATATTAAATTAGTTTTTTCTTTTGAAAGTTCTAACCCATTTTGAATCATAAAAGAACTTATTATATTTATTTTCCGTTGGTAACAATTTGTCACGTGTTTAATGTCAAAAAGGGACGTTTTTCTTTTTAGATTTACATTCATCCATAGTGCTATATCATCAGCATATTGAGCAAGAGAAACATTTTTGCCTATCACTTTAGGTAGATCATGAATTAATATATTGAACAATACAGGTGAGATGATTGCCCCCTGAGGAATTCCTATATCTGTGTTTTGACTAGACGAATAGGAATTACCTACTTTAACCTTTATCTTCCTATTAGATAGAAGACTTTTAATGTAAGAGTACATGTTACCTGAAATTCCTATACTTTTTAACTTGTACAATAAACGAGAGTGCCACACTCTGTCGTACGCTTTATTGATGTCAAAAAAGGTAGCTAATACCCCTTTTCGTCTGGCAAATTGTTTCTTTATATTCGTTGTAAGTTTCACAAGATGATCAGTAGTTGATCTTCCCTTTTGAAAACCAGCTTGGTTAATTGGAATTACACTTGTCTTATTACAAAAATGCAATAATCTTTCCAGTACTATCTTTTCCATAACTTTACATGTGTGAGAGGTTAAAGCAATAGGCCTATAACTAGAAACTACAGCACGAGGCTTACCTGATTTTAGAATAGGTATTATCAGAGAGGAATTCCAGAAGTCGGGTAAATTTCCTGATATCCAAGCCTTTTGTATTATAATATGTAGTACATTCAGCCATTGTTCAGGCAGATGTGAAAGCATTTTATACGAAATACCATCTAAACCAACCGCTGAATTTTTTCGACTAAGTTCCAAAATGACATTTTGTAATTCTTTTAAGGTAATTTCAGAATTAAAGTACATATTGTTATCAGGCGGTGGCTGCTCATACTTTGTACTCTTTTCTTCTTGTTCTCTTTGTTCTTTAATGTTAGAAGGTAGACTTGATGAATGACTTATCGTAACAAAATGTTTCACAAATGCTTCTGATTTTTCTTGGGGCGTGGGAAAATTATTGCTATCTATTTTCAAAGGACATTGGGGAAGTCTATACCCATTTTGCATTTCAGAGAGTTTTTTCCATACTTTTGATGAATCCTTACAACTACTTATTTCAGAATTGCAATAATTTGACCAGAAAGCTTGTTTCTCTGAGGCAATTACTTTGTTGCAATTAATTTTAGCTCTTTTCATCTCTGTAAAGGATTGTGATGTTCGATTTTTTAACCACGTTTTATAAGCCTCCTTTTTTTCATCTACTGCCTTTTTGCAAATATCATTCCACCATATATTACCAGCTCGGACCTTTTTATTGTATGCACGTTTTTTGGGTATAGATTTTGAAGCTGCATTATGAATATGTTTTATAAATGTGTTATATGCAACATTTATATCATCATCATTAACAAAGTTTGTGTCATATGATAATAAAACGTTTTGAAAATCTTGCCAATTTGCGCGGCTATAAATATATTTTGGCACTGGATCCTCTGCAATATCAATTTCAACACTGCTGTCACATATTATTATCAATGGCAAATGATCACTGCCTAATGAGTCAGATTCCACTTCCCACATACAGTCCGAATAAAGGTCTGGTGTGGTAAAAGTTAAGTCTATAGCGGAAGGCCGATGTGTTGATACATCCGGAATCCGAGTGATACGACCGTCATTTAAAATCAACAAATTAGAATCGATGACGTTGTCACAAAAAATATTATTTGTACATGAATTGCAGCCTTTGTCCCATAAAGGAGAATGTGTGTTAAAGTCACCACACACAAACCATGACTCAGATGAGTCAAAACTTTTCAGCCAGTCAGTGTTTGTGTTGTTTGTGCCTTTTGGAAAATAAACACTTAAAATGTTAACACATTTATCTTTGTTAAGTTTCACTTTGATTGCTGCCGAATGAACATCTTGATGTTGAATAAAAGACGTTGATTGAATGTTATACTCCAAATCATGACGGATATACACCGCAGCTTGAACAGGGCTGAGCTTTAACGTTCGCCAACTCGCCAATGGCCCCTAAAAATAGTGTGTGGCGAGCTCGCTTTGGGGTACCATTCGCCCGGCTGGCGACTTAAAAATACCGCCAGTGGTAGAGATTCTGTACCTGTACACGAACTTTTGACTTGCAATGTAAAACAAAACACGCGCCAACCGCTTCTGCAGTCAGCACCGGAGACCCGTTCCGATGCATGCTAGGAAGTTAGGTAACGCTAGCAAAGCGAGGGATTTGCGAAGTAAAAATAGCCTTTTATCGCGAGACTTTCTTCTTTCCCTCGCCGCGAAACGCTACTGCCCTGCGAGATCTTAGCCTTCTTGCTTCCTTGCGTATATCGGAACGAGTCTCTGACTTCCTTGATGAGTCACGCGAGACTTGCCGTACTTTCGATATTCCCCATTCTCAGTCTTTTGTCAATCTCGAATCGCGAACGATGTGGCGCTTTTTAAGCGGTGTCTCAGAGCCTCCAGCAAAAAAAGTAAAGTCCGAAGAAGAAAAAAAAAACAGCTGAAGAAGGCACACCCAAGCTCCTTCAAGTTAACAGCTGAAGAAGGCACACCCAAGCTCCTTCAAGTTTTGGAACATTGAGGAGGAGGATGTCGATGATGAATAATTATACAGTGCTTGTTTTAAAAAATGAAACAGTGTTGTTGTTGAAATTTATCTTGTTTATTAGCTGCAATAGTTATACAGTTTAAAAAAAATGACCGTGCTTTCAATCAAGGGGTCTGGCAACCTGAGAAATATTTTGGCAACTTCAACTTCCCAGGTTAGGAGCCCGGCTGGCTCCTTAGCCTGGCTTGCTAAATCTCAGCCCTGTTGAACGTTATTAGTGTCAGTGTTTATAACAGGTGGGTAGTAAAAACCCTTTAGTTTAGGCAATTTTCTGTTACTAACATTCAAAGACTGTAAAGCCAAGGCGTGATAATCTTTCTCAGACAGGTGCTGTTGCAAATATTGTAAGTTAGTAGATAAAGAACGACAATTCCATTGAAAAACAGTAAACTTTTCGTATCTCATTAACAGATTGAGAAAAACTAAAGATTATGAAACCGAAACATCAAATAAAGAGTAATATATTTTCAGCTCTTTATATAGGAACTACTCTGTTATGACTGATCACAACTAATCGTCCTGATGACCTCAACGCTGCCAGGCAGTGAATGGAAGATGGCTGTGTGGAAAAAAGTTACCTCTCCAATCAAAAAAACCAGGAAAGGGATCTGCAGACCGGTTGAAGCGCCGGGCAGAATTCCGCGGTTTCTTCCACAACAGTCGCTCAACTGGGCGGCCAATGTTCCCCGCTAGAGTACTGGAGCCTCTCCTCGTAGGATGGACACCATCACGCATGGCAAAGAAGGGCACGTTGTCGTTGTTGACGAATGAGATGTTCTTGTGGTCTGCCAGCTGGGTCTTCAACATCGCGTTGAACAACTCTTTCTTACTGTTAAGGTTGAAGTTCAGCACCGGGGCGACCTTGCTCACGACGATCTTGGATGTCGGGCTGCTGGAAATGATCGTGTTGATGGCCTCGACAAACTGATGACTCGCTGATTTGGCATCTTGTTTCTTCAGGTTATTGATGCCGCAATGAACGATGATCACGTCAGGCGGTGGATGATCTTTGACAGACGTGAAGGCAGGAACCAGGTCACTGATGAGAGGCGCAAACACCTTCTTGGCCTCAAAACCATAGGATTGACCCAGTCTCTTCTCCTTCACGCCTGCCAGCACCGAATCGTGGAAAATGACAGCATTTCCGCATTCCTTACTGATGACGTCATCGGCAGAAAATGCGCCGCTTGGTGACGAAACCGGCACTTTGACGTTATCTCTTTTCGATCTCGCTGACTTTAGATCTAATTTATCCTTTTTGGAAAGCTGAGACGTGGAGTTGATGCTCGGACCGTTCCTCGATTGATGTTTTGTGCATGATTTGGATGGGGAGGATGCAGCAACTTGTGCATATGTCTCAGAAAGCGCGTTGCTAGGTGTCTCTCGCGTCGTCTGCTTCGCGGTTGTCAGCAATTCGCTAATTTTCAGATCTTGCTTCCGTATGATCTCTTCAAGAGAATCAATCCGTCTGCATAGCGATGCCACGATCTCACGGGTTTCGCACACAACACTCATGATTTCGGGTGCCATGGCTATAATCGTGGATTTTTCAACGGCGCCGCTAACGTTCTGGCTTGGCTCAGGTTCGATGTCCGTCAGAACAGAGGCCATCGCTAATTCAGGAGGAGTGGAGCAGATTCGCAGGTCATTCTCCATTTCCTTTGCATTCTGTTGTTTTCGCTTGCCACTTCTGGTGATGGTCATAGCTATGTGTCATTAACAGGAAATTAAAAACTCTCCAGCAAGAATTCAGAGCTTGTTATAGTAGCCATGTACCGGAAGTCCCTCCTGGTTTTATGTTTGTGTGTCCATGTGTGAAAAAAGATTGATGGGCCTAAAATCATATAGGTGAACAGACGTTAAAATAAACTAGTGAATTGAATTACATTGAATTGAAAAATGGTATCAAGGCCATTGAGGGTTTTCTCCGGGTACTCCCGTTCTCTCTCTCTCTCTCTCTCTCTCTCTCTCTCTCTCTCTCTTTCTCTCTCTCTCTCTCACTCTCTTTCTTCAATATGGTATTGGACGCAATCAATCTAACATATTGTATAAATACCACTTCCATTTTCTTTTCGTCTTCTAATAGCGACCTGCCTTTATACCACATGTGGGAGGGATGAATGTGTGTTTGTTGTGTATGTAGCAGTGTGTCTGACATGTGAGTAGGTATATGTTGGTTACAGATCGCCGCGCTTTGAGTCTGATGTAGAAAGAAGGCACCCATTAGTAGTAGTAGTAGTAGTAGTAGTAGTAGTAGTAGTAGTAGTAGTAGTAGTAGTAGTAGTATCATCATCATCATCATTATTATTATTATTATTATTATTATTATTATTATTATTATTATCATCATCATCATCATCATCATCATCATCATCATCATCATCATCATCATCAAACTCTCCGTTCTTTTAGTCTGTGCTGTTCCATTGCAACAGATTTCATTGCATTTTGCATTATCGACATCAGTATTTCTATTCAGCTGTAGGTCAATAAATTATCAGCTTGAATATGGAAGGAGAGAAAGAGGTATGACTTGCATTGTTTGTACTTTGCAAGTGGGTGCCTTTGGCGGCTTGTGTTAGATTCTGTATAGGCCAGCACCTTGAGCAGCTCTTGAGCTGAAAAAAAACGCTATATAAAAACGATTTAATAAATAAATAAATAAATATTTTTGTTACATAGAAATGAAATTGCAAGTCCTGGATCGAAACTTCCAGTAAACCCGTTTATAATAGGTTTTATGAATGAGAAGATGACCGTTGATTCTTGAAGTAATGACCAGGGATGAAATTGTTGGTAGGTTACGGCTTCGGATAAGAGTATAAACCGAGGTCTATTACGCCTTCATTCCACCGCACGGACTTTAAAGATCCTGACGCTCTTGTCCTAGAGGGTTAGTGCCAGAAACACCAAAACACCCAGCATGCACTATTGGTCCTGTTCCACCTCCTGGCCTGGGTAGCGCTGCGAAAGCAGCACGAATTTCGCTCGTTTGGGTGACGAATTAAATCCCAAATCCAAATTCCAATCCCCCAAAATAGGTTTGCGACACCATTATGGATCTATTCGACTTTTGATTGAGGTTTAGTTCTATTAAATTTCTTTATACTTCACTATTCCAGCGTCGGATCACTAGAAAGCGGGTTTTGCGATAGATGGAAAAGCACACACTTTCGTACCCCAAACTTTACAAATTGTTGAAGGATTAAAGATTATTGGGCCTCTCTCTCTCTCTCTCTCTCTCTCTCTCTCTCTCTCTCTCTCTCTCTCTCTCTCATTGACTTTACTCACCATAAAAAGGAATTATGATCGTCAACAATACTATTTCTAACCTTTTTCGCGATATTCCTAAATGCCTTAAATATTGTTTATTTTGTTCAGTTTCAGATGCCCACGAGCACTGATGAAAGACTTAGTAGCATTCACTTCTGGATTACCTAAAACACTCTCGAAAAAATACCTAACGGACACTGCTCCAGGTAGGTGACTTAATTAAATGCTGTTTCAAGATTTCCCAATACATCGGCAATAACTGTTCTCGCACTTTTATTTTTTATATATTTATTTAGTTATTTAGTGATGTATTTATTAATTTATTATTTAATCGTTCGTATATAGCACTGTTCCCAGATCAAAATCTGCTCAAGGCGCTGGCCGATATAAAATCTAACTCAAGCCAGCTGAGGCGCCCAATAGCTGCCCTTTAGCCCTTCGTCTGACACCCAGACGACCGACCACAAAGATGGGCCAACGGGGATAGGGGAGGAGGGACTTAGTGCTGGGTGTATTTGTGTAGTTTGCACTCACTCGTATAAGACATAAGCGTCAGGATCTTTAAAGTCTGTGCGATGGAGTGCGTACGCGCGCAGGCTAGACCTAGGTTTATACTCTCGTTTGAAGTACTACTTGTGCCTCACATGCTTTTTACAAGCTTCTTCAGATGTAGGTTATGAGCTGTCTTGAACTCAAGGTTTGCGATATATACCAAGCAGTGCGTCTATCCAGCTGTCTAAAGATTGAAACTTTGCTGTCTTAAAAGTCACGAGGAAGTGTCTGAAGTTCTTAAATGTTGTAAAACAATTTCTCTAACACTGCATTTCAGTTCAGTGATTCACGTAACCGTCTTTTCATGATTACAGGGATTTTAAACATGAATAATCTTGCTTCCACGTGCACAAACACAGGCGTGCGCGTGCACACATGCACACACATTGTTATTCATAATCAATATATTTTTTTGTATTGTACCTACTTTATATCTGCTGTAATTGTTTATTGCTCCTTGTGAGATGAATAATTTCGTATTGTATTGTATTGTGTTGCGTTGTATTGTATGGTATTATATTGTATTGTATTATGTCTTGTCATGTGGTTTTGTGTTGTGTTGCGTTGTATACGCAGACATGCAGACAGAGAAACACACACATTCACTCACAAACACTCACATACCCATACACACACTCACACCAACCTACACACACACACACACACACTCTCTCATATAAACACATTCTCACACACACAAGGTGCCATCATCAGCTACCGGTTGATCTCCCAAGAGGGTCTCTTTCTTCTCCAGCCCCATAAATTTCCCTTGGTGGAACCCGAATCGGTTTGCACTCACAACCTGCGACACAGTATCTTCCCTACCTCCCTGTAGTCGTTGCTGATGTGTAGGTATTTGTAGACACTGTCTGGAACTTCTTAGGGGTGAAACCTGTGTGAATGAAACGCAAATCAAAGTTGCCTTGGGAAACAAGCATAAGAAAAGTTATGCTAACTTTTTTTTCAATTTCTTGATGTCGGAGACAACGCTACCATTTTATACTTATTCGGATAAGATTTATTATAAATGAAGGGATAGTCTGTGCGAGCATGTATTGCATCACACGGACTTCAAAAAGATTCTGACGCTTATGTTCTAGACGGTTAGTGCAGGATACCAACAAAACAATAACAACAACGACACTACTATGCACGCATTCCCCCTCGTCCTTCATGGCGCCTTTTGCTGTTGCCGCGCACTCCCTACTAGGCAATATGAATTTTGTCTACAAAGATAACAATAAGCTAGTATCCCAAATCAAAAAAAAAAATTTTTAAATTAAAATTAAAAAATCAAATAGAAATAGAAGTAACAACATAGACGAACAAATAAATAAATAATTACATTTTTTAAAGTTTATATATGAACACATCCAATAATTAGATTACAAAGATTTTTTTCACAATTCCAAAATAAATACTGGAATAGCGACCAACTTTGCATTTGAAAGGCATCCGGAGTAAGGTCGAAATTGGTTTTGAAAGCATCTGGGATATTCTCCTCGTTGGAGGCAATAATTCCGAGGGTCAAGGGAGTGAACGAAAATACGCATTCTTTCTTAGTCCGATGAATGTGACTTATGAAATAATAAATAAAATGTGTGTTATGAAATAAAGCTGTTAAAGCGTAAGGTATACGAAAGAAAAAGCTCTGGCCACTCAGCTCATCTGGAGGCTACACGTTTCTGTTAGCAGAAACAAAAAGGGTCGAAGAAGCTTTCGAAGAAAAAAATGAATAGTCCACAGTTTTCTGTTGTGTCTATAGGATCACTTGTATGTTTTACTTATACCTCATACCATCCACCTTCCCACTACCGCAGACCTCTATCCCTGAACCCTTTCCTGCCTCTTCTGTTGTTGGGTTGTTGTTTTTTTTTTTGGTACCCCACATGTTTGCCCATTCCCCCGTGCCCGTCATTATTATTTAAGCTGCACCATGTGTGAATGATGTCTTCGCATTTTCGTCTTGTTTTAAGGGCGTCCTCACGTTCTCATCAAATGTTGGGTTAACGTCAGGCCCTTCATTACGGGTGGAAAACCAAAAAGCGGTGTTTTAAGAGTCCAATTTGGCATTGTTTAGCGGTGTTAGCTGCCAAAGTGCTCCCAGTAAATAAGCCGCCGCTTGTTTTGGATTTTCCATACTTTTAATAGTCCGCTTGCACAACTTGGAGTCGTCGCCAAGCAGGTTCTACTAGAAATGTGGATGGCTACGTTGACGAGTAGGCAAATTAAAATAAGTAAATGTTATTGAGACATGGTCTTCTAAAATGTAAAAATAATAATAATAAAAATATATATTTTTATAAAAGAAGCCCCAAAACCTTCAACACTCACCCCACCTCAGATATTATACTCTTCAAACTCCCTTAGGCATGTTGTGTCTTAACAAGGATGAATATCTTCCTATGATATGCCTACTTATAAATCAACAACACACTATTTATAACTGACAAGAAGGATCTCGTCAGCTTCTGGATTCTCAGTGTTAGGATATTTTAATTAAGAAAGCTTGATTCAAAGCCGAAAGCTAAAAGTAAAAAAAGAATCATTGCATGACGTAAGCAACTAAATTAGTGCTAATTTTAAACGCGATTGATATTAAAATAGTGTGTTAGCATCTGCTGACTAAACAGCCACCCCCAAAGCACCCCATTCTCAAGTTATTTTTAAAAATCATAAAACGGTTGTGTTGTGTGACACTTTTCTTGTTGTTCTGTGTTGGAACAGATCAGTCCTTCTTTAATTATTTTTTTGAGAAAGGCTCACATTTACTTTCATTTGTTTCTAAGATTTGTTTCTAAAATAATACTCAACAGGTTGAAATCCCACGCTGAACAAATCATAGCTGAAGAATAAGCAGGATTCAGGGCAGGGCGAAGAACCATTGAACAAATTTTCAACATCTGAATAATCTACGAGAAATACCTACAGCACCAACAACATCTATATCATGTGTTTGTAGACTTCAAGAAAGCGTGTGACCGAGTCTGGCATGAAGCTTTGTGAGCAACCATGAGAGTGTACAACATCAGCCCTAAAATTATTGCAGTCATCAAAAGCCTGTATGACAAGGCTACCAGTGCAGTCCTCCGCAACAGCGCTCTCGAGAACCGGTTCAAATCAACAATCGGTGTGCGTCAAGTATGCCTACTCTCTCCAACACTCTTTTAACATCTTTCTAGAACGCATCATGTCAGATTCCATTGCCGATCACGAAGGCACAGTAAACATAGGGGGTAGAGCAATCTCCAATCTCCGTATTGCGGATGGCATTGATGGATTGGCTGGAGAGGAACAAGAACTTGAACAGCTTGTACAAAGGCTTGACACCACCTCCAGAGCCTATGGTATGGAAATAAGTGCAGAAAATACCAAAATGATGACTAACAATATCAATGGCATCAACATGGACATCAAAGTCCAAGGCCAATTCCTCAACACAGTGCATAGCTTCAAATATTTAGGAGACATTGTATCAGTATAGCTTCAAATATTTAAGAGCCATTTTATTAGACAATGGTCTCGACAAGAAGTCCTCTCCAGAATCGCACAAACAACTGCGGCCCTGTATCCATGCAGACAGTTCACTCAGTGACAAGCCACAGAAGTCGTCGTTATAAATAAAACAGCTAACAGCATCGACAACTGCACACAAAATCTCTTTCCAAAAACTCCTCCTCTAGACAAGCAGATACGCTTCTTATAGTCTATTAACAAGTTTAGAAAAATGCACAAAGTTCCAGAACGACTCAATCCACAACCATTCAAACTAGTCTTACGTCATAGAACGTTCTACATACTTCAAGAATATAGGCCTAATCGTCTGTTACTAAATAGATCTCAAACTTTCGATCTATAAACAAGACCTTTTCAGCAAACCTAGCCTACCCTATCCTATCCCGTAACTCAAAGGCCGTTGGGGCACCACAGATGATCGTTTAACCAGCGTATTCCATCTTTCTCTGTTCTCAGCAACCCTCGTTCAGTGTCAAACCAGTCCATTCTCGAAAGTTGTCCTCCCACCTCTTTTTCGGTCTCGCTCTTCTTCTGCCTCCAGCAAACAGTATAATATAAAAGGAACTAAACGCAACAATTGCAGGTCTTATGCCTTAAACATAATATTCATAGTTATAGTGCGCGTCCAATCGTAACACTCTTCCTCGTGCGAATAAAATTTATGCAACAGAGCAAAACAATATTACGCGATAGGAACTCCAACAATTAATGAAACGATGGCATTGTGTTGGGAATATTATGTTGTTCTGTGGGTGTTTTGTTCGCCTAAGAGCTTAACTCTAAAATGTGCATTGTGTTGATTAGTCTATTCTATCCTTCTTATTATTATTCTTGCATTTTTGTAATAAAACAAGTGTAATTCCAATTAACCAAGCTGGTTTTCAAAAGGGAAGATCAACTACTGATCATCTTGTGAAGCTTACAACGAATATAAAGAAACAATTTGCCAGACGAAAAGGGGTATTAGCTACTTTTTTTGACATCAATAAAGCGTACGATAGAGTGTGGCATACTCGTTTATTGTACAAGTTAAAAAGTATAGGAATTTCAGGTAACATGTACACTTACATTAAAAGTCTTCTTTCTAATAGGAAGATAAAGGTTAAAGTAGGTAATTCTTATTCATCTAGTCAAAACACTGATATAGGAATTCCTCAGGGGGCAATAATCTCACCTGTATTGTTCAATATATTAATTCATGATCTACCTAAAGTGATAGGCAAAAATGTTTCTCTTGCTCAATACGCTGATGATATAGCACTATGGATGAATGTTAATCTAAAAAGAAAAACGTCCCTTTTTGAAATTAAACACGTGACAAATTGTTACCAACGAGAAATAAATTTAATCAGTACTTTTATGATTAAAAATGGGTTAGAACTTTCAAAAGAAAAAACTAATTTAATATTGTTTAGTAATGGACAAGAGCCTAGATTGCTTCCTAAAATCGTGATTGACAACACTGAACTTAAGTATGTGAAAGAAGTAAAATTTCTTGGAGTTTATCTTACAACAAAATTGAACTGGAAAAGACACATCGATTATCTCACTCAAAAAGCACTTAAAATTTACAATCTTCTAAAAATAATCAGTAGGAAACCATGGGGACAGGACTCAAAAACATTAATACATCTAGCTTGTTCTATGATTAGATCTAAGTTAACGTATGGGCAAGAGGTTTACTTTTCGGCTCCGAAATCGTATTTAAAAACGTTACAAAGCCTAGATAGCAAAGCCATAAAATTAGCTTTAGGAGTATCAGTCCACACACGTACTGAAAAAGTCTATACATTAGCAGGGATAATGCCCTTACTTGATTGGAGAAAATTGGCTTGCGCAAAGTACATTGTGAGAGCAACAGCAGTCCTGAATTATAACAAAGAAGAGATATTGTTAAGATCAGACACAGACTTCCCTAAACATGCAAAAAAAGTTTCTTCTTTTGAAACAATTGCAACATATACAAAAGATCTTATGCAAACTGTTCAAGAAGACTTCGTAGTTCTAGATCCAATTTCCTGTACGTCGCCATTACCACCGTGGGAACTTAAAACAGCCTATTTTGATATTCATTATTGTACAGAAAATAAATCTAATAATGCAGCCATTCTGGCCACAAAGGCTCGATTACACCTGGAAAGCAAATATTATCAACATTTAAAAATTTATACAGATGGTTCTGTGCTAGAATCATCCGATGCAGGAGCGGCATATGTAATACCAGAATTAAATATAAAAGAATCTTTTTATTTAGGTAGGGGGATTTCGATTTTCACTGCAGAATTAATAGCAGTTTTAATGGCTCTAAGCAAAATTGAAAGTCTGTCTACAAATATTTTGCAAATTGTTGTGTGTGTAGATTCAATGACCGTCCTGGAGGCATTGCAATCAAACAAGTCTAAGGAAAGAAAAGAAATTATTATTGAAATAAAGCATCTAATCAACAATTTAATTGTTAACGGAACAGATGTAAGTTTCTGCTGGATACCGTCTCATAGGTGGGTTTCTATATAATGACTGGGCAGATAGGGGGGCAAAACAGGGTGCCTCAAATTTGAACTCCAAGGTTATTGCATTGAAGAAATCCCCTAAAGAAATACAACATCATATTGAACATAATTTACTTAGACAAATTATATTTGACACACATTTTGAAGAGCAGAGTAAAGTCTCAAGAGCTATTTCCTCAATGGCAAATCGAATATGGCTTAATGCAATAAGACCGAAATATTGTAAAAATGTTTTATGTGCCTGTGGCAGACCTTTGTCTTTAGAACACATGTTGTTTGCATGCTCTACTGTTGCCCCTATTTTACCGCTGGAGATGAACGACAAAACTTCCTTAAAAGAAATTAATTATGCTTTGTGTATTACCTTAGCGAAAATAATCTTTGATTCACCTGTTGCAAGATTAATATAATCGTTTAATTTATTTTATTTTATTTTTTTTATTTATTTATTTTTTTTACATTATTATTATTATTATTATTATTATTATTATTATTATTATTATTATTATTATTATTATTATTATTATTATTATGGTAATTATTATTATTATTATTTTTTTTTTTTGGGTCTTATCATCTTGATTAATGAAGACAATAAAATCAACAACAACAACTATTATATCCTATCCTATCCTATTCTATCCCGTAACCCAAAGGTCGTTGGGGAACCACGGATGATCGTTTAACCAGCGCATTCCACCTTTCTCTGTTCTCAGCAACCTTCATGGCTTCGTTCAGTGTCAAACCATGTCCATTCTCGAATGTTGTCAAGGACAACTTGTCCTTCCACCTCTTGATTAGTCTCGTTTTTGTTTAAATTAGCGTTCTTTTAGTTCATTTGTCCTTGTGTTTGTCATTATTGTAAATTTTGAATGATAGCAGTTCCCTGTTGTTTTTTTCCTATCCATCAATCCATCTATCCATAAACATGTGTAGTTTTTAAATGTGTATTAAATCAATAACAAGAAGAAGAAGAAGAAGAAGAAGAAGAAGAAGAAGAAGAAGAAGAAGAAGAAGAAGAAGAAGAAGAAGAAGAAAAAGAATAGATGCTAAACGCGCCTCATTGATACATCAGACTCAAACATGTTACAGAGACTCCGAAGCACACGACAAACATGCACACATTCATTACATGTGGTGTAAAGGGAAGTGACGTATTAGAAGACGGAAAAAGAAATCTACTTTTAACATTTATTATTTCTTTATTTTATTTTATACAGACTGCATACAAATACCATTATTAAAGCCAGTCTCGTCACCTTTTGCAAATCGAGTTCGGCAAAAGCACGAGTTACCTGCCATATTCTTTCGTCGCCGTTAGTCCCCTCTTGCTGTCTTTCCAGACAAGGTGTTCATAAACCTGGCAAATGGTGGGCACCGTTGCTAAACTCTTTCGCAGAGTACGCACAAGAAGAAGAATAAATAGGCAGACAGAAACAAAAGAAGATAGAGAGAAGGGAAAGAAAAGAAAGGAAAACAAGACAGACAAGGAAAGGAAAGGAAAGGAAAGAAGAAACGAAGCGAATAATGAATGAGGTGGGTTTAGGAAGGGGGAGGGAAGAGGGCATGGGATTGGTAGGGAAGGGGTGGATAAAACAACCAGAGGAAAAAAATTAAAAAGCAGCAAGAGTTTGTATGTTATTGTTGTTGTTTTTTAAACACAGAAGAAGATAAGATTTACACAGACAATGGTCATCTGGATTAGAAGAAAGCTGGAATGATTATGACGATGATGATAATGATGACGACGACGATGATGATGATGATGATGATGATGATGATGATGATGATGATGATGATGATGATGATGATGATAATGATGATGATGATGATGATGATGATGATGATGATGATGATGATGATGATGATGATGATGATGATGATGATGATATCTTTTTTAGCTCTTTTTTTTAATGTCACGTACAAGCTTAGCGTCGTTAATGTTGTTGTTTTAGCTGTATCCAGTGTGCTGAATATGAACTTATTTTTATTTTCAGATTCTCCAATCTCTGAACAATCTTGAGCTGAAATGAATCACACCAGTGACGTTGGTCGAAGTTGTGAACGACGCACATTGAAATGATAATGCCAACACAACATGAAAAATGAATAAGGCCAAGTCTACCACGCAGAAAAATGCTGGCACCTCCTTCAGACTTGCTTGGGATACGAGTTCTCTACATATTGAACCACTTTTGACGTCCTCGCCGCTTGACTGGTTATTGAAAGAGGAAGAATTTTAATTTTGTTAGGGGGGTAAGTGGCCTCTCACCAGCACGCGAGTGTTAGCGTGTATAGAGAGGAGGGTGGAGAGAGGAGTGGTGTATGTGTGTGTGTGTGTGTGTATGCGTGCGTGCGTGTGTGCGCGTATTTGCGTGTGCGCTCAGTTTTCGCTCTGTAACAGACACCAGATGGACCTAGAATCGGTGCCAAACTATCATCGAAACCAGAATGAGCAGCTGTAGTTTTATATTAAAACCACACTTATCATTAGCAATATTAGTATTAGTTGCCATCATCGTTACCATCGTTATCATAATCATCGTCATCATCATCATCTACCATACAATTAATTTTGCTTGCTGATTTCCTCACCCTTTTATTTAAATATTATAATGAAGCCGATTTATATTTGTATTTCTTTCTATTATAAAGGGGATGTAGCTCAGTGGTAGAGCGATCGCTCAGCATGCGATATGCCCCGGGTTCGACTCCCGGCATCTCCAAATTTCTGGGGGGGGGGAGGGGGGGAGGGGGGTTATCGCTTTACCTGACATTATTTATTTCAATGCACTAATATTCTTATTTATACGGCATATTTCTCTCAGTTTCTTTGTTCGTTTTTCTTGTGTTCTTTGTCATGTTCTGTCCCAGTGCTAAAGCGCTCGCTTCGCATGCGATAGGTCACGGCAAAGACGTTAGAACAATAAGACAGTCAACTTGAGGCTTATGAGCGATCCCGGATATAATAATAATAAATTGCATTTATACAACGCATTTTTCATTAGAATAACAACTCAATGCGCTTACACACATCATTCGTACGCATCATCACAACATTCGCACTACATCATGTACAGCATCATTGAGAAAGTATTATTACTGTTCATACTATTACACAGAAAACTCCTTGCGGAACAAGTGCGTTTTTAAGCAGCTCTTAAAGGAAACAAGGTCTGTACAATGTCTTAAACCGGCAGGCAGCGCATTCCAAACCTTGGGTGCTTGAAAACTAAAAGACTTAAGCAGACGCTTGGGCGTTTTCAACAGTTTTTTTATCTGATGAGCGCAAAGAACGGGTTGTAGTGTAGGTAGTGAGTACCTCAGACAGATATGGTGGAAGTGACTGGTCGAAGTGACGGAAAGCTAGGACAGCAATTTTGTATTCAATGCGGAAATTGACAGGGAGCCAGTGGAGCTGCATTAAGAGAGGCGTGACATGATCACGTTTCCGTTTTTGAAGCACAAGCCGAGCAGCACAGTTCTGTACACGCTGCAGTCGGCTAACTTCATCAATGGGGAGACCAGCTAGAACTGAATTACAATAATCAAGTCTGGATGTCACAAAAGCGCTGACCAACTGTGTGCATGCATCCCTCGAAAGAAACTGCCTCAAGGACGCAATACGCCGAAGCTCAAGAAAGGACACACGACAGATGGTACTGATGTGGTCATGCATGGACAAAGAACTATCTAGCTTGACACCCAAATAACGAACAATATTACTAAATGGGATGGTGCTGCCGCCGATGTTTGCAGAATCGCTGCCGACCAGTTTAAGACGGGAAGATGAGCCTACAGGTATAACCTCGGTCTTGTCAGGGTTAAGCATCAACCTGTTGCTATTCATCCAAGCCTGGACACTGTCAATACATGTTTCTACTTCAGACACAACAGAAGGGAAGTCATCTGCCTGACCACTCTTTGACAGTTCTGTATCATCTGCGTATTTGTGGAACATGCAGTTGCAGGCTGTGATAACATTAGATAGTGGTTGGGAATACAACAAAAACAAAACAGGACCGAGCACAGAACCTTGGGGGACTCCGCATAACAGGGGACTAGGAGTAGAGGTATTGCAATCGATGACAACAGACTGGTAACGATCAGTGAGGTACGAGGAAAACCACTCAAGAACAGTCCCTCTTAAACCAAATGTAGTGCGCAATCTCTCTAGAAGTATGTGGTGATCCAGCGTGTCGAACGCAGCACTCAGATCTAACAATGCTACAAGAGAAACACGCTTCTCGTCAGCCTGTCTAAGTAAACAATCAAGGACACTGAGAACAGCTGTCTCACAACTATGATTCTTCTTGTATGCTGACTGGTAGGCTTCCAGAAGACCATTTTGAGATAGATGATCTTGTAACTGTTTAACACATGATATGGAGTACTGTCCCTTAGGGCGTAGACGAATAACAATCAACATAACACTGCAAAGAACAGAAGAAACACACTGAAGAAATAATAGTGCCAGGTTTGATTTTTTTTAAAATATGAACTTTATTTTAATTAATAGAAGACAAAATACCCCTTGGGGTCATGAGCAATCTTGCCACTGTAGATTGTTCTAACCTATAAAGGGAAAAGTGAAAGCCCCAGTTGAAAACCTGTCTTGCCTTTGTAGGCATGACTGATTCACTGCGGCAACAGTACCTCCGTTGGAGTGCCGGGGGTTTCAGTATAAATAGTATCCCCACTTACTGGAAATTTAGTGCTTTAAATTCCCACTGTCGCTGTCTTCCTCATTTGCTCTTTCCCATTCCTGCTCTGTCCTATCACTCTGCTATACTATCTTCTTCTTTGCTAGATCAATGACCTACCTTTTTTCTTGAAAACTCTTCCTGGACAACTCCTTGTTTGTGTATGAGGTCTGTTGGATCAGCTTGGGAGTGTTGGACGCTTTCTGCCGGGTGGTCACTAGGGCTTCCTATGATGTTATTATTTAGCACTATAGGCATTTTATATGTATGTGTTTTGTTGATGATTTATAATGATGTTTGTATTCTATTTTGTTTTTGTAACCGGGGGTTCGAGTAGTTGGGGTAAAGCCTCAGCCGTCCCCTGCGTGGGATGTCTTTATTGTAAAGTGACTGGCCGGTGGAGGGCATTCAATTTTCCCACTAGGGTTGTTTCGGCAGATCTTTTATGCGGATCGGGGGTTGTCCGGTCCTGATTTGGCTCGGAAGAGTCCGCTGGACCTAAAGCAACAATCAATCAATCAATCAATCAAAGAAGACAAAAAAAAACATTAACAAATAAAAATTAACAGTTATAATAATAATAATAATAATAATAATAATAATAATAATAATAATAATAATAATAATAATTATAATAATAATAATCATCATCATCATCATCATCATCATCATCATCATCATCATAATCATAATCATAATCATAATATTATTATTATTATTATTATTATTATTATTATTATTATTATTATTATTATTATTATTATTATTATCAAAAAACAACAGTTGTTAAATACTACAGCATGCACGATCACATGAATTTAATACTATAATGACACTGTTCCTTGTATTCCTTAATGAACTTTTACGTCTACAAGCCAAGGGAAATAACCTAGTCCTTGTCCTCGGCTTCATTAGTATATGAATAGAAGGAGTCTTATTGTTCTACCGTCATTGGTCACGGATTCGACTACCGACATCTCCAATTTTGAGAGCAATTGGTAACGTAATTTTTGTTATTATTTCCCATATTTTAAAAAAATATTTTTTTTAGTCCTTTGATTTTTTTAAAGGATTTTTATCATTTCGTTTTTCTTCTTGTTGTTGTTCTTCTTCTTGTTCTTGTTCTTCTTGTTCTTGTTCTTGTTCTTCTTTTTGTTCTTCTTCTTCTTTTTCCTCTTCTTTTTTTTCTTCTTCTATTTCGTTGACCTTTTTGGGGGTTTAAATTCAGAATTAATTATTTTTATAATTAGGTCTATGTCATAGACTATAATGTAGGTATGCATATATGTATATACATGTATGTGGGTATGCATTCGTTCATTTGTTCTTTTTCATCATCGCCATAGTCCTCATCCTCCTTCTCCTCCTCCTCCTCCTCATCATCATCGTCATAATCACAATCACAACCACCATCACCAATCAATTTAAACGATTTTGAATATTAAATGTAAGGCAGAATGCGTACAATGAAGAAAGCATAACACAGCCCTGATTTTGGTTAACTCCCCGTGTGTTGGCTCACTTCTAAAGTCGTTGTCATACCATGGAAACATTCTCAACGCAAACACGGGCATAAAAGCTGTGAAGAACAAACAACCAAGCTCAGTGATCCGGAGGATGTTTCTTTGTCTGCCGCTGTCTGGAGAGTTGAGTTTGAGGAACATTTGGGAGTTGTTTGGCGAGAGGTTTTTTTATCATCTTGCGGTCCTTTTCCTTGGTCCTCCATATCGTGTTAGGTCTGGCGAAAACGACCTGCGAAGGCAGAAAGCCAATTAGGCGAGAAATCACTTGGCTTTAAATAGAAATGGGCGCGTGCTGGTTAGTCAATGAGCAGCAAGCAGCAAGATTGTGGCCCGTTGTTGGCAAGGGCTTTATGGCGTTCTGTGTTTGTGGTATGTAGACATTAATGTCGTGTGCTTTTGTCACTTCCGGTGACTGGTAGAAGCTTCGCCAGTTTTATAGTCGCGTAGACGGATTCGGCTGAGTGAAATAGGGATTGAGGACAAGGCGATTGTTTAACAAACAAGCCAGAGTAAATAATGCCTTTGCACTGTTTTCTTTTTGGCCAATAAAAAACGAGCCCCCTACCATCTCCCTGCCCCACCTCCCTCTTCCCCCCCCCTTCCCCAAAGAAACTGCGTTTTTAGCGACTCCTGCGTGAGTGTCTCGAAACCGATAATGGCGTCGTAGTTTTTGGCTCATCCGGCTAGATTTTATGAGTTGTTGTTACTCATAGCTCTCCCTAATCTTCCAAACAGGCATGATCCGGAAATAATTCAGTGAGAGAAAGAAAATGCCATATTGACTGCTTCACTCTTTAGTCAGAATAAATTTCTTTTTAAAAATTAGTTTCAGTTAAAAGGCTTTGTTTACTTTTAGTGAAAAACGGATTTATCCTAAAATTCGCACTGTTATTACATTAAACAATGATAAAACGGGCTTTCGTTGCTCAAATCAACCGCTATAGTTTGAATTTTCCATTTCGGTTCTGACAGGGTAGACTTAACTGTAGATTATAGTCACACGACACCGAAGCATATAGGCGACTACTGGTCACATTATTCTGACACCAGCGCACCAGTTGAAGGTAAGGGGAAAATAATATGGTCACACATTGGCCAATCCGGGATTCGAACCAGGAACCTTTCTGTTACTAGTAAGACGCTCTATCAACTGAGCTACCCGGTGTAGCAGGCCAGATTATACCCCGCCTCAAGTATACCCAGGGTATA
Source organism: Oncomelania hupensis (assembly GCA_036898135.1). NCBI lineage: Eukaryota > Metazoa > Mollusca > Gastropoda > Littorinimorpha > Pomatiopsidae > Oncomelania > Oncomelania hupensis. The sequence continues at coordinate 114,105,326 of CM072512.1, forward strand.
AACTGGCCTAGCCCAGACTATGCCCCCGTATAAACTGGCCTAGCCCAGACTATACCCTGGGTATTATCTGGCCTAGGCTCGTTTAACCCTCTCCTGCCCATTATAACCCCCCCCCCCCCCCCCCCCCCACTACGGAAGACCTTATCCTTCACGTTGCTCTTTAATTTATGTGTTGTAATTGTTCTGATGCACTCAGATAGATAGATAGACAGACAGACAGACAGATAGATAGATAGATAGATAGATAGATAGATAGATAGATAGATAGATAGATAGATAGATAGATAGATAGATAGATAGATAGATGGATGGATGGATGGATGGATGGATGGATGGATGGATGGATGGATGGATGGATGGATGGATGGATGGATGGATGGATGGATGGATGGATGGATGGATGGATGGATGGATGGATGGATGGATGGATGGATGGATGGATGGATGGATGGATGGATGGATGGATGGATGGATGGATGGATGGATGGATGGATGGATAGATAGATAGATAGATAGATAGATAGATAGATAGATAGATAGATAGATAGATAGATAGATAGATAGATAGATAGATAGATAGATAGATAGATAGATAGATAGGGTTAAGGTTAGGGTTAGGGTTTTTTAGGGTTTTTTTTGTTGTTGTTTTTTTTTTACACGCAAGATAAAGGCTGTTAGCTGAGTTCGCTCAGGGTTTTTTTTTTTTAACACGCAAGCAAAAGGTTGTTACCTGAGAGTTGGTCATGCAAACGGTCATGTACAACAAACCCATGAGTGAAATCTCTTTAGGTGGGGGTATATTACGGGCGCGAGGGGTATGACCTGGCCTAGGCTGATCTATACCCAGGGGGTTAAACCCGCCTAGGCTACATTATACCCAGGGTATTAAGTAGCCAGGGGTATATTCCGGCATGTTACACCAGCCCCACAACTCTGACAGGGAGATTTTGCCCTTGTTTTAACGGTACGCCGTGTGACCTTTGGCCCTATTTCTGATTGAACCACGCGGTTTCAAGTGTGCGTCTTTGGTGTCTGCGGTATGGTAGGGACCATTTAATCAACCTAGAATGAAAAACCTTACGAATAATTGCTTTTGACGAGTCCTTTATCTTACCGGTTTGGGTTGATGCTATTTTTAGCTCCAAAATGTTGGCTAACCCTTGTTATTAATAGGGAGAAAAAAGAACACTTCATTTATTGATTTTAAAAATAACTGTACTTTCCAAAGAGCCTTTGTGGTAAGCATGTTTTTCAGTAGGGCAACACTCACTATAAATTTGTAAAAGATCTGTCAAGGGGGCGTGATCAAGAAGCTTGTATGGTTAAGTATGGTTGTGAATAGCCACAGACAACTGAACTAAACCGTTATTCTAATAGATTTAATGTGTTCGATGGCGTTGATATATAGTTAACTGGTTATAATTTTTTTCTTAAAGAAAGAAAGTAAGAAAATGTGCACAACTTTGTTATGATTTTCATTTTCCTACTTTTCATGTGCAGTTTGATTTTTTTGTTGATTTCATTGTTATTGGCTAGTCTCCGTATGTGAATATATGTAAGATATGCTGTCAGACTACATTTGTGTATCATTTTTCCCTGTCTTGTTTCAGGATTGCGGGTATACCAGCCGTAAGATGGAAAACTTGAAATGATATCTCGGAAGGGAGAGCCTAACTTCAGTTTGGCTTCAGTTCTCAAACACAACCTTCTTGTTTTCTTCTTCTGTGCCTCCTCTTCCTCTTTTTTCTCCTTCTCCCTCGTCATCACCATTATCATCATCATCATCATCATCTTCTTCTTCTTCTTCTTCTTCTTCTTCTTCTTCTTCTTCTTCTTCTTCCTTCTCCTCCTCCTCCTCTTCTTCCTCCTCCTCCTCCTAATCTTTTTTCTTCTTCATAATTTTTCTCTCTGTCTACCTCTCTGTCTATGTCTCTCTCTGTCTTTCTCTCTCTCTCTCTCTCTCTCTCTCTCGGGGAAGATTGCATGAAACCGATGACGTCTGAAAGAATACATTCTATTTAATAATAATTTAATTTATAAAGGCCCAAAGGTCATTCCAAACTTTAAAAAAAAGTCTTTTCAAAAGCATACTCTCACACAAGAATTCGCAGTATAAGAGATTACAGTACAATTAAACATGGAACAATAAAAATATACACATCTGACACACACACACACACACACACACACACCCACACACACACAATCAATTTAAGCAGTCACAACAGTAACATACATTCGTACATGTACACATATGCAGTACAATTAAACGAAATTAAAAAGTTCTAATAGATGTCCGAAAACTTAATACACCCACAAGCACGGTTTAATACAATACAATACAGTACAAAGTTAATAATAATAATAATAATAATAATAATAATAATAATAATAATAATAATAATAATAATAATAATATTATTATTATTATTATTATTATTATTATTATTATTATTATTATTATTATTATTATTATTTATAAGGCGCTTTTCCTAGTAAAGAACAGTTCAAAGCTCTCCCACAGGCATTCACACACTCATTAAACTTTAGTACAATACTTATAGAGAGCAGTAGAAATCAAAGCGGACTCGGGGGAGAAGCAGTAATAAATAAAGTGATTTTCCACACATGCACACACAAACAGGCACACACACACACACACGCGCGCGCACACACACACACACACACACACACACAATGGATGAGGCAATATGGAAGAAGAAGTTCGAAGACAAAACAGATAAGGTGACGACTTTAAAAAAGAAATACAATAATATACACTGACACTAACTGACCAATACTGTAAAATATCAACAAACCCATAAGACAAGTACGTATACTAAACCGTATTAAAAAGTTTAAAAATGTATACATGTGCTGCAGTCTCTTTAAATAATATGTAACTTTTGGATTGGAATAAAGTTCATAATAATGTAGTAAGAATGTGTACACATTAGTTACAGCGTCTTTCAAAGATATATTGTGTCGATTGGGATATTGTTCTTCATTATTTATTGGTTAGACTGTAGTGATATATTTGCTGAATCGGATGATGTCTGTCTAGTTTGTTACGGTGCGAATCAAACTTCTTCAACAATGTATGTTTCTTTCTTCTTCATATTATAGCTGCTTAATTATGAATCCCTCAACTAAATATCATATGCGTAATGATGTTAAAGTTAATTAAACAACTTTGAATGTTAATATGTCCATTTTTGTATCCGCCAAATATGATAATAGGTATCTTTAAGAAAAAAGAAAACGTGTGGATTAGATGTCACTTGTAACAGAATCCAGATCGGTATGTAGACAATTGTTAATGTGGAAATCAGCGTATGTGTAGACCAAATAAATGAGTTTGTTGTTGTTTAAATTTCAGGACATCAAGAAGCTTGCGGAACATCTAAAGGGAGATGACAAGCTGACGTATGGAAAGACTGACGTGGCTTCTAAACTGGGGCTGCGGACCTCAAGACGCATCTTGTACTAGAGCGGCGTGTGCAGGCACTTTAAGTGATGAATGGCAGCCAGCTTCCACTCCAGCAATGAGACCAGATAATGCTATTTACTACCGTCTCTCTTCGTCGCATCAAACCTACAAACACTCGCTAACAAAACAGAATGATACAGCGGGGCCCGAGAGACAGCGACTAAACACAGCAAGTGGGCGAATTGTGTTTATTCTCCGACCTGCTTCGCGGCGCGCAACGCCATTGGCTGAGCTGGGCTCTCGCAGTTCCTTCCTCCGCCTTTCTGGCAAAACGTCAGGCACACCCTCCCTCTCTTGGCGCGGCTTATCTTATCGCCTCTCGACGCTGGTCGTCTGATTTCGTAATAACACGATTCCAGAAGAGTCCGATAAAACGGCCTCGAATGTCTTTTCCTTCGCTGCCAGTACAGCGTCAGGGTAGCGGCTGCACCCATTGACTGCTAGACCCGGGTATCAGGAGACACTCTCGCTTTTTTGCCTGCCTATACTTTTACACTACCCAAACCAAGCCACTGGTTATTTTGAGGAGGGTGGATGGGGGGGAGTGGGGGGTAGAGAAAGTTACTTTGATTAGCCCTCTCCCCGAGGAGCTTCATTTCTGTTTTCGCAACAGGTTCTCCATAACCCCGTGCCAGGATTAGATTTCTGTTGCAAACACAACACTGATCACTGGCGGCAGAGCGTGCCTGCTTCCTACATTGTTGAGCTATGGCTTAGCTTCTACTACTCCCTCAGCACTTGTTGCAAAACCGTGAACACAGAAAGATTAGGAATTCGAGTTCATATCAAGTACGTGCCCGTATGGTTAAAACGTGTACAGAGTAGCCTCTATAAAGAAAGTGTGTATGGACACAGTTCAAAGAGAACGAAAAAAAAAAAACAAGATGGCGAGCCACTCAAATATATTTCCAGAAACTTCCACACATCTAAATAAGCGTTTCAAAAGGTTTCATTTCCTTTACGGTGTTGAGACTGGGTTTTATTCTAAGCCAAAGGAAAGCGTGGAACGATAGGCCACCGTGATATGAACTATCTGCAAGCAAAAGATTATCCCAAATCGGCTAAGGCAGTGTTGAGATACAGCGCAAAACTTGTTTAGAAAATGGTGAAGCACAACGACCTTGACCTTTGATAAAGTACACATACGAATGATCTAACATCCTTAGCAGTTGTGCAAGTATGCGGAAAGTAAAATTATGAATTTCGGTTCGGTTATTCTTGAGATGAGGCCCCAAAAAAATGTTTAAAAAAATTGAATTTCGCAACGACGGATAGACCGATTGACCAACAACCGGACTGCTATTGAAAGATGGCCCATAATTTGAAGTAACTATTATACCAAAACTCAACCCAATTGCTTTAGCCATTTTTGAAATATTGAGCAAAACTTCTTTAGCAACAAAATTGTTCCTTGACCCCCCTTAAATCTTGATATTTGCGGTAAGGCAGATGTGACGGAATGGCAAGTAACCTAGGTAAGCTTAATGGTCCTTTGAAGTTTGGTCAAAATCTGTTCTGTGGTTCTTGAGATATGGCTTCCAAAGAACTGACGGACAGTCTGACTGACATTTGGCTCGATTTGAATCCCCCACTGACTATTTTTAAAGTATTTCCAAAGAAGTCGGGAAGTACACAGAAATGCGACGGGAAATGTCTAGGTAAAGGTTTCAGCTCAAGAACCACGCTGGGTAGCTGAGACTCGGGGAGGTGAACGAAAGCCTTGGCTAGTCTCAGCTACGCAGTATGCTCAAGACCTCTTCCACACCCACGTCTTGTATGTGTTCTGTATCATTACCTTTTTCTAAAATCATCACTATAGTAGAGAGAGAGAGAGAGACAGAGAGAGAGAGAGAGATTGATTGATTGATTGATTGATTGTTGCTTTAGGTCCAGCGGACTCTTCCGAGCCAAATCAGTACCGGACAACCCCCAATCCGCATAAAAGATCTGCCGAAACAACCCTAGTGGGAAAATTGAATGCCCTCCACCGGCCAGTCACTTTACAATAATGACATCCCACGCAGGGGACGGCTGAGGCTTTACCCCAACTACTCGAACCCCCGGTTACAAAAACAAAATAAAATACAAACATCATTATAAATCATCAACAAAACACATACATATAAAATGCCTATAGTGCTAAATAATACAATCATAGGAAGCCCTAGTGACCACCCGGCAGAAAGCGTCCAACACTCCCAAGCTGATCCAACAGACCTCATACACAAACTAGGAGTCTTGTCCAGGAAGAGTTTTCAAGAAAAAAGTTAGGTCACTGATCTAGCGAAGAAGAAGGTAGTATAGCAGAGTGATAGGACAGAGCATGAATGGGAAAGAGTAAATGAGGAAGACAGCGACAGTGGGAATTTAAAGCACTAAATTTCCATAAAGTGGGGATACTATTTATACTGAAAAACCCCGCACTCCAACGGGGGTACTGTTGCTGCAGTGAATCTGTCTTGCCTACAAAGGAAAGACAGGTTTTCAACTGGGGCTTTCCCTTTTCCCTTTATAGGTTTGAACAATCTACAGTGGCAAGATTGCTCATGACCCCAAGGAGAGATATATATATATATATATATATATATATATATATATATATATATATATATATATATATATATATATATATATATATATATATATATATATATATATATATATATATATATATATATATATATATATATATATATATATATATGACGAAGCGCGAACCTCGATGTTAGTAATTAAATTTTCATTTATTTATTTATTGTCTTACAAAAACCACCCGGAAAAGCTTTCCAATGCACTGGCCGAAACTGAACTTTTTTTTTAAATCTGAATTCTGGATGGGGGTAGAGGGGAGGGAGAGAAATAGGACCTAGTGCTTGCTAGATGTGATAATGTCATTCCGCTGTCGACACGCGTTGCCCAACCCCCGTTGGGGTGCCGGGGGTTTCAGTTTAAATAGTATCCCCACTTTCTGGAAATTTAGTGCTTTAAATTACCACTGTCGCTGTCTTTCTCATTTGCTCTTTCTCATTCCTGCTCTGTTCTATCAATCTGCTATACTATCTTCTTCTTCGCTAGACCAGTCACCTCTTCCGGGACAAGACTCTTTGTTTGTGTATGAGGTCTGTTGGATCAGCTTGGGAATATTGACGCTTTCCGCCAGGTGGTCACTATGGCTTCCTATGATGTTATTATTTAGCAATGTAAGCATTTTATATGTATGTTGTTTGTTGATATTTTATAATGATGTTTGTATTCTATTTTGTTTTTTGTAAACGGGGGTTCGATAAATTAGAGTACAGCCTCAGCGTCCCCTGCGTGGGATGTCTTTATTGTAAAGGGATTGGCTGGTGGAGAGCTTTCAGTTTTACCACTAGGGTTGTTTCAGCATACCTTTTATGCGGATCAGGGGTTGTCCGGTCCTGATTTGGTTCGGAAGAGTCTGCTGGACCTAAAGCAATAATCATGTAATGTAATGTAACGCGTTACCCATCGTTTTCTCTCTCTATTCCGCTTTGCCTTCAATTGTTAGCATAAACGGCGCTCGATAGCGTCCTCTCTATTTTTTTTATTTAAATTAGGAATGAGAGGGACGCGTTCGGATATGAGCGTTTAGCAATAGCTTTCCCAGTCAGCCATCGCGCACCATAAAAGGTGCAGATTTTATGGTGAATGTTGTTGTTACATACGGTAGGTCAATATTTTATTATGTAGCCCTTTCTTTTTTTTCATCCAGATTCACTTATCTGTTTGAATTGCTGCAAGTCAAACAACCCGGGAGAGTTTGTGTGACCCTCTAGGCCTACTATATATATATCTCCTTTTTTTTCCTTCCAGGGTCACTTATTTGTTCGATCCACGGACCTCTGGCTTATGGGCCCTGCAAGTCAAACAACCCGGTAGTGTTTGTGTGACCATCTACTTGATCTAGGCCTACTATATAATTCAAATGGCAGTAACATTTTCTGTTTGGTTTGATTTTCTTGTAATTCATGGATGAGAGCAACAAAGACAGGAAAACAGCGAAGAAGAAGAAGAAGAAGAAGACGAAAAAGAAGAAGAAGAAGAAGAAGAAGAAGAAGAAGAAGAAGAAGAAGAAGAAGAAGAAGAAGAAGAAGAAGAAGAAGATTACATTACATTACATGATTATTGCTTTTGGTCCAGCGGACTCTTCCGAGCCAAATCAGGACCGGACAACCCCTGATCCGCATAAAAGATCTGCTGAAACAACCCTAGTGTTAAAACCGAAAGCCCTCCACCAGCCAGTCACTTCACAACAAAGACATCCCACGCAGGGGACGCCGAGACTGCACTCTAATTTATCGAACCCCCGTCTACAAAAACAAAATAGAATATAAACATCATTATAAATTATCAACAAAACACATACATATAAAATGCCTACATTGCCAAACAATAACATCACGGGAAACCCTAGTGACCACCCGGCAGAAAGCGTCCAATATTCCCAAGCTGATCCAACAGACCTCATACACAAATAAGGAGTCTTGCCCCGGAAGAGTTTTCAAA
>CM072512.1:114115842-114118342 GCA_036898135.1 Oncomelania hupensis
ACACCTCCAATCTTCGCTGCTTAGCGTGTACAGGATATATCGCAGAAAACGAAAATAAAGATGGAAATGAAGATGAAGATGGAATTGAAGATAAAGATGGTGATGATGAAGAGGAGGAGGAGAAAGAGGAGGACGACGACGGCGGCGATAATGATGATGATGATGATGATGGTGATTCATTCTCTCTCTCTCTCTCTCTCTCTCTCTCTCTCTCTCTCTCTCTCTCTCTCTCTCTCTCTCTCTCTCTCTTTCTTTTTTTTCTCTCTCATTAGCATTCTATATAATGTTTTAACATTCTCTTTACATTATAATTATGGAAGTTGTAAAAAGAAACGATCGACTTGATTAAATCCGCTATCCAAGTGAGGTAACAAGTGGGATTACACAGATTTTCAGCAACGACTGTTAGATTGTGTCCCTTCTTAGATTTTATAGGGGGGGGAGGGGGGGTCATTAACGACAGTCGATTTCATCAGATTTGGTCGCTTGTAATAAAGAAAGCGTAGATTGCGATCCATTTAATCTAGCAGAGTGGCGCAGTGGAAGCGTGCTGGGCCCATAACCCAGAGGTCCGTGGATCGAAACCACGCTCTGCTATTTTTTTTTATTATTTTTTTTTTTTTTGGTATGTCTTAACAACAACGAGAAAGATTGACCGCGAAAGCTTACTTAAAGTGAAAACTGTGCAGTAGTTTAATACTTCATGTATATCTTCGTTAAGGAAGACTCTCACCATCATCATCTTCATGATCAAATTTATCATCATCAAAATGATCGTGGATGAGTGGTATTGATTTCATAAACCTGAAAAACTTCCATTTGCAAGCTATAAAGGTTAAGACGGGAATAAAAATAAAGTACAAGTAATTAGAAAGACAGAAATATTTTTTTAACCTTTTTATGTCTTGAGAATTTGCCATAAGTAGCATATATCTATTACATTTTACATTCAGTTAAAATAAAAATACAGAATGAATTCATGGTACAAAGTTAATTAAAAGCATACATGTATTAATATAGGTATACATACATTTTTTCATTGTCCATCTATTATTCTTTGTATTTTATTTTATTTGTTTGTTTGAATTGCTGCAAGTCAAACAACCCGGGAGAGTTTGTGTGAACCTCTACGCCTACTATATATATCTTCTTTTTTTTCCTTCCAGGGTCACTTATTTGTTCGATCCACGGACCTCTGGCTTATGGGCCCTGCAAGTCAAACAACCCGGTAGTGTTTATGTGACCATCTACTTGATCTAGGCCTACTATATAATTCAAATGGCAGTAACATTTTCTGTTTGTTTTGATTTTCTTGTAATTCATGGATGAGAGCAACAAAGACAGGAAAACAGCGAAGAAGAAGAAGAAGACGAAAAAAAAGAAGAAGAAGAAGAAGAAGAAGAAGAAGAAGAAGAAGAAGAAGAAGAAGAAGAAGAAGAAGAAGAAGAAGAAGAAGAAGAAGAAGAAGAAGAAGAAAAGAAGAAGAAGAAGAAGAAGAAGAAGAAGAAGAAGAAGAAGAAGAAGAAGAAGAAGAAGAAGAAGAAGAAGAAGAAGAAGAAGAAGAAGAAGAAGAAGAAGAAGAAGAAGAAGAAAGAGAAGAAGCAGAAGAAGAAGATTACATTACATGATTATTGCTTTTGGTCCAGCGGACTCTTCCGAACCAAATCAGGACCGGACAACCCCTGATCCGCATAAAAGATCTGCTGAAACAACTCTAGTGTTAAAACCGAAAGCCCTCCACCAGCCAGTCACTTCACAACAAAGACATCCCACGCAGGGGACGCCGAGGCTGCACTCTAATTTATCGAACCCCCGTCTACAAAACCAAAATAGAATATAAATATCATTATAAATTATCAACAAAACACATACATATAAAATGCCTACATTGCCAAACAATAACATCACGGGAAGCCCCAGTGACCACCCGGCAGAAAGCGTCCAATATTCCCAAGCTGATCCAACAGACCTCATACACAAATAAGGAGTCTTGCCCCGGAAGAGTTTTAAAAAAAAAGGGTAGATGAATGGTCTAGCGAAGAAGAAGGTAGTATAGCAGATTGATAGAACAGAGCAGGAATGAGAAAGAGCAAATGAGAAAGACAGCGACAGAGGGAATTTAAAGCACTAAATTTCCAGAAAGTGGGGATACTATTTATACTGAAACCCCCGGCACCCCAACGGGGGTAGAAGATGATGATGATGATGATGATGATGATGATGATGATGATGATGATGATGATGATGATGATGATGATGATGATGATGATGATGATGACGACGACGATGATGATGATAATGATCATGATGATGATGATGATTGTGATGTGTCACCCATTGCACCAAGGTACCATCGCACTCAAGATACACCTCCAATCTTCGCTGCTTAGCGTGTACAGGATATATCGCAGAAAACGAAAATAAAGATGGAAATGAAGATGAAGATGGAATTGAAGATAAAGATGGTGATGATGAAGAGGAGGAGGAGAAAGAGGAGGAC
>CM072512.1:114123342-114133342 GCA_036898135.1 Oncomelania hupensis
GGTCGGTGCTTGCCAAGGATCTCAGTGGCGGCATCTGTTACAGCTGAGTTGAAGGTATTGGTCATGGTGTTGACATCTACTTCGCCTGCCCCCAAAATAAGCAGTGGTGCAAATTTCCCTCCAATTGTGGCCTGAAATATTTTTGCCACCTCCGGGTCTTGCAGTTTGTCCAGGTCGAACTTCAGCCTAGTGCACTTTGCTGTATTTACTCTCTTCAAATGGAGCCGGAAAGACATCATCACGAGATCGTGGTCACTTCCAATGTCTGCTCCTGGAAAAGTGCGTGTCCTGCCAATGTTGATGCTTGATCTGAAGCGTTTCTTGACCATGATGTAGTCGATCTGGTTGTGATGTTCCCCGCCGGGACTGTGCCATGTCCATCGTCTGGATTTTTTGTGGAGACCAAGCGTGTTTGCCAGTACCAGATTGTTGTATCTGGCAAACTCCAATAGCCTCAGACCCCTGTCATTTGTCTCGTTGTTGCAGTGGGGTCCGCATGTGTCTCCCCAGTTGCGGTGCGCATCTTGGCCAACCTTGGCATTCCAGTCGCCTTGCACTATGACTATGTCCTTCTTCGGCACTTGGTCAAGGACCGCCTGTATATTTTCATAAAAATCCTCCACTTCGCTGTCTTCATAGTCTGATGTTGGGGCATAGGCCTGGATGATGGTAATGTTGAAAGGGGTTGCTCTCAGACGGATGGTAATGAGTCTACTGGAGACTGGGCGGCAACCCATGACAGTGGCTAGAATGTTCTTGTGGACCAAGAATCCAACGCCGTGTTCGTGCCTGTCATCTCTACCGCTGAAATAGAGCTTGTGGCCTTTGTCAGTCGTTGTTTCACCTAGGCCTTTCCAGCGCAGTTCGCTGATACCTAGAACGTTCCATCGATAGTGGTCCAGCTCGTGGGCCAGTTCTTCTAATTTTCCTTCCGCAGTTAGGGTCCTGACGTTCCAGGTTCCTATGACGATGTTGTTTCTCGTGCGGATCTTGCTATATTGTCCATCAGTAGCATACTTAACACCTCCGTCCTGGTGGCCAACGGAAGGCGCGGTCCTTGTGCCGGGTGACGGCCCGGGCGACGACCGATCCGGTATGGAATTAGTGGATTGTGTCATCATGTAGTGTGTCTTGGGCAAAAAAGACCTGGCAGGGCCCAATCCTCTCCAGGCTGTTGGCCACAGCCGAAATCCACGAATACAGTGTGGCTCGCCTTGGCCCTGAGCACGTGGTCGTTGAACCTGTAGTAACGTGAGGTTCCTCCGCCCTGGCCGGTGACTTCTGTGTAGAAGACTTTCGCCCAGTGATGCCGTGCTAACATCACCCCTGTTAGTCGCCTCTTACGACACGCCGGGAAACGTTGGGTCTATTCTATTTGCCCGAACCCACAGAGCAAAATTTAAATTCAGTTAAAATAAAAATACAGAATGAATTCATGTAACAAAGTTAATTAAAAGCATACATGTATTAATATAGGTATACATACATTATTTCATTGTCCATCTATTATTCTTTGTATTTTATTTTATTTGTTTGTTTGAATTGCTGCAAGTCAAACAACCCGGGAGAGTTTGTTTGACCCTCTACGCCTACTATATATATCTTCTTTTTTTTCCTTCCAGGGTCACTTATTTGTTCAATCCACGGACCTCTGGCTTATGGGCCCTGCAAGTAAAACAACCCGGTAGTGTTTGTGTGACCATCTACTTGATCTAGGCCTACTATATAATTCAAATGGCAGTAACATTTTCTGTTTGGTTTGATTTTCTTGTAATTCATGGATGAGAGCAACAAAGACAGGAAAACAGCGAAGAAGAAGAAGAAGACGAAGAAGAAGAAGAAGAAGAAGAAGAAGAAGAAGAAGAAGAAGAAGAAGAAGAAGAAGAAGAAGAAGAAGAAGAAGAAGAAGAAGAAGAAGAAGAAGATTACATTACATGATTATTGCTTTTGGTCCAGCGGACTCTTCCGAGCCAAATCAGGACCGGACAAACCCTGATCCGCATAAAAGATCTGCTGAAACAACTCTAGTGTTAAAACCGAAAGCTCTCCACCAGCCAGTCACTTCACAACAAAGACATCCTACGCAGGGGACGCCGAGGCTGCACTCTAATTTATCGAACCCCCGTCTACAAAAACAAAATAGAATATAAACATCATTATAAATTATCAACAAAACACATACATATAAAATGCCTACATTGCCAAACAATAACATCACGGGAAGCCCCAGTGACCACCCGGCAGAAAGCGTCCAATATTCCCAAGCTGATCCAACAGACCTCATACACAAATAAGGAGTCTTGCCCCGGAAGAGTTTTCAAAAAAAAAAAGGTAGGTGACTGGTCTAGCGAAGAAGAAGATAGTATAGCAGATTGATAGAACAGAGCAGGAATGAGAAAGAGCATGTGAGAAAGACAGCGACAGTGGGAATTTAAAGCACTAAATTTCCAGAAAGTGGGGATACTATTTATACTGAAACCCCCGGCGCCACAACGGGGGTAGAAGAAGATGATGATGATGACGATGACGATGACGATGATGATGATGATGATGATGATGATGATGATGATGATGATGATGATGATGATGATGATGATGATGATGATGATGATGATAATGATTATGATGTGTCACCCATTGCACCAAGGTACCATCGCACTCAAGATACACCTCCAATCTTCGCTGCTTAGCGTGTACAGGATATATCGTAGAAAACGACAATAAAGAAGGAAATGAAGATGGAATTGAAGATAAAGATGATGAAGATGAAGAGGAGGAGGAGAAAGAGGAGGACGACGACGGCGGCGATAATGATGATGATGATGATGATGATTCATTCTCTCTCTCTCTCTCTTTTTTTCTCTCTCTCTCATTAGCATTCTATATAATGTTTTAACATTTTCTTTACATTATAATTATGGACGTTGTAAAAAGAAACGATCGACTTGATTAAATCCGAAATCCAAGGGAGGTAACAAGTGGGATTACAAAGATTTTCAGCAACGACTGTTAGATTGAGTCCCTTCTTAGATTATTATGGGGGGGGGGGGGGTCTATTAAGGACAGTCGATTTCATCAGATTTCGTCGCTTGTAATAAAGAAAGCGTAGATTGCGATCCGTTTAATCTAGCAGAGTGGCGCAGTGGAAGCGTGCTGGGCCCATAACCCAGAGGTCCGTGGATCGAAACCACGCTCTGCTATATTTTTTTTTTTATTTGGTATGTCTTAACAACAACGAGAAAGATTGACAGCGAAAGCTTACTGAAAGCGAAAACTGTGCAGGAGTTTAATACTTTATGTATATCTTCGTTAAGGAAGACTATTACCATCATCATCTTCATGATCAAATTTATCATCATCAAAATGATCGTGGATGGTTGGTATTGATTTCATAAACCTGAAAAACTTCCATTTGCAAGCTATAAAGGTTAAGACGGGAATTTTAAAAAAAAAAGTACAAGTTATTAGAAAGACAGAAATATATTTTTTTAACCTTTTTATGTCTTGAGAATTTGCCATAAGTAGCATATATCTATTACATTTTACATTCAGTAACTTAAAATAAAAATACAGAATGAATTCATGTAACAAAGTTAATTAAAAGCATACATGTATTAATATAGGTCTACATACATTATTTCATTGTCCATCTATTATTCTTTTTTTTTTTTTTTTTTCAAGTTTCAAATCGTCTTTTTATTTTTTTTTTATAACAAACTTGTTTTATTTACAAATCATGCATGTTCACAATTTATATTTCTAATTCTTAATGCATTACATTTACATATAATTGTCTCTCTCGTTTAGCAGTAAAAGCATAATTATACAATTACAATTCAAACCATGTACAGTTACAAAATACTTAGACATAATACATATTTTAAAGAAATAATACAAAAACAACTGCGAGTCCTACATGCAGATTTGTTTGTTACGATTTTAGATAGAAAGAAGCAAGAAAGGGAAAGAAAAAAAAAAAAAAAGAGAGAGAGAGAGAGAGAGAGAGAGAGAGAGAGAGAGAGAGAGAGAGAGAGAGAGAGAGAGAGACCATGGAGGGTATCAATCCATATAACATTCCGTGTGGAAACGAAGCAGACTCTTCAATAAACATTCAAAATAAAGATTTATACGCGTGCCATGCTAGTGAAAAATTTTCATACCTCATGTTAATATTAATTTGCAATATATCTTTCAATGGCGTACCTCTTGTTCATAACAGATTTATATGCAGGAAAGAACGGCAATTGTTTTTCAAGTTTGCATCTATAAATATATGATTTCGCCAACATTATTAATAAATCCAACACTTCATCAGTTTTTACATTTCGGTCACATGCAAATATAACTAGATGTTCGCTAAAGCGGAAAGCACAGGCATTATAACACTTCTCATTTATCTCTGTTTGAAAATTCAGCCAAAACGTCTGAACAATCGGACACTGCCAAAAAATGTGTTGAATATTTTCTCGCGCATCATTACAAAAACTACAGTTAGTACTATCCCCTAATCCCATGCTTGCTAAAATTACATTCGTCCCTAAAATCCTTTGAATAATCCTAATCTGTAACCACTTTAAACTAATTTCAGAAATTTTTTGTACTTTCCTAAATATAACTTTCCACTCTACCCGACGTTCTAATCTATTGTCCCAGCTATTACAACACTTTGGATCTACATTATCCTGAATCAAACTATCGTAAAACTGTTTTGCGCCTCTACAGCTAGCGTATATCAGTCTCAGCACAGTACCGACGTTATGATCAATAAAATTAACATTAGCCGTGTGCATTCCGTTCATGCGAAGATATTTGGCAACAGCATTAATACAGCCATTGTATGCAAGAAAATTCGTGTTTATATTATATTTTGCAACGAACAACTCATATGACAAAAAAATACCATTTTCATCGAGAAGTTTACCAATATTATAAACATCCACAATTAACCATTCTCGGTAGAAAACAGGCATGTTCCGAATTAAAATATTATTATTGCAAAACAATGGTTCCGATGCAACATCTTCAACACATTCAACATTCACCTTTTTTCCTAGTGTTTCATATGCATTAAAAACATCACACCAAAATATGTTAACATTTTTATCTTTATCATAAAAACATGTACCCAGTTTATCCAAGAAATGTACTTTACCATACAATAACTTAATTATGTGTGTCCATTTATGCTGAGACGTTCTTAATTTTCTGATCCATGTTAATTTTAGAGCATTCATATATTGACGTACATCAGGTATTCCTATACCACCTTCAGCAATACTCTTAACAGACGATTTTCTACCAATTCTATCGTTCTTTCTGTTCCAGACAAACTGAAAAATACTTTTCTGAATTGAACTTACAAGATCATCAGGCGGATTTGGCAATAAAAGCCACAGATAAATAATTTTAGACAAAATCAACGATTTCAGAATTGCAACACGGCCCAAAGGCGTCAACATTCGTTTCAACCATGTTCTGTACAGGACTTGAATTTCCAAATATTTGTCTTCGAAGTTTTTTTTAACACACTCCTTCAGGTCATTCGTGAACCAAATTCCAAGTATCTTAAAATATTCCGGATTCCATTCCATGCGCAAATGTGGCACGTAGACAGTTCGTGAATTTTTCATAGCCCCTAGCCACATGGCACTGCTTTTTTCTGTATTTAATACTAAACCTGAGACAGTTCCAAAACGTTCAAGAGTACTTATTGTTTCCATAAAAGACTTCTCATCACCTTCAAGCATAACTTCCGTATCATCAGCGTATTGAGAAATCTTATTTTCAATATCACCGATTGTAATGCCTTTAATATCATCGTTTTGTCTAATCATTATTGCCAGAATTTCAACACACATAATGAATAAATAGCAAGAAACTGGATCTCCCTGTCTACAGCCCCTCTGCACATGGAACCACGGTGTTAAACCTCCATTGACGGTTACAGTAGACTTAATATTGCTATAAAAGGCTTCAATCCATCTGACAAAATCAGGGCCACATCCAAACGATTTTAGCACCTTAAACATGAAGTTCCAACTAAGAGTGTCAAAGGCCTTTTCGAAATCTAAACATAGCAACAAACCAGGTTTATTGTGTACTTGCAAATAATCAATCATATCATAAATTAAACGAATATTATCACCTATATATCTGTTTTGCATAAAACCAGTCTGGTCTTCACTAATAATAGATGGTAGTACTTGCTTCAGCCTATTAGCAATACAAGATGAACCAATTTTATAAACCACATTTAACAATGAGATGGGCCTCCAGTTTTTAATATACACACCAGGGGTATATCCCCTTTTGGAATACAAACTATTACCCCCTCTTTTTGTGTTGAGGACATTTCCCCCCGTCTAAACCCTTCATTAAGCGACCTAACAACAAATACCCCTAACTTATTCCAAAAAACTTTAAAAAATTCTGCTGTAAACCCATCACTTCCTGGACTCTTTTTATTAGACATGTGTTTGAGAGCAGAGGCTGCTTCCAATAAAGTTATCTCCCCCTCTAAAGATGATTGTTCCTGCTCAGAAAGGGTGGGAATATTATTAACAAGACTCGATATATCACAATCAGCAGTTTCACATTGACGATATAAATTTGAATAAAAACCATTTACTTCTGTTCCAATTTCAACGTCATCTATAATAATCGTTCCCCGAGTCTCTAATTTATTTATTCTTTTATTTACATAATTTCGCTTTTCAAGAGAACAAAAATAAGAAGTTATTTTTTCACCGTCAGCTGTCCATCTTGCCCTAGAGCGGAGCAAAACTCCTTCCATTCTATATTCCCTTAGAGAGACCAATTCACGTTTACTAGATTCTAATGCATTTTTTTCATTGTCACTTAAGTTAGATTTCTTATCTAGCTGTTGTATTATGGTCTCCAACTGTTTCTCCTTTTAAATATTCTTCTTCTTGTACATAGTTGCATAAGATATGGTTTGTGCTCTAATTTTCATTAATAAAGTGTCTAAAAATAACTGGTCATTAATTACAAACTGTAGTTGATCAAGAGGGATGCTTAGCAAGTTATCACGTAAGTACGGAGTAGCTGCATATTCTTCAATAACATTACTTATTACTATATTAATTTCATCTAAGTATTTTTTATCTTTGAGCAACGAACTGTTAAATTTCCAAAGACCAGGTTTCCTTACTGCTTCCTTAATAACTATTGATAAAGAAATCATTGAGTGGTCAGTTCTGTACCCGGGGAGTATATCTGCATCTACGGAAAAATTCATGAGTGCTTCTGAAATAAGAAAGAAGTCTAATCTACTTTGCTGAAGTGGGTTGTGTCTTCTCCAAGTATATCGGGTTAACTCTGGATTTAGTTCTCTCCAGACATCTATCAAATCTAGGTCTATCATTACTTCATTAACTTTCTCCTGAGCTCTAGTATTATTATTATGTTTATAGTTATGACAGTCAAGGGAAAAATTTTGAACCAAATTCCAATCTCCTCCAATAACAATATAATCAAATTTAATTTTTTGAATACGTTTGCATAAATTCTCATAAAATGCTGGGTCATCCCTGTTCGGACCATATAGGCTGAGGATCAAAAAGTCTTTATCTATTACTTTCATGGATAATAAAATATAATTACCTTCTACATCCTTCTGAATTTCATTTAGTTTAAATTCAAAGTTATTGTTAAAGAGCACAGCAACACCCCGAGCACTAGAACTGTAAGATGCAAAATGACAAGTGTATCCCCATTCAGATCTAATATAATTTTCTAATTTGGGATCAAAGTGAGTATCTTGCAAGAGATAAAGAGAATAGGCCTTTGATCGTAAATAGTGGAAGACATCCCGGCGCTTCTTACTATCTGCGAGACCCTGACAATTCATCGACAGAACTTTTAAACAGTCACACATCGAAATGTAAACAAAACATTAAGCTACAGACCTGAAGCATTTGCGTGAACAGCGAGTAGAGACTTTCTTTTTTAAAGCAACTATTCAGACAGTATGAAAAAAGAATGTTCTTACACAAAACATGATAGACATATACATTTGCACAGTTACAAAGCATATTATGAAGCCCCATGGTCAAGATCAGTAAAAAGTTTACAATAGCAACCAAAAGAAGAACAAAATATATGAACAAAGTTATATAAAATAATATTAAGTTGAGCATCACTGCGACAGCTCTGCAGGTGACAATTAATATTATAATTTGTGTATATAGCAGACTATTTCAATAGTTAATTCCATGTATTCCAAACAGTCAGACAACAACAAACATAAATAAATTTAAAAAAAAAAAAAAAAAAAAAAAAAAAAAAAAACTCTATTTTAGACTACATAGCTCATAGCCCAAGATTTTCATTAATATTAAAATACAAAAAATACAAACATTTTAACGCGCGCGCGCGTGTGTGTGTGTGTGTGTGTGTGTGTATGAGAGGGAGGGAGAGAGATAGACCGACGGAGAGAGAGAGAGAGAGAGAGAGAGAGAGAGTGTGTGTGTGTGTGTATGTGTGAGTGTGTGTGTGTGTGTGTATGCATGCGTGCGTGTTATTTGTGTTACTACATACAGGAGACTACTACAATTGTTGTTTACATTTACATTGATACGAAAGACAAGTAATCAATGATTTGACAATAATGATTGATACGAAAAGCAATAATGATTGATACGAAAAGCAATAATGATTGATACGAAAAGCAATAATGATTCAACATGTTTCTACAAGGCCACACCATCATCATCAGCAGCAGCACGACCATCCACACAAAAAACGAAGTACTATTTTTTCTGGTATGAGTTTGTGAGTTTATGTGCGTGGATGTTTGCCGCTTACATTTTTATTAGTGCGTTCGTGCTTGCAATCAAAATCTTGTAACTTCTCATTTTTGCTGACTAAAAGCGCAGCAACTCAAAATTTATAAACTATTTAAAACTAAAAAACTTAAAGAAAGAAAGTGGGTATGCTTGTGTGTGTGTGTGTGTGTGTGTGTGTGTGTGTGTGTGTGTGTGTGTGTGTGTGTGTGTGCAAGCGTTGATTAATCAGAGGTTATATTCGTTCTTTCTAACAAAATTTAGGTAGAAAATACATTAAAAAGTCAAGGCCCTGCACACCGTCATTTCAACTTGGCATAATAATAATAATATATCGATAATAATAATAATGATAATAATAATAATAATAATAAAAATAATAGCAATAATAATAATAATAATAATAATAATAATAATAATAATAATAATAATAATAGTAATAATACTACTACTACTACTACTACTACTACTACTACTACTACTACTACTACTACTACTACTACTACTAATAATAATAATAATAATAATAATAATAATAATAATAATAATAATAATAATAATAATAAATTAATGTAAACTTTAATAATTAAATCAAATATTACTTTTTAAACTTAATTATATAAATTCACATTTAGCACATTCAATTATTATTCAATGCTATACAATGATGTACATGTGAACTCATTATAAACAATTAGATTACAATTATTACCCCCAGGCAATGCCGGAGTGGGGGGGGGGGAAGGAGAGGGTGGAAACACCACATAGGTGGAATAATCACACACAAACATGAATGATACATTAGCCAGCACATCAACAAGCCTGACAATGTTCACCGTCATAATCACCATCGAAATAACGAGAAACATCAATAACATACAATAACATACAAAGGCCCCTAATTTTGCCTTCTTTACAAATACATATATATATCTAAATGTATTCCTTATTTTGACTTTCTTGTATTGTATGTACCTTTGTTGTACTTCCCTTTACTTTGTATTGTTAATGATCTACACAGAGCTTAATTACTATTAGGCCTATGTGACTACTTTATTGCTGCCATTGTGATGTCATACGATATGTTACAGTTGTGTTATTTTCTAGCCTCTAATATAACTGCCTTTCACTTTAACAAAAAAAAAAAAAAAATCATAAATAAATATAAAAATAAATATATATAAAACAAATCAAAG